>CM014272.1:23454623-23502525 GCA_004135705.1 Alloteropsis semialata
CCTGCCAAGAATCACCCCGGAGATGCAAAAGCACATTGATCGGATCCTGGAGCTCCGCAATGCTGGTCTGACGGTGGTTCATGTAGCGGAAATCTTCATTAGATGGAGATTCATTCCGCTTATGACTCACGACCGCTACGCTTGGAC
This sequence comes from Alloteropsis semialata, assembly GCA_004135705.1. NCBI lineage: Eukaryota > Viridiplantae > Streptophyta > Magnoliopsida > Poales > Poaceae > Alloteropsis > Alloteropsis semialata. Next base: position 23,454,771 of record CM014272.1, read on the forward strand.
ATTTAGGGGCGGCAACGACCCGAACAGGATGAAACCCGATGGTGAGCACTTGTTTTTCTGTTCAATTGTTTTTCTGAGTTAGTTCGGTCATTTGAATTCATGACTCTTAACTAGCAGTTGTCCCAGAGACAGAAGTGGCCGTACGCCTGAAGAAGATATTCGGGACTGATCTCCCGGATTGGGAAAACATCCCAACACCCTACAGCGCTGACAACCCTCCTCCAAAGGTAAACTGTTACTCAGAAAAAGCTCTTTCTTGTTTAATAGTGATATGATATATCTCTTTTTTTTGACCAGGCCCCAGCTATCGTTGATGCCCCCGCCCAGAGCGGTGCCATCAATGTTGAAGAGGAGGGAGATCAGCATGTTGATCAAGGCACCGGGGCCCCGACCAGCGAACGACCTGAACCATCACCTGGTTTGGAGAAAGAAATCCCGAGCAGCCCCCAGGCGATTATCCCCCGAACCCGGAAACGCTCTCGCAGTGTAGAGGGGATAGTTCCAGATTCGGGAGTCTCTGGATCGCCTGGGCCAGCCAATCTGCCGCCCAGTCGTGATCAGCCTCGTCCTGTTGCCCAGGTATCGAGCATGATCGTATTCGGGCGTTTATTCGCAGCTTTTGATCACATAACCAAAGCTAAACATGATCGGGAGATTTCTCGACAGGAAAATCATCCGACCAGACATTCACCAAAGCTTATTCCTGGTGCCAAGAGATTTAAAGTCAATATCCCGACGGCCGAGTAAGAGCTTTGACAATCTTTGATTATACATGAACATTTTTCTTAAATGTTGTTTTCATTGTACTTGATTGTTCGGGAATTCAGGTATCCCGATCCCACAGCTTCTCCTCCTGTCAAGCCATCTGCCAAAGAGAAAACTCCCGAGCCAGACTCGACAGCACAACTCGATGGCTCAGAGAAGACTGCAGAGATCGTGGGACCCATCCCGACGCCCCTGGGCCCGATCATTAGCGCGCTTTCGGAGCAATGGCGTTCGCTAGACGCTCGTGCCTCTGCCGCAGAAGCGTCTGTGATCAGACTGGGAGCCCAGGTGACTGTTCTCCAGTCCGAGAAAGAAGGTACAAGCTTTAAACCTCACGTTTCGCTTATTGAGTCTTTATCCTCAAACTTTTGTTCATATGCTGCCTTTGACCCTGTAGCTGACTCCAAGAGCATTGAGGTGCTCGAGAAGAAAAACTCGGATCTGGAAGGAAAGCTGGCTGTTCGGGATAAAGACGTGGCTGATCTGACCGCCCGTCTTGAAGCATTAGAGAAGCGTAGTTCATCCTTGAAATCCAGGCTGATGGAAGGTGCCTGCGTTGCTGCAACTCACACCATCGGGGCTTTGAAAAGCCATCTCCCTGATCTAGACGTTTCTTTGCTTTCAAAGGGCTTCAAGTGTTCGGCGTCAGAAGCTGAGGTAATGTTTGATAGTCTTACCCCAGTGGTAGAGCCGTTTGTCAGAAAACTTGGTCTTCATCTGAGTGATTCGGAGGAATCACCCTGAACACTGTGCAGAATTCCTGTAATAGGACAAAACTTTAACAGTTTAGGATGCGGTTATATTTTGCTAAACATATGCTTGCATGTTTTTGCGTAAATCTTAGAGCTGATCGGTATTTTCATGGATCTTTTTAACTGATAGCTTTGTCATAGCTAAAAAGTCCCGTTACCATAAGCTATTCTGGAATTGTTTAGTTGCTGAGACACGGGCGGCCTTCTGAACTGTGTAATTCCTTGTAGTCATGGTGTTCGGTAATTTTAGCGTTTGCCTAGCTTTCTTGAATTAAAAAGCCCGTTTCTTGCATGGTAATAGTACCGTAGTAGCCCCCGGGCTCTTTTACAGCTATGCTGGCATGCTGAAAAAGAGTCTAGAAGAACAATCTGCAAGAAACTTCCCGATCAAATGGGGAGCCTCCGAGCATAGAGCTCGGGACGCATAGAATAGGTCTGAAAAGAAAATTTTCAGCATGGTAGTCCCCGGCTCTTTGTTAGTGTATGCAGTATGATAACAAAGAGTAGAAACAGAATAGAAAATAGAAAACCCAGCCCCCGAGCATAAAAGCGAGGGTGAGTAGAGTATATAGAACTTATCTTTTTTTTTTGGCGCTGTAGGCGACGCAGATGACGGTTTATACCTGCCAAACCTGATGGTTGGTCTAGAACTGTGCACGATCTTCATTGTTTAGGCGTAGAACCTGCGCGATATCTACTACAATGTACGGTCCTTGACATGGAGAAGACAATTTAGTTTTGTCCTTGGTGCGTTGATCCAATTTGAGCACCATGTCCCCAATGCATAGGCTTCGTTGTCGAACATTAGCATCGTAGTACTGTCGCAATTTTTGCTGATACTGGGCTACTCTAAAAGCAGCTGCGTCACGAGCCTCCTCCAGGAGGATTAGCTCATCAGTGCGTCTGTCAGGCTCTTCAGTTTCTGAAAACATTGCCACACGAGGGGCTTGTAGTTGGATGTCGGATGGTAGAATCGCCTCTGCTCCATACACCAAGAAGAAAGGTGTTTCGCCTGTAGCCCGATTCATAGTGGTCCTCATTGACCAGAGTACTGTAGGCACCTCATGAATCCAGCGCTTGTCATAAGCTTGCAATCTGTTAAAAATCCTCTTCTTGATGCCCTGGAGCACGATGCCATTGGCACGTTCTACTTGCCCGTTTGTCTTCGGGTGGTATACCGATGACCGATCATGCCTGATCCCGTGGTCGTAGCAAAAATCGTAAAACTTTTTACTTTTAAACTGTGTTCCATTATCGGAGATTATCCTGTTCGGGACACCGAATCGTACGACAATGCTCCGTAGGAATTTAACAGCTGCCTCTTTTGTGATTTTCTGAACGGGCTCGGCTTCAACCCATTTGGTAAATGTGTCAATGCCAACGAACAGAAATCTGTACCCCCCGACAGCCCTTGGAAAAGGCCCGAGGATATCTATACCCCAAGTGGCAAAGGGCCATGATAAGGGTATAGTGTTTAAAGCTTGCGCAGGTTTAGTTTGTTTTCGTGCGAAGAATTGACATGCCTCACACTTTTTTTTACTAAATCGCTTGCGTCTTGAAGAGCTGTAGGCCAGTAAAAGCTCTGTCGGAATGCTTTCCCTGTTAGATATCGGGGAGAAGCATGTGATCCACAGATTCCTCCGTGAATGTCGTGGAGCAAACTAATGCCCTCGGTCTGTGTGATGCATTTGAGGAGCATTCCATTGCGGGTTAGCTTGTATAATCGCCCATCGACCAATTGATAGTTCTTGGCTTTACGATGGATTTTCTCCAATGCAGCATCATCGTCCGGAATAGCTTGGTTTGTGAGGTACGCCCGGATTGGATCCATCCAGTTCTCCTCGTTTCCAACTAGAGCGGCGGCTCGGGCCGTACCGACCAACATAGACTCCTTGATGGATTCGTTGGTTTGTAGAAACTGGTCCCTTGACGGGTCCAGTTTTTAGGTTCGGTAATGAAACCGACACAGATGGTTTAGTAAGAACTTCAAGTAACACGTTACCTGGGAGCCGTGTGCGCTCTGCAGCTGCCTTTGCCAGCTTATCTGCGTCGCCATTGAATTCCCTCTTCACGTGCCGTACTTCAAGCCCATCAAATTTGCTCTCCATCCGCCTATATGCTTCCAAGTATTTAGCCATGACCTCGCTCCGCGCACTGTACTCATTCATGACTTGCTTTGCGGCTAACTCGGAATCCCCTTTCACGAGCAGCCTTCTGACACCGAGAGACGCAGCTATGCGGAGACCTGTCAAGAGTCCTTCGCACTCGGCAACATTGTTAGTAGGGGTCGGATCAACAAAATTGATTTGTAAAGCGTACCTAATGATGTCATTGTGTGGTGAAATCAGGACCACCCCAGCCCCCGCGCCTGCTCTGCAAAATGCTCCGTCATAGAACATTGTCCAGTGTTCGGGATTTTGGGTAGCTTCTTCAGGTTCGGGGTTAGTCCATTCTGCGATGAAGTCTGCCAGAGCCTGCGATTTGATGGCAGTTCTGGGTATGAATTCAACGTCGTAAGCCCCCAGCTCCACAGACCATTGTGCAATCCTTCCCACGGCATCTCGATTATGTAAAATGTTGCCTAGGGGGTTGTTGACGCGGAAAATCGGCGGCTGTATCTCCCGCGTGCAGCACACGATGACCGGGGAGAGTCTGCTTCACTCCAGTGCCAGTCTACACTCCAGTTCAGGTTCGCAGCGTGCCAGTCAATTTGACCTGAAATTGACAAGGGAATAAAACAGTTAAATTGCTCTTTGATTGTGCCGGCTCTATTTCAGACGATGGAGTAACGTCGAATTTTAGCCAAGACCCAATCAGACACGTATCGGCCGATGCCGATCGGACCTCAAAATCGGACCTTACTGATGACGTCAATCGGACCGAGTGATCGGACTTCAATCAGACATCAGATCGGACTTCAGAATCGGACCAATCAGGATCGGACCTTGATTGATATAACAGACTAGCCTTTGAATAATAAAATAAAGCATAAAACAAGGCCAATATGTAAAATAATGGATCAGCTGTGTCTTTAACAAGATATTAAATAAGCAAAGTGTAAGCCGATACATTGTCCACCTTGCCTAATTGCCAGTTTGAGTCATCTAATCGGACCATCTAACCACCGATCGGACTATAGCCTTTGCAGAGAAATCTAGCTCCGACGTAGGGAATCTAGATTTCTCCAACTATGATCAGATCGAATAGCTAGATAATCAGACTCGACTCATCAACCTGTCAATTAAACAAGATGCTCGCACAGGTGTTGATCAGATTAAGCAAAATAAGCAAGAAAAACATTAACAGATTCGTTCTGATTCTAAGATATGCTACCAAATAATTAAGCAAGATCCAGCTCCGACGTAGGGAATCTACACCATACTTAACATTCAAATAGCAATAAGGCATAATCAAAGCTTCCTTTAACTAATCAAGATGAATCTAGCTCCGACGTAGGGAATCTAGATCAAGCATGACAGTCAATGATTAATCTAAGCGCATTGTAAAGATCCAGCTCCGACGTAGGGAATCTACACCAATACAATGCTCAGAGAACAACTAGATTAAACCACAAAGCAAGATCGGACCTAGAACGATGCTGTAAGATAAATATTGCTTAAATCGGACCAAGACCAATGCTCAAAGCCGTTGAAGAAGTAGAGTTGATTCACATGGCGTAGATCTAAACCAATCTAGCAACTCCAACAAACCGCAAAGACTATCTTTAGTAACCAAGATTATTCTAGCTCCGACATAGGGAATCTAGACTAATCTTGATACCTAGCTCCGACGTAGGGAATCTAGGCTTAAAGTATAGTCCGATAAACGATAATCTTTTGAATAATCAATATTGATCTAGCTCCGACGTAGGGAATCTATATCAATCTTGATTATCCAGAGATAAATCGGTTGAACAGTATAAACGAGAAAGGGCGATGCGCCTCAATTCAAAGCCTATACTAGTTCGATAAATTGACTAACTTACTGGTAAGGCGGAGATCAGAACTGATGCAGCCCGTCCACCAATGAGCTTCGTCGGTAACTACTACTAAGGGTTTTGGCGTGAAGCCGGGTTGTATTGATTGTGAGAATAGTTTTTACAATGGACGAGGGTTCATATTTATACCCTGGTCATGAAGAGTCCTGATCGGACCAGACTAACTAAATAAGGTAAACTTAACTTAAAATACAACGGGACTCTCAAATGCCTTCTGAAAAGGAAATAGTTCCCGCATCCGATACGCTTCCCTTTCTTAGCCGACGCGTTCACCCTCTTGCACTCGTTATCGAGTCGAACTCCTGCTTCATCGGACTCCTTCTGCACATCGGCTTCCTTCTCTGTCACCTTCGGCTTTGACTAGTCAATGGGTCCACCGTGCAGTCTCAACCTTACCATGTCACCATCTGACTCAGTATGTCAGGTGCGAAAATCCGGTGTCAACACATGCCCCCCAATTTTGGAATAAAATATCGTTTTGTTCCAAAATTCGTATCATAATCCCTTCACCGATTTTTGTGCCGAAATTTTCCATCCCTGCATCATGTAGCCCCTCGATCTTCGGGTTATAATAATCCGCAGAGCTTATCTTCTTCTTCCTCTCTCCCGAGCGATAGCACTTCTGACAATGAATAGTACATGGAACCATGCATTTACCTCACGGGTATCCACGCGTCCATTGATCCAGACGAAATAACTCTTCAACGCAGCTCCTCAAAAGACGCTCCTCCTTCAATTACAGCAGCTCTGAATCAATGCCATATCTTCACGAGAATACTGCTCCTCATTTGGACGGTTTCCACGAGCACCCCTTGGATTCCATTTTCTTTTAATGTTCTCATCGACCACCGGCTATAAATACCTGCCTCAGGTCTTCCCCTTCCACCATCCTTTAGCCATGGCGCAGCTAATACCCATGATAGAACACAAACTTCTTCTGTTTGATACAGGATTCGACTCCTCTCCCCTCTTTTGCTAGAAGAATTCTCGTGAAGAAGTATAGGGCACTCCCCCCCTTTTCTGATCCTGCAGTGAATCCAGATGGAACTTCTGCTAGAAGAATCCTCGTGAGGTTCCTCCATGGTTCACCAAGGGAAGGTTTTTCAGAGGGGGGTAATAGAGTGACCTTTACAGGCTGGGGCAAAGCCACCGGTCCACCGGCGCGCTCTTCAAGGGACTGCACCCAGAGCGGATTTCTTCGACCTAAGGAAGAAGATATCTCCTCAAACTTGCGCTTCCTTTTGCCCTTCTTGATCCGGCCATGATGAACAAAGTACATCGGCGCCTACTAGATCCTTTTATCTTGAAACCCTTCTGTATGAGAAATATATGAATACATATGCAATCTCTTTTCAAGCAGTTTGCCCCGCCATCAAGCGGCTTGATAATGTAATGCATTTTTCTCTGTTTGTATATAGCCCTTAAGGCGATGCATATCGCATCGGCTCTTATTTTTGTTCTTGAGGCGATTTTCATCGGCTTTCAAGCCCGACGCATAGCATCGGCTCTATGAGTTTACCCAAATGCTAGGGTAATACTTCTTCAAATATTTCCCGTTTAACGCTTTAGGAAACATTTCCCCTTCAAGTGTTTGTAGAATATAAGCATTTCCAGGAACACATCGGACGACTCGATAAGGTCCTTCCCAATTTGGTGACCACTTGCCGTACTTGGGATCCTTAGAACCAATTGGCAGAATAACCTTCCAGACAAGATCGCCCTCCTTGAACTCTTTCCCTTTAACTTTCTTATCATAATGCCTCGCAACTCTGAGTTTGTTAGCCTCAATGCTTTCAAGAGCGCGCAGCCGACGAACAGCCAAGTCATCGGACTCACTATTCATGAGATCCATGTATTCGCCGGCCTTTAGTTTATCCTGAAGTTCAATACGCCTTGATCCAATACGAATCTCCCATGGAAGAACGGCTTCATGTCCATAAACCAATTCATACGGAGAAACCTTGATCGATCCATGACAAGCCATTCGATATGCCCATAGAGCTTCAGGAAGCACAATATGCCATTTTCTTGGATATTCCTCAATCTTTCTATCAATCAGCTTGATCAAACTTTTATTGGAGGCTTCAGCTTGACCATTGGCTTGTGCATAATACGGCGATGAATTAAGAAGCTTGATACCCATATTAGCAGCAAAATTCTTGAATTCGTCCGATGTAAACATCGTACCTTGATCCGTTGTGATCGTCTGTGGAATCCCAAATCGATAGATAATGTGTTCTCTAACGAATTCAATAACATTCTGTGACTTCACCTCTCTCAAAGGAATAGCTTCAACCCATTTGGTGAAATAATCTGTTGCTGCCAATATGAACTTATGCCCCTTACTTGAATGTGGAAAAATTTGGCCGATCAAGTCAATTCCCCAACCCCTAAACGGCCATGGCTTGATAACAGGGTTCATGGCCGATGCTGGAGCCCTTTGAATATTCCCATATCTTTGACACTCTTGGCATCCTTTATAATATTCAAAGCAGTCCTCTAGAATCGTTGGCCAATAATATCCATTCTTTCTTATCATCCACTTCATCTTGTACGCCGATTGATGAGCCCCGCAAACACCTTCATGAATTTCTCCCATCAAAACCTTGGCCTCCTCAGGTCCGATACATCTCAACAGGACTCCATCAATCGAGCGAAAATAAAGAACTCCTTCAACCAAGACATGCCTGATCGACTTATAACGTATTTTCCTGGAAGTCTTGACAGAAGGATCCTTCAAATATTCAATGATTTCTTTTCTCCAATCCCCTTCTGGTATCTCCTGCACCATCACATCGGACGTGGGCCGATAGCCAGACGCCTTCTGCGCCAGCCGATTTGCTTCTTCGTTATGATGTCTTGGAACATGCTTGAGAGTTACCAAGGTGAATTGACCAATCAAATCTCGGCATTTTTCGAAATAAGATAACAGAGCATCCATCTTGCAATCATATTTGCCGAGTAACTGATTGATAATCAACAAAGAATCTCCAAATACTTCAACAAACCGAGCGCCAATATCTTTAAGAATCTGGAGACCTTTCATCAATGCTTCATATTCCGCCTGATTATTTGTGCATTTCTCAATTGGAAAAGCAAATTCAAACCTTGCCCCCCGAGGCGAAATAATAACCAGGCCGATTCCGCAACCATCGCTGCAAGAAGAACCATCGAAGAATATAGTCCAAGGAACTGCGTCAACCACATCAGCCTCTTTCATCGGACCAGATACATCAAGTTCCGTAATGCCTTGCTCAACAACATCAACATTAGGTCCACATGATCAGCAACCAAATCAGCCATTATCTGTCCTTTTACTGCTTTGGCCGATTCATACCTGAGATCAAATTCTGTCAAAGCAAAAACCCATTTGCCAATTCTTCCTTTCATGATTGGCATTGATAACATATACTTGATCACATCTTCTCTACAGATCACAGTACACTCGGCCGATAGCAAATAATGCCTTAATTTTGTACAAGAAAAATACAAACAAAGGCAAAGCTTCTCCACATATGAGTACCGAGTTTCAGGATCTAGCAATCTTCGGCTCAAATAGAATATAACTCGCTCTTTCCCATCAACCTCTTGAATCAAAACAGAGCCGATTGCATGATCAAAAGCCGATAAATAAAGCTTGTACGGCTTACCCTTCTGTGGTGGAATAAGAACTGGTGGATATGCTAAATACTGCTTGATCTCATCCAATGCCTTCTGATGTTTAGTCTCCCAAACCAATTCTTCTTCATTTTTCAGCTTCAAAAGAGGAGTAAACGCCTCCAATCGGACCGACAGATTTGATATAAACCTCCTCAGAAAATTAATCTTTCCAATCAAACTCTGCAACTCCTTCTTGTTTGTTGGAGGTTCAATATCATCAATCGCTTTGCGGTTCCGATCATTCACCTCAATTCCTCTTTCATGCACCAAAAAACCGAGAAATTGGCCGGCCGATACGCCAAAAGCACACTTGAGCGGATTCATCTTCAATCCATGTTGCCTCGTACACTCCAGCGTTTCCTTCAAATCGGCCAAATGATCTTGATAACCTTTTGATTTGACTACCACATCATCAATGTAAATTTCGACTATCCTGCCGATCAGCCTATGAAAAATATAATTCATAGCACGTTGATAAGTAGCACCGGCATTTTTCAAACCAAAAGTCATGACAACCCACTCATATAAACCGAGAGCACCTGGACATTGGAATGCAGTCTTGGGAATATCTTCTTCCGCCATAAAAATCTGATTATAACCAGCATTACCATCCGGAAACTCATCACTTTATGGCCTGATGCTGCATCAACAAGCATATCGGCCACCGGCATCGGATACTCATCCTTTGGGGTTGCTTTGTTTAAGTTCCTGTAATCAATGCAAACACGTAGCTTTCCATTTTTCTTATAAACAGGAACTATATTTGATACCCACTCAGCATATCGACATGGCCTGATAAACTTAGCTTCAAATAGCTTCGTTATTTCGGCCTTAATTGGTTCATGCATCTCAGTCTTGAACCTCCTCGGATACTGCTTATGTGGTCGATATCCTGGTTTGATAGGTAGCCGATGTTCAACAATATCACGGCTTAAACCTGGCATTTCATAATATTCCCAAGCAAAACAATCAGAATACTCTTTCAAAAGTTTTATTAACTCTTGTTTATACTCGGGATCCAACTTAGCATTGATATACGTCGGCCTTGGTCTATCACCAGATCCTATATCTATTTCTTCTAATTCATCGGCCGACGTAAATCCAAATCCTAATTTACCGAATTCACTTCGGTCTTCAAGATCTTCTATGTAATCATCCATTTAAAACAATGTCTCAGAGCCGACTGCTTGGATCGGCTTTAGTCCTTGATCGGACACCTTGAGAAAGTCACCATCCCATACTTTTCCTGACAGGCATTCAACTCCTTCAAACTCCCAAATTGTTGACTCAGCTGTAGCAATGCTAACCGAATCATCGGCTGGGACGATTTTCACCTTATTGCCTTGCCACTGGATCAAACACTGATGCATTGTGGATGGGATGCAACAGTTGGCATGGATCCAATCACGCCCGAGGAGCATGCTGTAAGAACCTTGGCCATCAATCACAAAGAAGGTTGTCGGCAATGTTTTGCTGCCGATGGTCAATTCAACATGAATTGCCCCCCGAGGCTCTGAAACATTTCCGCCAAAGTCCTTGAGCGTCATGTTTGTCTTGATCAGATCATCAATCCCTTTACCCAGCTTGCGGAATGTGGAATAGGGCATGAGATTGACAGCAGCTCCTCCATCAACCAGCATCTTGGTCATCGGCTTCCCATCAACGTATCCCTTGATGTACAGAGGCTTCAGGTGCCGATACCTCATTTGCATTTGGCTTCTCAAAAACCGCCTTTTCTGAATCAAGAACCAAACATGCAGCGGCTTCTTCCAGTTCATAATCGACCTCATGGTCGTCTTGTTCATCAGGAGCAGCAAAATCAGAAGGCAACATCAAAACCATATTTATTGCGGCCGATGTGCTTGCTTCATCATCATTGGCCATCTTGACGCGCCACTTCTTCTCCTTTGCCAATTCCTGCTCCCGAATCTGCTCATTATAACGCAACCTCTGAACACGTCTCTTTTTGGATTTAGAGATCCCTGATGGGCACCACTGTCCAGGCCTCATTGGAGGTTCTTCAGTCCGATTCTGAACTGGAGCCTTCTCTTCAATTTTTTCAGGGCCATGAGCATCAGCCCGGCCTTCATTATTTTTGTGGCCATGAGTTTTAACCCGGCCTTCATCTCTTTGATGATGATCATCAATCCTGACGCCGATCCGTTCATGAACTGATCGTCGACCTCTCTTGGAAGCTCTGTACTCTTCATACTGGAAGCTGCATTCAGGACAATCTGCTTTTGATGGCAGTCTAAGCTTCTCGTTCCAGCAAAACACGAAGAAAGGACATCCCCAGTGATCATCATCTTGCTCGTATCGGTCATAGGCTTGATGTCTGTCTGCATACCAATCGGACCTATAACCGTACTGACGGTGCTCATCAGTTCTATTATCAATCCAACGCCTGGCATCGGACCTGTCATCATACCAGCGTCGGCCATCGGATCTATCATCAAATCGGCGTCGGCCATCGGACCTATCATCACGTCGGCGCTGATCATACTCTTCATCGAGCCGCCTCTCCTGATACTCACGCCTCCGACGTCGTCGTTCCTCGCGCTCTTCCCACGCCCGGGCCGCTGCTTGCTGCCTCTTGTATTTGTTAATTAGCATTTGGGAAGTCACACGTGGCCGATATCCACCAGGAGCGCTAGATTCACGCCCGAATGCCTGATGATTCCTGCGTAGCTCTTCAACAGTGACCTGTACTACAGGATCAACGGCACCAGAACTCTTGGCATGATCCGATGTAAGCACCTTGAACTTCCCCTTTTCACTAGCATCAACCATGTTAACAGAAAAGGAGAAATCAGCAAAGTTGTTTGGAAAAGGATGACCGTCGATCTTCATGGCCTTCTTATTGTCTTCAAATTTAATCTTGCCAGACTCAATGGCCAATTGGATCTCCCTCCTAAACACCTTGCATTCATTGGTCTCGTGGGAAGTTGAGTTGTGCCATTTGCAGTATTTACGCTTCTTCAACTCATCGGCCGACGGAATAGAATGATTTGGAGAAAGCTGGATGAGCTTCTCACTGAGCAGCAAATCAAAAATCTTGTCGGCCTTTGTTATATCAAAACCAAACTTTTCAGGGTTCTGCCTGATCCATGGGAGCGATACTGGCTTCTTGGATTTGGTCCATTCAGCTATATTGACATCAGCTTCCTCCTCAGACTCAGAGAGATAAGATACTTGCTTTGAAAATTTCATACGCTTCATCTCCTGATATCGGACCTCGTGAGCTGACACTTTCTGAACCAGCTGTCCCAATGTTTCGAACTCCTGTGCAGAGAACTTTTCCTTAATCGGCGCGAGCAAACCCTGGAATGCAAGCTCGGCCAACTGCATATCGGACAGTTTCAAGCTATAGCATCGATTCCTAGTGTCACAGAATCGTTGGATATACTCCTTGACGGTCTCATCATTCCTCTGCCTGATAGCAATTAGATCAGAGATCTTCATCTCATTGAGACCAGAAAAGAAGTATTTGTGGAACTGCTTCTCCATGTCGGACCATCCTGTTACTGATCCTGCTGGCAACGACGTAAACCATGTAAACGCCGGCCCTGACAGTGACAGAGGGAAGAATCTGAGCCTTAGTCCCTCCTCTGAAGCAGCCTCACCACACTGAGCCAAGAATCGGCTCACATGTTCGATGGTGGTCATGTCATCTTGCCCGGAAAACTTAGAGAAATCCGGCACTCTGTAACGTGGAGGAAGTGGCACTGCATCAAAGTAAGATGGGTATGGGTGCCGATACAACCTCGCTTCATCTTTAGGCTTCAAGCCGAACTGGTTCTGGATCACCTCGGCTATCTTCTGCGACCAATCGGACTGTTGATTTCCATGTGGCATTCCATCAGCTATATCCATCACATAATTACTGTAATCTCCAACCATACGCTGATGTGCAGGGACCTCTGTGCGCAGTCTTGCGGCTGCAGGCTGTTTCTCTCCTTCGTTCAGAGTCCTGGCATACTTTTCACCATGTGGGCCGACAATAGTTCCATCGGCTATCAACAGAAAACCGTTGGCCAGTTCAACGGAGGTGGTGGAGCAATCGGCTGTGGAGCAACGGTCACTGCATTATCTACAGTTTCTTTGCCTCTTCCTGACCCTGATGCTCCTGGAGAATCTGCTATGTATACTGGACCTTTTAAGCAAACAGCATCGTCCACCGCCTTCCTGATGAGGTTGTCCAAAGAATTCACCAATGTGCCTGATTGGTTGATCATTGCATGATGAACAGCCTGGTGAATCTGTTCTGTCATATTAATCTGGTACTCCCGAGCATCAGTTGTCTTCTTGATCAACTCTGGATCTGGGAGAGGACCTTTGAGTATAGGGCCTGAACGGTTACGCCCAAATTGTCCAAGGCATAGCTTTTCAAACGCATCAATCTGGGCCTGAACTGCATCCAATTGAGCTTTGGACAGATCGGCCTTAGTAATTGGAATGGTTGCCTCAGGCGTCTTGTTCTTGTCGTTGTTGGCCTTCTCAGCAGCTTCTTTCTCAGCAGCAAGTCTCGCTGCAGCTTCTTGTTCAGCTTCAGACGACGACATCTTGGATTTTATTTCTCGTGTCCCACCGGGCGTGCCAAAAATGTGTTGACGCGGAAAATCGGCGGCTGTATCTCCCGCGTGCAGCACACGATGACCGGGGAGAGTCTGCTTCACTCCAGTGCCAGTCTACACTCCAGTTCAGGTTCGCAGCGTGCCAGTCAATTTGACCTGAAATTGACAAGGGAATAAAACAGTTAAATTGCTCTTTGATTGTGCCGGCTCTATTTCAGACGATGGAGTAACGTCGAATTTTAGCCAAGACCCAATCAGACACGTATCGGCCGATGCCGATCGGACCTCAAAATCGGACCTTACTGATGACGTCAATCGGACCGAGTGATCGGACTTCAATCAGACATCAGATCGGACTTCAGAATCGGACCAATCAGGATCGGACCTTGATTGATATAACAGACTAGCCTTTGAATAATAAAATAAAGCATAAAACAAGGCCAATATGTAAAATAATGGATCAGCTGTGTCTTTAACAAGATATTAAATAAGCAAAGTGTAAGCCGATACATTGTCCACCTTGCCTAATTGCCAGTTTGAGTCATCTAATCGGACCATCTAACCACCGATCGGACTATAGCCTTTGCAGAGAAATCTAGCTCCGACGTAGGGAATCTAGATTTCTCCAACTATAATCAGATCGGATAGCTAGATAATCAGACTCGACTCATCAACCTGTCAATTAAACAAGATGCTCGCACAGGTGTTGATCAGATTAAGCAAAATAAGCAAGAAAAACATTAACAGATTCGTTCTGATTCTAAGATATGCTACCAAATAATTAAGCAAGATCCAGCTCCGACGTAGGGAATCTACACCATACTTAACATTCAAATAGCAATAAGGCATAATCAAAGCTTCCTTTAACTAATCAAGATGAATCTAGCTCCGACGTAGGGAATCTAGATCAAGCATGACAGTCAAAGATTAATCTAAGCGCATTGTAAAGATCCAGCTCCGACGTAGGGAATCTACACCAATACAATGCTCAGAGAACAACTAGATTAAACCACAAAGCAAGATCGGACCTAGAACGATGCTGTAAGATAAATATTGCTTAAATCGGACCAAGACCAATGCTCAAAGCCGTTGAAGAAGTAGAGTTGATTCACATGGCGTAGATCTAAACCAATCTAGCAACTCCAACAAACCGCAAAGACTATCTTTAGTAACCAAGATTATTCTAGCTCCGACATAGGGAATCTAGACTAATCTTGATACCTAGCTCCGACGTAGGGAATCTAGGCTTAAAGTATAGTCCGATAAACGATAATCTGTTGAATAATCAATATTGATCTAGCTCCGACGTAGGGAATCTATATCAATCTTGATTATCCAGAGATAAATCGGTTGAACAGTATAAACGAGAAAGGGCGATGCGCCTCAATTCAAAGCCTATACTAGTTCGATAAATTGACTAACTTACTGGTAAGCCGGAGATCAGAACTGATGCAGCCCGTCCACCAATGAGCTTCGTCGGTAACTACTACTAAGGGTTTTGGCGTGAAGCCGGGTTGTATTGATTGTGAGAATAGTTTTTACAATGGACGAGGGTTCATATTTATACCCTGGTCATTAAGAGTCCTGATCGGACCAGACTAACTAAATAAGGTAAACTTAACTTAAAATACAACGGGACTCTCAAATGCCTTCTGAAAAGGAAATAGTTCCCGCATCCGATACGCTTCCCTTTCTTAGCCGACGCGTTCACCCTCTTGCACTCGTTATCGAGTCGAACTCCTGCTTCATCGGACTCCTTCTGCACATCGGCTTCCTTCTCTGTCACCTTCGGCTTTGACTAGTCAATGGGTCCACCGTGCAGTCTCAACCTTACCATGTCACCATCTGACTCAGTATGTCAGGTGCGAAAATCCGGTGTCAACAGGGGTAAGTTGACACAACCTTGATCTTGTGGCTCAGAAAATAATGCTTGAGCTTCCTGGAAGTCATTAGTACAGCATATAATAATTTCTGAATCTGAGGGTACCTCATTTTGGCATCATGTAGCACCTCGCTTACGAAGTAAACGGGATGTTGCGTTGTAGACTTTTCTGTTGGTCTCTCGACCACCAAAACAGTGCTAACAACAGTTGGTGTCGCAGCTACGTATAACAGCATCTCTTCTTGTGGCTTTGGCGGGACCAGTACGGGCATTTTCCGCAGGTACTGTTTGAACGCCTGGAACGCCTCTTCTGCTTCTGCCGACCACTCAAAACGATCAGTTTTACGTAACAATTTGTAAAATGGCATACCTCGTTCGCCCGACTTGGACACGAATCGACTTAGGGACGCCATCATTCCTGCCAACTTTTGGACTTCGTGGCGGCTGCGTGGTGACTTCATGTCGTCGATTGCCTTGATCTTATGCGGATTTGCCTCTATACCTTGTTGGGAAACAAGGTAACCGAGGAGCTTACCCGATGATACACCAAAGGTGCACTTAGCGGGGTTGAGCATCATCCTGTTTTTACGCAAGTTGTTGAATGTTTCGGTTAAATCAGCGATTAAATCACCATTTAACTTACTTTTCACAACAATGTCATCTATGTATGCCTCCACATTACGGCCGATTTGGCCTTCAAGAACAATGTGAACACATTTTTGATAAGTGCAACCTGCGTTTTTCAGACCAAAAGGCATCTTTATATAGCAATAAACACCGAAGGGAGTTACAAATGCAGTTTTCTCCTCATCGTCAATGCACATGCTGATTTGGTGATACCCCGAGTAGGCATCTAGAAAACAAAGCAATTCGCATCCAGAGGTTGAATCTACAATTTGATCTATCCTAGGTAATGGGTACTCATCCTTCGGGCAAGCTTTATTTAGATCTGTGTAGTCCACGCACATCCTCCACGTTCCGTTGGGCTTCTTGACCATGACTGGATTCGCCAGCCACTCCGGGAAAGGGACCTCTCGAACGAAGCCGGCTTTGAGTAGTCGGTTGATTTCTTCGTTAATGGCGTCTCGCTTCTCCGGGGTATATCTCCTTTGCTTTTGCTTGACTGGTCGGACGCCAGTTCGTATGCCAAGCTTGTGCTTGATTACCTCCCTGGGGATCCCGGGCATGTCAGATGGTTCCCAAGCGAACACATCCGCGTTTGCCCGGAGGAAAGCAATGAGCTCGAGTTCCTATTTGTCACCCAGGCCAAGGCCCACCTGGGTGGTCTTGGTCGGGTCTGCCTCATCAAGGGTTACCGCCTTCGTGCCCGGCTCGGTGCGCCTGGCAGGTGGCTCGATTGGTGAGGCGTTGGCCGTCGACTCGCCAGCTGCTTGTGGCGGCGTCCCCCTGAGTGGGGTCTGGTCCACCATAAGCTGTCCTTCAGCGGCACGGTCGTCAGCTCCCTGTCTCCCGATGAGCTCCTGTTCCCCGATGAGCTCCTGTTCGGGAACTTCTTTCCCCTTGGCCCTTGGTCGGTTCTCAGCTGCTCGGGAGGTTTCAGCCAATGCATCCTTGGCGGCAGCCTTTGGCTGGCTCTTTGTCTTTTTCTTGGCAGGTTTGGCAGCCTTGGCTGGTTCCTGCTCGCCACCCTTGATCATGTCTAGGGTCTTCATGTCGCACTGGACCGCGCCCCTGCGATCGCCACAGACGGTGATCGGACCCAACGGCCCCGGGACCTTGATCATGGAGTATGCAAAGTGAGCGACCGCCATGAACTTCTTCAGGAACGGTCGGCCCAAGATGCAGTTATAGGCCGACGTGATATCAGCCACCTCGAAGGTGAGGAACTCTGATCGGATGTTTTTGCCCTCTACGAGGGTCACCTGCAGATCGATCCTTCCCAAGGGAAAGGCTTGAATGCCTGGAATGACCCCATAGAAAGGTTTCTCCACAGGGGACAAGGACCTTCTTGGGATCCCAAGTTCGTCAAAGGCGTTGACAAACAGGAGGTTGAGGGCGCTCCCACTGTCGATCAGGGTTCGCCCGATCTTGCGGGGCCCGATCCATGGCTTGATGCACAGTGGGAGTAGCGGCCCATCGTAAAGCGTCTCGGGGCGATCCCTTTGATCGAATGTGATCGGGATTTCTGACCACCTCAAGAGTTGCTTGCAGGGCTCGGTGCTGTTTATCTGCCTCTCGACCATCTTGAGCTGGGACTTGGAGGTTCGGGTTGAACAGCCACCGAAGATTGTGGCGATCTCCAGATCTTCGGGAAGATCTAGCTCATCGTCACAATCCATGTAGTTTGCCGAGCGAGGGTTGTGAGCTGCCTGGTCACGTGAAGCCCCCTGCTGCTGGCTCTCCTCCTCCTGCTTCTGCTTCTTGTACACCGTACAGTCCACGAAGTGATGCTTCGTAGATCGGTGAATCGGGCAGTACATCGGGAGGTTATCCGGTTTGCCTTGACGCCTGTACGGGGGCTTGTTGTCCACGGCCATGACTTCGTCACCCTCGGTCTTGCGCTTCTTGTTCTTGTGTTTATTCTTCTTCTTGCCTTCCCCGGCTGGCTGGCTTTGTTCGGGCTTTCCGTGAACCCGTGCTCGGGCGTCCGCCATCTTGGCGGTTTCTTCCAGGATCCCGTATAGCTCTGCCACCGTCTTCGGGTTTTCTTGGCAAGTTCCTCCGCCGTTCGCTCGTCTTTGCAACCTTGATTAAAGGCCACAATCACCCGATCATCCACCATGTCAGGGATGGTGTTACGAGTGTCGCTGAACCTGCGGATGTAGTCTCGGAGGGATTCTCCAGGCTTCTGCACGCAGTTTAGCAGATCTCCCTCATGTCCGGGGCGTTTATAGGTGCCTTGGAAATTGGCTTCAAACGTCTCCCGGAGATGAGTCCATGACTTGATGCTGGCTTCGGGCAGGTTCATGAGCCACGTACGGGCTGAACCCTGCAGAGCAGTCGGCAAGTAGTTGGCTTTGACATAGTCGTCACCCCCGGTGGCATCGATGATTGTGGAATAGATCTGTATCCACTCGCGGGGGTTGGTCGTCCCGTCATACTTCTCGATGTTAGTAGGACGAAACTTTTCGGGCCACCTGACCTTGCGCAGGGCTGGGGAGTACGCAAGGCATCCCCCCGTGCCTGGTCGGGAGTCACGTGGCGGTGAATCTTGATGGGACCGATAGTAACCCTCACGTGCTCGGTAATCTCGATTGTAATTGAGAGTTTCCCGAGCGTCGCGAGTGCGACGATTGCGTTCGAGTTGTGGCCTCATGTCGCGCCCCTCGTGTGGGCGATAGTATGGTCGTCCGTTAACAGATCGAGACCGAACCGGCTGTGGTTCACGTGGTCTGTTTGACGGAGCTGGTGGTACGGCAGCGGCGGCTTCGATGCGCTCTTTGGCCTTGTCCGCTGCTTCCCGAGCCTTCTTGGCTATGGTGGCCATCAGAGTCCCTTCGGCCATTGCTTCCATGGTTTCCAAGAGGATTCGGATCTGCAGATTGTCCTGCTCGACCGCCTGGAAATCGTTGTTAAGATCTCGGGGAGCCAATGAGGATGCAACCTGCTGTGTACGGGTTCTAGCCGTTTGAAGTGTCGGTGCGTTGCTCAAACGTGGAGGAGGCACGGGTCGACGCGAGCTAGATGACTCGGCAACGGCCTCTGTCCCGTTTGCGTTTAGCACATGGATGCGGCGGTCTTCGGGTTGTTCTGACCCATTGCTAGATCCACTGTAGTCGAGATCCAACTGCGCAGTGCGATCTGCAATGTCTTCAGGAGTTGGCTCCGTGAAGGTGGCGAAAACTTCCCGTCCGGCGCATGTGAGATCGGGATCATGGATCCCTGTCATCTTGAGCTCGTAGTCGCCTTGGTGCTCGAACACGAGATCTCCGAAGCGGATCTCCCGTGCAGGCACTAGATGGCGGCGAGTGTAGAGATCGGAAGCAGAAGCAGGACTCCCGATCGCTTCCGACTTGACGGAACTGGGCATGTAGGGCATCGAGGAACTCGACGCGTCGGCGATCCAGACTCCGTTGACGATCGGCATGATCTTTCTTCACGCAAGGGCCCCTACCTGGCGCGCCTCTGTCGAGGTTGTACTCGTCAGATATTTGTCCGGCTGGCACCCCGCTTCGTGCGAAGATTGATCACGGTGACGAACAGAGAGACACGGGATTTTTATACTGGTTCGGGCACTCGAGATCGAGTAATAACCCTACGTCCAGTTGCTGCTTGTATTATTTCGTCGAGTACAGATTACAATGCGTAACAGGTACCTTCGGGTGGATTGTCTAAACTTGTAGATCGATGTGGAATACCCTCTACGGACAGGACCCCCGCTATTTATATCCAGGGAGACGTGCCTTACAAGACAAAACAGACCTAAACCTAGTAGGACTCTAACTATCTTCAAGCTTCCCTTCTGCGATCTGGCCATCGTGTCTTGTTCGGAGTCTTGGAAGTTCGGAGTCGGTAGTCGGTAATCCTCGTGATCGGGTACCCTGGTATTATGGCCTCAACAGTATCATTATCACCTCCTTGCTTGTTGTCTTCATTGCTGCTTCATCTTTCATAAATTTCTCCTTTATTTCCAGAATAGAACATGTACTGAACCATTGCTCCACTGCAAAGTGCACAAATTTCTCTTTCCAACAAGTCATCATTTGCCCAAAACGGATTCTGAACAAAAGAGTTATGCCTATTTTATTTCAGCGCTGCAATCTATCCCGAGCTAATTTCAGAACGCGCAGCGCCCAATGTTTTTGTCGTATCTCCTTGTATGGGTCTTCATTGGTGCGTTGGAACAAGAATTTGATAGATCCTCTAAATATCAACTTTTTATTCCTTGTACATCTCTGAACATGTGCGGATTGTTGATGAAAACAGCAGCGTCCCTTTCAATCTTCGGAGATGTTGACGATCTTGGTTTGCAACTTTGATCACGAATTCATGGGATTCCTTCGTCATGCCTGCAAAACAATTGAAACGCACAAACTACCCCCGGGGTGACGGTCGGGAGTATAAGCAAATGCCAATCAACCAATGACATCCCTAAGACCTTAACTTGTGGCATAATTAACCTAGTAAAAGAGACAAATAAAATCCTAATGGGTGTGCGTGTGTGCAAAGTGAGTATGCAAATGAGAGGAAAGCTTATAAACAAAGACAATGTTTGCACCTAGTTCTAAGCACCATGTTTACAACTAGATTGCTGAATTTCTCCATAATCATAAAGATTTTTTAACCAAGGTTAAAACACCATGTCTATTCCAAGGTCAACAATTCCTTATGGCACAAGAAAAATAAAGCACATTGGAAAGCTTATAAACCAACCAATGCAATGCAAATGCTAACAAGGTTCTCAAAACTAAATGATGATGGTCCGCGATCATGTCTAAACACCATGTTTACACAAGATTGCAAAAGGAAAATGCCGTACAAGCATTAACATGTATGTGAAAGCATTCATCATGAAGTTTTCTGAGAGAACCAAGCTAACAAATGCATGATGGAACGATTGAATGGATGCAAAATGCAAATGCAAAAAGTTAGCAAAACAAGAGTTAGCAAGGTTTGAAAGGTCTTTCAATGTTGTTCCACAATCAATTCATTCAAAAAGTAATTGCTTAGAGTGACAAAGCTTGGCCGACCACCTCATAAGAAGTGAAGTATTGTCGACAAGAAAATCATTCATCGAAAAGAATCGAAGAACCTAGCTAACGAAGTTTAGGGGAAGGTTCATGGGTATCCTATATTTTTGGCTTAAAACAAGAATTTTGAAGAGAGAAGTCAAGTTTAGAAAATCTACCTAAGGTGGTTGAAAACAAAAGGAAAAACAAAGGTTGTTTCATTGGGTGGAAAACAAAACCTATGGTTTTAGGTTGGCTATAGGTATGAGAGATTTTCCTAAGGGTTTAGGATCTCGTAGGGAGGCTAGTCAAAGTTTTCAGTTAGGACAAGGAATAGAGATAGACTTGGCTAATATGAATGGTGACGGCAAGCAAATCAACACAAGTCAATCGTACCCTTGTTGGCTCCGGTTTTTGGTGGGGTGATAGGAAGGCTTAGGTGTGTTTGACAAAAGGTTAGATCAAACAAAACATGCAATGCAATGCAAGGTTGAGAACAATATGGCATGAAGTGGAACATGAGGTGCATGAACAAAATAACATGATGGTGGTCTAAAAACAAAACAAAAAGTTAGCCTAAGTCAACTAGCCACAAGTTTAGAATCAAAGGGTGGTGCCGTACCTCATATTTCTCTCTAAAAAGACACAAAAGAAAAAGACTCTAACGCTAATAGCAATAGGCACACAAAAGGGTCTACAAATTTTTCAATATCAAATAACAAAGTGCTCCCTCAATAATGTTTAGATGATACAACATAATGTTGTGGCATTTATTAGAGCAATGGTACAATGTTACTTGATGATTCGATTAAAGAGTACAATATAGACCATCATATTATATAGATAATAAACAAAAGATTGGGTTGCCTCCCGCAAAGCGCTTCATTTAAAGTCATAGAGCTAGACTTCTCACCTCAATTAATTTCATGCGAAGCCATGGTCTTTGTGCGAGAATCCAAAGTGTCCATGCAGCTTGATGTCACCTTTTGTAATGCATTGTGATTTGCTTCTAACATCTTCATGAATCGAATGTCGCCGGCTTGTGTCTTCATATGCCAATGTTCTTGGGGGTCTTTATTTTGTTCTAAGCTTCTGAATTTGATCTTGTATGCTTGATGAAATCATCGCCCAAGCTCCTCTTCAATGTTGTCATCGTTATCTCGTCTAACTTGTTCTCATCATGTTGCTCCTGCCTCTTCATCATGGTTTTTTCCCTATGTCCAGAACAGAACATATACAAAAGTATAGATTTATTGAAAAGTTAGTGAAATTACCTTTCCAACGAGTGGTCATTCATCTTAAACGGAGTTCAAACGAGAGAGTTATGCCCATTTTACTTTAGCACTGTGTGCTGTCCAGAAAACTTCAGAATGCACGACCTTCGATGTTTTGATCATAACTGCTTGTAGGAATCTCCAATTGACTTGGTTATTGATTCGTTGGAACCGGAACTTGGCTTTTAAATATCTAAAAATATTTTGTTGTTCTCGTCAGAGGTTGCACAGAATTTTGATGCCAACAGTGCCTTCTCGTGAATTGATCCTGAGATGTTGATGATCATGATCTTGTGGTCTTTGGAGCGTCGTGTTGTGCATCCTTAGGCTTCAAGGTCATCACCATTGATTGACCAGCGAGTGGCATTTCAATGATGTGTCTTCTTCATAGTTCTTGCTTTTCCCAAGGTGCCGGGATCATAGGGGGCTCTTGTGCTTTGCTTCGATGATCTGAGCGGTTTCCTTCATTGGTAGCATCACTCAATTAGAAGCTTATTGAGCATCCTACTGGAGAAGATTTGTGGTGTCATGGTGCTTCTAATCTTATTGCCTCCAGTTTTGATCAACTTTAAATCTTCATCTTTAGTGCTCAAGGACCTCCAATCATCCCTTGACATTATCATCACCTTCTCCGTTGTTTGCTGCTGCCTCTTATTCATTGATTCATCTTCACCCAGTGCAGAACATGTACCAAACTTCTACTCCATTGCAATTTGCATCAAATTCTCTTTCCAACGAGTGCTCATTCACTCCAAATGGACTTCGGATGAAAGAGTTATGCTTATTTTACTCCGGCACTATGTTCTGTCCCGAGCAGATTTCAGAACGCGTAGTGTTGAAAGATTTTTATCATAACTCCTTGCACCGATCTCTAAAATTCATGATTATTGATGTGTTAGAAAGAAGACTTGATGGAGCTTCATATTTTCTAATTTTGCTACATGGTACCTCTGTGATCATGGGAGAAAAACTGGTCTCAACAGCAACCTTCTAGAGATGTTGATGATTGGTTGTCACGACTTCTTCGGGACATGATTCATTACCTAAAGCTTGGACAAACAAATCTCAAAGAGACATTAGTCTTTAAAAATTAATTGACTCGGTGACATACCTTGTTCATCTTTGTTTGTTTTGGGTGTGGGCTCGATAGCGGATGATGGGCCACTAACAAAAGTTAGCACCTACCACTAAAGAGCGGATCTTGATGTAGCCATCAATCTTGTTTGAGCGGGATTGGACTTGCCAAAGTCCGGATATTGAGAATTTCTCGATCACTTTGTGTCTAGGGTTTTACCTGCATTCATACACACAAACAAGAAACGCAGGATATATGCAATAATAAAATTAGGGTTAGTCCAAAAAATTAGATAGATCGCCCTAGAGTTTGAGTTGCCGATCCCCGGCAACGACGCCATAAAAGCTGGTTGACGGTCCATAGACGCGCCAATTGTGAACCGTAAGGGCACGGATCATCGTAGCTTTTCCCTTAGAGTATTCCATCCAAGGTTTATCAATCCGTGGATCGACAATGAACTTACTAGGGTTTCCCATCTAATCTAACGGATCTATTCCTAGCATTAAGCGTTGATTGCATATAGAGGTAAACCTTTAAGATGTGAGTGAGTATAAAGGTTGATCTCATCTGTAACATAGGTGAGGGTAAAGTGCAATCAAAGGATAAACAAGCCTATCATCTTCTAGTTGTAGTTCTAGCCGAATAGAGGAAGCACATCATGCATCTTGTTGACGCTCATTATACATACACTTTTAGTGTCAATTAAATGGTGTTTTGAAAAAAATTCATATACTAACCCACCACTTGGCACTTGAAATAACCCCATTTTTGCATATGCATGTATTTTTGGAGGATTTTTGTTTACGCAGGTTTTTGAGCTATAAATGAGCACTTTTGGACAAAGACCAAGATCATGCGTAGCGCGGAGGAATGAAGGCCATGTGACTCGGATTTCGTTCGCTCTCATCTATGGTGAACCAACCTCCAAGAACGAGCAAGGGCAAAGACTTGAAGATAAGATCGGATGACTTCGGGATCAAGGCGAATCAGGCAGACATATGGAAAGAAATCAAGACCCAATCGTATCCCGAAGCAACCGATGTCAAATACCCACATGCATTGGCAAATTAATTTCTGGAGGATCAAGGAGCTTGCACGCGAAAGATGAGACCGAGGGGCCACAAAAAGGCCCTAGGCCGGCCGGCCCAGGGGGCCCAAGCCGGCCAGCCCAGGGGGCCCAAGCCGGCCGGCCTAGGTCTTTTCTACGCCGCCTCGGCCTCCCCTTCGAGCTAGGGTTTTTGCGCACTATTTATAGCCTCTGTACCAAGAAGCCACGGGATCAATCCACCATAGAACTCGGCGAAAACCTAGGGCATACCCCAAAAGGAGACGACGGCCGCCGCAAGTCCTTGAAGTTGTCTAGGGATGGCTTAGGCCTACCCTAGCCACCATGGCCTCCCTATGTGGTTGTGCCATGGCGGAGTTCAAGAGCTAGTTGGAGTCATCAATGGTATGTACTCGATGGTGATGATCCAAACACATCTATTATATGAGTAATATTCTTCGTGTCATCCGATCTCTTAGCGACTCAATAACTCCTTCTATGCTTTCTACCTATCATGAACATGATTATTCCTTAGTCTAATCCATGGTTAGACTATATAGCTTGCTTTATGTAATCGTGGCGATTAGATCTAGTATGTCGACTCTTCATGATATCTAGACACGTTCACTTGTAGACTTGCCCTTGTACTAACCACTCCGATAGAGAGCATCGTGACAGGGTGTGATCCCGTGTAAGGTGGCGTTCTCGGGAACTTGACCGGAGGTAAGAGTTTAAATATGGCTTTAGATGAGATGCATGATGTGCTTGCTCTATTTGGCTAGAACCACAACTAGAAGACGATAGGCTCGTTTACCCCTTTGGTTGCTCTTTACCCTCGCCTATGTTTATGGATGTGATCAACCTACACTTCACTCATAACTCAAAGGTTTACCTTTATATGCAATCTATGCCTAACGCTAGGAATAGATCCGTTAGATTAGATGGAAAACCCTAGGTAGTTCACTGTCGATCCACGGATTGATAAACCTTGGATGGAATACTCTAAGGGAAAAGCTACGATGATCCGTGCGCTTGCGGTTCACAATTGGCGCGTCTATGGACCGTCAGCAAGCTTTTCTGGCGCCGTTGCCGGGGATCGGCAACTCGAACCCTAGGGTGATCTATCTAATTTTTCGGACTAACCCTAATTTTATTATTACATATATCCTGTGTTTCTTGTTTATGTCTATGAATGCAGGTAAAATCCTAGACACAAAGCGATCAAGAAGTTCTCAACATCTGGACTTTGGCAAGTCCAATTTCGTTCAAGCAAGATTGATAGCTACATCAAGATCCGCTCTTTAGTGGTAGGTGCTAACTTTTGTTAGTGGCCCATCATCCGCTATCGAGCCCACACACAAAATAAGTGAAGTCGAACAAGGTATGACACCGAGTCAATTAAGTTTTATAGACTAATGTTTCTTGGAGATATGTTTGTCCAAGCTATAGGTGATGAATCATGCCCCAATGAAGTCGTGAGATCCGATCGTCAACATCTCCGGAAGGTTGCTGTTGAGACCAGATTTTTGCCTATGATCAGAGAGGTACCATGGAATAAAATTAGAATATATGAAGCTCCATCAAGTCTTCTTTCCAACGCATCAAGAATCATGAATTTGGAGATCGGTGCAAGGAGTTATGGTAAAATCTTTCAACACTACGCGTTCTGAAATCGCTCTGGACAGAACATAGTGCCGGAGTAAAACAAGCATAACTCATTCATCCGGAGTCCGTTTTAAGTGAATGAGTACTCGTTGGAAAGAGAATTTGATGCACATCACATTGGAGTAGAAGTTGGGTACATGTGCTGCACTGGATGATGAGCAAATCAATGAAGAAGGGGCAGTAGCAAGCAACGGTGAAGGTGATGATGATGTCAAGGGATGATTGGAGGGCCTTGAACACAAAAGATGATGATTTGATGTTGATAAAAACTGGAGAAAACAAGATTAGAAGCACCATGACACCACAAATCTTCTCTAGTAGGATGCTCAAGAAGCTTCTAATTGAGTGATGCTACCAACGAAGCAAATCACTCATATCATCGACATAAAGAGCAAGAGCCACCTATGATCCCGGCACCTTGGGTAAAGCAGGAACTATGGAGAAGACGCATCATTAAAGCCATGCTACCTGCTGGTGAATCAATGGTGATGACCTTGAAGCCTATGGATGCACAACACGACGCTCCAAAGACCACGAGATCAAGATATTCAACATCTCAGGATCAATTCGCAAGAAAGTACTGTTTGCATCAAAACTCTGTGCAACCTATGAAGAAAACAACAGAATATTTTTGGATATTTAAAAGCCCCATGAAGTTTTGGTTCCAATGAAACAAGAATCAAGTCGATCGGAGATTCCTACAAGCAGTTATGATCAAAACATTGAAGGTCGTGCATTCTGCAAATTTCTGGACAGCACGTAGTGCTAAAGTAAATTGGGCATAACTCTCTTTTTTGAACTCCGTTTAGAATGAATGACCACTCGTTGGAAAGGTAATTTCATAAACTTGTCAATAGATCTATATTTTGGTATATGTTCTGTTCTGGACATAGGGAAAATCCATGAAGAAGAGGCAGGAGCAACATGATGAGAACAAGTTAGACGAGATAACAATGATAATATTGAAGAGGAGCTTAGGCGATGATTTCATCAAGCGTACACAATCAAATTTAGAAGCTTAGAACAAAATGAAGACCCCAAGAACATTGGCATATAGAAGACACAATAAGACGACATTCGATTCATGAAGATGTTAGAAGCAAATCACGATGGATTACAAAAGGGGACATCAAGCTGCATGGACACTTTGGATTCTCGCACAAAGACCATGGCTTCGCATGAAAATAATCGAGGTGAGAAGTCTTGCTCTATGACTTTAAATAAAGCGCTTTGCGGGAGGCAACCCGATCTTTTTATTTATTATCTATATAAAATGATGGTCTATATTGTGCTCTTTAATCGAATCATCAAGTAACATTGTACCATTGCTCTAATAAATGCCACAACTTTATGTTGTATGATCTAAATGTTATTGAGAGAGCACTTTGTTATTTGATCTTGAAAAACTTGTAGACCATTTTGTGTGCCTATTGCTATTAGTGTTGGAGTCTTTTTCTTTTGAGTCTTTTTAGAGAGATTTTTGAAGTATGGCATCACCCTTTGATTCTAAACTTGTGGCTAGTTAATCTAGGCTAACTTTTGTTTTGTTTTTAGATCACCACATCATGTCATGTCATTTTGTTCATCCACCTCATGTTGCACGTCATGCCATGACATTCTCACCCTTGCATTGCATTGCATGTTTTGATCTAACTTTTTGTTAAAACCCACCTAAGCCTTCCTATCACCCTCGCCAAAAACCGGAGCCAGCAAGGGTAGGATTGACTTGTGTTGATTTGCTTGCCATCACCATTCGGATTAGCCAAGTCTATCTCTATTCCTTGTTCTAACTGAAAACTTTGACTAGCCTCCCAACGAGTCCTAAGCCCTTAGGAAAATCTCTCATACCTATAGCCATCCTAAAACCATAGGTTTTGTTTTCCAACCAATGAAACAACCTTTGTTTTTCTTTTTGTTCTCAACCTCCTTAGGTAGATTTTCTAAACTTGACTTCTCCCTTCAAAATTCTTGTTTTAAGCCCAAAAATACAGGATACCCATGAACCTTCCCCTAAGCCTCATTAGCTAGGTTGTTTGGTTCTTTTCGATGAATGATTTTCTTGTTGACAATGCTTCACTTCTTATGAGGTAGTTGGCCAAGCTTTGTCGCTCTAGGCAATTACTTTTTGAGTGAAATGATTGCGGAACAACATTGAAAGACATTTCAAACCTTGCTAACTCTTGTTTTTACTTACTCTTTGTATTTGCATTTTGCATCCATTCCATCGTTCCATCATGCATTTGTTAGCTCAGCTCTTTCACAAAACTTCATATGAATGCTTTCATACCCATGATAATGCTATGTGTGGCATTTTTCATTTGCAATCTTGTGTAAACATGGTGTTTAGACATGATCACGGACCATCATCATTTAGTTTTGTGAGCCTTGTTAGCATTTACATTGCATTGGTCGGTTTATAAGCTTTGCAATGCGCTTTATTTTTCTGGTGCTATAAGAAAATATTGACCTTGGGATAGACATGGTGTTTTAACCTTGGTTAATAGATCTTTATGACTATGGAGAAATTCGGCAATCTAGTTGTAAACATGGTGTTTAGAACTAGGTGTAAACATTGTCTTTGTTTATATACTTTCTTCTCATTTGCACACTCACTTTGCACACACGCACACCCATTAGGATTTTATTTTTCTCTTTTACTAGGTCAATTATGCCACAAGTTAAGGTCTTAGGGATATTTTTAGTTGTTGGCATTTGCTTATACTCCCGACTGTCACCTCGGGGGTAGTTTGTGTGTCTCAATTGTTTTGCAGACATGACGAAGTAATCCCACGAATTTGTGATCAAAGTTGCATCCAAGATCGTCAAAAATCTGCACATGCTCAGAGCTGTACAAGGAATAAAAAGTTGATATTCAGAGGCTCCATCAAATTCTCATTCCAACACATCCAAGATCGATGAATTTGAAGACCCATACAAAGAGATACGACAAAAACATTGGGCGCTGCGCGTTTTGAAATCAGCTCGGGACAGATTGCAGTGCTGGAATAAAATAGGCATAACTCTTTTGTTCTGAATCTGTTTTGGGCAAATGATGACTCGTTGGAAAGAGAAATTTGTGCACTTTGCAATGGAGCAAGGGTTCCGTACATGTTCTGTTCTTGAAATAAAGGAAAAATTCATGGAAGGTGAAGCAGCAATGAAGACAACTAGCAAGGAGGTGAAAACGGTGCGAAGAATGATTGGGACCATGGCTTAGTGACAATGGAAAGTGGTTGAAGAAAAATTAAGGCAACAAAGGTGAAGAAGCATAAAGATAATCTCCAAACACATGGCGGAAAGACTCCAAGAATCACATGACGGTCCATCTTCTTCTTCCACGCTTAGCAACATGCTAAGCATGGGGGAGGACTTGTTGGACGAAAAGGAAAAGGTCATATAGAGTACAATGATCGTGTTCATCACAAGATGCTCATTACACTTTTTTCAAGCTAAGCACAATGCTTAAGCCTGGGGGAAGCCGTGCTACACTTCATTGCAAGCATCGAAAAAGACGGTAACTCTTCTTCAAGCTTCTCTTTGTTCATCTACTTTTTAATGCTTGTATATATGTATGCCATCGACCATAGGTTAGAAACCTTTGTATATCTTTCTTATTAACAACATGTCTACTAGGAGGACATCTTAGTTTTGTTTTTGTTGTCAATAAATGATCACCATCACTTTGTGCTCACCACGATGCAATAATTTGATTGCTTTTGCTTATGGAAAAGTGATGAAAGTTGCCGCTTTGTACTACGTACACCATGTTGTATATGACTTGACCATTTGCTCTATATTAAATGATCTTAAATTGATAAATGATCTTAAATTGATAAATGATCTTAAATTGACTAAATACTGGCTCTATTATTTGTGGAGGTTAAATGACTAAATTCTAGACCCACATATTCCATGTTGCTCTTTGATTTAAGTTTACCGATGACCTTATACCTTGTATTATTTTATTTAAAACTTGATTCTCATGCTATCTACATTCGTGAATCTCTTGCAAAGTTCTATCTACCGAAGCCTTTACATATACATGATCTTTCATGATGAAACCCTTAGATTTGCAAACTTATATTTTGATGAGTTGGATTAAGATTGATTTCTGTGGTTCGAGACTAAGAAGCTGGCATTCCGTTTTGTGTACCCTCTTTTTGCTAGCCTTTCTATCCATGCATTGTGAATTTCTACACCGGAAACTTCACAAACTTCGCTGGATATCCACCCTAAACCCAAATATCTTTTTATGATTACCTCCTTGACCACAACCTACAATTGAGTATGGATCATTTTCTCGACGAAAATCCACAAGAATCGAGAGCTTAACTTAGATAACATCAATTTGGGTGGCATCGAAGAAACTCTCTGAAGATTCAGGTGCTTTTCTAGAAGATCAAGATGGATTTTGTGTACTTACTTCAGCAATTATCGACCCTCACTTCTATGCTCGAGGACGAGCAATCGTTTAAGCATGGGGTGAGGATGCAGATTAAGTACTATGTTGCCAAAGGTTCTAAGAAGCAAAAAAAATAAAAATATGGAAACGGAAAAAAAGAAGAAAGAAAAGAAATAAAGATGAAAGAAAAAAAATGAAAGAAAGAAAGAAAAAGAGAAATAATGCTCTTTAGTTCTTTTAGCTTCATCAAATTCTAAGTACTTTGAAGACAATTCCATACTCAATTTTTCAACAATGTGCAATCCGATAATGAGGACTTCATTTGTGCCTCGGGATCATCCACTTACCATTTGCACAGGTCCACCTATCTAAATGTGTGTGTTCCATCCCTCTCTTTTTCCAACATTTATTTTTCATGGCCTTTTTGACTAGTCTCGGTAATTCCAATAGATCTCTCTCTTAGTTTGACAATATTTCAAATATAATGTTTTGCTAGGATTTTTTTTACCTACCAGGCTCCACATAAGCCTTCCACTTTCATATATGAGTAGAATAGGTTAAAAATAATCTAGTATAGACTTGAGCGACTTGATGAGATGAGTGTTCCCATGAGCTTTTGTAAGAGAATCTCACTTATGTTGGATACGCATCTTTTTGAAAACTCTTCACGATGGAACAAGGTAAAGGTCTAAAGTTCACTTAAGTTCAAGAGCATTGCATTTATTATTATTGTGGCTTGTTCTTTATTGCTAGTCTATCTTCCATAATGAAAAGTAGCCGGTCACAACTTGAACTTTAAATGCTAAACACTTGAGAGCACTGTGTCTTGTTGTTTATAACTAAGTGTAGGGAGGACATTGAAGGGCAACGCTGATTTCATTGTTAAGCGAAGATCTTGGACTTACTCAAGGACGAGCAAGGTTTAAGCATGGGGGGAATGTTGACGCTCGTTATACGTACACTTTTAGGGCCAATTAAGTGGTGTTTTGGGACCAATTCATATACTAACCCGCCACTTTCCACTTGAAATAACCCCATTTTTTGCATATGCATGTATTTTTGGAGGGTCTTGGTTTACGCAGGTTTTTGAGCTATAAATGAGCACTTTTGGACAAAGACCAAAATCATGCGTAGCGCGGAGGAATGAAGGCCATGTGACTCGAATTTCGTTCGCTCTCATCTATGGTGAACCAACCTCCAAGAATGAGCAAGGGTAAAGACTTGAAGATAAGGTCAGATGACTTCGGGATCAAGGCGAATCAGGCAGACATATGGAAAGATATCAAGACCCAATCTTATCCCGAAGCAACCGACGTCAAACACCCACTTGCATTGGCAAATCAATTTCTGGAGGATAAAGTAGCTTGCACGTGAAACATGGGACCGAGGGGCCACAAAAAGGCCCTAGGCCGGCCGGCCTAGGTCTTTTCTGCACCACCTTGACCTCCCCTTCAAGCTAGAGTTTCCTCGGACTATTTATAGCCCCTGTACCCCGAAGCCACGGGATCAATCCACCAGAACTTGGCGAAAACGTAGGGCATACACCAAAAGGAGACGACGGCCGCCGCAAGTCCTCGAAGTTGTCTAGGGATGGCTTAGGCCTACCATAGCCACCATGGCCTCCCTGCGTGGTTGTGCCATGGTGGAGTTCAAGAGCTAGTTGGAGTCATCAATGGTATGTACTCGGTGGTGATGATCCGAACACATCTATTATATGAGTAAAGTTCTTCGTGTCATCCGATCTCTTAGCGACTCAATAACTCCTTCTATGCTTTCTACCTATCATGAACATGATTCTTAGTCTAATCCATGGTTAGACTATATAGCATGCTTTATGTAATCATGGCGATTAGATCTAGTATGTCGACCCTTCATGATATCTAGACATGTTCACTTGTGGACGTACCCTTGTACTAACCACGCCGATAGGGAGCATCGTGACAGGGTGTGATCCCGTGTAAGGTGGCATTCTCATGAAGTTGACCGGAGGTAAGAGTTTAAAGATGTATTTAGATGAGATGTACAATGTGCTTGCTCTATTTGGCTAGAACTACAACTAGAAGATGATAGGCTCGTTTACCCCTTTGGTTTCTCTTTACCCTCGCCTATGTTTATGGATGTGATCAACCTACACTTCACTCATGACTCAAAGGTTTACCTTTATATGCAATCTATGCCTAACGCTAGGAATAGATCCGTTAGATTTGATGGAAAACCCTAGGTAGTTCAATGTCGATCCACGGATTGATAAACCTTGGATGGAATACTCTAAGGGAAAAGCTACGAATATCCGTGCGCTTGCAGTTCACAAATGGCGCGTCTATGGACCGTCAACACATATCATCCAAAGCAATCTTTAAACTCTTACCTCCGGTCAACCTCCCGAGAATGCCACCTTACACGGGATCACACCCTGTCACTATTGGGGATTTGGCCCGCCGACAAACGCCCTCTACTTGTTTTGCTCTGTTTTGACACACTCAAAGACGGCGACTAACAAGGGAGAAAAAGCCAATAGCATTCTTTTACTTGATGAGTCCCATACTCGGCTTTGGTCAGAGAAATAAGCCAAAGCCAATTGGCTTCGGTCAGAGAAATAAGCCAAAGCCAATCGGCTTCGGTCGGAGAAATAAGCCAAAGCCAATCGGTCGGCTTACCTGGCCATGCATTAAAGTTACTTGTCCAAACTAAGTTAGAAGCCAATGTAATGAAAAAATGATACTACTGGATGCCAAAAGCTATATTTGAGTCACTGGCTAGCTTCGGTTCGCTTTATATTGCAGGTTCTTGGGTGAGCCATTGGCTTTTGGACGCCAAGAGACGGCTTCGGATCGTCCTGACTCGGAAGAAGCCAAATGGAGGAGCGGTGTAGCTTTTTCCTGCTGGCGAAGCAGGCTTGGACCAAGTCCAAGCCAAGACCAAGTCCAAGCAAAGTCAAACACGGGATTGCTAGTCTACGCATTCACATTGGGAGGAGTAAATGTACCAAAGTGTCCCTGGGCTATTTGTGTTGTATAGTCTAGAGGATGATGCCTGATTTCCAGGGGTACAATAGGCATGTAAAGACCCTTGGTCTCCCTATAAAAGGAGGTCCATCCCCCACATGTAAAGGGTTGGTTGATTCCTGAGAACACTGTTGATAAGTAATATTTTATTGCTTGTCCCTATTTCTCTGTTTCATCTGTTGCTTGGGTTCATTGGCTTCGGCTACTATCCCAACAACTGGCGCCCACCGTTTGTGCTGTGCACGAACAAAACCCACGAAAACCACCATGCCACCCAAAAAAGCCAAATCAACCACCACCACACCGAATGCGACTTCCAGCAACGAAGTCGCTCCCCAACCCCCAATCCCACAACCAAGCCTACTACAAATAACTGAAATTGTTATCGATGATCAACAGGTTGATAACGAAACCATTACCACTGAAGAGAAAATGCACCGACTTGAAGAAAGGCTTCGTCTCCGACGCCTTGAGCAGCAGAGAGAGCTGGAGGCTGCACAGCTCGAACTGTAGCAACAAATGCAAGAGGAAGAAGAGGAGCAGCAGCTCCAATTGCTGCAAGTCAAGAAGCACCTGGAGGAGCTGAGGCAAGCAAAACAGAGGAGGCTGAACAATACAAGCTCAAGAGCTGAAAAGCTGCGTCAAGAGCTTGAGAAAGCCAAAAAACAAGTTGCTGAGCTACAAGCAGAGCTCAATGAGCCAAACATCACCATCAACCCATCAAACCACAACTCCTCATCCCAAACTGGCTTCCAAACACTCCACACTCGCCCCATCGACCATACTTGCCCACTCTCAGAAAGCCTCCAATTGGCAAGATGGCCACCGTCTTATGAACCTATTTCTCTACCAAGATACAATGGCCTCACTGACTCGAAGCAGTTCCTCATGAGTTACGAAGCTGCAATAGCTTCTGCTGGGGGAGATGATGTTGTTCTAGCAAAATCTTTCATCATTGTCTGTGATGGCACTGCAATGAACTGGTACATGAAGCTGCCAGGTCTATCAATCAACAGCTGGTATGATCTGAAGAGGGAGCTCATCAAAAATTTTAGCATTATGGGAGATCAATCACTCTCATATGCTGAACTCACACTACACCAGCAGTCGAAGGAGCCCCTAGAGGATTACTTCCGCAGATTTGTTACCCTACGCGCTCAAGCTCCGCACATCCCTGACGAAGCAGCGAAATTCACAGCAATACAAGGGCTTCGCCCTGGACTATTTGCACAGCATATCGCAAGAGAGACACCAGCTACTTTGGCAGACCTATATGATGAGTTCAAGAAGTATTGTCGGTCTGACAATGACAACCGAATGAGATTGGCTAGAGAAGCCATCATGAGAAACCAATATGAGTCACAACCCAAAAGCCATCACCACAGCCACAACTATCAAAACTACTCCCACCAAACAATCATGAAGGTAGACAACCCACCTTCTTCCCAAGCTACCCAACCACCTTACCCAGAAAGCCAACACCCCAACCAGAGAAATGAGTCCACTCAAAGGGGCGGAAAAGCCGGCAGAGGCCGAGGAAGAGGAAGAGGTCCATTGGGACCGGAGCTGTTTTGCTAATACCACGGCAAAAATCACACCCATGGCACAGAGCAGTGCCGAGACATCAAGAAAACAATAGAAAAGCTAAGAGCAGAGAAGATTCAAGCAACCCAAACGAAGCAAATATCGGCTTCGCAGCAAAACACCCAAATCCTTTCCCAAGCTATCCAACCATACTGCCCAGTATACCCCTCGCTAAACTCAAACACTGTGCACCCATCAACAGCAATGGCAACTCAATATGTGCCTTCGCCACAAACCTTTCAGCACTATTACCCACAAGCCGCATATCCTCACTTGTACCCACAAACCTCCCACCAAATGGCTTCGCAAAACATAAAGGTTGAGGAGCTACCACCACCACCACCACTTCCACAACAAAAAGCCAATCAACAAGAAGCTCCAAGCCCACTCCCAAGCTATGGACACATCATGCCCATCTCTGGAGGATTATTGCTTGCTTTTGAGAACAAAAAGCAAAGGAAAAGCTATTTCCGTCAAGTCAACAATATCTCTGTTGATGGTCCATACAAAAAGTCAGAATGGTCTCACATGCCTATCACCTTTACTGAGGAAGATCTCAAACTCCACAATTTCCCACACAATGATGTGATGTCAATCGAAGCCAATATTGCTGGCTGGACGATCGAAAAAGTGCTAGTAGACACAGGAAGCTCTGCTGACATCATCCTAGCCAAAACACTCAGAAACATGACCAATATCAACCCAGACAACCTGGAGCCATCAGACACTCCATTGGTCGGCTTCGGGGGGAAGCGAACCCAAACACTTGGAAAAACTTCATTGCAAGTATCCTTCGGTGACACATCCAATGCAAGAACAGAGTACATCACCTTTGATGTAGTAGACATGATCCTTGATTACAATGTCATCTTCGGAAGAGGAGTCATAAACGCCTTTGATATCATCATAAGGCAATCATTCTTATGCATGAAAATACCAGCTCTCAAAGGAGTTATAACTGTATATGGCGACCAGAGGGAAGCCAGAAACATTGAGAAAGCCAGAGCACCTGGTCAGCGAAATGTGCATTTGCTGGAAGAAAAAGATCCATATTACCCAGAAGAAAAGCCAAATATTGAGAAAGATAGCAGAAAGATGCAGAAAGCTACAAAAACGAACTAGGTGCAGCTGCAGCCTGATGTCTTCAATAGAGAAGTGATCATTGGCTCAGATATAGAGCCAGAAGAAGAAGATAGGCTCATCGAATTCTTGAGGAATAATAAGGACGTGTTCGCTTGGTCAAGCAAAGATCTACCAGGTGTTGACAGAAGCATAATTGAGCATAAGTTGGCAATCAGTCCTGATATAAAGCCAAAAAAGCAAAAGCTGAGAAAGAAGTCAGAAGAGAAAGCTGATGCAGTAAAAGCCGAAGTGCAAAGGCTGCTGGACGCCAATGTCATACGCGAAGTCAAATATCCAACATGGCTAGCAAACACTGTACCAGTTTAGAAGAAGAATGGGAAATGCAGAATGTGCATTGATTTCACCGACCTTAGTAAGGCTTGTCCAAAAGATGATTTCCCATTACCAAGAATCGATAAGATCGTTGATCAAGCAGCAGCAAGTGAAATGATGTCCCTCTTAGATTGCTTTTCTGGCTATCACCAAATCTGGTTGAAAAAAGAGGATGAGGAAAAGACCAGCTTTATCACGCCAGTTGGCACTTTTTGCTTCGTCAGGATGCCCGAGGGGCTTCGGAATGCAGGAGGCAGCTTCTGTCGAATGTCAAGCACAGTGTTCAAGGACGAACTATTCAAAACCATATTGGCATATGTTGATGACATCTTGGTCAAAAGTGCCAAAAGGCAAGATCACATATCAGATCTGGCAACCGCCTTCGCTCGCATGAGACAAGCTGGTCTCAAGCTAAATCCAGAAAAGTGTGTATTTGGAGTAACAAAAGGCAAAATACTTGGCTGTCTGGTATCAGCTCATGAGATAGAAGCCAATCCAGACAAGATAAATGCAATCCTTGACATAGAAGAGCCAAAGTGCATGAGAGAGGTGCAGAAACTGTCGGGCAGGATTGCTGCACTCAACAGATTCATCGCAAAAGCAGCTGAGCGAAGGTTACCATTCTTTGCAACACTCAGAAATGCAGCTAAGTTTCAATGGGGACCACAGCAATCAGAAGCATTTCATGAGCTAAGGCAATACTTGATGCAGCTAACGAAGCTGACAGTACCAGACCCAAAGGCACCATTGCTACTGTACATTGCAGCATCACAATCAGCAGTAAGCGCAGCACTCATCATAGAAAAGCTGATAGATGGCAGAAACATTCAGCAGCCAGTATACTATGTGTCGGAGGCATTGGCCACGTCAAAGCTGTTTTATACAGAGATTGAGAAGATGATCTATGTAGTGATAATGGCTTTCAGAAAGCTCAGACACTATTTTGAGGGCCACAACATCAAAGTCCTCACGGATCAACCTCTCAAAGAGCTTTTGAACAACAAAGAAGCTTCGGTGAGAATACGCAAGTGGGCTGCAGAGCTTTCAGAGTATGTCGTGGACTTCGAAAGAAGAACAGCAATCAAATCACAAGTCTTGGCAGATTTCATAGTGGAGTGGACATCACCCAAACCACAAAACACTATCAGAGAGGAAAACTGGCTAATACACTGTGACGGTGCTTGGGGGGACAAGGGAGCTGGCATTGCGGCAATTGTGCAATCGCCTTCGGGTGTAAAAATGAGATATGCAGCAAACTTAGAGTTTTACAAATGCAGTGACAGAAGCACAAACAACGTTGCTGAGTACGAAGCTGTGTTACTTGAGCTCAGAAAAGCCAAGGCTTTGGGAGCTCAGAGATTCACTGTCAAAACAGATTCAAAGGTGGTAGCAGACCACATTGAAAAAGAAAGCATAGCGAAGCAACCAAAACTCATCAAATACTTGACCACTATACGCTCAATGGAGAAAAAATTCAAGGGTTTCACTGTGGAGTACATCCCAAGATCAAAAAATGAAGAGGCAGATGCGCTGGCTAAGGCAGCTGCAAAGGGGGACAAGCTTCCACCTGATGTATTCTTTCAAACACTAACAACACCATCGATAAAGGACTCAGATGATCCGCCGAAGCTAATCAGTGCAATAAGCTCAGAAGATTGGCGATCCCCAATAATAGCTTATCTTCGGGGATACTATGAGCCAATTGACGAGGATGATCTAAAAGCTATGCAACAAAGAGCAAGATGCTATCAGTTGATAGACGATGTCCTGTACAAAAAAGGAGTTGTAGCTCCTTGGCTTCGTTGCATCTCTCACAACGAAGGCAAAGAGCTGATTCAAGAGATACATAGTGGCTTATATGGAGCACACTTTGGGGCAAGAGCTTTAGTGGGCAAGGCAATGAGGCAAGGATTCTATTGGCCTGCAATCATCATCGATGCAGCAAACACGGTCAAGACATGTGATCAGTGTCAAAAGTGTGCAGCAAACAGAAAATCTCCTTCGGAGCAATCACAGCTGATAACCCCAACATGGCCTCTGCAAAGATGGGCATAGATCTGGTTGGCCCACTTCCAACAGCTCAAGGAAATCTCAAATACGCCATAGTAGCAGTTGAGTATTTCACCAAGTGGATTGAAGCCAGGCCATTGGCTAGCATCACAGCAAAAACAGTGATCAAATTTTTCTGGCAGCAAATTGTGTGCCGATTTGGAGTGCCAAGGGAAATAACAGTAGACAATGGGAAGCAGTTTGACTGCGATGAATTCAGGCAATATTGCTTGTCGATTGGAACAAAAGCTAAATTCGCTTCGGTCTATCACCCGCAAACAAATGGAGCAGTCGAAAGAGCCAATGGCTTAATCTTTACAGCCATTCGAAAGTGCCTTGCAAATTGTAAGAAAAAAGGCAAGTGGGTAGAAGAGATGCCGAAGGTGATCTGGGCTCACAACACCACTACATCAAGGGCAACACAATTCACTTCATTCAAACTGCTTTATGATGAAGAAGCAGTATGCCCAGAGGAAATATTGCACAAGGGGCTTTGCACCCAACAAGAAGCTCCCAAATATAGCGAAGCCATTGACAAGGATCTCATTGAGGTATACAGGCTGCAAGCAGCAAAAAATATTTCCAAGTATCAAGCTGAGACAAGAAAATGGCGAGACAAGAAGGTAGTTAAGAAAGATATCAAGGTAGGGGACTGGGTCCTAAGGAAAAACCCAAGCATGCCCGCTGGAAAGCTGCAACAGAAATGGGAAGGCCCATTTTTGGTCATCAAAAGCAACATGCCTAGCTCATTTCGCTTAGGCGACGACGAAGGCAATGAGCTGCCGCATTCGTGGAATGCCGACAGCTTACGCAAATATTATTTATAAAAAGATGTAAAATGGCTTCGTGTTCTATAAATGAAGTCATTAAGTAGAATAGCATTTTTACTTTTTCCATAAGCCCGTACTCTTTTCCTCACAAGGGGACCCTGACCAAGGGGTGAGGTTTTTAACGAGGCGGTGCTTACTGTAACTCGTCAAGCCATATATAAACGAGGTATTCCCCAAATGAGCAGCATCGAAAGCGATTGGCTTCGACCAAGTCGCTGGTATTCGATAATTCAAATAGAACTGAATCGACCCTACCGAGACTAAGGCCAATTCAGATCTAAGGAAAAGCTTACTCGGAAAAAGAGTAAAAGGGGCTTCAGTCCTATAACGCTCACTCTAAATAGAGTAAAAGGAGCTTTGGCTCAAACAGCTATATAGAGTCGAAAACAGCTTCGGCTAAAAGTTTTATAAACGCTTATAAACGACAGGGGCTTCGGCAACCAATCAGAATTCTCGTATAACATATTTTTATACATTCATATTCACGCATAAAATCTGGAAAAAGCTAAAATGGCTTCGAACCACAGGTACATGCAAGTACAAAGCACTTGAACGAATAAACCTCGCTTCGGAGGGGGGGAGGAGGCGTTTCTTTCGTAACGAAGCCAAATCGAGCTTACATTCATTCAAGTGTTTGCAATCGAAACAATCTCCAAGCGAATTACAAAGTGTTTTACAAAGAGATGGCTTAAAATATCTCAAAAATATAGCCATCCTAAATCTTGGAGCATTAAACACGTAAAAAAATCCCTATCATCATCTAAGTCCTCTGGCTCGACTTTAACTGGAAGCAAACGAGCAGCTTCGGCGTTTCTTGCATGAGCAAGTTCGACACGAGGCGATTGTCGAACGATGAAAGAGTTAAAAAAGTCAAACACATCTAATTCGCAATGACGAAAGAACTCGTGGCAAAACTCCCAGAAATCATCAAGTCTTTGACTTGGATATAACATCCGATACTGTTCCCATGCGAAGCCAGATACACATAAGGGACCATCGCGCATGATGATTGGCATGAGTTCAAGAACACCTCCCTCATCAGGGATCTGAGTATATACAAATTCACAAAGTTTTAACATCCCTCAACAAAAGTATTAAAGCCATCAGCTCTAACGAAGCTAAACCTTTGGATCAGCATCAGAGGCTCCGGCTTCAGCTCCATCACGACCAGCTTCGGCACCAGCTCTTGAAGTAGACGACCCTGCAGCGGCGGCAGCGGCAGCAGCTTCGGCTTCGGCTTTTTGCTGCTGTTCGAGGGCAAGCTCCTCCTTGTACTGAAAACAAACAGAACAGTCAATACTAAAAGCAAAATAAATAAAAATATGAGTTAAAGCAAAAATAACCAAAAGAGCAAAAGAAGCTAACCTTAACAAGACGATCATACGCAGTGCTCCGGGCACACTCTCTCCCTGTAGCAGACCAGAATTTCCTAATAAAGATGGCGCGAGTCGCCAGAACGGCTTCGTTGAAAAATTCCTTCTTGTCAGGGTTCAAAGCCAAAGAAAATTGAAAGTCCCTCCTCAGGAAGCTCTTATAGTGACAGCACCCTTCATCTGCTAGCATTTTAAAAGCGTTGGTGATGCAGGTTCGAGTAGCATAATCGCCCACTTTGGACAAGACGTCTGGTAGGGACTTGAACTCATCATCCAACCATGTGAACAGCTTCCCAAGGTCAAAATCATCCGAAGGAAAAGGCAAAGGCTCGGCTCCATATTGCTTCAGAGCAGCCTCGTACTCTAGGTACACGCCAAAGCTGCGGCTAAGGATCTCGGTCTCCAAATTCTTCTTATCGGCTCTCAGCTTGTCGATCTGAGACCTAAGCCCATCAGCTTCGGAGACAAGAGAATTCTTCAAATCAATAGAAACAAGCAGCTCCCTCTTGTACTTTTCAGCATCTAACGTTGCCTTTTCCTTATCACCCTCTAGAGACTTCACTTGATTCTTCAAATTATGCTTAAAAGTGGCAGCCTCGACCAATTTATTCCGAAGCCCTTCAATAGTCTGAGCATTGAGCTCATGCGTAGACTCTCCAGTGAAGTGACTTTGCCTTTGAGCGAAGCAATTTCTGATGTGGCAGACTCCCACTCAAGACGAAGCTGCTCTTTTTCATTTTCCGAAGATCTTTTAAGCTGAAGGAAGCTCCCGCGCTCTTTCCTTAGAATTTCAAGCTCGGCCCGCTCGCCCTCAACATCGTTGAGACGAAGCGGAAGGCGAGCCAAAAGCTCCTGCATGGACATCATAGACTAAAACAAGAAAAGTATAAGTATCAAAAAGCCAAACATCAAACTAAAAAAACGAAGCAGAAGGAACAAACCTGGATACCGCCACTAAGGCTGGAGACAGAAAGTGTGTCTAAATCCAAAGATTTGACACGAATTTCAAGCTCTGAAAAAGCAAAAGGAAAATTAAGACAAAATGTAACACTAAATCAGCTTCATACGAAATAAAGCAAAATACTAACCATTTGGAGCAACAATCGGAATGTCACTGGGAGGACGAAAGCTGCCCTGACGAAGCCGATCTGTAAAGGGTCCATACCCAGCATAACTTGCTTCTAAGGCAAAAGAATCAACATATCAAAAAAGCCATTATTTGAGTTAAATCACCAGTATAACTGCTTTGTAAAACGTACCTTTGGATTCAGGAGCTGGCTTCGCAGGAGCCGATTCAACATCCTTAGCAGGGGCAGATTGTCCGGCGTCAGCTGAATAAGCCAATTTAACGGGCAAAGTAGTGGTTAGAGCCAAATCGCCAGAACAATGGTCAATCTCAAGAGCATAATCCGTCTGCACAGGTTCCTCAACGTTGGCAGAAGCCAACTGCGTGGGCTCCTCAATGTTAGCCATAACCATCTGCGGAAGCTCCTCAATGTTAGCCGAAGCCAACTGCGAAAGCCCCTTAGAAATCTGAAGGGACTTGGCCGCCGCACCGGCCAACAAATCCAAAGAAGACGGCTGGAAAGGGACGGACGATACTTCAGCTTCGCCAAGCGCAAAATCCTTCGTCTCATCCTCCCTCAGAAGACGGCTGAAGCTCACTTTATCCTCATCGTCAATGCACCCAAGCAGGCGCTCACGACGAGGCGGCGCAACAACGGCTTTAACTGCAAAAAGTCAAGAATAGATAAGAAAAGCGAAGCCAAAAACAAAACGACAAGATAGAAAAGAAACAAACCTCCAGAAGAGGGCGCATCAACTGCAGCGGAAGCTGCAGGGACGACTTCAGCAGACAAAGTAGCAGGACGAGGAGGAGCACTGGAAAGCAGTGTGATGGGAAGAGCTTTCGAAAGCTTTTGACGCTTGGAAGCTTCTAAGGAAAAGTAATAATCCGCTTCTTCATCGCAACCACCTTGGAGGCAACTCCTCGGCTTTGGCTCCCGCCGCGGCTAGAAGGGGCTCCGGCTTTGCTGCCACCAGCTTCGTCGCCGCCCTCGTCTGACTGACCGCTTCCACGTCCTCCGCCACGACCCCTCCTCCCACGGCCACGAGTTGGCTTCGGGGCTACCTGCACGCTGGGATGATCCTCAGCAATGAACTTCTTCGTTGGCTTGGATGGGGCCGTACGCTGAGGGTAGCTGACACCCATTTCATCAAATACTCTGTTCAAACGAACCTCATCCACTAAAGCCAAACAGCTTTCATGCTCCTTCGACGTATACTTTCCACATATAATTTCAGCAATCAATTCGATGGACTGAACGTAGGAGTAATCTGACAGATTGGCCGGCTTCTTCGCACCAAATTTAGGAAAGCAAATATTGTTCATTCCTCTGTACGTCTTTGTAACAACTGGAAATGGCCTCCAGTCAGCAGACAAAACATTATGCCCCATGGCCAATCCTTCCTCAATCAAGTCTCGGCTGCTGGAGACTCGGCTAGCTTTGTAAAAGCCGCTCTCACAATGGTCAAAACCGGGCGCCTTCTTGTTGAAAGGAGGGCAGGCAACGAAGCTACATGGCTCAATAGAGCTGTGCAAAGGAAATGAAATCTGCTTCATTCCATCCTCTAATACAGTCTCCAGTGCTGGCACCTTGACGTAAAGCCAATAGCTTTTTCAATTTTTATCCCAGGTATTTTCTGGCAAAAGGCAAGTTCTACCTTCTACAAATCAGTCTGCCTCCATCGTGCGCAGAAGGTAACACTGCCATAGTCCGGCTCGTATTCGAAGCCGTCAAGCTTAACACTTTTGGTCTGCTGATGTCCTTCAAAGTAACGGACGAAGCAGTCCACGTTAACATCTGATGCATTCGTTTTCACCGCCCAAAAGAAATGAAGCAAATGAGTGATATCATTGGGGGTGAGGTGATGGAACTGCAATCCGAACCTCCCAAGAATATCAGCAAGAATATTATCAATGGGCATCCGAAGCCCAGCACAGAAGAACTCCTTGAACACAACAGCTTCGTCCTCAAGAGGTGTCGGGGTAGTTTCTGTGCCTGGGGCTCGTCCATGACTGGCTGGGAAATACCCTTTCGACTCATAAAAGCGGATCAGCTCTGGGGTAACAAAGGATTTACCGAAGACAGTGGTCTTTGGCTTCTTCCAATAATCCAAAAGATCTAAAACATCGGCTTCTACGTCCTCAAGGGCATCCCCGGCCATAGACTCGGCATCCTCTGTGTCGTCGCCTCCGGCAGCTTCCCCCTCATCGACGGGACCCTTCCCCCTTTCATCAATTTCCATAGCAACTTCAGCTTCTGGGGCTGCGGCCACGTTGACCTCAAGCGCCTGAGCAAAGGATGCAGCTTCGGCAGTATCCATATCAACTGCGTCTAAGTTGTCTTCGTCGGAAACGTAACCAATCAGACGAGCGGTTTGCTTCGTGCGAGCCGCTACAACAAACAGAAAAAACAATAAGCAAACGAAATAACAAAAACACAGAAAAACAAGAACGAAGGAAATGAGAGTACAAAAAGCTAAAAACTTACTTGCGACGAACTGGAAAACCAAAACTTGAGTTCAAGAGCTCCCAAATCAATTGAAAGCGTCAAACACAAGCTAAGTGCAAAAATCACAATGCGAAGCGAGTTTCACCCCCCCTTCG
Organism: Alloteropsis semialata; assembly: GCA_004135705.1. Lineage (NCBI taxonomy): Eukaryota > Viridiplantae > Streptophyta > Magnoliopsida > Poales > Poaceae > Alloteropsis > Alloteropsis semialata. The sequence goes on from CM014272.1 coordinate 23,499,458, forward strand.
GTCCTATTTATAGGGCAGTAAAATTCGACCGTTAAAAAAATCGAAAAACGAGCCAGCGCTTCAAATTCAAAACGAACCGAAGCAAAGTTACGACAACGGTACAAAAAATCAACCGTTAAGAAACAACAAAAGCCAATGCACAAAATATCAAAACAGTAAGCGAAGGGGCTTTCTCCAACAAGAAGGAGGCGTTTTTCGGACTGGCAAGCAATCCAAAGTTCGTGGAGCTCGGCCTATTGAAGAAAGCCCTCATCCTCGAGGGGCTACTGTTGGGGATTTGGCCCGCCGACAAACGCACTCTACTTGTTTTGCTCTGTTTTGACACACACAAAGACGGCGACTGACAAGGGAGAAAAAGCCAATAGCATTCTTTTGCTTGATGAGTCCCATACTCGGCTTCGGTCAGAGTAATAAGCCAAAGCCAATCGGCTTCGGTCAGAGAAATAAGCCAAAGCCAATCAGCTTCGGTCGGAGAAATAAGCCAAAGCCAATCGGTCGGCTTACCTGGCCATGCATTAAAGTTACGTTGTCCAAACTAAGTTAGAAGCCAATGTAATGAAGCAATGATACTAATAGATGCCAAAAGCTATATTTGAGTCGCTGGCTAGCTTCGGTTCGCATTATATTGCAGGTTCTTGGGCGAGCCATTGGCTTTTGGACGCCAAGAGATGGCTTCGGATCGTCCTGACTCGGAAGAAGCCAAATGGAGGAGCGACGTAGCTTTTTCCTGCTGGCGAAGCAGGCTTGGACCAAGTCCAAGCCAAGACCAAGTCCAAGCAAATTCAAACATGGGATTGCTAGTCTACGCATTCACATTGGGAGGAGTAAATGTACCAAAGTGTCCCTGGGCTATTTGTGTTGTATAGTCTAGAGCATGATGCCTGATTTCCAGGGGTACAATGGGCATGTAAAGACCCTTGGTCTCCCTATAAAAGGAGGTCCATCCCCCACATGTAAAGGGTTGGTTGATTCCTGAGAACACTGTTGATAAGAAATATTTTATTGCTTGTCCCTGTTTCTCTGTTTCATCTGTTGCTTGGGTTCATTGGCTTCGGCTACTATCCCAACAGTCACGATGCTCCCTATCGACGTGGTTAGTTACAAGGGCACGTTCACAAGTGAACGTGTCTAGATATCATGAAGGGTCGACATACTAGATCTAATCACCATGATTACATAAAGCATGCTATATAGTCTAAACCGGAATTAGACTAAGAAACACTCATATTCATTATTGGTAGAAAGCATAGGAGATATTGATTAGCTAAAAGATCATATGAAATGAAGAACATTACTCATATAATAGGTGCATTTGAATCATCACTACCAAGTACATACCATTGATGACTCCAACTAGCTCATGAACTCCACCATGGCACAACCACGCAGGGAGGCCATGGTGGCTAGGGTTGGCCTAAACCATCCCTAGACAACTTCTACGACTTGCGGCGGCCATCGTCTCCTTTTGGTGTATGCCCTAGGTTTCACAGTGTTTTGGTGGATGGATGTCCGTGCCTTCGGGTATCGGGGAGGCCGAGGCGGCACAGAAATACCCTGGGCCGGCCGGCCTAGGGGCCTTGGGCCGACCAGCCTACACCCCTAGGGGCCCCAAATGCCTGAGCACTCCATACGAAAGTTGTAGATCTTTTTGAGCCATGCAATTTCCTTATATAACTTGCCCCCATCGGACTTAAGATGAAGAAGATATGGCCCATATAAGCTCAGCATCTCTTGCGGGCCTATAGTCCAAAGTTGGTGATTGTAGCTTCCATCATCCAAAGTCTGGGCCTTTGCACATTCTTGGATGTTGGTTCACCATTGATGAGCATGAACAAGATCCAAGTCACATTAGGTTTGGCCTTCATATTCCTCCATGCTACGCACGATCTTGGTCTTCGTCCAAAAGTGCTCATTTATAGCTCAAAAACCTGCGTAAACCAAAATCCTCCAAAAATTCATGCATATGCGAAAATGGGGTTATTTCACGTGCCAAGTGGCGGGTTAGTATATGAATTAGTCCAAAACCACCACATAAATAGCACTAAAAGTGTACCAATAACGAGCGTCAACAGTCCCATCGGCTTTCTCTTTAAGTGCCATAAGGATAGCACCGGCCGCCTCTTTTAACTCATCGTTATATATAAGCGACCCATCATTAAGATCCAGAGTGCCACAATGAGCGTAGTACCAATGCCTTGATCGCTCGGGCCAATTCATTGTCGCCGGCGTGATTCCCCTGGCAACCAAATCTTCTTCCATCTTGTCCCAGATAGGAATTTTCTTCTTATAGCCAGTTGGTCCTAGTGAGTGGAAGTATTGTTTCTTCGCGGCATTGATCCTTGCCTGTCGCGAGTTCTTTTCACATAACTCCGACTGCCTGTACTGCACGAACAAATCCCAATAATCCCTCAGCTTTGGGTACTCGTCCAAGTTGGGTGTCAGGTTCTTCTCACCATATTTCTTGTACAGGTTCTTTCAGACTAGCCCATAGCATTTCTTCTGAACCTTCAGGCACAGTGAAACGTTCTTTCAGACTAGCTCATAGCATTTTTTTCTCTGATTGCGGCACATATGAATGATCATCGCTGGGTTTTCACCTCTGCAAGCTGATGGGCACGTGGTCTCTCACTAGAATACCACACTGATTGGCCATCTTTGTAGCAGCTTTCTGTGGCGCAACTGGCCGACCATCTTCTGCCACATCTATGATTATAAGTCTGCCCTCTAACTTTTTGGTCGGGCCACGTTTCGTCCTCTTCGATGATAAGGACTCAGAAGGCTGTGAGCCTGAGGGCTACACGTACGAGAAAGAAATGTATCAAGATTTCATGCTTGAACATATATATATATATACACACATATATACATACATATATATATATATCATCGATATTGACAATATGTATGCATGTATATCTCCTCTGCGTGAACATTTGCAACAGGTTCTTCCATGCCATCACCCGACATATTGAGGTATTGGCTGCCATCGTCACCACGTGCCTGCTCCTCGACGTCGAGAAGGTTTGTGGCACGTGCACTGCCTTTTCCGATTGCGTCTATCATAATCA
>CM014272.1:23503395-23516755 GCA_004135705.1 Alloteropsis semialata
CCGGGTACATGGTGTTGTAGCAGTCGATGAACTCGTCCCAGGGGAGCTGCTCCTGCCCTCCAACCTGGAGGGCGAGGTTGGTGATCATGTAGGAGACGTTGCGGAAGCGTTCCTGGGACGGGGTCCGTCCCAGGGCGGCCGCCAGGTCCCCGCCGAGTAGGTCGAGGACGTAGGCGGTGGCTTCCGCCGTGGCGTGGGAGAGCTTGGGCCCCTCGCCGTGGAACGTCTTGCCGTCGCCGCGGGCAAGCTTGGGGCGCACGAAAGTTGCCCCGATGATGGGCTCCACCGACTTGTCGATGACGAAGTCGAGGGAGCCGATCCGCAGGTGATCGCCGGGCGCCAGCGAGGCGCCGCTGTGGGCCATCCGGACCCTGGTGGAGTGTCGTGACACGCGAAAGGCCCCTACCTGGCGCGCCAACTGTCGGGGTTCTCTACCGCCGACAAGTAAATTTCCTACGATCGCGCGTCGGAGCCCGGATGGTGACTCGAGAGACAGGGGGTTTTAGACTGGTTCGGGCCTCCGGAGAGTAATACCCTACGTCCAGTGTGTGCCAATGTTCTCAAGCCCAAGTCTGTAGCAGGGGGTACAAACTAGTCGGGAGAGGGAGAGGGTCCCAAGTCCCTGAGGGGTGCGAGTGGGCGTGTTGTGTGTGCTGTGTCCGAATGTTCGACTAGTGTTTTCCTTCGTCCCCCACTGATGTCCCCTTGTCCCCTTTTATAGCCTCAAGGAGAGAAGGGAGTGGGGGGTAAGAAAGAAGAAAATTACATGGCGTGTTACTGCCCCCGAGGACTTCAACTGGCGTCGCTCGCCGAACCGTACAGGGAGCAGGTGTTGACGGAGTGGGCGCCCCGCCGGACCCGGGATCGTACATCCCGGGTGGTTGGTGCAGACGCCTTCTCGGGTAAGCTCCCGGGTAGTTTCCGGGTCGTGGTTGACTTGCTCGAGGTCCTCGGGTGCTCCAGGTGTCCTGCTCGGGTTCCAGGTGTCGTCCAGGGGCGCCTGGGGTCGTCCTTGGGCGCCCGGTGTAGCGCATGCATTCCTCTCAAGACTGTAGCGTTCCTGTTCGGATGAGACGGGTGCCACTGTGGCCGCCGTGGCGAAGGACGGACGCCCATCATGTTCTGACGCGGCGGGTACCAAGTGGGTACGGCGCCGGATGGGCCGGGACGTGGCCGGGTAGTTTTACCCGGGGAGCCGGGAACTCCTCGGAGGCGGAGAACTCCCCGGGCGAATCGGAGAGCCACTCGGGGGCAGAGAACTCCTCGGGCGAGCCACGAAGCCACTCGGAGGCGGAGAACTCCTCGGGCGAGTCGCCGAAACTCCTCGGAGGCGGAGAACCCCTCGGGCGAATCAGAGACTCGTCGGGCGGCCTCCGAGGTGCCGGTGCATGGGGAATCTGCAGTGTTTTGGGTCTTCAGTTTTTGTTTTTGAGGGGTGGATTATCGTGAGCTCCCGGATTAAGGGTTTGATTGGATACCCCTAATTCGGACCTTCGTCAACTATTACATAGCATAATACTTCAACATAATTAGTATTATATAGCATCATGCTTCAACATAAGTACTACATTATGCTTGAACAACAATAAATGTCTTCTTTACAAGAGTACCTTCGTTATGATCGTTGTGAGCGTAAGGAGCATCTTCATTGGCCAATAGGATGCTTGTGTCAACCTCCACACTGAACGGAGACACCTCGTCACACCTATTATAATCATCTTTATCGGTGACGTCCTCGACACCCACGATTTTTCTTTTCCCCAAGGGAACAATGTGTCGTTTTGGATTAAGTTCGGAGTTGTTTGTTTGCAGACTCCCCGTCTTGGCCTTGGTAGACATGTCCATCACATAAAACACATGATGCACGTCTTTGGCGAGCATGAATGGTTCGTCTACATACCCAATTTTGTTGAGATCCACAGTTGTCATGCCGTAGCGGTCTATATTAACACCTCCGCTGGTAAGTTTCACCCATTTGCTCCGAAAAAAGAGGTATTTTCAAAGGTCCATACTCTAGTTCCCAGATCTCCTCTACCTGGCCATAATATGAGTCCCTGTTCCATTTGTTGTCATAGACATCTATACAGACACCACTATTTTGGTTGGTGCTTTTGTTGTCTTGGGCTCTCGTGTAAAATGTATACCCATTTATGTCAGAGCCTTGGAATGTCAAGGATGAGGATGATGGTCCCCTTGCCAAATACGCCAGCTGTGTATGTATTGTCTCGTTACTGATGAGCTTTTGTCAACCAGCGAAAGTTTCTATGTGATAGCGCGTAATCCACTTGTCAGACTTTCTTGGATTTTGGTAGCATATTATAGTTTGTGCTCCTCGATGTAAGGAGCCACCATGGTTGATGACTGCAATACAGTGTAATGGGCTTTCATGAATAAATCGTAGTCGCTACACCTTGTTTGTTTCTTTCCTAACGTGTCCTTTCCAAGTAGTCTCCCCTCATGGTGTGACTGAGGTAGCCCAATCGGTTTCAGTTCGGGGATATAGTCAACACAGAATTCAATGACCTCCTCTGTTCTATATCCCTTGCCAATGCATCCTTCTGGAAGGGAACGGTTACGAACATATTTCTTTAGAATAGCCATGAGCCTCTCAAAAGGATACATATTGTGTAGGAATACAGGACCAAGAATACCAATATCTTTGACAACATGGACTAGGAGATGCGTCATAATATTAAAAACGATGAAGGAAATATCATCTCAAGGCTGACAAAGCCTTGGGCCACATCATCCTGCAGCCTTGCTAGATTACTAGGATCGATTGTCTTCTGGTCGATTGCATTGAGGAAAGCACATAGCTTCACAATAGTTGTTCGGACATTAACGGGTAGAATTACCCTCAGCGCCACCGGAAGCAATTGTGTGAGCAGCACATGGCAGTCATGGGACTTGAGGTGTACGAATTTCTTCTCTTTCATATTTATTAGACTCTTTACATTTGATGAGTAGCCGGACGGGACCTTAATATTGTTCAAGCAATCAAACATGCTGGTCTTCTCCTCCTTGCTTAGAGTGTAGCTAGCAGGATGTAAGTTCCAACGTCCTTTCTCTCTTTTCTCAGGATGCAGGGGATCTCGTTGTTTCATACGTTTCGGGTCCTGTCGTGCTTCTAGCGTATCTTTTGACTTTCCATAAGTACCAAGGAACCCTAGCATGTTTATGCGAAGATTTTTGGTCAGGTGCATCACATCAATTGAGTGACGGACATCTAAGACCTCCCAATATGGTAGGTCCCAGAATATTGACTTTTTCTTTCACATGGGTGCCTTTCCATTTTCACTTGCCGCTGGCTGGCTGCCAGTTCCCTTCCCAAAGACCATCTTCACATCTTTTACCATAGCAAATACATATTTTTCGTCCCGATGCCTTTGTTTGCTACGAATTTCCGCATCAAAATGCTTTCCTTTCTTTCTTAGCGGATGTTTCTCAGAAAGGAATCGATGATGGCCCATATACACACACTTTCGACAATGTTTCAGGTAAATGTAGTCGGTGTGTTCTAGGCAATGTGTGCATGCTTTGTATCCCTTGTTTGACTGTCCCGACAGGTTACCAAGTGCAGGCCAATCATTGATGGTCACGAACAGTAATGCTTGTAGGTGAAATTTCTCTTCCTTGTGCTCATCCCACGCCTTTACACCATCTTTGCCCCACAACAACAAAAGGTCCTTAATCAGTGGCCATAGATACACATCAATGTCATTGCCAGGTTGCTTTGGCCCTTGGATTAGCACTGGCATCATAATGAACTTTTGCTTCATGCACATCCACGGAGGAAGGTTGTACATACAAAGAGTCACTGGCCAAGTGCTGTGGCTACTGCTCATATCACCGAAAGGATTTATGCCATCCGTACTCAAACCAAATCTTATGTTCCTTGCATCTTCTACGAAGTTTGGGAATGCTCTGTCGATTTTTCTCCGTTGGGACCCATCAGCGGGGTGTCTCAACATATTCTCTTTCCTCCGATCCTCTTTGTGCCACCGCATCAATTTAGCATGCTCTTTGTTTCTGAACAAACGCTTCAGATGTTATATTATAGGAAAATACCACATCACCTTGGCAAGGACTCTCTTCTTGGGGGCTCTCCCTCAACATCACCAGGGTCGTCTCGCCTGATTTTATACCGCGAACAACTGCAAAACGGATAGGCATCCAAAGATTCGTACATGTGGCCCCGATAAAGGATACAATCATTGGAACATGCGTGTTTCTTTTGTACTTCCAGTCCTAGAGGGCAAATGGTTTTTCTTGCTTCGTATGTTGTTTCGGACAATGTGTTGCCCTCTGGAAGCACCTTCTTTATCATTTCCAATAACTCTCCAAAACCTTTGTCAGACAAGCCATTACTTGCCTTCCATTGTAACAGTTCCAGCGTGGTACCCAACTTTTTCAGGTCCTCTTTGCAATCTGGGTACAACAATGTTTTGTGGTCCTCCAACATACGCATCATCTTCTCCCGCTCTTTCACACTTTTTCTCTTCATCACGGATCATGCAACCTAAGGCATCATTATCCTCATCTTCTGCAACTGCTTCACCCTCGCCCATTGCTATATCATCTGCAAAGGCACCGTATTGTGTAAAGTCCGGGATGTTGTCATCACCTTCTTCTAATAATATCCCCGCTTCGCCATGTTTGGTCCAACAGATATAGTTAGGCATGAAACCACTCCTAAGCAAGTGTGTGTGAACCACCTTCTTTGAGATGTGATAATTCTTTTTATTCTCACAGACTTTGCATGGACAGCATATAAAACCCGAGGTCGAGTTAGCCTCTGCCGCGTCGAGGAATTGATGAATGCCATTAATGAAGTTAGATGAGCGTCTATCCGCGTTGTACATCCATTGCTGATTCATCTATTCACAAAATACAATGAAAAATTTAGCCCCCAATATGAATTTATAAAGTTCGTAATAAACCTAAATAAGCATATCATTTATAATCTCTTGAAATCCTAATAACCCTAAATATGAACTTCATTTGAAGCCACTAAAAAGATGTACTTCTAAAGTTTGTAATAAACCTAAATAAGAATATCATTTATAATCTCTAAAAATCCTAATAACCCTAAATATCAACATCATTTGAAGCCACTAAAAAGATGTATTTCTAAAGTTCGTAATAAGCCTAAATAAGAATATCACTTATAATCTCTAAAAATCCTGATAACCCTAAATATCAACATCATTTAAAGCCTCTAAAAAGATGTATTTCTAAAGTTCGTAATAAGCCTAAATAAGAATATCACTTATAATCTCTAAAAATCCTAATAACCCTAAATATCAACATCATTTGAAGCCTCTAAAAAAATGTAATTCTAAAATTCATGATAAGACTAAATATGAATATAATTTATAATCTCTAAAAATCATAATATGTCTAAATATAAATATCATTTATAATCTATAAAAATCATAATAAGCATAAATATGAGAATCATTTAAAGTTTCTACAAATAATCCAAAAAGCTAAACAATGTCTTAAAAAATTTGTGCATCATCTCTACACATGCAACAACTAACTATATGGTGATTCTCTATTACAAATTCATAATAAAAATGAAGATTAAATCTAAAATCTCTTATTTCAATCCGTTCCATAAAACACAAATTACTCAAAACATAGAGCATGAAATAGACCATACTAACCGTCAAAAGAGAGAGGGTAAAGTTGCTAACCTTCTAGCGGATTTAGTTTGCAAAATCTCCAAAAGTTATGTAAAATTTGGGCATGACCTCCCCCAACCCGAGCTCAATGGAGGATGAAGAAATGAGCCATGGCTCGGGCTGGGGGAGGAAGATGGGGCTTTATACGCAGAGCCCCTTTGGTACCGGTTGGTGGCACCAATCCGTACCAAAGGGGCTCACATTGATACCGGTTGGTGTCACCAACCGGTACCAAAGGCCCCGAGGCACATTGGTACCGGTTGGTGACACCAACCGGTACCAATGTGCACACAAAATTTGTGACCGTTGGACCCGGTACCAATGCAAGTATTGGTAGCTGGTCCAGTCCACCCGTGGCCATTGTGGGTGGATGGATAGAGCGTTTTCAGGTAGTGGATGGAAGTCACTAACGCTGTGGTCTTGTAGCTGTGCCCGCTTAGTGGATCCATATTTTCCGGTGCCTATAATGCAATGCTATATAGCAACAGAGCAGACCATCTAACACAGCAGTGGAAGCAAGTCCTAAATTAAAGGCTTTCAGGAAACTTGGATATTGGCCAGCACACTGTTGGCCATGTATCAAGCATTATGGAATTCCATTGCACATAATGCGAGGGTACCTACTACTAACTTGGCAAAGCCATTAACTGAACATATGATATATAATTATATATATGCTTTGTAATGCTAAACTGGATACCAATATGCTAATTTATGGAATCCCATATGTATGCCAACAATAGAAAAAAATTGTCGAGGTTGTACTCGGCAGATATTTGTCCGGCAAGCACCCCGCTTCATGCGAAGATTGATCACAGTGATGAACAGAGAGACACAGGATTTTTATACTGGTTCGGGCCCTCGAGATCGAGTAACAACCCTACGTCCAGTTGCTGCTTGTATTATTTCGTCGAGTACAGATTACATGTAACAAGTACCCTCGGGTGGTTTGGCTAAGATTGGGAATACCCTCTACGCACAGGACCCCCGCTATTTATATCCAGGGAGACGTGCCTTACAAGACAAAACAGACCTAAACCTAGTAGGACTCTAGCTATCATCGGGCTTTCCTTCTGCGATCCGGCCATCGTGTCTTGCTCGGAGTCTTTATTGTTCGGAGTTGGTAGCCGGTAATCCTCGTGATCGGGCACCCTGGTATTATGGCCTCAACAGTAGCCCCCGAGCTTATCTTGTTCAGAAAAGGTTGATCTTAAAGCTGTCTTCGGGTTTTTTTGCTCTTCGGGTGATTTCTGGGTATGTTAATACCTCGACAATCACTTGTAAATGAGAGCCAGAAAAGATCCCGAACTCTCGAGTGTTGAAACCTGCATCTGAATGATAAGGTCAGAGAAAAATATCAGCCATAATAATAGTAAACAAGAATTATTCCATCTTGGAAACTGAAACGCCCAAGGATTGATGTAACGGCTGCTCAGTGCATTTAAAACCCACTCCGCACGTCTCCCGAAACTTTAGCGGCGCACGCGGCATTCACGGCTCCGCCCCGGCTCCTCGATTCTCATGCGAAGCATCGCCCCTGAGTCTTTAAATACTGAATCCTTTGGACTGATCTGCACTTGAACCTTCCATTCTAAGCCTTTCTCTCCCCCGTCGCCATGGGAAAGAAAAAGCTCAGCCGCAAGTTCAAGCTTCCTCGCCTCCTCTTCGGAGACTCTCCCCGCGGCTCCGGCGAACCACCGGTCGACAAGCCGGAGGACCTGCCGGCGACGACACCACCTTCTGCTCCTCCTCAGGCTCCGCTCCTGGCCCTCCCCTGGTACGGGGACGAAGGAGTCGAGGTCGAGCCAACAGAGGAGGCGCCGGCAATGGCGTCGTCGACTCCCGAGGCTGCTCCGTCGAGCATTGCCGCCGGGAAGAGTCGGATGCTTGGACCCGGCAGTCCACACAGGGTAGCCTACGTGGTTGATTTGTTGAGGGACAGATCGAGGATCAGAAGTCGATGGTAACACAAGACGCAAGGATTGAACAGGTTCGGGCCGTCGAGATGACGTAATACCCTACGTCCTGTGTTGGGGGCGATTGTATTGCTGTGTATGAAGTTCCTGAAGGATCTCCGTAGTTGGGTTCTGTCCTAGGTTTCGTAGATGTTGTAATCTCGTGTTCTGGAGGGGGGTCTCAAGGCGCCTTATATAGTCCGGCTGCCTTGAGTTACAAGTCGGCTAGAGATCGTAACCTACCCGAAATACAAGGATGCGATCCTATAACGATTACAGATATCTTTCCCTATAATTCCGGCTAGTTTATCTTGATCTCCGAGCTTCTTGCGGGATACGCCGCCTGCTTCCTTGCCGCGCGCGCCGTCGCGCCCATCCGGCTCGTCCGACTGGTGGGCCTCCCGACTGGTGGGCCACCCAATCTGACAAACCGATCCAGTTGCACTCGGATTGGGCCGCCCCTTGCTGGTTGGGCCAATCCGCCTTCTGGGTACCCCTGGGGGTCTACCCCCGACAAGCCCCCGAGTAGTACGTGGTTGAGAGACAAGTCGGCGAGGTCGTGCTGTCTGATGAGCGTCGAGCCTGCTGCAGTTGGAAGCGAAACCGTGTGATACTGGAGAGAAAAGAGCCGTCTGCAACGGATGCACCGCGAGGTGCGTTCGTTGGCCGTAGCCCCCAAGCCTTGAAGCGATTCCGAAGGAATCGGTCCAAGGGTTAGTAGCCTTCTTCTGAGGTCATCAGACAATCAACGGATGCGCCACGAGGTGCGTCCGTTGGCCGTAGCCCCCGAGCCTTGAAGCGATTTCGAAGGAATCGGTCCAAGGGTTAGTCAAGGAGCATCTGGCTAGATCATCCGACGTTAATTTCGGCGTCCAGCCCCCGAGTGTGAGGGCGCCGAAATTAACGTCGGATGATCTAGCCAGATGCTCCTTGACTAACCCTTGGACCGATTCCTACGGAATCGCTTCAAGGCTCGGGGGCTACGGCCAACGGACGCACCTCACGGCGCATCCGTTGATTGTCTGACGACCTCAGAAGAAGGCTACTAACCCTTGGACCGATTCCTTCGGAATCGCTTCAAGGCTCGGGGGCTACGGCCAACGGACGCACCTCGCGGCGCATCCGTTGCAGACGGCTCTTTTCTCTCTAGTATCACGCGGTTTCGCTTCCAACTGCAGCAGGCTCGACGCTCATCAGACAGCACGACCTCGCCGACTTGTCTCTCAACCACGTACTACTCGGGGGCTTGTCGGGGGTAGACCCCCAGGGGTACCCAGAAGGCGGATTGGCCCAACCAGCAAGGGGCGGCCCAATCCGAGTGCAACTGGATCGGTTTGTCAGACTGGGTGGCCCACCAGTCGGGAGGCCCACCAGTCGGACGAGCCGGATGGGCGCGACGGCGCGCGCGGCAAGGAAGCAGGCGGCGTATCCCGCAAGAAGCTCGGAGATCAAGATAAACTAGCCAGAATTATAGGGAAAGATATCTGTAATCGTTATAGGATCGCATCCTTGTATTTCGGGTAGGTTACGATCTCTAGCTGACTTGTAACTCAAGGCAGCCGGACTATATAAGGCGCCTTGAGACCCCCCTCCAGAACACAACATCTACAACCCACGATCATACAACCCTAGGACAGAACCCAACTACGGAGATCCTTCAGGAACTTCATACACAGCAATACAATCACCCCCAACACAGGACGTAGGGTATTACGTCATCTCGACGGCCCGAACCTGTTCAATCCTTGCGTCTTGTGTTACCATCGCTTCTGATCCTCGATCTGTCCCTCAACAAATCAACCACGTAGGCTACCCTGTGTGGACTGCCGGGTCCAAACATCCGACAGTGAGCAAGACGTAGGCCTCGGCGTTGCGGCCGATCTGAGTGCCCAGGGTCAAGTTAATGGCCCTCTGGTAGGTGGCTCCGGCGTTGCGGAGGCCAAACGTCATCTTGGTGTAGCTCCTTCCTGGTACGGGGACGAAGGAGTCGAGGTCGAGCCACCAGAGGAGGCGCCGGCAATGGCGTCGTCGACTCCCGAGGCTGCTCCGTCGAGCATTGCCGCCAGGAAGCGCCCTGCGTCTTCCTCCCCAGCCCCGGCGTCTCCCATCTCCCTCTCCTCTGACGATGAGCCAGCTCAAGGAGGGAGTAGAGTCCGGCTGCAGCCGGAGGCGGCGCACGCAGGCGCATCTTCATCTTCAGCTCCGGTGGACACCAGCGGCGACGAGGAATTCGCCCGGCGCCTCTTCGTCTCCCTGAACCGCGACTTGATCGGGATCCCTGGAGACGGAGCGCTCGTGGATCTCGTCAGCGACTCTGAAGAAGAGAACGCGGTAGATGATGATCCACCGTCGAGCACGCCATCGCCTTGATCAGATTGGTTGACAATCATCAACCCAAGATCAGGGTGCTTTTGTATTTTGATTTTAGGATAGTTATCGATCTTCCGTGAAGTGTTCTTCCTTTTGGAATAATGAAGAAATTTCACTTTGATGGATGTAACCATTGTCCTTTTCCTGTGTTCGGATATTTTTCCGCATTAATCTGTTCAGGAAACTGCTTGTTCAGAAACAAAAATCCCCGAACAAAAATTTCTTCCGATCAGACTAACTAATTTTTAGCGTGCTCGGGAAGTTTGACCCTGATCAGATGTGATCGGGGCATTTCCTCAGTTCACACCAAACGTTCGGTCATTTAAAACTGATAGCTTCCCAAGTAAGCTAACAATCCTAAATGCATTGAATTTGACCAGCATATTTTTCGAAATGAAGCGTGCCTCAGAAAAAGGAAAGAATCTTTTTGACCCAACAGTCACTGCGGATTGTGCGGCTCGAGGGCAGGTTTCTCGGGGTTCGTGCTCCCTCGCAGAACCATCAGCCGCCTGGACTCCATTTGAGTCTTCGTCTTCCTCATTTGCATCTGCGGAACACTCGCCATTCTCGATCTACTTTCTTCCCTTCATCCATTTGCTCCTCCATCCCCTCAGATCAGCTTTCCACGGCTATGGCCTCCTCGCACCAATCCTCATCCGGTGGTGAGTCCTCGGGAGATCAGAGCAGCGCCGCCGCCGGACGTTGTAACACCCTAAAATTTTGTTTTCTAAATTAGTAATTAATTTGCTAGGTTTTTGTGTGAGCATTCAAAAAATTTAGACAAATTAAAATCCTTTTCAGAAATTAAAATCAACCCTAGGTTTAGAAACTTGTTTGCGCATTTCATGCCGGTGCATTGTTTTCTTGTATGAGTGTTCTTTTGTGCTAAGCCCTAAGTACCCATAACCCGGCCCAACCGTCTCTTTTCCTTTCTTCCCGAGTCCAACCCTAAGCCCAAAACCCGATCCAAAACATGACCATGCTCCCTCTTTTCTTTCTGAAGCCCAAACCCAGAAACCTACCCTAGGTCTAAGCCCAGCCCGACTCCATCTTTGTCATCATCGTTTCTTTCTTCCTCGTGGCCCAATCGCAGTCGGCCCAAAACCAGCCCAAGCTGCAGCTAGCCCGGCCTCCTTTCTTTCTCCATGGCCCACAAGCAGCCGCTCCTCCCCCTAATCCCGTCGCCCCTTCCTCCCCCTGTACGCAGCGCCCCCGTCCCCTCTCTGCGTCGCTAATCAGGAGGCCGAACCGCCCCTTCCCATCCCTCCTCGTGAAGCAGGACGCCGTGCCCCCTCATTCTACGTCGCCCCCTTCTCTTTCTATCTGCGTCGCCAGAAACAGAAAACCGTCGCCCCTCCCTTTTCCTACGTCGAGGAACCAGAAGGTCGCCCCATCTCCTCCTCCACTGATGACCGAACCCCCTCCCTTCCCCTTCCTCTGTACACACCGTAACCCCTCTCTATTCCTCATCAATGGCTTTAATTTCGCCACTCAATGCCAATTACACCAGTAACGTTACGAAGGAAATAACGCCGTCCGCTCCAATCCCATCCAGACCGAGCCCTCCCTTGTCTATAAATCTTTTCATCTGAACTCCTCTATGTTCTTTAGCCATTCTACCCAAGTATCCTTGCCATACATCCCTATTACGCCGGGAATTTCTCGCCGGAGTACCACCTGGTAAGAACCGCCGCCGCCGCTGTTTCCCTTCGCTGTGGCGCCCGTTTGACTGCTCCCTCCCTTTCCTCACTTGAGCAGGAACCATTGGAGGACTCGCCAACGCCCTGCAGTCCCGGACAGAAGTCGCAGCCCTCTCCACGCTCGTCTCGTGACCGGTCTGCCCCCCTTCGAAGCTCTTCATCTCTGCTGCGTATCTGCTTTAGGTGAGCCTCAAGACGAGTTCGCGTCGATCTCCTCGTTCCGTTTTGCCGCTCGGAGCTCGATTCCGTGCACTGTAGCTCATGGCCCCCTCAACGCCGGCGAAAAGGACCACCGCCGGGCGCCATTCCGGGCGTCGCCCTTTTCTGCTCGCGAAGGAACGAGAAGAACGGCGTCCCCTTCCATCTATGCCGAGTAGATCTCCACCCACCGCACATCTCTCATCCTACGGCCCAAAATAAAAGCCCACATACCCCTTCGCGATTATGTTAAAGAGTCCCTGGAAGAATCAGTAATCAACCCGCCGTCCCCCTTGCAGTTCAGAAAAACTTCCCTGCTACCCCTCAAAGTCTAGGGTTAATAACGTTTAGGTCCTCGGTTCTCGCAGGTTAGTCCTCGATCTTGTTTTTAGTGTAGTTTAATCACCGTAAATCCGATTAGAGTGATTTTCGCGTTGTTGTGTTCGTAGAAATGCGTAGATTAGTTTTATATCCTTTTTGCTTCTGTTTTCATTGTATGGTGTACTGTTCTAATAGAAATACTTTTGTATGCATGTACTGGCTTGTGATGATGTATGTGTGGTGATTGGAATGCGTGTTTAGAGTGCGAGCAGTACGAGGCCGGCTTTGATCAAGAGTTTGAAGAATCGGATCAGCAGCAATACTTTGAGGAAGGCAAGTGTAACATGATTTATCCTTGATACCTATTCACCTATTAATCATGTTATTCATTCATGCATGTGTCTAATTTGTTAAACCATAGGGTTGACTAGTCTTGTTTATCCTATTTACCTTGTTACCTTGGGTTTATGCATATGGGTAGATATGTTAGTTGTCGCTATGCTTGCCAACCGCTAATGTTCGTTATGAAATAATAATCATGACTAATGATATACTTGGAACCTTATTAAAATTTGCTTTTTAGCAACTTGGTTTAGGGAGCTTGAGCATGTGTTTGGATTGCTCTAAGCGTCTCTGTTGACGCGGAAAATCGGCGGTCGTATCTCCCGCGTGCAGCACACGATGACCGGGGAGAGTCTGCTTCGCTCCAGTGCCAGTCTACACTCCAGTTCAGGTTCGCAGCGTGCCAGTCAATTTGACCTGAAATTGACAAGGGGATAAAACAGTTAAATTGCTTTTTGATTGTGCCGGCTCTATTTCAGACGATGGAGTAACGTCGAATTTTAGCCAAGACCCAATCAGACATGTATCGGCCGATGCCGATCGGACCTCAAAATCGGACCTCACTGATGACGTCAATCGGACCGAATAATCGGACCTCAATCAGACATTAGATCAGACTTCAGAATCGGACCAATCAGGATCGGACCTTGATTGATACAACAGACTAGCCTTTGAATAATAAAATAAAGCATAAAACAAGGCCAATATGTAAAGTAATGGATCAGCTGTGTCTTTAAACAAGATATTAAATAAACAAAGTGTAAGCCGATACATTATCCACCTTGCC
>CM014272.1:23517755-23539406 GCA_004135705.1 Alloteropsis semialata
ATATCTTTCTTATTAACAACATGGCTACTAGGAGGACATCTTAGTTTTGTTTTTGTTGTCAATAAATGATCACCATCACTTTGTGCTCACCACGATGCAATAATTTGAATGCTTTTGCTTATGGAAAAGTGATGAAAGTTGCCGCTTTGTACTACGTACACCATGTTGTATATGACTTGACCATTTGCTCTATATTAAATGATCTTAAATTGATAAATGATCTTAAATTGATAAATGATCTTAAATTGACTAAATACTGGCTCTATTATTTGTGGAGGTTAAATGACTAAATTCTAGACCCACATATTCCATGTTGCTCTTTGATTTAAGTTTACCGATGACCTTATACCTTGTATTATTTTATTTAAAACTTGATTCTCATGCTATCTACATTCGTGAATCTCTTGCAAAGTTCTATCTACCGAAGCCTTTACATATACATGATCTTTCATGATGAAACCCTTAGATTTGCAAACTTATATTTTGATGAGTTGGATTAAGATTGATTTCTGTGGTTCGAGACTAAGAAGCTGGCATTCCGTTTTGTGTACCCTCTTTTTGCTAGCCTTTCTATCCATGCGTTGTGAATTTCTACACCGGAAACTTCACAAACTTCGCTGGATATCCACCCTAAACCCAAATATCTTTTTATGATTACCTCCTTGACCACAACCTACAATTGAGTATGGATCATTTTCTCGACGAAAATCCACAAGAATCGAGAGCTTAACTTAGATAACATCAATTTGGGTGGCATCGAAGAAACTCTCTGAAGATTCAGGTGCTTTTCTAGAAGATCAAGATGGATTTTGTGTACTTACTTCAGCAATTATCGACCCTCACTTCTATGCTCGAGGACGAGCAATCGTTTAAGCATGGGGTGAGGATGCAGATTAAGTACTATGTTGCCAAAGGTTCTAAGAAGCAAAAAAAATAAAAATATGGAAACGGAAAAAAGAAGAAAGAAAAGAAATAAAGATGAAAGAAAAAAAATGAAAGAAAGAAAGAAAAAGAGAAATAATGCTCTTTAGTTCTTTTAGCTTCATCAAATTCCAAGTACTTTGAAGACAATTCCATACTCAATTTTTCAACAACGTGCAATCCGATAATGAGGACTTCATTTGTGCCTCGGGATCATCCACTTACCATTTGCACAGGTCTACCTATCTAAATGTGTGTGTTCCATCCCTCTCTCTTTCCAACATTTATTTTTCATGGCCTTTTTGACTAGTCTCGGTAATTCCAATAGATCTCTCTCTTAGTTTGACAATATTTCAAATATAATGTTTTGCTAGGATTTTTTTTTACCTACCAGGCTCCACATAAGCCTTCTACTTTCATATATGAGTAGAATAGGTTAAAAATAATCTAGTATAGACTTGAGCGACTTGATGAGATGAGTGTTCCCATGAGCTTTTGTAAGAGAATCTCACTTATGTTGGATACGCATCTTTTTGAAAACTCTTCACGATGGAACAAGGTAAAGGTCTAAAGTTCACTTAAGTTCAAGAGCATTGCATTTATTATTATTATGGCTTGTTCTTTATTGCTAGTCTATCTTCCATAATGAAAAGTAGCCGGTACAACTTGAACTTTAAATGCTAAACACTTGAGAGCACTGTGTCTTGTTGTTTATAACTAAGTGTAGGGAGGACATTGAAGGGCAACACTGATTTCATTGTTAAGCAAAGATCTTGGACTTACTCAAGGACGAGCAAGGTTTAAGCATGGGGGGAATGTTGATGCTCGTTATACGTACACTTTTAGGGCCAATTAAGTGGTGTTTTGGGACCAATTCATATACTAACCCGCCACTTCCCACTTGAAATAACCCCATTTTTTGCATATGCATGTATTTTTGGAGGGTCTTGGTTTACGCAGGTTTTTGAGCTATAAATGAGCACTTTTGGACAAAGACCAAAATCATGCGTAGCGCGGAGGAATGAAGGCCATGTGACTCGAATTTCGTTCGCTCTCATCTATGGTGAACCAACCTCCAAGAATGAGCAAGGGCAAAGACTTGAAGATAAGATCAGATGACTTCGGGATCAAGACGAATCAGGCAGACATATGGAAAGATATCAAGACCCAATCTTATCCCGAAGCAACCAACGTCAAATACCCACTTGCATTGGCAAATCAATTTCTGGAGCATAAAGTAGCTTGCACGCGAAACATGGGACCGAGGGGCCACAAAAAGGCCCTAGGCCGGCCGGCCCAGGGGGCAGGCCGGCCGGCCTAGGTCTTTTCTGCACCACCTTGACCTCCCCTTCAAGCTAGAGTTTCCTCGGACTATTTATAGCCCCTGTACCCCGAAGCCACGGGATCAATCCACCAGAACTTGGCGAAAACGTAGGGCATACACCAAAAGGAGACGACGGCCGCCGCAAGTCCTCGAAGTTGTCTAGGGATGGCTTAGGCCTACCATAGCCACCATGGCCTCCCTGCGTGGTTGTGCCATGGTGAAGTTCAAGAGCTAGTTGGAGTCATCAATGGTATGTACTCGGTGGTGATGATCCGAACACATCTATTATATGAGTAAAGTTCTTCGTGTCATCCGATCTCTTAGCGACTCAATAACTCCTTCTATGCTTTCTACCTATCATGAACATGATTCTTAGTCTAATCCATGGTTAGACTATATAGCATGCTTTATGTAATCATGGCGATTAGATCTAGTATGTCGACCCTTCATGATATCTAGACACGTTCACTTGTGGACGTACCCTTGTACTAACCACGCCGATAGGGAGCATCGTGACAGGGTGTGATCTCGTGTAAGGTGGCATTCTCATGAAGTTGACCGGAGGTAAGAGTTTAAAGATGTATTTAGATGAGATGTACAATGTGCTTGCTCTATTTGGCTAGAACTACAACTAGAAGATGATAGGCTCGTTTACCCCTTTGGTTTCTTTACCCTCGCCTATGTTTATGGATGTGATCAACCTACACTTCACTCATGACTCAAAGGTTTACCTTTATATGCAATCTATGCCTAACGCTAGGAATAGATCCGTTAGATTTGATGGAAAACCCTAGGTAGTTCATTGTCGATCCACGGATTGATAAACCTTGGATTGAATACTCTAAGGGAAAAGCTACGAATATCCGTGCGCTTGCAGTTCACGAATGGCGCGTCTATGGACCGTCAACACATATCATCCAAAGCAATCTTTAAACTCTTACCTCCGGTCAACCTCCCGAGAATGCCACCTTACACGGGATCACACCCTGTCACTATTGGGGATTTGGCCCTCCGACAAACGCCCTCTACTTGTTTTGCTCTGTTTTGACACACTCAAAGACGGCGACTAACAAGGGAAAAAAAGCCAATAGCATTCTTTTACTTGATGAGTCCCATACTCGGCTTTGGTCAGAGAAATAAGCCAAAGCCAATTGGCTTCGGTCAGAGAAATAAGCCAAAGCCAATCGGCTTCGGTCGGAGAAATAAGCCAAAGCCAATCAGTCGGCTTACCTGGCCATGCATTAAAGTTACGTTGTCCAAACTAAGTTAGAAGCCAATGTAATGAAAAAATGATACTACTGGATGCCAAAAGCTATATTTGAGTCACTGGCTAGCTTCGGTTCGCTTTATATTGCAGGTTCTTGGGTGAGCCATTGGCTTTTGGACGCCAAGAGACGGCTTCGGATCGTCCTGACTCGGAAGAAGCCAAATGGAGGAGCGGTGTAGCTTTTTCCTGCTGGCGAAGCAGGCTTGGACCAAGTCCAAGCCAAGACCAAGTCCAAGCAAAGTCAAACACGGGATTGCTAGTCTACGCATTCACATTGGGAGGAGTAAATGTACCAAAGTGTCCCTGGGCTATTTGTGTTGTATAGTCTAGAGGATGATGCCTGATTTCCAGGGGTATAATAGGCATGTAAAGACCCTTGGTCTCCCTATAAAAGGAGGTCCATCCCCCACATGTAAAGGGTTGGTTGATTCCTGAGAACACTGTTGATAAGTAATATTTTATTGCTTGTCCCTATTTCTCTGTTTCATCTGTTGCTTGGGTTCATTGGCTTCGGCTACTATCCCAACAACTGGCGCCCACCGTTTGTGCTGTGCACGAACAAAACCCACGAAAACCACCATGCCACCCAAAAAAGCCAAATCAACCACCACCACACCGAATGCGACTTCCAGCAACGAAGTCGCTCCCCAACCCCCAATCACACAACCAAGCCAACTACAAATAACTGAAATTGTTATCGATGATCAACAGGTCGATAACGAAACCATTACCACTGAAGAGAAAATGCACCGACTTGAAGAAAGGCTTCGTCTCCGATGCCTTGAGCAGCAGAGAGAGCTGGAGGCTGCACAGCTCGAACTGGAGCAACAAATGCAAGAGGAAGAAGAGGAGCAGCAGCTCCAATTGCTGCAAGTCAAGAAGCACCTGGAGGAGCTGATGCAAGCAAAACAGAGGAGGCTGAACAATACAAGCTCAAGAGCTAAAAAGCTGCGTCAAGAGCTTGAGAAAGCCAAAAAACAAGTTGCTGAGCTACAAGCAGAGCTCAATGAGCCAAACATCACCATCAACCCATCAAACCACAACTCCTCATCCCAAACTGGCTTCCAAACACTCCACACTCGCCCCATCGACCATACTTGCCCACTCTCAGAAAGCCTCCAATTGGCAAGATGGCCACCGTCTTATGAACCTATTTCTCTACCAAGATACAATGGCCTCACTGACTCGAAGCAGTTCCTCATGAGTTACGAAGCTGCAATAGCTTCTGCTGGGGGAGATGATGTTGTTCTAGCAAAATCTTTCATCATTGTCTGTGATGGCACTGCAATGAACTGGTACATGAAGCTGCCAGGTCTATCAATCAACAGCTGGTATGATCTGAAGAGGGAGCTCATCAAAAATTTTAGCATTATGGGAGATCAATCACTCTCATATGCTGAACTCACACTACACCAGCAGTCGAAGGAGCCCCTAGAGGATTACTTCCGCAGATTTGTTACCCTACGCGCTCAAGCTCCGCACATCCCTGACGAAGCAGTGAAATTCGCAGCAATACAAGGGCTTCGCCCTGGACTATTTGCACAGCATATCGCAAGAGAGACACCAGCTACTTTGGCAGACCTATATGATGAGTTCAAGAAGTATTGTCGGTCTGACAATGACAACCGAATGAGATTGGCTAGAGAAGCCATCATGAGAAACCAATATGAGTCACAACCCAAAAGCCATCACCACAGCCACAACTATCAAAACTACTCCCACCAAACAATCATGAAGGTAGACAACCCACCTTCTTCCCAAGCTACCCAACCACCTTACCCAGAGAAATGAGCCCGCTCAAAGGGGCGGAAAAGCTGGCAGAGGCCGAGGAAGAGGAAGAGGTCCATTGGGACCGGAGCTGTTTTGCCAATACCACGGCAAAAATCACACCCATGGCACAGAGCAGTGCCGAGACATCAAGAAAACAATAGAAAAGCTAAGAGCAGAGAAGATTCAAGCAACCCAAATGAAGCAAATATCGGCTTCGCAGCAAAACACCCAAAGCCTTTCCCAAGCTGTCCAACCATACTGCCCAGTATACCCCTCGCTAAACTCAAACACTGTGCACCCATCAACAGCAATCGCAATTCAATATGTGCCTTCGCCACAAACCTTTCAGCACTATTACCCACAAGCCGCATATCCTCACTTGTACCCACAAACCTCCCACCAAATGGCTTCCTAAAACATAAAGGTTGAGGAGCTACCACCACCACCACCACCACTTCCACAACAAAAAGCCAATCAACATGAAGCTCCAAGCCCACTCCAAAGCTATGGACACATCATGCCCATCTCTGGAGGATTATTGCTTGCTTTTGAGAACAAAAAGCAAAGGAAAAGCTATTTCCGTCAAGTCAACAATATCTCTGTTGATGGTCCATACAAAAAGTCAGAATGGTCTCACATGCCTATCACCTTTACTGAGGAAGATCTCAAACTCCACAATTTCCCACACAATGATGTGATGTCAATCGAAGCCAATATTGCTGGCTGGACGATCGAAAAAGTGCTAGTAGACATAGGAAGCTCTGCTGACATCATCCTAGCCAAAACACTCAGAAACATGACCAATATCAACCCAGACAACCTGGAGCCATCAGACACTCCATTGGTCGGCTTCGGGGGGAAGCGAACCCAAACACTTGGAAAAACTTCATTGCAAGTATCCTTCGGTGACACATCCAATGCAAGAACAGAGTACATCACCTTTGATGTAGTAGACATGATCCTTGATTACAATGTCATGTTCGGAAGAGGAGTCATAAACGCCTTTGATATCATCATAAGGCAATCATTCTTATGCATGAAAATGCCAGCTCTCAAAGGAGTTATAACTGTATATGGCGACCAGAGGGAAGCCAGAAACATTGAGAAAGCCAGAGCACCTGGTCAGCGAAATGTGCATTTGCTGGAAGAAAAAGATCCATATTACCCAGAAGAAAAGCCAAATATTGAGAAAGATAGCAGAAAGATGCAGAAAGCTACAAAAACGAAGTAGGTGCAGCTGCAGCCTGATGTCTTCAACAGAGAAGTGATCATTGGCTCAGATATAGAGCCGGAAGAAGAAGATAGGCTCATCGAATTCTTGAGGAATAATAAGGACGTGTTCGCTTGGTCAAGCAAAGATCTACCAGGTGTTGATAGAAGCATAATTGAGCATAAGTTGGCAATCAGTCCTGATATAAAGCCAAAAAAGCAAAAGCTGAGAAAGATGTCAGAAGAGAAAGCTGATGCAGTAAAAGCCGAAGTGCAAAGGCTGCTGGACGCCAATGTCATACGCGAAGTCAAATATCCAACATGGCTAGCAAACACTGTACCAGTTCAGAAGAAGAATGGGAAATGCAGAATGTGCATTGATTTCACCGACCTTAGTAAGGCTTGTCCAAAAGATGATTTCCCATTACCAAGAATCGATAAGATCGTTGATCAAGCAGCAGCAAGTGAAATGATGTCCCTCTTAGATTGCTTTTCTGGCTATCACCAAATCTGTTGAAAAAAGAGGATGAGGAAAAGACCAGCTTTATCACGCCAGTTGGCACTTTTTGCTTCGTCAGGATGCCCGAGGGGCTTCGGAATGTAGGAGGCAGCTTCTGTCGAATGTCAAGCACAGTGTTCAAGGACGAACTGTTCAAAACCATATTGGCATATGTTGATGACATCTTGGTCAAAAGTGCCAAAAGGCAAGATCACATATCAGATCTGGCAACCGCCTTCACTCGCATGAGACAAGCTGGTCTCAAGCTAAATCCAGAAAAGTGTGTATTTGGAGTAACAAAAGGCAAAATACTTGGCTGTCTGGTATTAGCTCATGAGATAGAAGCCAATCCAGACAAGATAAATGCAATCCTTGACATGGAAGAGCCAAAGTGCATGAGAGAGGTGCAGAAACTGTCGGGCAGGATTGCTGCACTCAACAGATTCATCGCAAAAGCAGCTGAGCGAAGGTTACCATTCTTTGCAACACTCAGAAATGCAGCTAAGTTTCAATGGGGACCACAGCAATCAGAAGCATTTCATGAGCTAAGGCAATACTTGATGCAGCTAACGAAGCTGATAGTACCAGACCCAAAGGCACCATTGCTACTGTACATTGCAGCATCACAATCAGCAGTAAGCGCAGCACTCATCACAGAAAAGCTGATAGATGGCAGAAACATTCAGCAGCCAGTATACTATGTGTCGGAGGCATTGGCCACGTCGAAGCTGTTTTATGCAGAGATTGAGAAGATGATCTATGTAGTGATAATGGCTTTCAGAAAGCTCAGACACTATTTTGAGGGCCACAACATCAAAGTCCTCACGGATCAACCTCTCAAAGAGCTTTTGAACAACAAAGAAGCTTCGGTGAGAATACGCAAGTGGGCTGCAGAGCTTTCAGAGTATGTCGTGGACTTCGAAAGAAGAACAGCAATCAAATCACAAGTCTTGTCAGATTTCATAGTGGAGTGGACATCACCCAAACCACAAAACACTATCAGAGATGAAAACTGGCTAATACACTGTGACGGTGCTTGGGGGGACAAGGGAGCTGGCATTGCGGCAATTGTGCAATCGCCTTCGGGTGTAAAAATGAGATATGCAGCAAACTTAGAGTTTTGCAAATGCAGTGACAGAAGCACAAACAACGTTGCTGAGTACGAAGCTGTGTTACTTGGGCTCAGAAAAGCCATCAGACACTCCATTGGTCGGCTTCGGGGGGAAGCGAACCCAAACACTTGGAAAAACTTCATTGCAAGTATCCTTCGGTGACACATCCAATGCAAGAACAGAGTACATCACCTTTGATGTAGTAGACATGATCCTTGATTACAATGTCATGTTCGGAAGAGGAGTCATAAACGCCTTTGATATCATCATAAGGCAATCATTCTTATGCATGAAAATGCCAGCTCTCAAAGGAGTTATAACTGTATATGGCGACCAGAGGGAAGCCAGAAACATTGAGAAAGCCAGAGCACCTGGTCAGCGAAATGTGCATTTGCTGGAAGAAAAAGATCCATATTACCCAGAAGAAAAGCCAAATATTGAGAAAGATAGCAGAAAGATGCAGAAAGCTACAAAAACGAAGTAGGTGCAGCTGCAGCCTGATGTCTTCAACAGAGAAGTGATCATTGGCTCAGATATAGAGCCGGAAGAAGAAGATAGGCTCATCGAATTCTTGAGGAATAATAAGGACGTGTTCGCTTGGTCAAGCAAAGATCTACCAGGTGTTGATAGAAGCATAATTGAGCATAAGTTGGCAATCAGTCCTGATATAAAGCCAAAAAAGCAAAAGCTGAGAAAGATGTCAGAAGAGAAAGCTGATGCAGTAAAAGCCGAAGTGCAAAGGCTGCTGGACGCCAATGTCATACGCGAAGTCAAATATCCAACATGGCTAGCAAACACTGTACCAGTTCAGAAGAAGAATGGGAAATGCAGAATGTGCATTGATTTCACCGACCTTAGTAAGGCTTGTCCAAAAGATGATTTCCCATTACCAAGAATCGATAAGATCGTTGATCAAGCAGCAGCAAGTGAAATGATGTCCCTCTTAGATTGCTTTTCTGGCTATCACCAAATCTGGTTGAAAAAAGAGGATGAGGAAAAGACCAGCTTTATCACGCCAGTTGGCACTTTTTGCTTCGTCAGGATGCCCGAGGGGCTTCGGAATGTAGGAGGCAGCTTCTGTCGAATGTCAAGCACAGTGTTCAAGGACGAACTGTTCAAAACCATATTGGCATATGTTGATGACATCTTGGTCAAAAGTGCCAAAAGGCAAGATCACATATCAGATCTGGCAACCGCCTTCACTCGCATGAGACAAGCTGGTCTCAAGCTAAATCCAGAAAAGTGTGTATTTGGAGTAACAAAAGGCAAAATACTTGGCTGTCTGGTATTAGCTCATGAGATAGAAGCCAATCCAGACAAGATAAATGCAATCCTTGACATGGAAGAGCCAAAGTGCATGAGAGAGGTGCAGAAACTGTCGGGCAGGATTGCTGCACTCAACAGATTCATCGCAAAAGCAGCTGAGCGAAGGTTACCATTCTTTGCAACACTCAGAAATGCAGCTAAGTTTCAATGGGGACCACAGCAATCAGAAGCATTTCATGAGCTAAGGCAATACTTGATGCAGCTAACGAAGCTGATAGTACCAGACCCAAAGGCACCATTGCTACTGTACATTGCAGCATCACAATCAGCAGTAAGCGCAGCACTCATCACAGAAAAGCTGATAGATGGCAGAAACATTCAGCAACCAGTATACTATGTGTCGGAGGCATTGGCCACGTCGAAGCTGTTTTATGCAGAGATTGAGAAGATGATCTATGTAGTGATAATGGCTTTCAGAAAGCTCAGACACTATTTTGAGGGCCACAACATCAAAGTCCTCACGGATCAACCTCTCAAAGAGCTTTTGAACAACAAAGAAGCTTCGGTGAGAATACGCAAGTGGGCTGCAGAGCTTTCAGAGTATGTCGTGGACTTCGAAAGAAGAACAGCAATCAAATCACAAGTCTTGTCAGATTTCATAGTGGAGTGGACATCACCCAAACCACAAAACACTATCAGAGATGAAAACTGGCTAATACACTGTGACGGTGCTTGGGGGGACAAGGGAGCTGGCATTGCGGCAATTGTGCAATCGCCTTCGGGTGTAAAAATGAGATATGCAGCAAACTTAGAGTTTTGCAAATGCAGTGACAGAAGCACAAACAACGTTGCTGAGTACGAAGCTGTGTTACTTGGGCTCAGAAAAGCCAAGGCTTTGGGAGCTCAGAGATTCACTGTCAAAACAGATTCAAAGGTGGTAGCAGACCACATTGAAAAAGAAAGCATAGCGAAGCAACCAAAACTCATCAAATACTTGACCACTGTACGCTCAATGGAGAAAAAATTCAAGGGTTTCACTGTGGAGTACATCCCAAGATCAAAAAATGAAGAGGCAGATGCGCTGGCTAAGGCAGCTGCAAAGGGGGACAAGCTTCCACCTGATGTATTCTTTCTAACACTAACAACACCATCGACAAAGGACTCAGATGATCTGCCGAAGCTAATCAGTGCAATAAGCTCAGAAGATTGGCGATCCCCAATAATAGCTTATCTTCGGGGATACTAAGAGCCAATTGACGAGGATGATCTAAAAGCTATGCAACAAAGAGCAAGATGCTATCAGTTGATAGACGATGTCCTGTACAAAAAAGGAGTTGTAGCTCCTTGGCTTCGTTGCATCTCTCACAACGAAGGCAAAGAGCTGATTCAAGAGATACATAGTGGCTTATATGGAGCACACTTTGGGGCAAGAGCTTTAGTGGGCAAGGCAATGAGGCAAGGATTCTATTGGCCTGCAATCATCATCGATGCAGCAAACACGGTCAAGACATGTGATCAGTGTCAAAAGTGTGCAGCAAACAGAAAATCTCCTTCGGAGCAATCACAGCTGATAACCCCAACATGGCCTCTGCAAAGATGGGGCATAGATCTGGTTGGCCCACTTCCAACAGCTCAAGGAAATCTCAAATACGCCATAGTAGCAGTTGAGTATTTCACCAAGTGGATTGAAGCCAGGCCATTGGCTAGCATCACAGCAAAAACAGTGATCAAATTTTTCTGGCAGCAAATTGTGTGCCGATTTGGAGTGCCAAGGGAAATAACAGTAGACAATGGGAAGCAGTTTGACTGCGACGAATTCAGGCAATATTGCTTGTCGATTGGAACAAAAGCTAAATTCGCTTCGGTCTATCACCTGCAAACAAATGGAGCAGTCGAAAGAGCCAATGGCTTAATCTTTACAGCCATTCGAAAGTGCCTTGCAAATTGTAAGAAAAAAGGCAAGTGGGTAGAAGAGATGCCGAAGGTGATCTGGGCTCACAACACCACTACATCAAGGGCAACACAATTCACTCCATTCAAACTGCTTTATGATGAAGAAGCAGTATGCCCAGAGGAAATATTGCACAAGGGGCTTCGCACCCAACAAGAAGCTCCCAAAGATAGCGAAGCCATTGACAAGGATCTCATTGAGGTATACAGGCTGCAAGCAGCAAAAAATATTTCCAAGTATCAAGCTGAGACAAGAAAATGGCGAGACAAGAAGGTAGTTAAGAAAGATATCAAGGTAGGGGACTGGGTCCTAAGGAAAAACCCAAGCATGCCTGCTGGAAAGCTGCAACAGAAATGGGAAGGCCCATTTTTGGTCATCAAAAGCAACATGCCTAGCTCATTTCGCTTAGGCGACGACGAAGGCAATGAGCTGCCGCATTCATGGAATGCCGACAGCTTACGCAAATATTATTTATAAAAAGATGTAACATGGCTTCGTGTTCTATAAATGAAGTCATTAAGTAGAATAGCATGTTTACTTTTTCCATAAGCCCGTACTCTTTTACTCACAAGGGGACCCTGACCAAGGGGTGAGGTTTTAACGAGGCGGTACTTACTGTAACTCGTCAAGCCATATATAAACGAGGTATTCCCCAAATGAGCAGTATCGAAAGCGATTGGCTTCGACCAAGTCGCTGGTATTCGATAATTCAAATAGAACTGAATCGACCCTACCGAGACTAAGGCCAATTCAGATCTAAGGAAAAGCTTACTCGGAAAAAGAGTAAAAGGGGCTTCAGTCCTATAACGCTTACTCTAAATAGAGTAAAAGGAGCTTTGGCTCAAACAGCTATATAGAGTCGAAAACAGCTTCGGCTAAAAGTTTTATAAACGCTTATAAACGACAGGGGCTTCGGCAACCAATCAGAATTCTCGTATAACATATTTTTATACATTCATATTCACGCATAAAATCTGGAAAAAGCTAAAATGGCTTCGAACCACAGGTACATGCAAGTACAAAGCACTTGAACGAATAAACCTCGCTTCGGGGGGGAGGAGGCGTTTCTTTCGTAACGAAGCCAAATCGAGCTTACATTCATTCAAGTGTTTGCAATCGAAACAATCTCCAAGCGAATTACAAAGTGTTTTACAAAGAGATGGCTTAAAATATCTCAAAAATATAGCCATCAAATTGCTGGCCAGATCTCCTAAATCTTGGAGCATTAAACACGTAAAAAAAATCCCTATCATCATCTAAGTCCTCTGGCTCGACTTTAACTGGAAGCAAACGAGCAGCTTCGGCGTTTCTTGCACGAGCAAGTTCGACACGAGGCGATTGTCGAACGATGAAAGAGTTAAAAAAGTCAAACACATCTAATTCGCAATGACGAAAGAACTCGTGGCAAAACTCCCAGAAATCATCAAGTCTTTGACTTGGATATAACATCCGATACTGTTCCCATGCGAAGCCAGATACACACAAGGGACCATCGCGCATGATGATTGGCATGAGTTCAAGAACACCTCCCTCATCAGGGATCTGAGTATATACAAATTCACAAAGTTTTAACATCCCTCAACAAAAGTATTAAAGCCATCAGCTCTAACGAAGCTAAACCTTTGGATCAGCATCAGAGGCTCCGGCTTCAGCTCCATCACGACCAGCTTCGGCACCAGCTCTTGAAGTAGACGACCCTGCAGCGGCGGCAGCGGCAGCAGCTTCGGCTTCGGCTTTTTGCTGCTGTTCGAGGGCAAGCTCCTCCTTGTACTGAAAACAAACAGAACAGTCAATACTAAAAGCAAAATAAATAAAAATATGAGTTAAAGCAAAAATAACCAAAAGAGCAAAAGAAGCTAACCTTAACAAGATGATCATACGCAGTGCTCCGGCCACACTCTCTCCCTGTAGCAGACCAGAATTTCCTAAGAAAGATGGCGCGAGTCGCCAGAACGGCTTCGTTGAAAAATTCCTTCTTGTCAGGGTTCAAAGCCAAAGAAAATTGAAAGTCCCTCCTCAGGAAGCTCTTATAGTGACAGCACCCTTCATCTGCTAGCATTTTAAAAGCGTTGGTGATGCAGGTTCGAGTAGCATAATCGCCCACTTTGGACAAGACGTCTGGTAGGGACTTGAACTCATCATCCAACCATGTGAACAGCTTCCCAAGGTCAAAATCATCCGAAGGAAAAGGCAAAGGCTCGGCTCCATATTGCTTCAGAGCAGCCTCGTACTCTAGGTACACGCCAAAGCTGCGGCTAAGGATCTCGGTCTCCAAATTCTTCTTATCGTCTCTCAGCTTGTCGATCTGAGACCTAAGCCCATCAGCTTCGGAGACAAGAGAATTCTTCAAATCAATAGAAACAAGCAGCTCCCTCTTGTACTTTTCAGCATCTAACGTTGCCTTTTCCTTATCACCCTCTAGAGACTTCACTTGATTCTTCAAATTATGCTTAAAAGTGGCAGCCTCGGCCAATTTATTCCGAAGCCCTTCAATAGTCTGAGCATTGAGCTCATGCGTAGACTCCAGTGAAGTGACTTTGCCTTTGAGCGAAGCAATTTCTGATGTGGCAGACTCCCACTCAAGACGAAGCTGCTCTTTTTCATTTTCCGAAGATCTTTTAAGCTGAAGGAAGCTCCCGCGCTCTTTCCTTAGAATTTCAAGCTCGGCCCGCTCGCCCTCAACATCGTTGAGACGAAGCGGAAGGCGAGCCAAAAGCTCCTGCATGGACATCATAGACTAAAACAAGAAAAGTAAGTATCAACAAGCCAAACATCAAACTAAAAAATGAAGCAGAAGGAACAAACCTGGATACCGCCACTAAGGCTGGAGACAGAAAGTGTGTCTAAATCCAAAGATTTGACACGAATTTCAAGCTCTGAAAAAGCAAAAGGAAAATTAAGACAAAAGGTAACACTAAATCAGCTTCATACGAAATAAAGCAAAATACTAACCATTTGGAGCAACAATCGGAATGTCACTGGGAGGACGAAAGCTGCCCTGACGAAGCCGATCTGTAAAGGGTCCATACCCAGCATAACTTGCTTCTAAGGCAAAAGAATCAACATATCAAAAAAGCCATTATTTGAGTTAAATCGCCAGTATAACTGCTTTGCAAAATGTACCTTTGGATTCAGGAGCTGGCTTCGCAGGAGCCGATTCAACATCCTTAGCAGGGGCAGATTGTCCGGCGTCAGCTGAATAAGCCAATTTAACGGGCAAAGTAGTGGTTAGAGCCAAATCGCCAGAACAATGCTCAGTCTCAAGAGCATAATCCGTCTGCACAGGTTCCTCAACGTTGGCAGAAGCCAACTGCGTGGGATCCTCAATGTTAGCCATAACCATCTGCGGAAGCTCCTCAATGTTAGCCGAAGCCAACTGCGAAAGCCCCTCAGAAATCTGAAGGGACTTGGCTGCCGCACCGGCCAACAAATCCAAAGAAGACGGCTGGAAAGGGACGGACGATACTTCAGCTTCGCCAAGCGCAAAATCCTTCGTCTCATCCTCCCTCAGAAGACGGCTGAAGCTCACTTTATCCTCATCGTCAATGCACCCAAGCAGGCGCTCACAACGAGGCGGCGCAACAACGGCTTTAACTGCAAAAAGTCAAGAATAGATAAGAAAAGCGAAGCCAAAAACAAAACGACAAGATAGAAAAGAAACAAACCTCCAGAAGAGGGCGCATCAACTGCAGCGGAAGCTACAGGGACGACTTCAGCAGACAAAGTAGCAGGACGAGGAGGAGCACTGGAAAGCAGTGTGATGGGAAGAGCTTTCGAAAGCTTTTGACGCTTGGAAGCTTCTAAGGAAGAAGTAATAATCCGCTTCTTCGTCGCAACCACCTTGGAGGCAACTCCTCGGCTTTGGCTCCCGCCGCGGCTAGAAGGGGCTCCGGCTTTGCTGCCACCAGCTTCGTCGCCGCCCTCGTCTGACTGACCGCTTCCACGTCCTCCGCCACGACCCCTCCTCCCACGGCCACGAGTTGGCTTCGGGGCTACCTGCACGCTGGGATGATCCTCAGCAGTGAACTTCTTCATTGGCTTGGATGGGGCCGTACGCTGAGGGTAGCTGACACCCATTTCATCAAATACTCTATTCAAATGAACCTCATCCACTAAAGCCAAACAGCTTTCATGCTCCTTCGACGTATACTTTCCACATATAATTTCAGCCATCAATTCGATGGACTGAACGTAGGAGTAATCTGACAGATTGGCCGGCTTCTTCGCACCAAATTTAGGAAAGCAAATATTGTTCATTCCTCTGTACGGCTTTGTAACAACTGGAAATGGCCTCCAGTCAGCAGACAAAACATTATGCCCCATGGCCAATCCTTCCTCAATCAAGTCTCGGCTGCTGGAGACTCGGCTAGCTTTGTAAAAGCCGCTCTCACAATGGTCAAAACCGGGCGCCTTCTTGTTGAAAGGAGGGCAGGCAACGAAGCTACATGGCTCAATAGAGCTGTGCAAAGGAAATGAAATCTGCTTCATTCCATCCTCTAATACAGTCTCCAGTGCTGGCACCTTGACGTAAAGCCAATAGCTTTTTCAATTTTTATCCCAGGTATTTTCTGGCAAAAGGTAAGTTCTACCTTCTACAAATCAGTCTGCCTCCATCGTGCGCAGAAGGTAACACTGCCATAGTCCGGCTCGTATTCGAAGCCGTCAAGCTTAACACTTTTGGTCTGCCGATGTCCTTCAAAGTAACGGACGAAGCAGTCCACGTTAACATCTGATGCATTCGTTTTCACCGCCCAAAAGAAATGAAGCAAATGAGTGATAGCATTGGGGGTGAGGTGATGGAACTGCAATCCGAACCTCCCAAGAATATCAGCAAGAATATTATCAACGGGCATCCGAAGCCCAGCACAGAAGAACTCCTTGAACACAACAGCTTCGTCCTCAAGAGGTGTCGGGGTAGTTTCTGTGCCTGGGGCTCGTCCATGACCGGCTGGGAAATATCCTTTCGACTCATAAAAGCGGATCAGCTCTGGGGTAACAAAGGATTTACCAAAGACAGTGGTCTTTGGCTTCTTCCGATAATCCAAAAGATCTGAAACATCGGCTTCTACGTCCTCAAGGGCATCCCCGGCCATAGACTTGGCATCCTCTGTGTCGTCGCCTCCGGTAGCTTCCCCCTCATCGACGGGACCCTTCCCCCTTTCATCAATTTCCATAGCAACTTCAGCTTCTGGGGCTGCGGCCACGTTGACCTCAAGCGCCTGAGCAAAGGATGCAGCTTCGGCAGTATCCATATCAACTGCGTCTGAGTTGTCTTCGTCGGAAACGTAACCAATCAGACGAGCGGTTTGCTTCGTGCGAGCCGCTACAACAAACAGAAAAAACAATAAGCAAACGAAATAGCAAAAACACAAAAAAACAAGAACGAAGGAAATGAGAGTACAAAAAGCAAAAAACTTACTTGCGACGAACTGGAAAGCCAAAACTTGAGTTCAAGAGCTCCCAAATCAATTGAAAGCGTCAAACACAAGCTAAGTGCAAAAATCACAATGCGAAGCAAGTGAGTTTCACCCCCCCTTCGGTCCTATTTATAGGGCAGTAAAATTCGACCATTAAAAAAATCGAAAAACGAGCCAGCGCTTCAAATTCAAAACGAACCGAAGCAAAGTTACGACAACAGTACAAAAAATCAACCGTTAAGAAACAACAAAAGCCAATGCGCAAAATATCAAAACAGTAAGCGAAGGGGCTTTCTCCAACAAGAAGGAGGCGTTTTTCGGACTGGCAAGCAATCCAAAGTTCGTGGAGCTCGGCCTGTTGAAGAAAGCCCTCATCCTCGAGGGGCTACTGTTGGGGATTTGGCCCGCCGACAAACGCACTCTACTTGTTTTGCTCTGTTTTGACACACACAAAGACGGCGACTGACAAGGGAGAAAAAGCCAATAGCATTCTTTTGCTTGATGAGTCCCATACTCGGCTTCGGTCAGAGCAATAAGCCAAAGCCAATCGGCTTCGGTCAGAGAAATAAGCCAAAGCCAATCAGCTTCGGTCGGAGAAATAAGCCAAAGCCAATCGGTCGGCTTACCTGGCCATGCATTAAAGTTACGTTGTCCAAACTAAGTTAGAAGCCAATGTAATGAAGCAATGATACTACTGGATGCCAAAAGCTATATTTGAGTCACTGGCTAGCTTCGGTTCGCTTTATATTGCAGGTTCTTGGGCGAGCCATTGGCTTTTGGACGCCAAGAGACGGCTTCGGATCGTCCTGACTCGGAAGAAGCCAAATGGAGGAGCGACGTAGCTTTTTCCTGCTGGCGAAGCAGGCTTGGACCAAGTCCAAGCCAAGACCAAGTCCAAGCAAAGTCAAACATGGGATTGCTAGTCTACGCATTCACATTGGGAGGAGTAAATGTACCAAAGTGTCCCTGGGCTATTTGTGTTGTATAGTCTAGAGGATGATGCCTGATTTCCAGGGGTACAATGGGCATGTAAAGACCCTTGGTCTCCCTATAAAAGGAGGTCCATCCCCCACATGTAAAGGGTGGTTGATTCCTGAGAACACTGTTGATAAGTAATATTTTATTGCTTGTCCCTGTTTCTCTGTTTCATCTGTTGCTTGGGTTCATTGGCTTCGGCTACTATCCCAACAGTCACGATGCTCCCTATCGACGTGGTTAGTTACAAGGGCACGTTCACAAGTGAACGTGTCTAGATATCATGAAGGGTCGACATACTAGATCTAATCACCATGATTACATAAAGCATGCTATATAGTCTAAACCGGAATTAGACTAAGAAACACTCATATTCATTATTGGTAGAAAGCATAGAAGGAGATATTGATTAGCTAAAAGATCGTATGAAATGAAGAACATTACTCATATAATAGGTGCGTTTGAATCATCACTACCAAGTACATACCATTGATGACTCCAACTAGCTCATGAACTCCACCATGGCACAACCACGCAGGGAGGCCATGGTGGCTAGGGTTGGCCTAAACCATCCCTAGACAACTTCTACGACTTGCGGCGGCCATCGTCTCCTTTTGGTGTATGCCCTAGGTTTCACAGTGTTTTGGTGGATGGATGTCCGTGCCTTCGGGTATCGGGGAGGCCGAGGCGGCACAGAAATACCCTGGGCCGGCCGGCCTAAGGGCCTTGGGCCGGCCAGCCTACACCCCTAGGGGCCCCAAATGCCTGAGCACTCCATACGAAAGTTGTAGATCTTTTTGAGCCATGCAATTTCCTTATATAACTTGCCCCCATCGGACTTAAGATGAAGAAGATATGGCCCATATAAGCTCAGCATCTCTTGCGGGCCTATAGTCCAAAGTTGGTGATTGTAGCTTCCATCATCCAAAGTCTGGGCCTTTGCACATTCTTGGATGTTGGTTCACCATTGATGAGCATGAACAAGATCCAAGTCACATTAGGTTTGGCCTTCATATTCCTCCATGCTATGCACGATCTTGGTCTTCGTCCAAAAGTGCTCATTTATAGCTCAAAAACCTGCGTAAACCAAAATCCTCCAAAAATTCATGCATATGCGAAAATGGGGTTATTTCACGTGCCAAGTGGCGGGTTAGTATATGAATTAGTCCAAAACCACCACATAAATAGCACTAAAAGTGTACCAATAACGAGCCTCAACAGTCCCATCGGCTTTCTCTTTAAGTGCCATAAGGATAGCACCGGCCGTCTCTTTTAACTCATCGCTATATATAAGTGACCCATCATTAAGATCCAGAGTGCCACCATGAGCGTAGTACCAATGCCTTGATTCGCTCGGGCCAATTCATTGTCGCCGGCGTGATTCCCCTGGCAACCAAATCTTCTTCCATCTTGTCCCAGATAGGAATTTTCTTCTTATAGCCAGTTGGTCCTAGTGAGTGGAAGTATTGTTTCTTCGCGGCATTGATCCTTGCCTGTCGCGAGTTCTTTTCACATAACTCCGACTGCCTGTACTGCACGAACAAATCCCAATAATCCCTCAGCTTTGGGTACTCGTCCAAGTTGGGTGTCAGGTTCTTCTCACCATATTTCTTGTACAGGTTCTTTCAGACTAGCCCATAGCATTTCTTCTGAACCTTCAGGCACAGTGAAACGTTCTTTCAGACTAGCTCATAGCATTTTTTTCTCTGATTGCGGCACATATGAATGATCATCGCTGGGTTTTCACCTCTGCAAGCTGATGGGCACGTGGTCTCTCACTAGAATACCACACTGATTGGCCATCTTTGTAGCAGCTTTCTGTGGCGCAACTGGCCGACCATCTTCTGCCACATCTGTGATTATAAGTCTGCCCTCTAACTTTTTGGTCGGGCCACGTTTCGTCCTCTTCGATGATAAGGACTCAGAAGGCTGTGAGCCTGAGGGCTACACGTACGAGAAAGAAATGTATCAAGATTTCATGCTTGAACATATATATATATATACACACATATATACATACATATATATATATCATCGATATTGACAATATGTATGCATGTATATCTCCTCTGCGTGAACATTTGCAACAGGTTCTTCCATGCCATCACCCGACATATTGAGGTATTGGCTGCCATCATCACCACGTGCCTTCTCCTCGACGTCGAGAAGGTTTGTGGCACGTGCACTGCCTTTTCCGATTGCGTCTATCATAATCATTTCGTTCATTTCATCTTCCGTCATCATCTTGGCACCTAAAATTGTATCAAATTCTATCTTATTATATGAAATTACACTAATGATAAGACAATTTCGATGAATTTCTAAATTAAAAACTATGACTAATAATCATTTCTAAATTAACTATAACTAACAATAAATAACAAACATTTCTAAAGAAAGTATACATCAACTATTTATAAATCTTTCTAAAGTTTTCATTTAGATAGTAAATCTTTCTAAAGTTTTCATCTAGATAGTAAATCTTTCTAAAGATTTCTTATAATCTATGATATTCTTGTAATACATTCTGATCTAAGTATTATCACAAGTATTAATCTATTATTTTCTATTATCACAAGTATTCTTATAATACACTCTTATCACAAGTATGATCACAAGTATTCTATTAATCTATTATTATCACAAGTATTCTATTAATCTATTATTATAAATAATCATTTCAAAACTATAACTAATAACCATTTCTAAATTATTCTTTCTTATAAATAATCATTTCAAAACTATTCTTTCTTATAAATAATCGTTTCAAAACTATAACGAATAATCTTTTTTAAACTATTCTTTCTTATAAATAATCATTTCAAAACTATAACTAATAATCATTTCTAAACTATTCTTTCTTATAAATAATCATTTCAAAACTATTCTTTCTTATAAATAATCATTTCAAAACTATAACTAATAATCCTTTCTAAACTATTCTTTCTTATAAATAATCATTTCGAAACTATAACTAATAATCATTTCTAAATTAACTATATCTAACAATAACTAACAATAAATAACAAACATTTCTAAAGAACTAACAATCATTTCTAAACTAATAATCAATTCTAAACAATTTCTAAAGTAATAATCATTTCTAAACAATATTTCTAAACTAATAATCATTTATAAACAATATTTATAATCTAATAATCAATTCTAAATAATATTTCTAAATAATATTTCTAAACTAATAATCAATTCTAAACAATCATTTCTAACGTAATAATCATTTCTGAACAATATTTCTAAACTAATAATCATTACTAAACAGTATTTCTAAACTAATAATCAATTCTAAATAATATTTCTAAACTAATAATCAATTCTAAACAATCATTTCTAAAGTATACCAAAACGGATTTAAAACGATGAAGTTACACTAGATACAAGGTTGCAGGGACTAATATGTAATAAAAACTAATGTCTGCATACTGTTTTGATAAAAACCGAGGGCCTAAACATAATTATTCATAGATCAGAGGGGCTAGCATGCGAAAACAACATAACAGGACGGCGGGTTTGAATATTTGAGAACTCAGGGGCCTAAACATGAATTCTAAGGGCATATGTATGAATATTTTGTATAGATGATGGACCGCGGGTTGATTAAATAAAAGAACAGGGGCTCTTTAACAAAATTGACAGAGCGCCCGGTCTGACTAAGTTTGACCAGTATCTTGGGATCGATCCAGGTCGTTGATCTGGAAACGAGCGGCGCAGAGCAAACCAGGCGGTTGGCGGTGAGCTCGCGCCGAGCGTTCCAGGGCACGAGAAACTACGGGAAAAACATGGGAAGGGAGATAATGGTACGGCGAATTCACCTAGGGTGGTGCTGGCGTCCGTGGGAAGCCGGAAGGCGGTCGGCGACGGACGAGGGCGGCGGTGACCTCTGTCTCGCGCAGGGGACCGGCCGAGGGGGCGGCGCAGGGGG
>CM014272.1:23552184-23590227 GCA_004135705.1 Alloteropsis semialata
AGTTAACGCGCTCATACAGCACGCGCGCTATCAGCAACAACTCCGACGCTACCATGACAAGAACGTCCAGGAACGAGACTTCAACATTGGCGACCTCGTCTTACGCCGAGTGCAATCCACTGCAGGGGTTCACAAACTCTCCGCCCCATGGGAAGGCCCGTTCATCGTGACTCAGGTCATATGTCCGGGTACTTTTCGTCTCCAATACGAGGACGGCACCGAAGTCCCACACCCGTGGAACATAGAGCATTTACGCCGATTCTACCCATGAAAAGCTATGTATCACAATGTCCAATAATATTATATGCTTTCTCGTATATTTGTTCTCCCTGCAAAACTTCTCGGAATCACTCCGTTCCCGAGTATCTCTTAACTAAATGCTGTGTAACCAGGCCTGGAACGACGCCTAAGCCTTCTACACGTGCATGGGATCTGCTCTCGACGTTATGAACTTAGGATAAGTGAAGCAAAGGGAAAAGCACATTTCAGCCAAAAGCTGCTCGGGCAACAATAAAATATGAAACAAAGTCTCCAACACCCTTGTTTTACTTGTTTCTGATTACTTGTATATACAAAGATTTACACTACTCTGTACAGAATACAGGACTCTACTCAAACTTGAGAGCCTCGCCGACTTTCTCGGCGATCAGGCGAGTTTCCGCCATCGCCGCATCAACCTGCTCCGCCGTGGCGTCCGCCGCTACCCCATCTCCGACCGGTGCAAGGTCAATCCGCGGGTACAGTGTCCGAACACGCGCCAAGGCGTCGTTCGCGCACACAACGGCCGATTCCTTGATCAACTCGGCGATGCGGGTTGGCGCGGCTTGAAGACGCGGGACCAAGGCAGTCGGCTCGCCCTCCTCCGGGGCCACGGAGTCCAGCAGGTCCCTCGCCGCCTCATTAACCTCCGTCAGGGCCAGATGCGCCGATGAGAGATCTTGCTCCAAGCCTGTTATGATTTGAGAGTTATTCTGAATTGTATACATGGCTTGGAGCATCGTCATGTCCGCACCTTTCCGGAAGTCCTGTTCCTGCTTCAGTTTGCCCGCCATCACCTCCTCCGACTGCTGCAGAGTTGCGTTCGCAAATCGCAGCTCCTTCAGCTCGGTGATGTGGCGCTCCCTCTCCATCTCTTTCTCTGGAAAGGCAAGGGAATACTCGGTCAGGATGATGATAACATGGTAAGGATCTACAGTTCAGTAACTACTCGGGAATCACAAGGAGAGGGCCTTACGATGAAGAATATGCCGATGTTCCACGACGGCGTCATTCAAGCTCTTCTTGGCAGCGTCGCGTTGACGCTTGACCCGCTTGAGCTCCGCTTCCGCCTTTGCCGCACGAAGAAGCGCCGACTCCGCGTCCTGAGCCTGCGCAAGGCGCGACTGCCGGAGTGTAGCCAGTTTCTACAAACATTCCGAAAAGGGGAACGACTCAGAAAACCAATAAAGAGAAAGAAAAGATGAACAAGACAGGGGAGGAAGCTAACCGCTGCAAGGCGCTGCGCGTGGTCGACAGCAATCTGAAGCTCGGCGATCACCGAGCCCTCCTTCTCCGCCATGGCATCCGCCCCGGGGACAGTGATAGTCCCCGAGGTGTCCGATTTCTTCGGCAGGTCCTCCTCCTGGGTTTCCTCACGAGTAATATCGCCGGCGCCTACGGGCGAGGCCTGGATCACCGTGTCTACGACAGGATCTCCAGTGACGCTTGGAGTGATCGCCGTATCATCAGCCGCCGGCACCTCCACCGCCACCTCCGGGTCAGGCCCGACTGGAACCTCCGCAGTCTGTGCCGCTCCCGCTCCATCCGCCGAATTCGTCACCTCGGGTGTGGCACCCGAGGATGATTGGCCTGCAGGTGCGACGGGTGGAGCACTCGGGCCTCGCAGGGCGTCAGTCGAGGGAGCCCTCCCACTCGCCGCCTCACCGTCCAGATCGGAGGCATTGCTGAAAAAAGCACTCGGAAGTTGATACAAGAACTCGGAGATAAATGATAACAAGGAGAAACGCGAAGACCAACAACTCACCGAGTACTCTTCATCACCGCAACTCGGGGCCGAATGACGGGGAGCTTGGGACGCCGCTGCGCCGAAGCCGCCATGAGGATCGGCCTGGTCCCCAAGTCGGAGACTGGCCTTGCGTCCGCCGTGGCTTGCACGAGCGTCTCCGCCACCATGCGTCGCCTCTCCTCCACCGAAACGCCCATAGCCCGGGCGTGCTCCTGCTCCTGGAACACGTCGTCAGGCACCGCCTCGTCCTTCTCCTCTTCCTCCGTGACGACCGGGGAAGGACGCACCGGCTCGTCAACGTCGGCCTCCGAACCCGCAGTCGGCCTCTGAGCCGGCTGCGCGCCCGACTTCCTCGCCACCACCACTGCGTCCCGGACGGAGGGCGCTTCATCTGACAACGTGGCCGAGTTGTCGGCCGCCCCATCGTCAACCTCCACCGCTCGCTTGGAAACGCCGCCCCCACGGGTAGTCCTTTTCGCCACGGCCGCCCGGCGCTTCCGCGGACGGTCCTCCACCACCTCCTCATCCGAAGGACTCAGAGAGCCCTCCGTGTCACTCGGGGCCCATATACGGGGAGCAGGGGGTTGAACCGCCCCCTCTGCCCGAGTGCCTCCCTGAGCAGCCGGAGGCGCGTCCTCGAGAATCACCTTCCTCGGGAAGTCCTCCGGAAGTGGGGCAGCAGAGAAGAATTCGAAAACTCGATCCTGCGCAAGAGAAGGCGCAAAATCAGAACGGCCAACGGACGAAACCAGAAAGTACGTCAAGAGAAAACACTCAAAAGAACTCGGAAAGGAAACTTACCGGTGGTGGAGGCCTCTTCAACGAAAAAGGGCGCGGCTGGTCCTTCTCTGACACGCGGCCGAGGAAGAACCCGCCAACGCGCGCCTTCATCTCCTCCTTCCCCACGGTGCGGTTAGCAGCCCGAGTGGGGTCACCTCGCCCCGAGTACTCGTAGCCCGGGTGCTTCCGCTCCTGGATGGATTGGACCAGCCGCCTGCTGAAGTTGCAGGCGATGCCAATCGCCGTCAAACCTTGATCCTTCAGCTCCTTGATCAACACAAGGAGCTCGTCAACCTGATCCATCTCCGAGGCGTCAGGAAGCTCGTTCCAGCAATCTTTGACCTTCGGCCGCTCTCCAGTGTGGCAGGGGATCGCCGGCTCGTGGTTCCCGACGTAGAACCACTCGGCTTTCCACCCTTTGTTGGAGGTGCTGAGGGCGATGTCGAAGTAGTCGTCCTTCCGCCCTTGAGGAAGCATGAACCCAGCTCCCCCGACCACCACCATCTTCTCCTCACTCGGCTGAGGCTTCAGCCAGTACAGGTACCTCCACAAGTTGAAGTGGGGAGAGATACCCAGATATGCCTCGCAGAGGTGGATGAAGACCGAGATTGCCATGATTGAATTGGGGTTGAGGTTGATCGCCTCAATCCCGTAGTAATGCAGCAGCCCACGGAAGAACACCCCCGTGGGCAAGCCAAGTCCCGCCTCGAAGAAAGGCTTGAAGAGGACCAGCTCGCCGGAGTTCTCCGACGGGAATACTTCCCCTGCGCTCGGCCGCCATTCCGCCACGGCCTGAGGCGGCAGGACATTCCGCTCCACCATCTCCTCCAGTACCTCCGAGGTCACCTTCCCCCGCGTCCACGCAAGGACAGGGGAAGGGATCTTGTCAGACTTCGGGACGGCAGCGAACTTCTTCCTCCCCGCCATGGATCTTACGGCAGGGGTCTTGGATCGCATCAGCGAGGCTGCGCTCCCCGTGGTGGCTGAGATCGCGCAAGGGGAGCTTCGGTGGCGGCGGGATGAAAAGCAAAGAACGAGGAAGACGGATCTGGGAATGGGAAGATTTCCCTCCGGGTTTAACCCTCACCTTTTATAGCGTGCCTTGATGCCCGAAATTACCGCGAGATAACGCGATTTGCGGAGGCGGGTGAAACGGCACAAAGAGCCGTTGGGCGCTTCACCTTCCGTTACACGTCAGGTGTCAACGGTAAAAAAATGGCTCCAGGGCACTCAAGCAAGACAAAGCAGTCGGCGTGCCGCCAAGACTCGAACAGCTCCCACGCTCGGGGGCTGGCGCCAGCGATCAAGCCAGTGTGCCTTCGGGCTCGATTGGCCCCGAACCACTCGGGAGCCAACACTGCAAACCCAGTCGGCGTGCCGCTAAGGCTCGAACGGCTCCCACGCTCGGGGGCTGGCGCCGCGATCAAGCCAGTGTGCCTCTCGGGCTCGATTGGCCCCGAATCACTCGGGAGCCAACACTGCAAACCCAGTCGGCGTGCCGCTAAGGCTCGAACGGCTCCCACGCTCGGGGGCTGGCGCCGCGATCAAGCCAGTGTGCCTCTCGGGCTCGATTGGCCCCGAACCACTCGGGAGCCAACACTGCAAACCCAGTGGTGCGCCGCTAAGGCTCGAACAGCTCCCACGCTCGGGGGCTGGCGCCACGATTAAGTCAGTGTGCCTCTCGGGCTCGATTGGCTCCGGATCACTCGGAGGCTGACACTGCAGAACTAAAGACGTACCGCCAAGGTTCGACCGGCACTCGGACTCGGGGGCTGGCGCCATATCAAAAGCAGCGTGCCGTACGGGCTCGATCAGCCCCGAAACACTCGGGAACTGGCGATGCGAACAAATTGTAACAAGAAATGAAATCCTTTTGCAGGAAATACAGTTACAACGGAGCCGGACTTGCGCCGGTTACAAACATCAAACACATCAACCGCCAAGATGACGGCCTGGGGCACTCGTCCCTGCGCCTAGTGCTACATCCGGAGTAAGCTTGGTCCACATGAGCTCCTCGCAAGCCCTCTTGTAGCACCACTGCAGCCGTCGATGGGACAGCACCGGCAGAGGGTTGATGGCGGATGCCTTCGGCTATCCCTTGCTCTACAAAGCATTTCACCCCACATGGCCCTCGTCACATGGGAATGCGGGGGTGAACGGGGCAGCACTCACACACCGATCAACGCCTCAGATCCCTCGCAAGCACTCTTCTAGCACCGTGCCAAGATGACTCCATGAACTTTCCCCGGTGGATGAACCCGACAATAAGCCTCCGGCATATTGACCGCAAGGATCCTATATCTATTCGCTCTTGGGTAGCAGCTCAGGCTCCCCGAAGGGTATTTATAGCCCCTGGTCGCCGGAGGACGGAAGATTTTCTCCACGATGACGAGCGCGGGCTCCGCGCCACGCGTCTCTCCTCCATCCTGAAGTACACAGGTCACCCTTATCTCCTTTGGCTCCACTCGACCACGGGAGCGCCTTGTGCAATCACGGGAATACTATTCCTGACGACGCCTTACCTGCCTTTCCTTGGCATATCTGACAAGGAAGGATTCCTCCGGGACCCGACCCTTTCACCAAGATAAGTTTCAACTGATTAACTTCGTCGATTCCGCGAGCTGCAAAACAAGTTGCTAAAGCACTCGGGGAGCACACGCCTTAATTCGTGAAACCTCGGCTCTTCCGTACGCCTACGCTCCTACGCGTGCACGCGGCCCAGCTCCCTGCGCTATGGACTACGGCTATCGGGGATCAGGTGCATAAACGTAACAGGCTAACTGCCCGGGGAAATTAAAAGACTTATAAGCGGGAAGCGGAGTTCATTAATATTTATATCGCCGAATGCTTTCTCCTTGAATTTTTTTTACTTTGTTGCAGGGTACTGATGACCACTCGGCGTGCTCAGCCCTCACGCTCGGGGGCTGGCGCCGGGACGACTACTCGGCGTGCTCAGCCCTCACGCTCGGGGGCTGGCGCCGGGACGACCACTCGGCGTGCTCAGCCCTCACGCTCGGGGGCTGGCGCCGGGACGACTACTCGGCGTGCTCAGTCCTCACGCTCGGGGGCTGGCGCCGGGACGACTACTCGGCGTGCTCAGCCCTCACGC
This sequence comes from Alloteropsis semialata, assembly GCA_004135705.1. Taxonomy (NCBI): domain Eukaryota; kingdom Viridiplantae; phylum Streptophyta; class Magnoliopsida; order Poales; family Poaceae; genus Alloteropsis; species Alloteropsis semialata. The sequence continues at coordinate 23,558,079 of CM014272.1, forward strand.
TCGGGGGCTGGCGCCGGGACGACCACTCGGCGTGTCTCGCAGGACTCCGCTGGCCCTCACGCTCGGGGGCTGGACGCCGAAATTAACGTCGGATGATCTAACCAGATGCTCCTTGACTAACCCTTGGACCGATTCCTTCGGAATCGCTACAAGGCTCGGGGGCTACGGCCAACGGACGCACCTCGCGGCGCATCCGTTGATTGTCTGACAACCTCAGAAGAAGGCTACTAACCCTTGGACCGATTCCTTCGGAATCGCTTCAAGGCTCGGGGGCTACGGCCAACGGACGCACCTCGCGGCGCATCCGTTGGAAAACGGCTTTTTTCTCTCCAGTATCACGCGGTTTCGCTTCCAACTGCAGCGGGCTCGACGCTCATCAGGCAGCATGACCTCGCCGACTTGTCTCTCAACCACGTACTACTCGGGGGCTTGTCGGGGGTAGACCCCCAGGGGTACCCAGAAGGCGGATTGGTCCAACCAGCAAGGGACGGCCCAATCCGAGTGCAACTGGATCGGTTTGTCGGACTGGGTGGCCCACCAGTCGGGAGGCCCACCAGTCGGGCGAACCGGATGGGCGCGACGGCGCGCGCGGCAAGGAAGAAGACGGCGTATCCCGCAAGAAGCTCGGAAATCAAGATAAACTAGCCGGAATTATAGGGAAAGATATCTATAATCGTTATAGGATCGAATCCTTGTATTTCGGGTAGGTTACGATCTCTAGCCGACTTGTAACTCAAGGCAGCCGGACTATATAAGGCGCCTTGAGACCCCCCTCCAGAACACGAATACATGCAACATCTACAACCCTAGGACAGAACCCAACTACGGAGATCCTTCAGGAACTTCATACACAGCAATACAATCACCCCCAACACAGGACGTAGGGTATTACGTCATCCCGACGGCCCGAACCTGTTCAATCCTTGCGTCTTGTGTTACCATCGACTTCTGATCCTCGATCTGTCCCTCAACAAATCAACCACGTAGGCTACCCTGTGTGGACTGCCGGGTCCAAACATCCGACAGGACCCTGACCAAGGGGTGAGGTTTTTAACGAGGCGGTGCTTACTGTAACTCGTCAAATCATATATGAACGAGGTATTCCCCAAAAAAGCAGCATCGAAAGCGATTGGCTTCGACCAAGTCGCTTATGTTCGACAATTCACAAAGAACTGAATTGACCATACCAAAAGTAAGGCCAATTCAGATCTAAGCAAAAGCTTACTCCAAAGAGGAGTAAAAGGGGCTTCGGTCCATAAACGCTTACTCTAAAAACAGAGTAAAAGGGGCTCTGACCCAAACAATTGTTATAAAACGAAAACAGCTTCGGCTAAGCAGTAATCTAAAGGCTTCAGCAGCTTCATCTAGCGACGCCCTAAAAAAGCCTTTAGGGGCTTCGGCAATTTGTTACAACACATCGAAAGCGATTGGCTTCGACCAAGTCGCTGATATTCGATAACTCAGATAGAACTGAATTAGCCCTACCGAGAGTAAGGCCAATCCAGATCTAAGAAAAAGCCCTCTCTAAAAACATAGCGAAAGGGGCTTCGGTCCAAAAGCGCTTACTCCAAACAGATCAAAAGGGGTTTTGGCTAAAATATACATTTTAAATTAAAATCATCTTCGGCTATAAGCATTTAAATAATAGGGGCTTCGGCAAACCACGCAAAGCATATCTCCGCACAAAGCTCAAGGAGTCAGGACGGCTCCGAACCAAAAGATCGAAACACGAACGAATAAAACCCCGCTTTGGGGGGGGGGAGGAGGCGTTTCTTTCGCAACGAAGCCAAATCGAGCTTATATTCATTCAAGTCTTTCGAATCAAAACAATGACCCAGCGAATTACAATGTGTCACAGAGGGATGACTCAGAACATCTCAAAAACATAGCCGTCAAAAAGCTGGCCAGATCTCCTAAATCTAGGAGCATTGTATACATAAGCAAAATCCCTATCATTATCTAAATCTTCTGGCTCCACCTTAACTGGAAGCAGACGAGCAGCTTCGGCATTTCTTGCACGAGCGAGTTCAACACGAGGAGAACATCGAACGATAAAGGAGTTAACAAACTCAAACACATCGAATTCACAATGACTAAAGAACTCATGGCAAAACTCCCAGAAATCGTCAATTCTTTGACTTGGACATAACTTCCGATATTGTTCCCATGCGAAGCCAGACACACACAAGGGGCCATCGCGCATAGTGATTGGCATGGGCTCAAGAACACCTCCCTCATCAGGGATCTGAGTATATACAAATTTACAAAGTTTTAATATCCCTCAACAAAAGAATAAGAGTCATCAGCTCTATCGAAGCTAAACCTTCGGATCAGCATCAGAGGCTTCGGCTTCAGCACCATCACGACCAGCTTCGGCACCAACTCTTGAAGTAGAGGCCCTGGCAGCGGCGGCGGCAGCAGCAGCTTTGGCTTCGACTTTCTGTCGCTGCTCGAGAGCGAGCTCCTCCTTGTACTAAAATTAAATAGAACAATCAATACCGAAAGCAAAGTTAACAGGACATGTCTGAAGCCAAAACAAATAGCCAAAATGATAAAGAAGCCAACCTTAACCAGACGATCATATGCAGTGCGCCGAGCACACTCCCTCCCTGTCTGAGACCAAAATTTCCTCAGAAAGAGGCCACGAGTCGCCAGAACAGCCTCGTTGAAAAGCTCTTTCTTATCAGGATTCAGAGCCGAAGGAAACTGAAAATCCCTCCTTAAAAAGCCCTTGAAATGAGAGCATCCGTCATCTGCCAGCACCTTAAAGGCGTTAGTGATGCATGTCCGGGCAGCGTAATCACCAACTCTGGACAAGACGTCTGGCAAAGACTTGAACTCATCATCGAGCCAATCAAAAAGCTTCCCAACGCTAAAGTCATCAGAGGGGAAGGGCAGTGGCTCGGCTCCATATTGTTTCAGAGCAGCTTCGTATTCAGCATAAATGCCCAAGCTGCGACTGAGCAATTCAGAATCTAAACTCTCCTTGTCCGTCCTAAGCTGCTCCACTCGAGCCCTAAGCTGACTAGCTTCGGAAACAAGAGAGTCCTTTAAGTCAACGGCAACCAAAAGCTCCTTCTTGTACTTTTCAGCATCCGTTGCCGCTTTCTCTTTATCAGCTTCGAGAGACTTGACTTGGTTCTTCAGGTCATGCTCCAAGGTGGCAGCATCGATTACCTTGCCCCGAAGCCCCTCAATTGTTTCAGCATTAAGTGTACGCGTAGATTCCAGCGAAGCAACCTGACGCTTGAGCGAAGCAATTTCTGACGAGATAGACTCATGCTCAAGACGAAGCTACTCCTTTTCATCGTCCAAAGACTTCTTAAGTAGAAGAAAGCCCTCGCGCTCCTTCCTTAGAGCCTCGAGCTCGGCCCGCTCGCTCTCAACATCATTGAGACGAAGCGGAAGACGAGCGAAAAGCTCCTGCATGGACATTATAGACTAAACCAAGAAAAGCATAAGTAGCAAAAAGCCGGACAACAAACTCAAAAATGAAGGAAAAGAAACAGACCTGGATGCCGCCACTGAGGCTGGAAATCGAAAGTGTGTCCAAATCCAAGGATTTGACACGAGTCTCAAGCTCTGAAAGAGCGAAACCAATGCTTAGGCAAAAAGTTAAAATCAAACAGCTTTGGGTGAGCAGTTAAAAGTTACCAACTATTTGGAACAATAGCAGGAATATCGTTGGGCGGACGAAAGCCGCTTTGTCGAAGCCGATTTGCAAGAGGTCCATACCCAGCATAACTTGTTTCTGAAGCAAAATAATTGACATATCAAGAAAAAACATTTCAGGTTAAAACACAAGTATAACTGCTTCGTGAAACTTACCTTTTGATTCAAGAGCTGGCTTCTCAGGAGCTGATCTTTCAGGAGCTGGTTCAATGTCCTTGCCAGGGGCAGATCGCTCGGCGATTGCTGAAGGAACCAACTTAACTGGCTCAGTTGTGCGTGGAGCCGAATCGACAGGGCCCTGCACAGTCTCAAGAGTAAGAGCCATCTGTGCAGGTTCTTCAACATCAGTCGAAGCCAACTGCATCGGCTCCTCAGTGATACCCGCAGTCGTACGCGGAATTTCATCAATATTATCCGAAGCCGGCTCAGCACGCCCCTCTATCTGAAGGGACTTGACCGCGGCACCAGCCAGTAAATCCAAGGATGATGACTGGAGGGGGACAGACGACACTTCGGCGTCACCAAGCGTAAAATCCTTTGTCTCGTCCTCCCTCAAAAGACGACTGTAGCTCACCTCATCTTCGTCGTCGATGCAGTCAAGTACACGCTCGTGACGAAGAGGTTGAACAGCAGTTTTAACTGCAATAAGATGACAAAAACAAATAAGCAAACTGAAGCTAAATGCAAACCGAAGCTAAAAGTAAAAAGACGAGTTACACAAGAAACAAACCTCCAGAAGAGGGCAAATCAATCGCAGCGGCAGCTGCAGGAACAACTTGCTTAGGGGCGATAGCGGGAGGCGCTTCCGCAGCCGAAGCAATGGGACGAGGAGGTGCGCTGGCAAGCGGAGTGATGGGAAGAGCTTTTCCAAGCTTTTGACGCTTGGAGGACTCAAGGCATAAGTACGCTTGGAAGTCTCTAAGGAAGCAGCTCGCTTTTTTGAGCCAGTCACCTTGGAGGGGACTCCGGCTTTGCTGCCCCCAGCCTCGTCACCACCCTCATCCGACTGACCGCTTCCACGCCCCCCACAACGACCTTTCCTTCCACGGCCACGACTCGGCTTCGGGGCTGGTTGCAGGTTGGGATGATCCTGATCCACGAACTTCTTTGATGGCTTGGACGGGGCCGAACGCTGAGGATAGCTAACGCCCATCTCATCGAACACCCTGTTAAGCCGAACCCCATCCACCAAAGCCAAGCAACTCTCATGTTCCTTAATAGTATACTTCCCACAAATAATTTCAGCCATTAACTCAATGGACTGAACGAAGGCAAAGTCAGACATATTCTCTGGCTTTTTTACCCCAAACTTGGGAAAGCAAACACGAGGAATACCTCTGTACAGCCTAGTCTCAACAGCAAATGGCTTCCACGAAGCAGATAGGATATTCACTCCAACAGCAAGCCCTTCCTCAATCAAGTCGCGGCTGCTTGAAACCCGGCTAGCTTTGAAAAAAGCACTTTCACATCGATCAAAGCCGGGGGCATTTCTGTCGAAGGAAGGGCAAGCGACAAACTCACAAGTACCAATAGAACTACGCAGAGGAAAAGCCATCAGCTTCGTTCCATCATCCAGCACATTTTCCAGCGCAGGCACCTTGACATAAAGCCAATAGTTCTTCCAGCTCTTGTCCCATGTGTTTCTCTGACAAAAAGTAAGCTCCACCTTTTGTTTGTCAGTCTGCCTCCACCGCGCGTAAAAGGTAACACTACCATAATCCGGCTCATAGTCAAAACCATCAACCTTGACGCTCTTCGTCTGCCGATGCCCCTCAAAGTAACGAGCGAAGCAATCCGCATTAACATCCGACGCATTGGTCTTTACGGCCCAGAAGAAGCGAAGCAAGTGATTAATAGCATTGGGGGTAAGATGATGAAGCTGTAAGCCATATTTCCCCAGAATATCAGCAATAATATTATCCACGGGCATCCGAAGCCCGGCAGTGAAGAACTCTTTGAATACCACAGCTTCGTCTGCCTCAGGCGTCGGAGTAGTCTCTGTGCCAGGGGCTCGTCCTTGACCGGCTCCAAAGTACCCCTTTTCCTCATAGAAGCGAATCAATGAAGGGGTAACACGAGACTCACCAAAGACAGTGGTCTTTGGCTTTTTCCTATAATCCACAAGATCTGAGGCATCAGCTTCTACGTCCTCAAGGGCATCCTCGGCTGTAGATCCAGCGTCCTCTGTGTCGTCACCTGCATCTTCTTTGGCAAGTCCCTTGCCTCGATCATCAATAATCATAGCAGCTCCGGCTTCGGGGTTCACGACCACATTGCCCTCAATCTCCTGGGCAAACTGCGCAGCCTCGGCAGCATCCATATCCACACCGTCTGAGTTGTCTTCGTCAGAGACGTAGCTAATCAGACGAGCGGTTTGCTTCGTACGAGCCGCTACAACAAATAGGAAAAAACAATAAGCAAACAAAGGAGCCAAAAGACAAAGGAAAGAACGAAGGAAATAGTAGAGCACAAAAAGCAAAACTTACTTGTGTCGAGAGAAGAAAGCCAAAGCTTGAAATCAAGAGCTTCCAAAAGCCAGAGAAAGCGTCAAGCTCAAGCCAAGCAAAACGAAGCAAGCAAAATTGACCCCCCTTCGGTCCTATTTATAGGCCAGTAAAATCTGACCGTTAAAACCTTGAAAAACGAACCGCCGTTTCAAAATCGGCCAAACCGAAGCAAAAGTTACAATAACGGTTAAAATAATTCAACCAGTTTCCAAAAAACGAAGCCAAATGACATGACACGACAGATAAACAAAGCAAAAATAGAGCAAACACGACAAAACACTAAAGGGCTTTCTCCAACAAGGAGGAGGCGTTTCTCTGGCTGGCAAGCAATCCTAGTTTCGTGGAGCTCGGCCTGTTGAAGAAAGCCCTCGTCCTCGAGGGGGGGGGGGGGGGGGGGGGGGGGGGGGGGGGGGGGGGGGGGGGGGGGGGGGGGGGGGGGGGGGCGGGGGGGGGCTACTGTTGGGGATTTGGCCCGCCGACAAACGCCTTCTACTTGTTTTGCTTCATCTCACGCGTAAGGGCAGCAATGAACGAAGGAGATAGAACCAATTTAGCTTCATTTTACTCTGCAGGCCTCTAATTCGGCTTCGGTGAGCATATCTTGCTGTATTCGAAAGCCAATTGGCTTCGCTCGTCACGTTTTGCTGTAAACGAAACCCAATTGGCTTCGCTCGTCACGTCTTGCTGAATACAAAAGCCAATCGGCTTCGGTAATCACATCTCGCTATATGCGGAAGCCAATCGGCTTCGGTGATCGTGCAGCAGGAAGCCAATGTGACGTTATCGGAATCAAGTTAGAAGCCAATTCGGTGAAATATTGATACTATTGAATGTCAAAAGCTATGAATAAGTTAACGGCAAGCTTCGGTTCACTCTAAACTGCAGGTTCTTGCAGGAGCCATCGGCTTCCTGGACGCTGGGAAGTGGCTTAGGGTCACCTCGACTCAGAAGAAGCCAATTCCAGGAGCTACAGAGCCTTTGGAAGCGGGCGAAGCAGATATGGACCGAGTCCAAGGAGACCAAGTCCAAGCCAAGTCAAACACGGAATCACAAGTCTACGCATTCACATTGGGAGGAGTAAATGTACCAAAATGTCCATAGGCTATTTGTATTGTATAGTCTAGAGAATGATGCCTGATCTCAGGGGTACAATGGGAATGTAAAGACCCTTGGTCTCCCTATAAAAGGGGACCCCTCCCCTTCATGTAAAGGTTGTTGATTCCAGGATACTGTAGATAAGTAATTTATTGTTGCTTGTCTTAGTTGTTCCGTTTCAGCTGTTGTTTGGGACCATTGGCTTCGGCTATTAACCCAACAGGGGTGAATGAGCACTTGATGGAAAGAGAGTTTGATGCAAATTGCAATGGAGTAGAAGTTTGGTACATGTTCTGCACTGGACGAAGAGAAATTCAACAAAGAAGAGGCAGCAAACAACCGAGAAGGTGATGATGATGTCAAGGGATGATTGGAGGGTTTTATGCACAAAAGATGATGATTTGAAGTTGATCAAAGACTGGAGGCAACAAGATTAGAAGCACCATGACACCACAAATCTTCTCCAGTAGGATGCTCAAGAAGTTTCTAATTGAGTGAGGGTACCAATGAAGGAAACCACTCAAATCATCGACATAAAGAGCAAGAGCCCCCTATGATCCCGGCACCTTGGGTAAAGCAAGAACTATAGAGAAGACACATCATTGAAACCATACTGCTCGCTGATGAATCAATGGTGATGACCTTAAAGTCTAGAGATGCACAACACGATGCCTCCAAAGACTACAAGATCAAGATCATCAACATCTCAGGATCAATTCACAAGAAGGTACTGTTCATATCAAAAGTCTGCCCAACCTATGAAGAAAACAACAAAATAATTTTGGATATTTAAAAGTCTCATGAAGTTCTAGTTCCAACGAATCAAGAATCAAGTCAATTGGAGATTCCTACAAGCGGTTATGATCCAAATATCGAAGGTCATGCATTCTGAAATTTTCTGGACAGCACGCAGCGCTAAAAGTTAACTGGGCATAACTCTCTCATTCGAACTCTGTTTAAGATAAATGACCACTCATTGGAAAGGTAATTTCATAAAATTGTCAATAGAGCTATATTTTGGTATATGTTCTATACTAGACACAGGGGAAAATCCACAAAGAAGAGGTAGGTGCAACGTGATGAGAACAAGGTAGAGGAGATAACGATGACAATAATGAAGAGGAGCTTGGGCAATGCTTTCATTGAGCATACATGATCAAATTCAGAAGCTTAGAACAAAATGAAGACCCCCAAGAACATTGGCATATGAAGACACAAGGCGGCAATATTCAATACATGAAGGTGTTTAAAGCAAACCACGATGGATTACAAGGGAGACATCAAGCTGCATGAACATTTTGGATTCACGCACAAAAGACCATGGCTTCGCATGAAAATAATTGAGGTGAGAAGTCTAGCTCTATGACTTTAAATGAAGCGCTTTACGGGAGGCAACCCAATCTTTTTATTTATTATCTATATAAGATGACGGTCTATATTGTGCTCTTTAATCAAATCATCAAGTAACATTGTACCATTGCTCTAATAAATGCCACAACTTTTTGTTGTATGATCTAAATGTTATTGAGAGAGCACTTTGTTATTTGATCCTGGAAAACTTGTAGACCATTTTTGTGTGCCTATTGCTATTTGTGTTTAGAGTCTTTTTCTTTGAGTCTTTTTAGAGAGTCTTATGAAGTATGGTACCACCCTTTGATTATAAACTTGTGGCTAGTTAATCTAGGCTAACTTTGTTTTTGTTTTTAGACCACCTTATCATGTCATCCACCTCATGTTGCACTTCATGCCATGTTGTCTTCACCCTTGCATTGCATTACATTCTTTGTTTTGATCTAATTTTTTGTTAAACTCACCTATTCATTCCATCATACCATCATGCATTTGTTAGCTTGGCTCTTTCACGAAACATCATGATGAATGCTTTCATATCCATGATAATGCTTCACTAGTGGCATTTTCCATTTGCAATCTTGTGTAAACATGGTGTTTTGACATGATTGCGGACCATCATGATTTAGTTTTGAGAGCCTTGTTAGCATTTACATTGCATTGGTTGGTTTATAAGCTTTGCGATGCGCCTTATTTTTCTTGTGCTATAAAGAAATATTGACTTTGGGGTAGACATGGTGTTTTAACCTTGGTTAATAGATCTTTACGACTATAGAGAAATTCGGCAACTTAGTTGTAAACATGGTGTTTAGAACTAGGTGTAAACATTGTCTTTGTTTATATGCTTTCCTCTCATTTGCATACCCACTTTGCACACCCGCACACCCATTAAGTTTTTATTTATTTTTTCTCTTTTACCAGGTTAATTATGCCACAAGTTAAGGTCTTAGGGATGTCATTGGTTGTTGGCATTTGCTATACTCTTGATCATCACCCGGGGGTAGTTCGTGCGTTTCAATTGTTTTGCAGGCATGGCGAAAGAATCCCATGAATTCGTGATCAAAGTTGCAACCAAGATTGTGGACGCTGCTGTTTTCATAAAAAATCTGCACATGTTCAGAGATGTACAAAAAGGAAAAGTGGATATTCAGAGACTCCATCAAATTTTCGTTCCAACGCATCTGAGATCAATGAATTTGAAGACCCATACAAGAAAATACGACAAAAACATTAGGCGTCGCACGTTCTGAAATCAGCTCAGGATAGATTGCAGTGCTGGAATAAAATAGGCATAACTCTCTTGTTCGGATTCCAATTTGGGCAAATGATGACTCGTTGGAAAGAGAAATTTGTGCACTTTGTTCTGTTCTAGAAGTAGAAGAAAAATTTATGAAAGATAAAGCAGCAATGAAGACATCAAACAAGGAGGTGACAACGATAAGAGGAATGATTGGGACCAAAGCTTAGTGACAATGGGAAGGGGTTGAAGAAAAATTATGGCAATAAAGGCGAAGAAGCATAAAGATGATCTCCAGACACATGGTGGAAGGACTTCAAAAATCACATGACGGTTCACCATCTTTTTTCATGCTTAGCATCATACTAAGCATGGGGGAGGACTTGTTGAACGAAAAGGAAATGGCCATATGGAGTACAATGATTGTGTTCACGACAAGATGCTCAAGATTCTTCTTCCATGCTAAGCACAATGATTAAGCATGGGGAAGTCGTGCTACACTTCATTGCAAGCATTGACAAGGACGGTAACTCTTCCTCAACCTTCCCTTTGTTCATCTACTTCTTAATGCTTGTATATATGTATGCCATCGACCATAGGTTAGAAACCTTTTTATATCTCTCTTGTTAATAACATGGCTGCTAGGAGGACAACCTTGTTTTGTTTTTGTTTTCAATAAATCACCATCACTTTGTGCTCACCACGATGCAATATTTTGAATGCTTTGCTTATGAAAAAGTGATAAAAGTTGCCGCTTTGTTCTACTTACACCATGTTGTATATGACTTGACCATTTGCTCTCTATTAAATGATCTAAAATTGATGAAATACCGGCTCTTTTATTTGTGGAGGTTAAATGACTAAATTCTAGACCTACATATTCCTTATGTTGCTCTTTGATTTAAGTTTACCGATGACCTTACACATTGTATTATTATATTTAAAGCTTGATTCTTATGCTATCTACATTCATGAATCTCTTGCAAAGTTCTACCTACCAAAGCCTTTACATATACATGATCTTTCATGATTAAACCTTTAGAATTGCAAACTTATATTTTGATGAGTTGGATTAAGATTGATTTCTATGGTTTGAGACTAAGAAGCTGGCCATTCCATTTTTGCGCACCCTCTTTTTGCTAGCTTTTCTATCCATGCATTGTGAGTTTCTACACCGGAAACTTCACAAACTTCGCTGGATATCCACCCTAAACTCAAATATCTTTTTGTGATTACCTCCTTGACCACAACCCACAATTGAGTATGGATCATATTCGCGACAAAAATCCACAAGAATCGAGAGCTTAATTAAGAGAACATCAATTTGGGAGGCATCGAAGAAACTCCCCAAAGATTCAAGTGCTTTTCTAGAAGATCAAGATGGACTTTGTGTACTTACTTCAGCAATTATCAACCCTCACTTCTATGTTCGAGGGCGAGCAATCGTTTAAGTATGGGGGGAGAATGCCAAGTAAGTACTATGTTGCCAAAGGTTCTAAGGAGCAAAAAGAAAGAAAAAAAGATAAATAATGCTCCTTAGTTCTTTTAGCTTCATCAAATTTCAAGTGCTTTGGAGACAATTCCATACTCAATTTTCCAACCATGTGCAATCCGATAACGAGGACTTCATTTGTGCCTTGGGATCATCCACTTGCCATTTGCACATGTCCACCTATCTAAATGTGTGTGTTCCATCCCTCTCTCTTTCCAACATTTATTCTCCATGGCCTTTTTGACTAGTCTCGGTATTTTCAATAGATCTCTCTCTTAGTTTGACAATATTTGAGATATAATATTTTGCTAGGATTGTTTCTACCTACCAAGCTCCACATAAGCCTTCCACTTTCATATATGAGTAGAATAGGTTGAAAATAATCTAGTACAGGCTTGAGTGACTTGATGAGATGAGTGTTTCCATGAGCTTTTGCAAGAGAATCTCACTTATGTTGGATATGCATCTTTTTAAAAACCCTTCATGTTGAAACATGGTAAAGGTCTAAAGTTCGCTTAAGTTCAAGAGCATTGCATTTATTATTATTGTGGTTTGTTCTTTATTGCAAGTCTATCTTCCATAATGAAAAGTAGCCGGTCACAACTTGAACTTTAAATGCTAAACACTTGAGAGCAATATGTCTTGTTGTGTATAACTAAGTCCGGGGAAGATATTGAAGGGCAATGCTGTTTTTCTAGCTAAGCAAAGATCCTGGACTTACTCGAGGACGAGCAAGGTTTAAGCATGGGGGATTGTTGATGCTCATTATACGTACGCTTTTAGTGCTATTTAGGTGGTGGTTTTGGACTAATTCATATACTAACCCGCCACTTGGCAGTTAAAATAACCCCATTTTTGTATGTGTGTTGCGTTTTGGAGCATATTGTGTTTTTGCAGGAAAATGGCCCAATTTGGGGGCATTTATATTCAAGGCCCAAAACTAACTACGAGCCCAAAGGAATCGAGCCTAGCGGACGGAGCCCAACCAATGGACCATATCAGCTTTCATAGCCCAACTCATGGTCCTAGGTGTCCACATTCAATGTACCTTGGGTATGAGAGACTTAAGCATGAAGGAATTGAAGATTTGGAAAGTTATCCACGAAATCAAGGCAACCTCAAAGATATTCGCGCAGCCCAGGATATCATGATATTTTGGTGCAGATTCAGAGACCTAAATGGCCTCTAATAACAAAATATTGAATACAAAATTTGTAGCCATCATCGAGTTCTTCAATTTGGACATATGGAAAGCATAATTTGGAATATGGAGCTAGGAGATATGGCCCCGAAATGCATGCTGCGTAGAGAAGTCCGGAATCAAGCAGATTATCTTCCGGCGCTGTTTTGGGGATCTTAACTTCATTTTTTAAGGAAACTCATGGTTACCAAAGTTGGAGATAATTTTATTCTACATAATTTAGAATCTGAGTTTCCCCTATTTGGAGCCTAGAAGAGGAAGATATGACGTCGGGAATGCAGGGCTACGAATTAGAAAAACCTGGGCGAGTCAAATCTTATGGAAACCAAGTTTGCTTAACTCCCAAGCAAGGATCTCATGGAAAGAAAGGTGGAGCAAGCCCTAAGGCTCCTAGGGTATAAATACAACCTCCTAGGCGCCCTCAAGAGGGAGATTCAGATCTATCCACCACAAGTCGACGCGAAGAGGGACACACACCGAAGGAAGCCGACGGCCGCCGCAAGTCCTCGAGGTTGCCTAGGAGATGGCTTAGGCCATGCCCTAGCCGCCATGGTTGGCCCTGCGTGGTGAAGCCATGGTGGAGTTCCGGAGCCATGCCTTGAACTCATCAAGGCATATGTACATTCGATGGTGATATCAATCTACTTGTCTTGTTTACTTTGATCTTCTAAGATGCATGCTTTCTCTCATATGTCTAGCTAGCATATATTCTTATAGGAATAGATCTAATCATGATGATTATTCTATGCCCTGCCGATACATCTTAGTAGTGCGTAGGAAGTCGGCATGATTATCCTCGTGTGGTGACAGCATGCGGGAGGGAAAAGGTCGAACGATTGCGTAATGTTGAGTAAGATCGATGGCGAGTACCATGGGAGTTGTTGCGCGGCCACCAAGGAGGAGGAGCTTCGAGTAAAGAGCACTTGGTGGGTGTTTGAGGTAAAGCTTTGGGAAACCTTAGGCGTTGACGCGCACCTCGCAACGGCGCTCATGGGCAAGTTCTTAGAGATAACTCTTTATCTTTGTATGAGATTAGATTGATTATCGCTTTGGCCGGAGTTGCAACTAAAAGACGGTATATGCACATTCTGTGTATGGCATTTGTACAAGAAAATTCTTCTTTAATACCCTAAAATAATGCATTGTATTGGAATCACTGTCTATTTCTTTATTCTACATTCTGTATATGAAAAATAAGGTTGGCCTCTTTGAATAAATAATTTGGCCAGGCAAATTCTCATGTGCCAACAAGGTTAAATTGTGAAAAAAGTATTCATCTATATAGGGCTTGCATCGCATATAAGCGTTGTCATATCCCAGCATATCCGTTGCTACTTTGCAATGCTTATCTGTAGTGCTTACCAACGCATAGGTATATGTTGCAATAGACCCTTGCAACGCCACTTCTGGCAATGCATATATATGCGTTGGTATAGACCCTTGCAACGTTTATTTGGATATTTAGCAATAGATATATGCGTTGCAACAGGGTTGTTCATGAAGTAGCGTCTGGTGCACCTTTTGCTATGGAGCAAGCGATCAGACCTCCATTTGGGCTTTCAATTCCTATATTAAGGGCTTTCAAGATACTTGGATCATTGGCAGCAAACATTTGGGCATGGATAAAAAAGCACGTTGGAGTTTCATTGAACATGGGGCGAGGGAGACCACCAACTTGGCCGGCAGGAAGCATCTCGTAGCACAGGTGCCAAAGCCTTTGATTGAACATTATATGCAATACATTTAGACATTGTAAAGTGAAACAGGATTTGTGCCAAGATGTCAATCAGATCCAACGAGAATATCAACATACTAATTTGTGCAAGCCCCGATATGCTATCATTAAAAAATCCTAACACTAAACAGTGGGTATTAAATCTGCGCGCAAACACCGATGCCAGCTATGAGCCCACATAAAAAACCACTGGTGAAAGCGATTTTAGTGCCAGATGAAAATAAATATACTGCCGGGATAAGGTCTCTAAAGAAGTGCAATATCGATTAGTTTGCACACCCTAAATGTTATTTTTGCTCATATACATGGACATAATTTTAGAATGTATAATACTACATATATGTTGCCATGGAGGAGTTTTGGATTTTTTTGAACTGATTTGTTGTTTTCTAACTATTAAATGAATTTTTAGGTACTTATTTTTAGTAATTCTAATTTAAACTACATGTCATTGAACAAGCTCTTACAAAATACTAGAATAATAATATCTAACGACATATGCTCTAGTTTAAATCAAATCATGAAAAATTTATGTGAAGTCAATTAGTATTAAGCTACCTTTTTTGTTGTTTTTGGATAAATCTGGCGTATACGTATACAAACATTAGTACTAAGTTGCCAATTAGCAGATATTTTTCTATTTCCATATTTATCCCGAAACCAGCTGAAAACATTCCATGTCGATATATTCCTCATGGCCAATAGAAGAGGTAGCTAGGTTTATTATTTTTTGTTCATCCATGGTGTGTTTACTACTTCATTTGATGGATCCAAGGCCATTGCACAGGAAGCCATAGGCAGACTGATTCTCATTATGTACCACATATATTTTTTATGTATAAGAGAAAAATGCACTCATCGAGGTCAACTGGTGTACCATTAATTTTTTTGAAGCTGGTGATGGAAGTGTCTGGTGCGTCTTTTGCTACGGAACAACAGAGCAGGCCTGCCAGCATAGCAGTCGAATCAAGTCCTAAATTATGGGCTTTTAGGATACTTGGATCACTAGCAGCACACATTTGGGCATGAATAAATAAAGCACTGCAGAGTTTCATTGCACATGGTCCGAGGGAGCCCACCAACTTGGCCGGCAGGAAGCATCTCGTAGCACAGGTGCCAGAACCTTTGACTGAACATTATATGCAATAGATTTAGGAATTGTAAAGTTAAATAGGACTTGTGCCAAGATGTCAACCTGATCGAACGAGAATATCAACATACTAATTTGTGGAAGCCCCAATGTGCTATCATTAAAAAAAACCCTGACACTACAAAATGCTGGCTCACACAGATGTCAGCTATGAGCCCACATACAAAACAACTGTTGAGAGCGAGTTTAGTGCCAGGTGAAGATAAATATACTGCTGGGATAAGGTCCCTACTCGGTATCTAGAGGATAGGCTACTCAATCGTCGTGTTCTATATCTTAATTCCAAGAAACCTCATTCTTTTGCTTATGTAATGTAAGTTATTAGTTAATGATTCAACAAGGTATAAACCAAAATTCATCACTTTATATTCTTAATCTTATGGTTTAGCTTGTGTTGCACCATATGTACTTCTCAAGGATTGAAGGACGTGCCCGAAATTACATGTCCATGTAAATCATTAACAACAGCGGCTTCCTACCGCACGGTTCGTAAATCGTTTCCAATGGTTGCCAAGGTGACCAATTGATGCTGTACTAGCAGTAGGTCGACAGTGATGAGCGTGCCACTGCTGCTGGCAGTTCTACTATTGCTCATTTCTACAAGGTGTCTGTGGTACCCATTTCGGCGTGGCCAAACGCCTCCTCTGTGATCAGTAGCGATGCCAAATCTCCACTGTACCAAAGCCTCCCCTATTGTAAGTCCATGAAATGGATCTATTTACATAATACCATCTTATTATTTGATTGAGACAAATTTTCCAACGTGGTATCTAAAGTTCACTATGCGAGACAGTCAGTTTTTTTTTGGGTTGTTCAATAGATATATGTTGCGCACTGAACATAGAACTTAGATGGTTGGCATTTATATCAGTTTCTTCTTTTCTATAACTATTTATGTTTCCAACTTTCACTTGTTTGGTCACTGCTGTTCGAGCGCATGCGCATCTCTTCGTTCCTCACTTACTCTTCTCAAAGATGCAGGGCATAGAGAGGGAGTGGTACATTCCCACGTAGAGGGCCATCCAGGTTCAGGTTCTACATGCATATTAACATGCAGTAGTATAAGTATCATGCGGGGGCATGGTCGTCCATGTACCAGTTTAGCAGAGGAGCCGGTGAAGTTATTTGCCCCCGCCTCATCCGTTGATATCAAAAACAGCGAAGTTGTTTGCAATCGGTAGCGATGCCTATCTCCACCTTACTAAAACCTCCTCTATTTTATGTCCCTATAATGGATATTTTCTCATACCACCACCTGATTATTTGAATGAGTCAAAATTGTCCAATGTGTCATCTGAAGTTCTCTATGCGATACAATCAGATTTTTAATGTCGTCCATTTGATAAATGTTGCGCACTAAAGTTAGAATTAGGATGGTTGGCGTTTATATCAGTTTATTTTCTCTAGAACTATCTATTTGTGTCTAACTTTCAGTTATTTGCTCACTGCTCTTTGAGCGCATGCGCATCTCTTTGTTCCTCACTAACTCTTCTTAGAGATGCGGGCATACGGAGGGAGTGGTCAGCTTATCATGCATACTAAGGCTCATGCTCTTGATGCATATCAACATGCAGTAGGATAAGTATCATGTCACATTTTATCCATCTCTTATTGACTTTTCTATGTATAAATACACTTTTCTTAGCAAAGATCGCAATTACTCCTCTTCTTGTCTCAATTGAATCCGCTAACATGCATCCCAGGACTACACCATTTTGTCCTGACTTTCCATTGGGATGATAATACAAGAATTTTGGCCATGTGCAGCTCGCAACACACATATCTTCCAGCCAAACGCGAAGTGGCAATACACAATTCGGGAGCTATGCATTGCCAAAGACAGTTTACAGGCTCTATAACATAATATTTTACAACAAAAAACATCCATTTCATGCGGGCTGACAAAATGCCTAGTCTCAAGTCTTTTGAAAACATTCTTAACCTGAACATCTTCATCATCTTTGACATACATACATACATACATACATACATACATGCATACATATACATATTTGCGTGTGTGTACGCGCACACCTAAAAAGGACATAAGTAATTCTTACTCTTTGATTTATTTTTTTGAAGTTCTATTATGCACAAATGTGCAAGGCTCAAGACAGATGCTTTAATCCATTGTTCTTATTTCCACAAGCTATGGAGGAGAGACAGATCAAGAAGTGTTGTGTATGTGAAACTAACTTCAAATCCTATAAGAAAGAATAAGATAATTGAATAAGATCAACAATTATTCCATTGATTTGATGGAAGCTGCTGACATGGTGATATTGTATACCCACTTAGTGGATTCATACTTTCCGGCTGAGAACGGAACCAAGGATATTATTTTTGTACATTCACGATGTATTTGCCGCTTTATTTGATGGATCAGAGGCCATTGCGCTGACTTGCACGAGGTACCATATATTTTCCTATGTAAGAAATTAAATACGTGCTTCGAGGTCAACTGGTGTACTAATGGAAGTTACTGATGCTGTGGCGTTCTACCTGTGCCCGCTCAGTGGATCCATATTTTCTGGTGCCTATAATGCAATCCTATATAGCAACAGAGCAAACCGTCAAACACAAAAGTGGAAACAAGTCCTAAATTAATGGCTTTCAGGAAACTTGGATCTTGGCCAGCACACTGTTGGCCATGTATAATGCAGTATGGAATTCCATTGCACATGATGCGAGGGTGCCTACTACTGACTTGGCAAAGCCATTAACTGAACATATGATGTATAATATATATCGGCATTGTAATGCTAAATTGGACACATGTACCTAGGTTATTTACGGGTATAGAGAATACCAATATGCTAATTTATGGAAGCCCATGTATGCCATCGATAGAAAAAAAAAAGTGGGTTAACCACCGCACAGATTCCAGCTATGAGCCCACATAAAACACCACTATTTTTAATGATGAAAGGGAGATACGAATGCTCCGCCTGGCTAGTTTAAAAGCGTGAACCTATGGTGAAAATAGAAACCAAGAAGGATTATTATAAAGTCATGGAAATTATGTTTTTTGGGTTTTTGGAAATATTAGAAACGTACCCTGCAAAAAAATGATCAATTTGTTGGCATTGTCACACCCGGATTTATAAAGGAAATCCGAATGCTACCATATGTGTACCCAGTAAGTCTAAAACACACATATAGCTCCAGAATAAGGTAAATCAAAGTAAATCAGTGCTCGAATTACAAAACAAACTATTACAAAAGAAAAAGAGTCTTAACAAACCACAGCGGAAGTCTATCTACTATCTCTCACGGTGAAGCCTCCATTACACAGGGACGCCGGCTGGTGAACCACAACCTAGAGTTCTTGAACACTTCTGGAAGTCTTCGGCTACTGCCTCATCTGAGCACCCATTCGAGATTTTGTTGAATTATAGCAAGTGTAAGTAAACCATATTACTTAGCAAGAATAACACGAGGTATGAAGGCTTGAAAAGGCTTGACACGGTTTGACTACGATTAGCACTTTTAGTTGTTCAATTTTAGCATTAACCAAATTACTATAATGTGATAAGATCCTAGTTGTAACCCACATTAATTAATAGAGAAGTATAACATAATCATCATCACCATCATAAACCACCGTTCCAGAAAAAGAACCAGTATTAAAAAGGATCCAAGCCGCTCTTGACCATGAGCATGACTGATATATCAGTTTTATACTCTGCAGAGGTTATACACTTTCACCACCGGTCGTGATTCCCATTTGCCAGGGTTAGCCAGACCCATTTCACACTTCCTTAGGTGTGTGGCTAGGTTTTACTAGCTACGAGACCTTTCAAAAGTCCATCTAACAAGTTAGTGGCTGCTATGGTTTCCACATAGGCGCATGAACCCCTCACCCTCCAGTCAATTCCACATGTAAACATGATCCCATGCCAGAGGCCAGCCGAGATCCATACTTAAACCACGTAGCCCCACTTGCGCCTTTTGGTAACCACTAACTAGCTAGAGTTGTTCATTTTACTTAGTCAAGACAAGTGCCATGTAGTTCTGTTGGTTGTACGGTTTTTCTGGGTTGCTGCTTTAAGAACTGGACCTTAAGGAGAGATGCTTAGAGCAATCCAAAGCACATGCTCAAATGACGTTGATATTTAGGGTTATTAGGATTTTTGAGATTATAAATGATATTCTTATTTAGTTAGATTTTAAATTCAATTTTACTTCTCATGGTTGTCAATATCTTGAACTAAAACAATCCAACTCTTGGTATGCCTATGATGATATCAAATTTTACCTAGTTTTCTAGCTGGGTAACGTATGATGACCTTGAGCTTGAGCTTGTATTGTATAGTTATGCTTCTCATGGTTGTCATCAAACCGTGGGATACATCCATGCCCAAGCAACGAATCAGTTGTGATGGTTGGGCTGGGTGTGTCCCACGGTTCCATGCCTACCATGAACCAATTTTTTTTACCACCTGTAATGTTTCTTATGCTCCAAGTTCAAGGTCAAATGAAAGACAACATATCTGAGGCAAATCACTCCTTCAAATTTTTTTTGAGATGAGCAAAAATAAGACGTTGATGATTTTGGAATGTGGTTGTCGGCCATCGTGCCCTTGGTTTGTCGCAGGTTTTGGAAACCTCCCGATGCAAGGGAGGTGCTGTCGAAATTTTTAGAGATTATAAAAGATATTCTTGTTAAGGCTTACTACGAACTTTAGAAATACATCTTTTTGGTGGCATCAAATGATGTTGATGTTTAAGGTTATTAAGATTTTTAGAGATTATATATGATATTCTTATTTAGGTTTATTACGAACTTTAGAAATTGGGGATGAATTTTTCATTGTATTTTGTGAATAGATGAATCGGCAATGGATGTACAACACGGATAGACGCTCATCTGACTTCATTAATAGCGTTCATCAATTCCTTGACGCGGCAGAGGCTAACTCGACCTCGGGTTTTATATGTTGTCCATGCAAGGTCTGTGAGAATAAGAAGGATTATCACATCTCGAAGAAGGTGGTCCACACACACTTGCTTATGAGTGGTTTCATGCCTAACTATATCTGTTGGACCAAACACGGCGAAGCGGGGATATTCTTTGAAGAAGGTGATGAAGAAGGTAACGACAACATCCCGGACTTTGCACAATACGGTGCCTTTGCAGATGATACAGCAATGGGCGAGGGTGAAGCAGTTGCAGAAGATGAGGATGATGACGCCTTAGGTGGCATGATCCATGATGAAGAGAAAGACTGCGAAAGTGCGAAAGAGCGGGAGAAGATGAAGCGTTTGTTGGAGGACCACAAAACATTGTTGTACCCAGATTGCAAAGAGGACCAGAAAAAATTGGGTACCACACTGGAACTGTTGCAATGGAAGGCAACTAATGGCTTGTCTAACAAAGGTTTTGGAGAGATATTGAAAATGATAAAGAAGATGCTTCCAGAGGGCAACACATTGCCCGAAACAACATACGAAGCAAGAAAAATCATTTGCCCTCTAGGACTGGAAGTACAAAAGATACACGCATGTCCCAATGATTGTATCCTTTATCGGGGCAAGTCGTACGAATCTTTGGACGCCTGTCTGGTTTGCAATTGTTCGCGGTATAAAATCAGGCGAGACGACTCTGGTGATGTTGAGGGAGAGCCCCCCAAGAAAAGAGTCCCTGCCAAGGTGATGTGGTATTTCCCTATAATACAATGTCTGAAGCGCTTGTTCAGAAACAAAGAGCATGCTAAATTGCTGTGGTGGCACAAAGAGGATCGGAGGGAAGACAATATGTTGAGACACCCCGCTGATGGGTCGCAATGGAGAAAAATCGACAGAGCGTTCCCAGACTTCGCAGAAGATGCAAGGAACATAAGATTTGGTTTGAGTACGGATGGCATGAATCCTTTCGATGATATGAGCAGTAGCCACAGCACTTGGCCCATGACTCTTTGTATGTACAACCTTCCTCCGTGGATGTGCATGAAGCGGAAGTTCATTATGATGCCAGTGCTAATCCATTGGACAAAGCAGCCTGGCAACGACATTGATGTGTGTCTAAGGCCACTGATTGAGGACTGTTGACGCTCCTTAATGACACACTTTTACCCTTGTTTATCTTCAATAATGGCATGAACTTGATATCTAAACTAATGATCACACTCTATAACCGGGACGTTTTCGCATATGCATGTGGTTTTGGAAGAATTCTGTTTACGCAGGTTTTTGGGCCAAAGCAGCCTGGCAACGACATTGATGTGTATCTAAGGCCACTGATTGAGGAACTTTTGTTGTTGTGGGGCAAAGATGGTGTAAAGGCGTGGGATGAGCACAAGCAAGAGGAATTTAACCTACGAGCATTACTGTTTGTGACCATCAATGATTGGCCTGCACTTGGTAACCTGTCGGGACAGTCAAACAAGGGATACAAAGCATGCACACATTGCCTAGAACACACCGACTGCATTTACCTGAAACATTGTAGAAAGTATGTGTATATGGGCCGTCGTCGATTCCTTTCTGAGAAACATCCGCTAAGAAAGAAAGAAAAGCATTTTGAGGCGGAAGGTCGTAGCAAATCAAGGCATCGGGATGGAAAATAAGTATTTGCTATGGTAAAAGATGTGAAGGTGGTCTTTGGGAAGGGACCTGGCAGCCAGCCAGCGGCAAATGAAAATGGAAAGGCGCCCATGTGGAAGAAAAAGTCAATATTCTGGGACCTACCATATTGGGAGGTCTTAGATGTCCACCACGCAATTGATGTGATGCACTTGACGAAAAATCTTTGCGTAAACGTGCTAGGGTTCCTTGGTACTTACAGAAAGTCAAAAGATACGCTTGAAGCACGACAGGACCTGAAACGTATGAAACAACGAGATCCCCTGCATCCTGAGAAAAGAGAGAAAGGGCATTGGAACTTGCGTCCTGCTAGCTACACTCTAAGCAAGGAGGAGAAGACCAGCATGTTTGATTGCTTGAACAGTATTAAGGTCCCGTCCGGCTACTCATCGAATGTAAAGAGTCTGATAAATATGAAAGAGAAGAAATTCATACACCTCAAGTCCCATGACTGCCATGTGCTGCTCACGCAATTGCTTCCGGTGGCGCTGAGCGGAATTCTACCTGTTAATGTCCGAACAACTATTGTGAAGCTATGCGCCTTTCTCAATGCAATCGACCAGAAGGCAATCGATCCCAGTAATCTAGCAAAGCTGCAGGATGATGTGGCCCAAAGCCTTGTCAGCCTTGAGATGATATTTCCTCAGTCTTTCTTTAATATTATGACGCATCTCCTGGTCCATGTTGTCAAAGAGATTGGTATTCTTGGCCCTGTATTCCTACACAATATGTATCCTTTTGAGAGGCTCATGGCTATTCTAAAGAAATATGTTCGTAACCATTCTCTTCCAGAAGGATGCATCGCCAAGGGATACAGAACAGAGGAGGTCATTGAGTTCTGTGTTGACTATATCCCCGAACTGAAACCGATTGGGCTACCTGAGTCACGCCATGAAGGGAGACTACTTGGGAAGGGCACGTTAGGAAGGAAACAAACAAGGTGTAGCGACTACGATTTATTCATGAAAGCCCATTACACTGTATTGCAGTCATCAACCATGGTGGCTCCTTACATCGAGGAGCACAAGACTATAATATGCTACCAAAATCCAAGAAAGTCTGACAAGTGGATTACACGCCATCACATAGAAACTTTCGCTGGTTGGTTGCGACAAAAGCTCATGGGTAACGAGACAATACATACACAGCTGGCGTATTTGGCAAGGGGACCATCATCCTCATTCTTGACATTCCAAGGCTATGACATAAATGGGTATACATTTTACACGAGAGCCCAAGATGACAAAAGCACCAACCAAAATAGTGGTGTCTGTATAGATGCCTATCACAACAAAGGGAACAGGGACTCATATTATGGCCAGGTAGAGGAGATCTGGGAACTAGATTATGGACCTTTGAAAATACCACTTTTTCGGTGCAAATGGGTGAAACTTACAAGTGGAGGTGTTACTATAGACCGCTACGGCATGACAACTGTGGATCTCAACAAAATTGGGTATGTAGACGAACCATTCGTGCTCACCAAGGATGTGCATCAAGTGTTTTATGTGAAGGACATGTCTACCAAACCCAAGACGGGGACTCTGCAAATAAGCAACTCCGAACTTTATCCAAAACGGCACATAGTTCTCATGGGGAAAAGAAAAATCGTGGGTGTCGAGGACGTCACCGATGAAGATGATTATAATAGGTGTGACGAGGTGCCTCCGTTCAGTGTGGAGGATGACACAAGCATCCTGTTGGCCAATGAAGATGCTCCTTACGCTCGCAACGATCATAACGAAGGCACTCTTGTAAAGAAAACATTTATTGCTGTTCAAGCATAATGTTGTACTTATGTTGAAGCGTTATGGTATGTAATGTAAAGGAGTTAATATATATTACTAAATAGTAATATGATTCATAGTGGATTCCAGTGTAGAGAAAGGAGCCGCAAACATGTTCCAACCTACGGCCGTGTTCGGTAGTTGGGGATAATTTTTTTTTGTCTCTAAATACTGTCGCATGTATGGAGCTCTAAACGAAATTTATTTACAAAACTTTTTTACATATGAGTGCAACTTTGCGCGACGAATCTAATGAGCCTAATTAATCCATGATTTGCTACAGTAATGCTACAGTAACCATCCTCTAATCGTGCGGTCAAAGGCCTCATTAGATTCGTCTCGCGAATTTGCCAGGGAGTTGTGGAGGTAGTTTTGTAAACTGACTTTATTTAATACCCCTAATTAGTGGTCAAAGTAGCATTTAATGGAGGGACAAAAAATTTGTCCCTCCAACCGAACACGGACTGTTACATGTATCATGCATATTGGGCCCAGCCTGAATGAAGTGATGCCTGTCTGTATCGGTCAGTACAACCTAAATCTTGCACACCTGACCTGGCACAGCACAGCCTATGAGATAAAAGATTTGACTTTTTTTCGACATGTCGTGTATCTGCAAGCACACACATCCTTTATTTTTCTTTTTTTTTGTCCTCCAAATGCATGCATGGTCCTCCCCGTTGAAACGAGATGAAATGGCACTTGAGTCTTCAGTGATGAACCACCACGCACCTAATCAAAAGCCAGGCAGGGAACAGTAATTAACCTGCTGTCATCCAACCTTGTTAATTAGCTTCAAGGACTGTTAGGATATACTCCATAGCATAGCCTAAATCTATATATGAGCATTCACATGCACAAATCAAAGGACCATTTCACGTCACACACATCAATTGAAACGTTTTATACTGATTATTAAGTGATGACTGATGAGATATATGGCTTTTGGAAGTTTGATTCAGAGAGATGTGTGGCATCCAAAAGCCATGTCTCAGTCTCCCCAATTCATGCTTTCATCAGTAAGCGATATAGTACAAGGCCTTTAGTTTGTTGAGAGTTTTTACTGGCTGTTACATACTATGTTGTTTTCAGAACAAACAGTATGATGTATGCTTCTTCGCATGCATGATCACTTTTGTTGCACATATATATAATCTTCTGCAGATCGCAATCTGTGTCAGGCGATCGATCGAGAACGAAGCATGGTGTCATGATGGTACTACGATTTCACTCAATATCACGAGAAATACGAGTTCGAGATATCAGCTTGGACCTCACCGGCGCGATCGAGCGTCGCGCTGGCCGCCACCAGGTTCCAGCCTAATCCGTCCTAGAAAGGCAATAGTATATTTAACCTTACAGGCTATCGGCACAGCCGCCCGTTACATGGGCCTTCTCAACTCACTCGGCCCATTCTGGCCCGGCTAAACGAACATTGGCCTTCTTTGCTCTTACCGGCCGGTTGATGAGTGATGACGTTTCCTTTATCTCCATAGCTTGCACGTGTGACATCCCCTCCTCCTTTAAACGCTGCTTGACCTCGAGCAGCAAATTCAGGAAATGACTGACAGACCTGATCCTCATCCTCCCAAGTCGACATCTCAGCTGGCCATGACACCCATTTGACAAGCCATTGTGTGATGACTCTGATGTTCTTATTCTTCAAGCGAGTGTCAAGTATCATCTCTGGAACTTGCTGCACAGAAATAGTTGGTGGTAATGTAGGTGGAACAGTTGGAATCATACCTGTCACTTTTTTGAGTAGTGAGACATGAAAAATTGGATGAATGGTGCAATTGGCCGGCAACTTAAGCTTGTAAGCCACAGCACCAATTCTTTGAGTAATCTCATAAGGACCAAAGTATCTGAAAGAGAACTTCTGACTGGATCTAGCAGCTAGAGAGGTCTGGACATAGGGTTGGAGTTTCAGCCAGACAAAATCCCCAATCTCAAATTGTCTTTCAGTTCTGTGTTTGTCAGCTTGTTGCTTCATCCTCTGCTGAGATTTGCACAGCTGCTGGTGGATTAGAGCTATCATTTCCTTCCTCTCATGTAACCATTTTTCCAGATAAGGTAAGGCACAAGCATCAGTACTCTCAATGCCAAAGTGTCTAGATCCATGACCATATTGGACTTCAAAAGGTGATTTGTTCAGTGAAGAATGAAAATTGGTATTGTACCAAAATTCAGCCAAATGCAACCACTCAGACCATTTTAAGGGACAAGACTGTATAAAACATCTGAGAAAAGTCTCTAAGCATTGGTTAACTCTCTCTGTTTGTCCATCACTTTGGGGGTGATATGCTGATCTCATTCTTAGATCAGTGCCAGATAACTTAAATAACAGCTGCCACAACTGACTAGTGAATATTTTGTCTCTATCAGAAATTATAGCTCTAGGCATACCATGAAGTTTGTAAACATTTTCCATATAAACTTTAGCCACTTTCATTGCAGTAAAAGGTTGTGTCAACTTAAAGAAGTGAGAGTATTTGGAAAACTTGTCAACTATCACAAGAATGCAATTGTAGGTAGAGGATGTGGGCAAACCTTCAATGAAATCCAAGGTAACAGTATCCCATGCATGATCAGGAATAGGCAGAGGTTGCAACAGCCCAGGGTAAGGTACCCTTTCAGTTTTTGCTTGCTGACAACTAATGCACTTGGCTACAAATTCATGTACAACAATTTTCATCTGAGGCCATGAAAACATCTTCCAGATTTTAGCATAAGTAACCAGAGCACCTAAATGACCACCTATGGGATTGTCATATACTGCCATCATGACCTTTTATTGCATTGCTGGACAGTGACTGTTGACGCTCCTTAGCGACACACTTTTAACAAATTTTTTGTAGAGTTTCTTCTTAAAGCTCTGGAATTGTTCTGCCATCTTCGAAAGAGCCCAAGCTTTCACTCTATACTCAGTTCCTGCTGGCACTGTGAAATGTTCTTGTAGCTGCTGCCAGAGCATATCTTTCTCTCTTTGAGGGACTGTTGACACCAGATTTTCGCACCTGACATGCTGAGTCAGATGATGATGTGGTAAGGCCGGTACTGCACAATGGGCCCGTTGAATGGTCAAGCGAATGGTGCCGAAGAAGGGAGCCGATGCATGAAAGGGGTCCGATGAAACAAGAGAGTCCGATCTGATGACGAATGAGAGAATATGTATCGGCTAAAGAGGGAAGCGTAGCATGAACAGGGACTATTTCCTTTTCAGAAGGCTTATTAAAAGTCCCATTCTATGTTAAATATTAGATTATTTTATCTGCAAGTTAGCCTGGTCCGATTAGGACTCTTCATGACCAGGGTATAAATATAAACCCTCGTCCATTGTAAAGAACTATTCTCACAATCAATACAACCCGGCTTCACGCCAAAAAACCCTAGGAGTAGTATCTCGACGAAGCTTATCGGTGGACGGGCTGCATCAGTTCTGATCTCCGGCTTACCAGTAAGTTAGTCATTTTATCGAACTAGTATAGGCTTTGAATTGAGGCGCATCGCCCTTTCTCGTTTATACTGTTCAACCAATTTATCTTTGAATAAGCAAGATTGATCTAGATTCCCTACGTCGGAGCTAGATCACTATTGATTATTCAACAGTTGTTCGTTTATCGGGTTGCACTTTATGTCTAGATTCCCTATGTCGGAGCTAGATCATCAAGATTAGGCTAGATTCCTTACGTCGGAGCTAGACTCATCTTGGTTATTTAAAGGCAGCTTTTGCGGTTTGTTTGGAGTTGCTAGATTGATTTAGATCTACGCCATGTGAATTAATCTACTTCTTCAAAGACTTTGAGCACCGGTCTTGGTCCGATTTAAGCAATATTTATCTTACAGTATCGTTCTAGGTCCGATCCATGCTTTGTGGTTTGATCTGGTTGTTCTTTGAGTATTGTGTCTGTTTAGATTCCCTACGTCGGAGCTAGATGTTCATAATATGATAAGATTGATCTTTGATTGTCATGCTTGGTTTAGATTCCCTACGTCGGAGCTAGATTCATCTTAATTAGTCAAAGGAAGCTTTGGTTATACCTGATTGCTATTCGAGTGTTAAGTGTGATTTAGATTCCCTACGTCGGAGCTAGGTCTTGCTTGATTATTTGATAGCATACTTTAGAATCAGAACGATCCTGTTAATGTTTTATCTGCTTATTTGCTTAATCTGATTAACACTTGTGCAAGTATCTTGTTTAGTTGACAGGTTGGTGAGTTGAGTTTGATTGTTTAGCTATCTGATCTGATCATAGCTGGAGAAATCTAGATTCCCTACGTCGGAGCTAGATTTCTCTGAAAAGGTTCTGGTCCGATTGGCTGGTTAGATGGTCCGATAAGATAAATCAAACTGATAACTAGGCAAGATGGACAATGTATCGGCTTACACTTTGATTATTTAATATATTGCTCAAAGGCATAGCTGACCCATTATTTACATATCGGCCATGTTTTACGCTTTATTTCATTATTTAAAGGCTGATCTGTCACAAGGTCCGATCCTGATTGGTCCGATTCTGAGGTCCGATTAGATGACTGGTTGAGGTCCGATTATATTGGTCCGATTGGGGTTGTCTATGAAATCCGATTTTGAGGTCTGATTGGCATCGGCCGATGCAAGTCTGATTGGGTCTTGGCTAAAATCCAACGTGCCTCTGCCGTTTGGAATAGAGCCGACACAATCAAAGAGTAATTTAACTGTTTTATCTCCTTGTCAATTTCAGGTCAAATTGACTGGCACGCTGTGAACCTGAACGAAGTGTAGGCTGGCACTGGAGTGAAGCAGATCTCCCTGATCTTCTTGTGTTGACCGCTGAGGATACGACCGCCGATTTTCCGCGTCAACACATTTTTGGCACGCCCAGTGGGACACGAGAAGCAAATTCCAAGATATCGTCGTCTGATGCTGAAAAAGAAACCGCAGCAAAGCTTACCGCTGAGAAAGAAACTGCAGCAAAACTTGCTGCTAAAAAAGAAGCTGCTGAGAAGGCCAAGAATGACAAGAACAAGACGCCTGAGACGGCCATTCCAATTACAAAGGCCGATATGTCTAAAGCTCAATTAGATGCAGTTCAGGCCCAGATTGATGCATTTGAGAAGCTCTACCTTGGCCAATTTGGACGTAATCGATCAGGGCCTATACTCAAAGGTGCTCTCCCAGATCCAGAACTGATCAAGAAGACAACTGATGCTCGGGAGTACCATGTCAACATGACAGAGATGATTCATCAAGCTGTTCATCATGCACTGATTAACCAGTCGGCACTTTGGTGAATTCTTTAGATAATCTAATCAAGAAGGCGGTGGATGATTCTATATGTTTGAAGGGACCAGTTTTTATAGCAGATTCTGTAGGGGCATCAGGATCAGGGAAAGACAAGGAGACTGAAGACAATGCCATGACCGTTGCTCCGCAGAATCCAACGATTCCACCACCTATTCAGCTGGCCAACGGTTTTCTATTGATGGCCGATGGAATGATTGTTGGCCCGCATGGTGAAAAATATACTAGGACTCTGAACGAAGAAGAAAAGCAACCTGCAGCTGCAAGGCTACGTACAGAGATTCCTCCACATCAGCGTATGGTCGGTGATTACAACAATTACATGACGGATGTGAATCAAGCTGGTGGAATGCAACTCGGAGGACAGGAGTCCGATTGGTCACAGAAAATAGCCGAGATGATCCAGAATCAATTCGGCTTGAAGCCTAAAGATGAAGCGAGGTTGTACCGGCACCCATACCCATCTTACTTTGATGCAGTGCCACTTCCTCCACGTTATAGAGTGCCGGACTTTTCAAAATTCTCCGGGCAGGATGATATGACCACCATCGAACATGTGAGCCGATTTTTGGCTCAATGTGGTGAGGCTGCTTCAGAAGAGGGACTCAGGCTTAGATTCTTCCCTCTGTCACTATCAGGGCCGGCGTTTACTTGGTTTACGTCGTTGCCAGCAGGATCAGTCACAGGATGGTCCGATATGGAGAAGCAGTTTCATAAATACTTCTTTTCTGGTCTCAACGAGATGAAGATTTCCGATTTGATTGCTGTCAGGCAAAGGAATGATGAGTCCGTTAAAGAGTATATTCAACGGTTCCGTGAAATCAGGAATCGATGCTACAGTTTGAGGCTATCTGACATGCAGTTGGCCGAACTTGCATTCCAGGGTTTACTCACGCCGATCAAGGAAAGGTTTTCAGCTCAGGAGTTTGAGACGTTGGGACAATTAGTACAGAAGGTGTCAGCCCGTGAGGTCCGATATCAAGAGATGAAGCGTACAAAGTTTTCAAAGCAAGTGTCCTATCTCTCTGATTCTGAAGAAGAGGCTGATATCAACATAGCTGAATGGACCAAGTCCAAAAAGCCAGTATCATTACCATGGAGCAAACAGAACCCTGAGAAGTTTGGTTTTGATATAACAAAGGCCGATAAGATTTTTGATTTGCTGCTCAGTGAAAAGCTTATCCAACTCTCTGCAAATCACTCAATTCCATCGGCTGATGAGTTGAAGAAACGCAAATATTGCAAATGGCACAACTCAACTTCTCATGAGATGAATGAATGCAAGGTGTTCAGGAGGGAGATCCAATTGGCTATTGAATCTGGCAAGATCAAGTTTGAAGATAACAAGAAAGCTATGAAGATCGACGGTCATCCTTTTCCTAATAACTTTGCTGATTTATCCTTTTCCATTAATATGGTTGGTGTTGATGAGAAGGGGAAGTTCAAGGTGCTTACATCGGACCATGCCAAGAGTTCTGGTGCTGTTGATCCTGCAGTTCAAGTCACTGTTGAAGAGCTGCGGAGGAATCATCAGGCATTTGGGCGTGAATCTAATGCCCCTGGTGGATATCGGCCACGTGTGACTTCCCAGATGTTGATTAACAAGTACAAAAGGCAGCAGGCAGCAGCTCGAGCATGGGAAGAGCGCGAGAAACGACGGCGTCAGAGGAGCGAATATCAGGTGAGGTGGTTTGATGATGAGTTTGATGATCGGCGCCGATACAATGATAGGTCCGATAACCAACGCCGATATGATGATAGGTCCGATGGCCGACGCCGATTTAATGACAGGTCCGATGGACGACACTGGTGTGATGATAGGTCCGATTGGTATATGGGTAGACGTCAGACCTATGAGCAGTGCGATCAAGATGATGGTCATTGGAGATGTCCTTTCTTTGTGTTCTGCTGGAACAAAAAGCTCAGATTGCCGTCCAAAGCGGACTGTCCTGAATGCAGTCTCCAGTATGAAGAATACAGGGTCTTCAAGAGAAGTCGACGATTAGTTCATGAACGGATTGGCGTCAGGATTGATGATCATCATCAAGAAGACGAAGGTCGAGTTGATGCTCATGGCCATAAAAATAATGAAGGCCGAGATGACACTCATGGCCCTGAAAAAATGAAAGAAAAGACTTCAGTTCGGGATCAGACCAAAGAACCTCAAACGAAGCCTGGATAGTGGTGCCCATCAGGATTTCTAGGTCCAAAAAGAGACGTGTTCAGAGGTTGTGCTATCATGAGCAGATTCAGGAGCAAGAGTTAGCCAAGGAGAAAATGTGGCGCGTTAAGATGGCCAATGATGATGAAGCAAGCACATCGGCCCCGGTAAACATAGTTTTAATGTTGCCTTTTGATTTTGCTGCTCCTGATGAACAGAATGATGATGAGGCCGATTATGAGTTAGAAGAAGCCGCCGCATGCTTTGTTCTTGATTCAGAGAAGGCGATCTTTGAGAAGCCAAATACGAATGGATATCGGCACCTGAAGCCTCTGTACATCAAGGGATACGTTGATGGGAAACCGATGACCAAGATGCTTGTTGATGGAGGAGCTGCCGTCAATCTCATGCCATATTCCACATTCCGTAAATTGGGCAAGGGGATTGATGATCTGATCAAGACGAACATGACACTCAAAGATTTCGGCGGTAATATTTCAGAGCCTCGGGGGGCAATTCATGTGGAGTTGACC
This sequence comes from Alloteropsis semialata, assembly GCA_004135705.1. Lineage (NCBI taxonomy): Eukaryota > Viridiplantae > Streptophyta > Magnoliopsida > Poales > Poaceae > Alloteropsis > Alloteropsis semialata. Next base: position 23,589,868 of record CM014272.1, read on the forward strand.
ATCGGCAGCAAGACATTGCCGACCACTTTCTTTGTGATTGATGGACAAGGTTCTTACAGCATGCTCCTCGGGTGAGATTGGATTCATGCCAACTGCTGTATCCCATCCACGATGCACCAATGTTTGATTCAATGGCAAGGCAACAATGTGGAGATTGTTCCAGCTGATGATTCGCTTAGCATTGCAATAGCTGAGTCAACAATTTGGGAGTTTGAAGGGATTGAATGCCTGTCAAGGAAAACATGGGATGGTGACTTCCTCAAGGTGTCCGATCAAGGATTACAGCCGATCCAAGCAGTCGGCTCTGAGACTTTGTTTTAAATGGCCGATTGTATAGAAGATTTTGAAGACCTGAAGTGA
>CM014272.1:23600873-23635440 GCA_004135705.1 Alloteropsis semialata
GTTGAGAAATGCCATTGGCCACTCCGAATCGAGCAGCCATTTGAGAAACCGGGCACAAATTTGGGGATCTAGCTGGACACATCAGTACTGTTGGGTCTATTGGGAGACAACAGGCATGTCACTGCCCCACACCCCCTCCCACCCCCCGCCCAGGGGCGACTCGGGGGCAACGGACTCTGTGCCAACTCGCCCTTCCTCGCCGCGCTCCGACGGCCGCCGTCGCCTCCGGCGTCCGCCAGCGGGGGAGCCGAAGTCGGCCCCTCCGCGTCCCCCCCCCGCTCCTGAAGGACCGAAACGGGCGACCAGAGGGGGGGTGAATGGGAGCCTTTAAAATTCTTTCTCAAGAATAAGGCCTATATCCTCGTCAAACCCCAATGACCCTCTCAACCCACATAGCAATTTGAGATGCTATTGGACCTAGGAACAACTCTAGAAGTCTCTGAAACGCAGCCGAAAAACACACGGAAAAGCACCAAGGGAAATGCACCACTTGCAGTGCAAAAACCGAAACCTCCCGATTTGAAACCGGAACCTCCGGATTCCCAAAACCGGAACCTCTGGTTTCCAAAACCGGAACCTCCGATTTTCACTCAGAACAGCCTATAGGAACTACAAGAAAAAATCCAAAACCATATCAAACGAACTCCAAAAATCACAAGATTGCAACCCCAACTTTCCTAGGCCATTGTGAGTCTGTAGCCAAGAGATCTCCTCAAAAAGAGAAAGATGGAACAAAAAACCGGAACCTCCGGATTTGAAAACCGGAACTTCCTGTTTTTTTTTGGGCGGGCGAAAAACCTAAGAAAAGATCAAACTCAATCAAACGGCATCCAATCTTCGTGAAACTTGGACAGAATCATCACTACTTCGTGGTGAGTCTATTTCCAAAAGATCTTCGCAAAAAGATCAAGACTTCCCCACTAATTTCGTGAAATCCTCCAAGAACACAAGAGAGGGAAGAAGAGAGGGGAACTTCAAATTCAAAGCGATTCCTCGGGTTTGAGGGGGAAAGATCACGGGCAAATCGGTCACGCAGAACCTATGAGTGATCCCCTCAAAGAAATCCCGCAAGAAATGGCCTCAAATCCAAGAACGAAAAATCCCCCAAAAAGAGCTCCGAAAATCCGAAAAAGAGAAACGCCAGGAACAAAGGATTTGGCACAAGATTAAGAGGAAGAAATCACTATGAATCACTTAGCCAAATCCGGTTACAAGCCACTCACAAGTATTACAAGACTTGGATGGCAAAAAGCTCAAGAACAAGAGCCTCTCCTCTCTTCTCTCCTCTCACCCAAAGGCTCTCACAAACAAATGAGCAACCCCCACCTACTAAGCCCAAAGAGATGCTAAAATTTCAGCCTCTCCACATATATATAGGGATCCAGAAAAAGACCGGAATACCCTTACATGAAGCACTTAAGATACAAGCCCACACAGGGGCATTTTGGACCAAGTCCAAGAATATTGATCGGACGCCCACGCCGCCTTCACGACTTTGCTTCGCCTCGACGCAATCTTCGCGATGCCGCCACGTGTCGCCCCACTCGAAGCTTCCGGCCGCATCGAACCGCACCCAGTCCCACCGGGCCGCATCCGACCGCACCGTGCTCCACCCGCGTTTTGAGGCCCAAACCGGGAAAACCTGCCTCTGGCCGGTTTTGAGGACCAAACCGCCAAACCCTCCTTGCACGCCGCCGCACGACGTGACTCACCGATGTCGACGCATGTCCGGCCTTCGCCAAGCCTCCGACGCCTCCAAGTCTTTCGCTCCCGCTCTCGGGCCGCCTACTCGACTCGTCTCCGTCCCGCTTGACTCGACCGACGCCGTCTTCATCCCATCATGTACTCTTGCTCTTCCGTGCACCATATGGATCGCCCATGACTCCGCCTGACTCCTCGGGTCCCTCAGTCCAAGCCTACTCGTTCAACCTTCACCGCCCTCGGTCCATCGGCATGAACCTTTCGCGCTTGACCTTCACCGCATGCCGTCGACCGCCATGTCGTATCCTACACCTGCACATCACAAGCCAAGAGATACATCAAACCACACAACGGTTGTCAATCGCTCATCATCCAAGGGTGACCACCATTGGTCCACAATATGGAAAGAGAGCCCTGGAGGGTAGTATCTCCTTGATTAGTGTTTGCTGATGCACTTTTTTCAGAACAACATGTTATCGCAGCTTGCAGGACAATCACGGCATCAAAACGATATGCTGGCATGTTCACAGGCCTGGCCAAATCTACCTACCAAGATAGAAGCTGAAACAGGTCAGTTGGTTAATTTGATACTTTGATCTCCGAGGGTTGTGTTTAGAAGCTCCGCTAACTCATCCACTGAACTGAAAGATACGTCAATACTGCTTTTTGTAGAATGTGACCGAACCATTGAGCTGCTCGTGCCATCGAGGGGTATATATGTTATTATGTTCGAATGCCAACCATATGGTTCTCTACATCAATTTCGGCAGAGCGGGTCATGCATTCCTTGGCATCTAGATCGATGGATTCTGATAATCTCAATTGTTTGATGGAATTTGATTAAACAACTAGCTACTATTTCCATCCCAAAAAAGTGATTCTGTGGTTCAAAACTTATAGAGGCCAGGGACTACTCCTTTTTCATAAAAAATAATTAAAGATTTTATCTATAAAAACAAGTCATTGCTACACCATTTCTTATGTGGATGTGTATTAGCAAGAAACTAGTACCAAATATGGCTAACAAATAGTGCCAAGCATGGTCATTTTGCATTTTATTAATCAATCTAAAATTATCTTGGACGACTTGTTTTTTTTTCTTGGAACAAATGACTGAGCTAAGTCTAGATGCCAGAAGAACAGGCAGTCTTATGGTGAGTTTACAATAGATGAGATGAAAAATGTTACGGCAAATGATTGTTTGATTTGTAATGTAAAATAGTCTTCCAATCATCTTGAATAGATACATTGGTGTTAATTTGCCAAGCTTCTCGCGATAGATTGGTTATAGCTCTGAATTCTATGAGTCAAACAAAACACCTTCCTGAAACAAATCTTGGGGTACTTTTTTTTTAGAAAAAGGAATACTTCTGGCCTCTACAACCACTCATAGCCAACTTTTTTACTGAATTCTCAGCTCATAAGCTGATCACAAAAAGATGGAAGGAGTACACAAAATACAGGAAGAAATCAAAGGCAAAGTCTATTATTGCATATCCATCCACCTTGGCAAAGATATCCAGAGCGATGATCTCCAATTCCTTGCTTGCCAAGCGGAGACTCTCCATTGTATCCTCACGCTATAACAGGAAATCAAAATCGTAGCCAGTACAACCCCCTGAAAATAGCCTACATAAATGAGGTAAATCAATTTTCTCAAAAAACGTATCGTTACGTGTACACTAAATTCCCCACATAATTGCTATGACCTCAAATCAAACATCTATCATTCTGTGTTATGTCTGTTAGCCAATTTCCAAGCATATGAATCATTGATTTTGGTGGGTTAACCCCGTTTAGATATAGAAAACTCTACAAATTATTTTGGCATATTGACAATAAAAAAAGAGATGCCTAATTGTTTTATTATGATCATCGGAACGACATTTTGACTCTTAGACTAGTTCTTACTAGCTAATTGATCCTTTGTCAAAATAACGCCTCGTTGGAGGTACCAAAGAAAAACTTAATTTTAGAGGGATCTTTAGTTTCCATAAGAATATAATGATCTTGGGAGTATCGTGATATATGAGAGATTGATACATATAAATTATAGAAAAATTATAATGTCTATGCAAGTCCTAGGTAAAATTGTCCCTCCCATTAGAGAGCTAGTAAGGAGTTATCTTAGCTACCAGGTTATGATGCCCCTACCAACTTCACTCTTGCCAACCGTGGGTGAATGGTCTTCATGGTGGATGTGTGCTTGTTCTTGACCTTAGCTAGAGCTGAAACCAAACATACATTTTGAAATATGTTAGTTTTCGAAATAGCTTACAGGATATGATAGAAGTAGTTTCGATAAGAAACACAACCATTGACCTCCTGGTGCCTCCGAAACCTATGAGAAAGTCATTTGGAATGAACATGCTCAGAAAAGATTGCCATAGGAATAACTATATGCAAAATATATTCACGCGATAGCTAGACATTCTCTAGTTAGCCAGTGTATAAGAGGATTGGTAAAGAGGTGTAGCTGTATATATAGACACGGCTGTGGGGCTGTATATATGATCTAGGGACTTACTGCTGGCCAGTTTATTTTCAGAGAAGACATCTTTTTTTGACGAAACATGCACGCCCACTTCTCTTCTTATTTCTCATTAGGAAAACAGAATAATGGCATGGTTGCTCAGCCGGAGAGTAATGTGGAACTTCACATGCACGAGTAAAATACAGATAAATCATCTTCATCGTCTGCGTGGTATGGCAAAACACAGACCGACTAGTGGTCTGCGATTTGTTCACATGCTTTAACCAATGAAAAAAACCAAATGAGCTTGTGGTACTTAATTACTACTCCCTTACCAGGAATTTATTAATTGTAATAGCGAGTACTCACACTGATTCTGGGACTCCAACCTAGGTAGGATTAGGTTAGTTCCAGCGTATGACTAACCAATTGAGCTATTTATGCTGAGTTCTTAATGACCTACACACCAAATCAATTGCATACAAGTCAAGAAGGTATATTGTTCACATGGGCTGTAGAGTATACCATCAAGATTCAAAATAGCATTGTTTGAGAAAATGATCCACTTGCATGGCATTGTGATTGTTTGTTCCGAATACTAAGTAAATGCAGGCTCGATCGAGCAAAGTGAAAGAGATAACATAAGAATCACTATTACAGGGGTCTCTAAGTTCAAACTTTGATATTTTGCACATATGGTCTCATTACATTTAGTTATAAGACTGTTGTAATGTCATACTTCAAGGATGGCAATGAACATAGGTGAATTTTCCATTTGTTCTGCTTTGATATATCCTTAATCCAAGCATTTTCCAGCTTTCCTTCAGAGGATAGAGGTGTCTGGTGCCTCAGCTGATACACAAGGTATTAGAATATGCATCCATCATACAAAAACGTTTCGTGACCCCCAAGTGGTGTGAGTGACAGTGTTTTTTAAGATATCATATGTTCTTTTATGTGCCACACACCTTGCTTTGTACTTTACGAAACTCTTCACATAGGCCCTAAAATAACCGAACAAATGAATTATGAAAAACATAATGGAAAAAATAGTTGAATATGACTAATTTTCTAAAAGTAATCGATGAAGCTAATATTTTGTACAGGTGTTCACTTGCCACCACAATTGAACTCGTAGTGCAGCCAAGATAACATGTACAGTGATGGAATTGTAATCGAGTCAGCCACAACATTTTTGGTTTGTCGCAAGAAATTTTCTTTGTTTCTCTATTTTCTCCATTGGCCCGATAAACTATGATAGGTACAAAAGAGAATTCTTTCCATATGTTGCAAACTATTTTGCATAATAGTACGTCCACATTAGTTGCATAAAAACATTGATCAGTAGCAGACGTAAAACAACTGTTGTGACAATATGCATTGGCCTTGCACGCGGTTAACAGTGATTGGTGTTACATGGCAGATCAGTAGATGTCAAACAATTGCTGTGGTAATGTGGACAAGTGGGGTGCCAGTGTAGAGTGATTCTTGCGGTGGTGTAGGAGACACATGCTTGATCGACCATGATAGGTTCTGGCGGGCATACAAATTAGAGTAGAAGCATATATGAATCAATCATTATTTTATCAACGTGGTGTTATTTTATTCTTTCAGTATTTTAAAGGTAGGCTTTATTCTTCACTTCAATTCTGAGTTTCACCATAGGTTATGCTTTTATATTGCTAAATAGTTGAGAGCTTGAAAGCTGTGATAAGGATCACCCATTTTATAGGAAATTTGTAAAACCAGATCATTCTGTGAGTACATGAAGCTTGGACTGGATATCATGAGTTCGCTGTATATTCAGGGTCCAGAGTGCATGGCATCACCATCAAGCTGCTCCAGAGTGCTCCAATGATGCGCAATTCAAAGTTACACTGCTGTTCAGACACACTGAGTTCTACAGTATAGCATTGACAGTTGGACGTGCTTGTCTGGTAATTTGAAGGAACCGTATGACAGTGCCCTTCGGCGTGGCTGAGGTCTCCCAAGCCTATCGACTCTGCACAGCAATTCATATCATTCACCTAGCTGTAATAAACATACACATCATTCCAACTGTACATTTTGTGACTGCATAATGCGTATGTACGCACCCTTGGATTGCATATATACAGCTTCTTAACTTGGTGGGATTGCATCAGAGGTTAATTAGATCGTAGCGTGTATAGTCATATATACTTGCATACTCACATGTGAAAGCTACTTCTAGCTGTTCGCCTGTGCTGCCAGTGGCTGCAATTGCGTTAATTTAATTTTCACTTTGGTGCCTGATTTATGAGCTCAGCTAATCCAACTGTCGGATTATTTGACTCTTCCATGAGAATTGATATGTACAACAAGTCAATTCCCCTTCCATATACTGTCATCTGAACTCCAAATAGGACGTTCTACATATGCATCTTGATCGTTTCGACGAGTTGTGCAATCCAATTGCTGATTTCACAAAGTTATAAATCCAATTTAACCGCTTTCCCAATATTGACTACCAAACCTCTATTGTGCCAATTTTTGTCGTCAACATATGCCCTTCCTATTTCTTGGTAAAGTTTGCATACCAAAAACATCTATGAATCAAAATTGCACATGAACGATGACTACCAATAGTGCATCGACCATATCTTGTTTCTAAAGATGATAGAACTCCATCGGCCATAATACTTGACTCTGTTCAATACCATAACTTCATTGTACTGTTGTTCGTACTCATAGATCTTGTGTGAGAGATTGTTGGCACTAGTTACGAAACCCTTTTAGGCCTATTTCTCCTGATATTTATGCTTAAATTGATGTGTATGAAGCTATTTATGCCTGCAAACTAATGATAAGTCAAGGTGTTTCTGTTTTTAGAGTATGTTGCAAAATCAGGTAAAAAGACAGAAAATTAAGCTATTTTGGCGAGCATCTATGAAATCAAGCACTGATCGATGACCAGAAAGCCAAGATGTGGAGGAAACCGAGCCAGAAGAGGCCTGGCGCCATGTGGCACCCTCCATGTGCCAAGCGGCACTAGCCCAGTACAGTCCCAATACACCTATATGTGCAACTCACCATATCCTCAAGATCCAATCACTACCGGAGAAGGAGCCATCGGTACCGGTTCCAAACCCCCTTTGGTACCGGGTTTTGGAACCGGTACCGAGCATCCGTGACTAAAGGGTCGCCCCTTTGGTACCGGGTATTTACCCGGTACCAAAAGGGGGCCTTTGGTACCAGTTGGTAACACCAACCGGTACCAAAGGTTTTTATGCGCAAAAAAAATAATTTAAATCCCGGGGAGGCTCCCACACACGCGCACGTCGCAAGTCATAAGTCACACGATTTTTCACGCGAAAATACGCGCGTGCGGCGCGTGGGGTTCGAACCCACGACCTGTGGCTTCGCGCGTTGCTTCCTTACCATCTCACCTACACACCACAGCTGACCAAGTCCCAGATACTTTCCTTTTGAATTAACCCGTGGAGGGGCCTTTGGTACCGGGTCGTAACACCACCCGGTACCAAAGACCCCCCTTTGGTACCGGGTCGTGTTACCAACCGGTACCAAAGGGTCCAGACCCTTTGGTACCGGGTCGTAACACCACCCGGTACCAAAGGGGGGTCTTTGGTACCGGGTGGTGTTACGACCCGGTACCAAAGGGTCCTCGGGGCCTACCAAATTTAGACCCGGTACCAATGACCCCTTTGGTACCGGGTCATAAGTAACGGGTACTAAAGGGGGTGACCGATAGGCCATTTTCTGGTAGTGTTGATATAGAGAAATATGGATAATACCGTCTCTTCATAGGTGATTATTTAATCTACAGGATTCTACAAATCCGCTTGGCAGCTCTGTCCATTTACCACTAAAGCAACGAGAAGCATTACCAGGTAAAAAAACTCCTCCAGGGGCTAGGAATTAGATTATGATCTTTTTTACAATCGGTACTAATGTGTTTTTTGATACGATGGATGCCATTTTTTTAGATACTCATCTAAAATTAAACAAGCAGTACCCCATCTTTACGTATTTCATGATCGGAGATGCTATTTATTATTCCATCCTCAATCGCCAGATAAAAAACAAATTATTCCATGCATGCGTACAATTTTGAAAACGTGATAAGGAGAGCCGCAGCCAGCCCCCTGCAAGTAACGTGATTTGTTAATGATTCCTACTTAATGGGTTTAGAGCTACAGACCTGAACAACCACTAGTCTGTCGCCAGTAGAACATACAAAGAAAGAGTAACTTATGCGCATGTAGAGACAATGCGTCCTATACATATATATGTGTCGAAAATGAGTATATGAATATGTTGTGCAAACAAATACTCTTTCTGTTTCAAATTTTAAGTCATTTCAACTTTTTTGGAGAGTCAAACCATTTTAACTTTGTCCAAAATTATAGAGAGAATTATAAAAATTTACGATAGCAAATAGATATAATATGAAAATATATTTAATGAAGAGTCTAATTGTACTTATTTGATACTATAAATGTTAATAATTTATTATAAAAATTTGGTCAAATTTGAGATACTTTGACTTTTGAAGGTAGTTGGTATGACATTTAAATGGGGGAAGTGGATGAATTTGGTTAATTTGCAATTTGACACTCCATCTTTCGATTATGTACATGCATTGCAAACTGAACGGTCAGCCTCGAGTCATACACTTTTCTATGTCTTTACATATTAATTAATAATCTCGTGATCCAGGCAATTAACCCCCATTTTTTGTTTAAGATAGCTCTAGACTTGGGCACAATAAATCAAAAAACAATGATGAATGCATATGGAACCTAGTGGGACTACACTACACTCCAACATATAGTCCATATGCTTTAGCAGGATACAAGATTTGCATTGTCCAGCTCATCTCTGATGTAGATCCTCCATTTCTCCTGATGTCTCCCGTGCCTATCAGGTCCACACTAGGTAAGGGCTGCTAGACTTTGCTAGATATTTATAGCTTGACCTACATTGTAACAAGCATGTGTATGTGCAGCGGATAATTTGTGCGCAACCTTTGATCTTACACTTTGGCTGCAGTCCCCAGCTTCTTGGTGTATATATAGTAGCAAACTTCACTCCGTCAGAATAATTAATTCATCAAAGTTATATTGCCAGCATGTGAGAAGGTTATTGCTGTTGGCCTATGCCACTAGTTGCTCAATTCACAATAATTAGGTTAATTAGACACTTCCTTGAGATTATTGCATCTGTACATCAGTTGGTCAATTCTCCCATTCATTTACGGACACTAGCGATGTGGTTGTACAGCAATACCATGCCTAGAACTATCTATACTATTTAGTCATAATTTTATACAAGCCTGAATTAACTAGCGAGGACAACTTCTGTATCAATAGTCATCCTTTATTGGCCTTAACAACCTTGGATAGTATTAATTCCATGCCTTAGGAAGGATCGTCCATTTTATAGTCATCCTTTTATTGGCCAGTCTGTATCAATTTCTGATTATATTACATCATTCATGTTGGATCTAGTTTTGTACAAGCGAGGACAATGGAGAACTTGATTCACAGGCAGGATATGCCGCAACAAACATTTTCCATGACCTGAAGTTGGATGCATGAAGCAACCAGTAGATGTTTGTGTCGATAGTCAAGAAAGAGTTGGTAAGCAAGTGTGTCCAGATTACAGTAGTTGCACTGTAGAGCGGAATATTATACAGGAATCACGCCGATGTAAAGCAACTAGACATCATCTTATATGAACTTGGTTGTTATTAAACGAGTTTGACCATGTCAGGCATTGTAGCCGATCGAAAGGGAAACCAGCAAGTTGCATTGGCATTCAACGCTAGATGTTGTTAGAATTTGACTATACTAGATGGATTGGAGGGAACCACACAAACCACATAACTTTGTTCATAGAAGATCCATGCCCATTTTGCTTGATAGCTCTCATGCCAAAGAACTCTGCACTAAGTAAAGGCTGCTCAATTTTGCTAGCTGTTCATAGCTTTCACCCATCACGGGCTCTGTCTTCATATTTGAGGGATTTCGCTGGGCTCTATCATTTTGTGTATATATAGCACCAATCTTGACACAGTGCGGACGATATTTATAAGTCAAGCGGATATGCCCTAGTGCAGTGCTCATCTCAATCTACGATTCACGCACCAAAAGCTGGCCTCTCATTGGGCCACGTCGCACGGTCGTTCTCGGATCGGGCGTTTCTCGGTTATTTTGCAAAAATGCCCTCCCATTTTGCAGGAATCAACCCGCCATCCGATCACCTCTCTCAGACTTTTTTACGAAGAATCTCACAATTTAACAAAAATTAACCCACGGCCCAACCTCCGCGGCCCAAACACATTTGCACAAAACCCCTTAATGTTTCTTGAAATCAATCCGCCGTCCTCGTCCTCTCTCTAGATGGTTTTTTTTGAAAAACCCTCCAATTTTACATAAATCAAGCCACAATGTGTTCCATTCATTACTTCTACACGAGCAAAATTATATGTATTTGACCACCAAAATGCACACAAATCAAATGGTGTTCAATATGAAATTTGCTTAAAATTTCAAAAAGTACAACTTTATTATAGAGCATATTTTGAAATTCAAAATGCTTTCGCAATTCATTTGCACAAATATTTACATGTGACCCGTTGTACCTACGATTCTGGCATCAAAACATCTTCAATTTAAGAAGTATCAAATACAAAAATTTCTCAAAACTTCAACATCTAAAGCTTTGCTGTAAAACAAAATTTCAAATACAAATATTTTCCATAATTTGTTTGCATAAATATTTATATATGAGCCATTGCACCCACGATTCCAACACCAAAACATCTTCAAATTAAAAACTATTGAGTACAAAAGCTACTCAAACTTACAAACAAAAGTTTGTTCTTTTGCAGTTCACCTGTTCAACCTAATATTCGAACACCGAACCGGCTTCAAATTAAAAACTTTTCAATATAAAAGTTGCTCCAATTTCAAAACCTAAAACTTTCATACACCTACAGTTCAGACATCAAAACATCTTCAAATTAAAAAGTGTTGAATATAAAAGTTGTTCAAATTACAAAAGTAACAAGTTTGCTCTTTTGCAGTTCACCCGTTACACCTAACACTCGAACACTAAAACACCTTCAAATTAAAAACTTTTCAACATAAAAATTACTAAAAATTTGAAAACCTACAACTTTCATACATAGCAAATTTTAAAACTCAAAGCTCCTTTCAAATTCCCTTGCACAAATTTTGACATTTCAAAAGCAAATACACTTCAAAAGAAAGTTACTCTACATTCTAAAATCTAAAACCTTTCCACAAAGTGAACTTTTAAACTCAACGTGTTTTTGCAATTTATTTATAAAAAATTATACAATGACACGCAAAAAAAACCTACCGCACCACGGGCACATCCACTGGCCACCCGCGGCAAAGCCACGAGCTTTTCTAGTATATACAGGAATGTGCACATATGAAGGCTATTTGTTGGCTTCTGGCATGCTGGTTCTCACAAGATATAGGAAAAGTCCAATTTCCACCCTCAATCATCACAATGCAAGAGTTTGATTTTTCAACCCTCTAACACAAAACCAAACATTACAAGCCATCCAACAATAGAAATCGTGCAGGTTTAGCGTTTTGGGTGGTTTTGCGATTGGTTTTCTATTTTCTAAAAATTTAAAATAACAGTTTAGTTTAAAGAATTCATAACTAATTTTTTTAAAATTGAAAATCCTAATGTTTTATTGCTTCTTGCCATGCCTGCTATTTATTTAAATTGTTGTTATGCACGATGATTTAAATAAATAACAAGCACTACTAGAAACACTAGTAATAAGAACAAATATGATCCAACTAACTCCCAATACAACACCAATATGTAAGTTATATTTTTAGAATTTTTTTGTAATAGTTTAAAATGAATTAGTTATGAACAGTTTTGATAGTTGGATGTCAATAGTATGCAGTTTTGTGGTGCAAGGTTGAAAATCAGACTCATATGATGGTTGAATGCTATGAATTAAACTTTCCCCTATGATATAGTGTAACAAGATTTCAGCATGTAATTCACAAGGGCATAAATTGTTTCGACACACTATCACTGATCTAAACATCATTCAATAATTGTGTGGGTGACGGATCCATGGGCCCTTACTATGCCAGAGTTTGTCAGTGGGCTAAGCTGACAGGTGACCCTAGGAAGCCGGACCTCCAACGATTGGTTCCCATGTAGCCATGTAGGTACGCAGCCTAGTGTCGACCAACCATGTCGTCGGCTCTATATACACTACACTAAGCATGAATGTTTGCATGTATATCATGTGTAGAAAGAATACAAGGGTTCGTTTGGCTAGATATTAGCTGGCCTTTAAACCCAAATTTACAGTATATTCTACTACACTTTATGATGATCGGAGTATAAAGTGCATCTAACAATCCATCACAAAGGGTAGTACTGACCTATTGACACGAATTAGTTTTCATGTGTAGTTTTTGTAGCCAAAAGTAACTCAGAACCTTGAACCGCATGCAAAATTACTATTTGAGGCTATGCGCTGCAAATGATTGCAATAGATCATTCCTTATGGCTTATTTTTCCTCCTTGGGTATCAAGCAAGTGTGCCGCCCTCTAGCACCAGGACGATGACGACACAATGTGGATGTTGTCCATCAGAAACCATGATGCAACAGGGGACTAGCATTGAGTCTAGATACGCCATTGAAGGACTTCTCTGTTGGTACAGGCTTCAGATTCCCATACGCACAGATTTAAACACCGAAGTACCAGGGCAAGCATTATTTTCAATGATTGGAGAACTCTTTTTCACGAATACATGTTCTGGCTTCCAATATATAAGGAACGCCCTTAAAGATCTTCAGATCATCAACCCATGATCATTATCACCTAATGCACACAGTCTCGCAGGGCATGAATACATGCAGATGCTTCAGCACACTCACCACTCAGAGAACATGCAGATGAATACAAGCAGATGCTGCTTCATGGAGCAGTTGCATTGTCAGCCTGGAGAAACGTCAATATTCGCCGCTAGTGGAAGTAGCCACAATGCCAGTTGGAATGTTGGATCCGAAAAAAGTGATAGGATTAGCGATTTGGGACTTGGGATTGTGGTGCCACAAGAGTCACGGTAGATGCTGTGGAAGTTTGTGTTATGGCCGTAGGCGGTTCTAGACATGATGCTTTTTGCTCGTAGTGCAGGCGGGGTGAGGCGTCGAGGGTGCCGCTGGCCAAGGGAGCAGGGTCGGTGGTTGCGGCAAACGACTCCTAGTTCAGGTTGGAGTAGACGCGGCAGTAAGGGAAGCGGTAGGGCGAGGCGGTATCTTTACCAGCCGTGGGCAATTTGGAGCTCAGATGGTGGCCGTGCAGTCACTCAGATCAATGCAGAATGATGGAAGAAATAAAGGAAGGAAGAAGTTGCCAATGCAAAATGGAAGGATTCAACATTTCTGTTTTCACGGCACAACTTCTTCGGATGCTAATGGTGGACTAATCGCTGCCAATGCACGCGCCTGGAAGTATCTCTTTTTTAGTCTTTGCTGGAGGGTATCTCTTTTTTAGTCTTTGCTGATGCAGTTCCTTGCAGAACATGTTACCAAAGCTTACAGGACGATCACGGTAGACTTATCAATCAGTAAAGAGTACGCGAGGGCAATATATATCTATGTGATATGTTGGCTTGCTCACAGGCCTGGCCCAAATCCACCTACCAATAGAGGTAGTTGGTTAATTTGCTACTGTGATGTCCGTGAGCTGTGGACCTGTGGTAACTCTTCTATTGAACTGAAAGAGGCCACAACACTCCATTTTGCAGAAAGAGACGGAACAATTGAGTAGTGGTAGAGCTCAAAAATTTAAGTTCAAGACATGACATTGACGATGATGGAGCATTTAGTTAAAAAAATGTCCATTTTGAGTTCAAAGTTGAGAACAGAAATTCGAGAAGAATCTAACTAGAGTACCCTCACTGCACCAAGGGAGATCCACTCATCACTACTATAACAATGTTTTCACAGTTGGGTCTAGCCACCAACCGGCTGTGCAAATGTATCAGTGCCACTTTTTGAAAACCGGCTGTGAAAATAATGCCTAGAAAAATCAATTCTGTAGTAGTGGTTATGATCTTTGAAATATTTTTTCTGTTAAATCATCCAAATAATACAAGGACCATAGAGGTATCTGCATGCTGTGACTGGACATTTGTGTTGTTAAAAAATATTTCAAGCACTGGTAACTTGCTAAGAAGACCCAAGCTCGTATATACTATTTATTGATCACAAAAATTGCTATCGCAACAGACAAATCTATAAGCCTACAACTAATATCCGACCAGCAGATGTCATCAACATTTTGTTGGACCCGAGAACTCGAGGGATGCACTTACATCTTAGAAGAGTGAGATAACAACTAGGTGCCTCTATCTTCAAAATCATTGGCTATTACACTGTTAGGCCTTGTTCGGTTCGAGGGGGGTTGAGGAGGATTGGGAGGGATTAAATCCCCAACAAGTCAAAATCCCCCTCAATCCCCTTCAAATCCATGGGGATTCTAGTTAACCGAACAAGGCCTTAGGTGTGAATGGTTTTCAATAATGGGGTACACAATCACATGTGAAGATTACATATATT
Source organism: Alloteropsis semialata (assembly GCA_004135705.1). Classification (NCBI taxonomy): domain Eukaryota; kingdom Viridiplantae; phylum Streptophyta; class Magnoliopsida; order Poales; family Poaceae; genus Alloteropsis; species Alloteropsis semialata. Next base: position 23,615,667 of record CM014272.1, read on the forward strand.
TCTTCCTGTGTGTGCAATCACTCTCAACTATGAGGAACAACTAAGAAAGCAAGAACTAACCATAAGATTTCAGATGCCTCCCATGCCTACAAAGAATTAAGCTCATATTCATCGCCTCTTTCTATATGTTGCTGCATCTACATTGGTTTGAAGGTATTATAGATAGAGGCATCACGTTCATCACTCCATGCCCAATATATAGCACGTACCCTGCAAACAATGAAACAACTCTTTGTCCTGTTGGATACTTTCCTCCCTACAGTATTGTAGCAGGCAAATGGCTAGCTGCATATACAGTGTGTAATTGAGATTGATTCCACATTTAACCGGACATATATGAATGTCCTAGTGAACTAAGAAAAGCTACATATACCGAAAAATTATACATATAGACAACCTTTCAATGCACCCTATGTTGGATGGGATATGTCCTACAATTAGGAGTTTCATTTGATGATCCTATGGAATCATTCAACTTATAAATAAAGTCTTTCACAAAACAGTTGTAAGAAATATCATTAAGAATGATATTCTCGCATACAAATATACAGATTGTGCTGCTAGCTAGTTTGAAATTTCCATTTGTGTTATCTACCATATGGTCCGCTCTAAGCTTATCTTGACGTGGTTTTATTAATCAATTAAACTTTTTTGCCTTATTTATTTGATAGAAAATAATCAAGAACAGTAGAATGGCTGACACAGCCGCTTCATCGAAATATGTTGGTTCAATCTGTCTGGTCAAAGCTCATTGAGTATCAAACCTTCGTGTACCCATACTTAAATGAGCTCTTCTCCCTAGCTGATCAAGATGCGTGCAAATTAAGCCTGATTCAAGATATTTCAGTGATGTGTACGATCCTAATATGTTCCAAACCGTGGTTACTCGACCAAGCATCTCAATAGCAGGTTGTGTAAGATCCATAGTAGTATAGTACATTGGATGGATGCTAGGCCACTGAAGTGATTCAAGACAAAACAAATATAGATAATTTGTACTTTATATGGACCTCTCACAACACAATTTAATGGCTCATGGTTCTATTTACGAGATGAAATGAGAGATGAACTCCTTCATCGATCACTAACTTGAAAATTGTTAAATTTGGAAGAAAAGAAGATTTTGTATGAGTTGCACCAGTAGTGCGTATGAATTACTCCATCTGTTCCAAATTATAGGTCGTTCTGGATTTTCTACATACATATAGTTTTTATTATGCATATACATAAATACTATATATATCTAGGTGCATAGCAAAAGTTATGTATCCAGAAAAGCCAAAATGATTTCATCTGGAATAGAGTGAGTAGAATGTTGTAGCAGTTCCATATTACACAAGTTTATATTGACCTCAGCTTATTTATTGGTTGACCAACCCCTGCTCTCTTTCAAGTTGAGGGAATGATCTCCTTAAAAGCTCCAACAATAATTATAGGATTTCCCATTCCATACTAACAATAATAGGAAATAAGCACCAGTTTCAACTAAGAGGTCTGACCCTGTCAACTCTTGCATTCTTGTGGACATGCACATGCGAACAAAATAAGGTGGAAACCGTCTTGAATAAGAGTTAGGGAAATCCTAACCCAAACACTACTAGATAAGTTTCATACTTCCCATATCGTACAGAACTACACATAGAAACAATATTAACAATGGGTAGTTTCTTCAAAATAAATTTATCATTAAATCATATATCTTTTTTTCATTTCTTCTCTGTTTCCCCCTTATCCTTTGCTTGGTTCATGCATAGACCTGATTTGTCGCTCAAGACCACATAGCAAATATCTTACATGGCAAGCTAGTTAATTCTATTGAAACTATTCCACACATTGTGGGGATTAATCAATATGCAGACTTTCCATATGCCTCACAGGCCTGCAAAGATGCATCGTTCATTTTGCTGAGTCTGACGCTTATGTTCTTGGCCGCTTATGATTTACTGATGCTGTACCATCTATCTTGTAGACACCCAGTGCCACTGCGTGGGCACATTTTAGAGTGTTACGGGTGTTGAATTCTTTGGATCGCCTAGGTGTAGATCAGTGAGGGGTTGTGTATGTGATTCATCTAGAACATGTACTGAGAGACCGTGAGAGAGGGAAAGGGGTGCGGTGGTCATACCATCTGCTCCAGAGGAGTTCGCGGACTTCCATCGCAGGTTCTGTCGGTGGAGTCTGCACATGGGCAGCGAATCGGTTGGGGAAGGGGTTGTAATGGCCCTAATATTACTTAAGCTAATCATGCATCATTAAGAGCACCATTTAGTAGTAAACTATAGGGCTAAGCCCATGCTGATTTTGCATGGCGGACAGTCCGCCCAACACATGCGGACGGTCCGGCCCTCCACGTCATCACGGTCAACTTAAGCACGGTCAGCCCCACGCCAAGTCACCCGCGGATGGTCCGCTCCGCACGGGCGGACGGTCCACGTACACCTCGCGCGTGCGTGTCACGGGCGCAGAGCTCGCGCGCCATGTCACCCCCGCGAGACCCGCTCGTCAGCCGCGCCCCTCCTCCTTCCCTGAGCAGCAGAACCTCCTCTCTTCCACCCACTCACTCAAACACCTTTCTCTCTCTCTAACCATCCATGGGAGAGCTCCCCAACCACCTCCACCACCACCATGCCGGAGCCTCGCCGGAGCATCGCCGGAGTTCGCCGCACCACCACGAGCTCATCTTCTTCTCCTGGATTGGAGCTAGGAGCTTCCCCAAGCTCTTCTTTCCCCATCTTCATCTTCTTCCTCAAGCTTCAAGCCAAGGACGCCCCAAGCTTCACCAAGGCTGCTCTACTCCAACCCACAGCACCTCACCGGAGTTGCTCTTGCTGCCGGTGAGCTATCCCATTCTCCGATCCTCTTCCATTGTTTAGGATTTCAAATCCATGGAGCCCTTAGAGCTAACTTCACCATTGATGACCTCGAGCTTAATATCCTTAATGCATGTGGAATCCATTAGCTTAGATGAACTCCCCACACTCCCAGGAACCCGTAGCAACAAACCCCATCCCAAATGGTCGTCGGAATCACCGGCAGCTATTTCGCCGGTGAGCCTCGGCCGCAGGCGCCGATGGTCCACTGTTCATAAATAACTCCACCCCGAGCCCCTGCACCTTTCTGTGTCGTGCAGTACCTTTGCACTGCAGATGGTCCATCGCCTGGGCACGGACAGTCCGCCCTTATACCCAAAGACTTGTCCAGAATCAGTTCTTTTTCCCCACGATGGTCCGCACTTGTACATCGGACGGTCCGCGGGACAGTCCGCCGTTATGGCCGGACAATCCGCCGCCTGGACGCGGACGGTCCGCCGCTGCTCGTCCAGCACCTATACATTTAGAGTTGCTTCACCTACACTTATGTTATGTACCTAGCTTATTTAGAGATGCTTTACACATGTTTATGCATTGTTTATCATACCATTCCATGCATTCTTGCAAACATTCATGGCATATTTATTTATCAAGCATCATTGCATTCGTGTAGAGGACGAAGTACCAGAGGTTGAGGAGGCGGATCCTGAGCCGGAGGCCTTCTCCGACGACATCCCCGCCGAGCCTCAAGGCAGGCACCTTACTAAGCATATCTCTCCCTATTTTGGATCAAATGGTGTTATGGGTCTTGATTGTGCATAAGTTAAATTATATATTATGATTGAGTAGAAACCCAATTGATGCATGATCATCCTTGATTAGTTCAATCCTTTCTAGATGAGTATGCTTGCTAGGTGTCCCGTTTATTATGCTTAGCTATGCTTAGCCTCGGTACAAGTCAAGAGGTTGCAAGGTCACCACCCTTGCGAGCTATAGGTGCTTGACAACAATTACTACTAGTTAGTGATGAATGAGTAAAAGATGAGCAACTATGAGAATGATGATTGAGGCTTGAGCAAGTATGGTGACTTGCTTTAGTGGTATAGGGATGTATCATTGTAGCCGGGTTTCTTGAGCACCATCCGTAGAAACCACATAGTTCGATCGGGAATGGAAGCTAAGTAGCATAAGTCACACCTTGCTTTGGGCGGATTCGGCGCGGGTGGTGATGGAGTGTAGTTGGCGGTTCCGTTGAACTTGTCTCTCCCGGCCATTCGATCATTGTCGGATGTGGGTATGTGAAAGGTAGGGACTTGAGCCAATGCTTACTCTAGGCATAGGGTATGGTGGAAAGCCTTGTTCCGTGTGGTCCCAGTTGTACACCCCTGCAGGGTATTAATCTATTGCAATAGCCGCGCTCTCGGTTAAGAGCACGCTCTTGAGGTTGGAATCTCAATGTAGGTAACGGAAGTGAGTTCATGGAAGATTGAGCTTACGACACTTGATCACTTATTTATTTATGCAAATGTATTGGTGAATGATCTAGAGTAGTTTAGTTGCCATGTCTTTTGCTTATTATAACTTCATCAAAAAGTAGAGGCTTTTATGCAAAATTAATTATCCAACCCTCCCTTGCTACTTATCCATATGCATATTCCTTGGAGTCGGGTACATATACCCTATGTGGGTAAGTCCTGTGGAGTACCTTTTGTACTCACGGTGTTGCCGTTAAGTTGATGCAGGTGATGAGCAGCCGGAGGCCGTGTTTGGCTTCTTCTACCCCGCGGACAGAGGCGCGGGTAGGGAGTGACGGCCGGTGGCATATGCGGAGAGGCACTATCGGCATATAGTGTGGACTCTCTTATAATGCTTTTGTTATCGTACGAGTACGATGATAGACTTTCCGCTGCAAAACTCATGAACTTGGTTATGTAATAACTTGAATCTCTTTATGTATGTGAACTCATGTGTGGAATGTTGTATTGTGATGATGTTTCACTATGTTGTGCTTTGTGAGGTGTGTATAAATCCTGGACATGCTCATGACACATCTCAAGGACTACCGGGATTAGGCCCCTTTAATTGAGTTGGCCAATGGAAGGCACTTGATTAAATGGATTTAATTTGGTCGGTTCCTCACAGGGGTTGCCGGCGTCGGGGACGAAGTCGTGGTGGTGGAGGCGCGGTCGTAGGGCCGGCGGTGCTTCCCGTCGCTGGCAGCCCACCCTCTCGATCGGTCTAGGGTTTGAGGTGGAGAGTCTGGCGGCTGCAGTCGAACCTCGTAACCAGAGCCCCTGGCCCCCACCTCCTCTTTATAGGGCTGCGCGACAGGGGCCCACCAGCCTTTCATTGGGCTGGGCGCCCCCGATCAGGGCGTGACTCAAAGGCCCAGTTGGCCTTTGGGCAGGCCAACTGGTGGAGATCAACCTAACATTCTCCCCCTTGATCTCATCTTATACTTTTAACTTTATGCTTTTACTTCTTTTCCTATTTCATCATAGATTGGCGCATAGAGCATGCCCCATCGTCATGGTCAATTGCCGATAGACTTGACAGTTACAATACACGTCTCTGTTCTGAAACAGATTCTTTAACCTTGGGCCCTTTTATTGTCCAGAAATCATAGGCTATACCATAAAACCCATGTCGACTGTGTGTTCTCTGAACGCACTGGGCAGTAAGCCTTTATTAAGCGGATCCGCAAACAGTTGTTCGTTACTTTTATGCTCAATGCATTTCAACATGATTCCGGACTATCTCCTTTACAACGTATAACTTTAATGTCAATGTGTTTGGCAGCACACTTGACTCGTTGTCATAGGAGTAAAATACTTAAATGGTTATTGCTGTTGTCAACCATTATCAATTCCGGGTACAGATATCCTTAACCATTTTGCCTGTTCTCAGCCTCGTATCATGCTATACCATGTCTTTGCATCACATTGATGATAATTATCTCATTTTGGAGCTTTTCCACACAAAACCTCCAAGTGTGAATGTTAGCGACAATTGTGTATTTCGCTACATATTTCACAACATTTTATCTTTGTACTCACAAACTTTTGAGAGCACTTGTTTTCCTCTTTCTTTGCATGAAGCCGACATTCTTAACTCCATTCCAGTGATCTATATTTGGACTGGACTTTTGCCAAAATAACCCGGATATGTGAACTATGTCAGGGTAATATCATACTTATGCATTCATTAAGCTTCCAACAGCTGAAGCACATGGTACCATATTCCTTTGATCTATCTCATATTGATTCTTGGAACACTTAAGTTCCCAAAACCATTACCCTTGACTATAAGAACATGCGTAGGTTTTCTCACATGCATACTTTGTCTTTAGAATCTTTTCTTAGCATGCCTTTCCGATAATTCTAATACCCCTTTCTTCTATCTCGGTGAATTTCAATTCTTGTAACGATAGACATTTCACCGAGAACATTCTCATTTAAACTTTGAGGACAAGAACTTCTTCTTCTCCTGCAGTAGACTAACATCGCTACTAGCAAGTAAGATGTCATCCACATATACAGGATTAGGAAATGAATTTCCCATTCTATTACTTTTGTACAAATGCAATTGTCCTCTCATTTCCTTTGAAACCCAAAATTTCTCTTTAATCTATCAACCTTTTAAATACCATTGTTTAGGGACTTGTCTTTAATCCACAAATGGATTTCTTCTGACAATATTACAAAAGTCTTTTTCTTTCATGACAAAACCATTTGGTTGTGCCATGTAAATGTTTTCTTTAGATCCCCATTAAGGCAAACCGTCTTTGCTTTCATCTGACGTAACTCAGATCATGATGTGCCACTAGCACACATTGTAATCTATCCATTCTCTTCGTGGAAAACTTTCGATTCAAGTCACGCTTTACTTCTTTACATATTCCCTTTGAAGTCACTTTTTGTCTTGTAGACCCATTACAGCCTACTATTTTGGCTCCATTGGGAATTACTTCTGAGTCCCAAATATCGTTGGTAATTAGTGATTTCATTTCATCATCCTTAGCTTATTGCCATTTAGACAAGTGAATGCCTTTCATGGCTTCTTCAAATGAGGTGGGATTACCCTCCATTTGAATTTCACTAGTTATCAGAAATATCTGATTTTCTTATTCTTTGAGACCATCTGAGGCCTCAACTATTGGCACTTTTTTCATATGGGGCTGTTGTTGCTCTTTCATTGCCAAGAGGCAATTGATTCTACAGGCTCCTGTATTACAAGATCCTTGTTCACTTATTCATCTTCTTTGAAGAGCAAACAACAGGTGTTGTATAAGTCAAACAAAATCAACAGGTATTACAAGTTTATTTCTATTGAATCACTTAGGTATCTTCATACCATGCTCCCCCAGATTACTCCATCTTCTATAAAGATAGTGTATCTTTAAACTTTTCTTATTTGGGTTTATTCTATTAAAACTTTTCTCATATGGCGCTTTAAGCACCGCTTTAATAACTCTAAAACTTGTCCAGTATAAATACCGGCTAACTACGCTATCTTCCCATCGGAACCATAAAATGTCCATTCAGGAATTTAGCTATTTCTTTGCTTTAGGGGTATCGTTGTTATGACCGTCGTACTCCCAGACGATCACATTCATCTTTTATAGATCACTTTTGCCTATCTGAAGTGTAAGGGAGTATCTTTCGTAACTATCTTTCATTTCTCCCCCTCGAAATGTGGCGTTAACTTTTCTGCCACAATTCAAAAACCATTTAGAACTCTTGTGAATGAGGAAACCTTGATTACTTACTTCATCCACATGATAACGTCATGCAAAACAAAGTTATCTCTTAATTCGTATGGGAGTATTTTTTTTCCTCATTTCACTTCAAGAACTCAACAGAGTCCTTTATTATCAGTACTTTTGCAAGTCAAGCTTGCATGTCATTCTTATTTTTAGGTTCGTGTGTAACTTTCTATTCTCCTTAAACTCATTGAGTGCTTAATGATTATGAGACAATAGAAGTGCACGTTCAATACTAAGATAGCATAAGAGCAACACCATACTTTTCTCCTAGTGTAGGATACACTAAAAGCACATGAGTCATCACAACTTTCTCCCACCATGCAGGATAATGTCATTTTTCTCTTGACTGCATATTCAATCATCTAATTCAGAAATAAATCTGAATATTCTTTCACACACACGCTTAATCCGACGTTGGTCAAATTAAACATACATATGATCCTTGAATTCTTTACTTTTCAAGCCATTCTTTATAGAGAACACAATCTCTGATGCAATGGCCAAGCTTACAATGCTTACACTTTTCATCTTTTGAGTCACAAGTACTAAGCTCATTTTCTTTTTGCCTTCAAGAATGAAAGCATGAAATCTTTGTCTGAATAATATTCAACAATAATCAACAATAATGCTCATCAAACTTTTTGTTCTATTATATATCACCGTTGGGCAGAAATAGAATACAACATCATTCTTCTACATTAATTCCACATCACCGTTGGGCAGAAATGGAACTAATATATGGAAAACTCAATTATCTTGAAAAACCATTACTCATCAAATTAAATTCTCCCGTTGGTTCAAATTTAATAAGAAGATAATCATTATCATTGCAGCGGAAACATGAACTTTATCTATTTCTCTGAAATATCAGAGATTTAATCTTTAAACATAAACTCGTAAACAAATTATAATATTGTTATCATCAACGTTGGTCAGAAAATAACAATATCATAATCATCTTTAAACAAATATCTTTCTACTCCTCCAATTAAATAGAGGGTAAATGTAATCTTTCAATTTTTCTGAATAAACATAACTACTCTTCAAATTAAATTCTTCCGTTGGTTCGAATTTAATGAGAAGACAATAAACTTTAACTTTGCAGCGGAAACTTATAATTCTATTCAGAAGCATTCTTTCTCATAAAACTCTCTAAACAATTTATCCCGTTGGTTCAAAATCGAATAGAGATAAACAACTTTACACAATGCATCAATAAAAGCTTCTAAAAAGGAATAAAAATAATTCTCAAGCTTACTGTTCTTTCGGCCCAGGCAGGCAGCAATACTTGGCCGCTCGTCTTGGCCGCTCTGCGGGCGCCTCCTGGGCCCGCTGCCCTTTTTGGCCCGGCTGCTGCTGACCTGATGAGGCTTCCAGCCCACGGCCTATTAGCGCGCTCGGCAGCCAACTCAGCCCAGACGCACTCAGGGGACGATCTGGAACGTTGGATCGCATCTAACGGCTGTCCGTGCAGATCGGGCGGTACAAAAACGCTGGCTGCATCCCTCCCAAAACCCTAATCTCCATTCCATTTCTTTCTCCTCAGCCGACACAGGCCGCCGGCGCAGCCGCCTCTCCGGTGTAGCTGCTCTTCTGTGGGCGCCGCACACCAGAAATCGCGGGCCTGGGGCCTCTGGACGCGCGCTCGAGCGTCGAGCCGCCTCTGGGTCCGTGCGCACATCGCAAGCATCGTGAGCCAGGGAGCCGCTGGTTCTGTGCCAAGCAGCAGCGGCGCGCGGGCCCAAGCCATGGGTGCGCGCCTGGCCTTGGGCTGCGGGCCACGTCAGTTTGCGCGCCGAGGGGCCGCAGGTGCCGCGCCCTGGCCGAGGCTGCTGGCTGGCTCGTTCTGCGCTCCTTCGTGCGACGGCGGCATCAGGCCACTGAGCCATGGCCGCCATGACCGGCTAGCTGCTGCCGCGGGCGTTCACCCCGGTGCAGCTGGTTCGCTCGGTCCGGCCGGTGGTCCTTTCTTTTCTTCCCCCCGGCCCGAGCCGCACAGGAGCGCCGGCGGAGCGTTAGGGTTAGGGTTTTATTTTTCTCAGGATTTCTTTGCTGGATTGGCTCTGTTCTTCGATTCGAATGTACTTTTCTTCGTTTCTTTGTCTTTCTTCGATCCGAGATCGAATGTACTTTTCTGTATTTCTTTCTTTTCTGATTTTCTTTTCTGTTTTTCGATCCGAGATCGAATCCGACCCCTAAACCATATCTACACACTAGGTAGGCAAACTGATACCATTGTTGAATTCTTTGGATCGCCTAGGTGTAGATCAGTGAGGGGTTGTGTATGTGATTCATCTAGAACATGTACTGAGAGACCGTGAGAGAGGGAAAGGGGTGCGGTGGTCATACCATCTGCTCCAGAGGAGTTCGCGGACTTCCATCGCAGGTTCTATCGGTGGAGTCTGCACACGGGCAGCGACGGTTGGGGAAGGAGTTGCCGGCGTCGGGGACAAAGTCGTGGTGGCGGAGGCGCGGTCGTAGGGCCGGCGGCGCTTCCCGTCGCTGGCAGCCCACGCTCTCGATCGGTCTAGGGTTTGTAGGTGGAGAGTCTGGCGGCTGCAGTCGAACCTCGTAACCAGAGCCCCTGGCCCCCACCTCCTCTTTATAGGGCTGCGCGACAGGGGCCCACCAGCCTTTCATTGGGCTGGGCGCCCCCGATCAGGGCGTGATTCAAAGGCCCAGTTGGCCCAAAGGCCAACTGGTGGAGATCAACCTAACAATGGGGAGTAAGTGTGTTGTATTACTGCTAGGAAGTAAGAAGCCTGAAAAGATCCTAGTCCATCTATTTTGAATGTTGCAATGAAGGGTGACATCTGAGGTGATGGACAGAAATGTCAGTCACCTCTTATGAGACATTAGTGACGCCACTCAAGTGACAGGCGGGTGTGACATCTGTTATTTTTGCTGATCTATACTCGCATCTCAGCTTTGTTCTCTTTTCACATATTAGAACAAAGAACTAAACAGGGTCTTATATGAGCTGGGTCATTATTACTTTTTATACCAATTGGACTCTGGTATGTGGATTATAGCATAGCCACGGAAAAGGCAACAATGAGAGGACGCATACAACTTGGATCATGAATTTGTGATGCACTTATGAATATTCATAGCTACAGAATTAGCAGCATGCCAGCATGCATACAACAAGGTACCAAACAACCCAAGGTATTGGATATATAATTCCATCTCTCTGTAGAGTGTTCAATCGCTCCCGGGACAAAATAGAGAAAAGGATGAGGAGCCACAAGTTGAAATGCATGTACAACCTCTATACACAAACTTGGTGGCTATTATTCAGTTTGCAGCCTATTATTTAATTCTTTAGTCCCGCATCGGCATTTGGCTAGGGATAGCATAGATAGATCATGGTGGTATGTCCACTTGGCCAGCCAAACTGGTATGCTCTATTGAACTTGCACCAGTTACCGTGGATGGAACAAGATCCAATGTCTAACTTCGTTGCATTGTCCAACCGTACCCATTCATTCTGATGTCTCCCAAGCTTAATTATCATCAGAAATGCACATAGTGATTAATCAAGGCATGTAGACTCGCTTGTGATTAAGAGCTGTAACCTACATCGTGACGTACACGCACTCAATTTCATTTTCTCATTTGAGTGGGTATCTGCACTATGCAGCCTCGACTTCTTCTTGGTGTGTGTATATATAGTATCATTCTTGACTCAGCAGTGAGAGAATATTTATGTATAGAGGCATGTCGGCGCGTGAAGGTTCTCTTCTGCCCCACATGGGTCTTATGTAAAGCGATGAAAAATTCCTCATTTTAGAACAACATATATAAATTGTACATTCCAGTGGCATCACTGATCTGGACTTAGCAATTTACTAAACTGGCGATGGCCAACATCATTCTTAGAGTCGTCTAAACCTTCAGTAGTGAACACTGCCCAAAATTTGCTCCGTTCCTTGAAATCAATGTTCGCCTTACCTCTCCCTTGTGCTGTTCTTATAGATGCCCCATTACGCCCATGCCTCCATTGTATCTCCTAACCGGTCCAAATTATTTTTTACATTATTGTTTTCCCTAGAGATTCTACTATGGGGCTCCGTACTGCCAAGTTCAAAAAAAATGTTGACATTATACAAAACTATCTAATAAAAGGAAAGACTAAGCAGGAGTACATCTCAAATTTTTGTCTCTGCCACACCGAGAAACTTTTCTTCGTTTATTCCCTTTGTTCCTTTGTCACATGATCAGATTAATATTAATGCTCATCATGTAAAAACACAATCTTTTGAATGATAGTTACACAAGAAAGATATTTCCTTTTTGCAAACTACAGATGGTGGCAACATGGCGGTGCCAGTGTAGTGTAATGCAAATTTGTTTAGGTGGGACAAGCACATAGATTGACAATCGTGTGTTCTGCGGACATAAGAAATGGAGGGCAAACATATATCGGTAATCATATTAAAGTCAGCATGGTGTCATATATTCCTTTTTGACGTCTCTGTTGCATTTAGTTTGAAAGCTGAGATAAGGATTGCCATTTTATATGAAACTTATTCAACAAATGTCATTCTGTCACATTGATCTATTAGTTTTTTGGGCAGATGTTGATCTACTAGTTCAAGTACATGAAGCTTAGACTGGATATACATGGGCACAAGTAGATGATGCGAGGAACAAGAGCTGCTAAAGATTTTTTGAATCTTGCTTTACTATTCCATCGAGGTTATTATTATATGAATAGAGTTTATGAGTCCGTTGATGTCTACCCCCTCTGTCCCAAAATAAGTGGTGCTCTTTTGGAGATCCAAATTGTCCCACAAAAATTGAATTTAGAGTATTAGGACCAGCTATATTTAATTACATGTACATTTAATCAACTTATTTTTTAATTTTCCATTGTACATGCACATTTAAATTTCTTGGGCTTTTTCATTTCCACTTCTTCATTTTTTCCTTTTCCAAGGATTGTTTCATAAAGTTGCATGTAGAATTAAAAGTTTTAATTAGGGTTACCATGGTAATTTCTCATGACTACTAATGTGTCTGAAAAATTCTAAAAGAGCACTCATTTTGGGACAGAGGGAGTACATATAGGATTATGATAAAAGGAAGCAGAAAATGCCATCTCTCCATTAAATTGCTCCATATTGTTCCACAGATGCGTCCTTGAATGTTCCACTAATAATTGATGGGGAAAAGGTGAGGAACCAAAAATCTGAATCCGCATTTATGGAACACATGCTACATGAACTCTATGTGATTAATTTGACATGCCAACTGTACAGCGCTTAGTGAGAGTTTGAATCTTCAGTTCAACGTCAGCATTTGGATGCTTTGGTATACTCATGGGGCTGGCCCCTTGCTTTCACATTACACACTAGAAACTGCTGCTGCTCCTTGCCAACTTCTCCTGACGGCTACCATGGCTATCAGATCTACACTAGTAAAGGCAGGTTGACATTGCTAGCTATTCACTACTAGAATTACAGCAATTGCCAAGCGTTTCATGCAAGTGGCCGACGGGGATACACATTGAGTATCATTTTTCTCTTAATGACCGGGGGTAATTAAGTCTCACTGGCACCTTTCCTGAGAGAAATATAAATCACCGACAAAGCAATCAGCGACTCAGAAAAAATGACGGACTATTGGATAAATTGACTAGCAACCGTCAGGCACTTAATTCAAACTCTAGGCGATTGTTGCAAATATTGTAGTGATTCATCGCTTCCCTCTATGTTTGTAACAAGCATGCACATGATTTTGTTTTCTATTTTATTGCTTATATGCAGGCAAGCTCTAGTGTATATATAGACCATCAGCATGTGAAAACTTGTACTCAGGGGTTGGCCTTGAAGGTGATGTACAACGACGGGTGGTGGCATAGCAGTTCAACTGTGGCCAGACATCCCAGAACCCAGATAGTTGATCCATATGAGGATGATCAGCATAGTTGATCCATGCCCATTTCCTCAAATCGGATTTGCAAAGTAAAATCATGTAGACTGGTTAACTATTCATACGTGTAGTCAAATGAGTGCCTACGCACAACCAATGCAAGCTCCTGTGATTTGTATCATGCTTGTACGTGATGTGAACACTATTGTTGCGGGTTCTTGATTGGTATATATGTGAGGATGGCGACCTTTTTACTCCATAAGAGGTTAGAGTTTAGTGCTTATATAAATACAGGCGTATCCAGATGTGAAAGCTAGCATGCAATGGCCTGAGCTATTGATTTTAGAACTGAATGAATACAAAAGTGGATTAATTGACTCTTTCATCAGTATGTAAAGTCTGTTAATTACTTCTACAAATACTGGAACTGCAATGCTTTATGATTAATTTATGTCAGGGTCAAAATAGAAAATAAATGCTACAATTCAAATATTCTAGCTAATATATGTCCTGTATTTTATATTTCCTCCACTGTTCCTTTTTCAAGCATACATGTTTGAGATAAACTTGCAATTGGATATGTAACACCTTAGGTAGTACGCAACCTGAATCGTACACACCAGGGTTGTCTTTCTGACAGCTGTGAGAAGCGCCAACTACTCTCCGAAGTACTGTCATCAATAAGCAGTAATTTAAGCTGATCCGGTCAGTCACGCGATGTATATATGCAATCCAGGAGCTTGTACACGATGAAGAACTTGATTCATGCATGTCGCGGGATATGCAGCAACACATATTTTTCACGACATGAGTTGGATGCATCGACAACCAACTAACATGTGTATCATGAAAGAGTTAGTCATGAGCAAGCATGCAAAATAAAATAGGAATTAAGTAGTGCTTAATCTGGATTGGAAGGAAAAATCAACAAAACTGCTAACCTCTAAATTCTTGGTGCAGCAACCTTATATACTGTTCTCTATTCAAACACTACATAAGATTTTGCTTGACAGTGATTTCAGTCAATCAATATGATATGGACCAGTCAATCAATATGCTATGGACTTTATTCAAGGAACCTAAATGTCCCCTTCAACATGAAAATATTTCTATGGTCACGTGCAAGAGAGTCAAATTAAGGATTAAGAGCCTGTGCATGATGAACTGCTAGTATAGCAATGTGTCATTACTGTTGGAAATAAAATGTTGAGTGGTCAAAAGGCACGGAGAAAGAGGAAAAACGGGAAAGAAAATGAGACCCGCGATCTCTTTGCCACGACCGGAGGCGCAACCAACACACGGTTGCGGCCCCAAATCGCCCAGCGCCCATATATATAGAGGAGTACTCAGATCGTAAAAAGAAAAACGTCAAAAAACTCGCTCACGAACTCCTCTCTGCCAAAACCGATCCAGGCGGCGCTGGAGCCATCTGAAGGCCGTCGCCGCCACCTCGTCGCCATCCCAGGCAGCGCGACGAGGCCTGAGAGACAGCAGGCGCGCTAGAAGAGCGGCACCGTGGTGCATAAGAGCAAAGGGAGGGATGGGGAAGCAGTGCCGGCGGCGGCTACACGCCCGCGAGGCGGCTGCAGCACGGCAGAGCAACGGCCAGACTCCGGCGGCGCCAGCGTCGGCCATCAGAAGCGGCTGCGCGGTGAGGGAGCGGCCTAGGGTTTGAGGGGAGCCGGTTGTGCCGGCATTTTATTCGGCCGAGATCCGCGCCTGGCCGTCTGATCGATTGGACGGCCAGGATCGAGGCGGGAAGGGCACTAGGGCATGGGCCGGTTTGGCGGCCCAGTGGTTGGCTGTTGGGCCTCAGGCCCAGGCGGGCGAAGGGGAGGGGAGCACATTGGAGGGCCGGTTTGGTGGCCCAGCCGGTGGTTTTCGGGTCGCCGGCCCAGCCAGAATGTTTGTACGCAAAAAAGTTCAGTTTTGCTCCCTGTTTCCATTTTCAGTGTATATTTTCAGTATTCTTCCGTATTTGCATCGATTTAATTGCAAATTTGAGTATAAATATACTGATTCAATTATGTTATGTTGCTCTGGATAAATAGAACCAACGTGAAATTTATTCAGATTTACTTTATGTCATTGTTTTAGGCTTTCAATTAATTTCTGACCAACGTTGATATTAATTGTTTGCATTAAATTGTCAGTTTATTTTGAGTCTAATTTTGTTTCTGCCCAATGATGATTCAAAATTGTTAGTTTTCATTTCAGTTTCAGTTGTTTTGTTTCTGTCCAACGGTGATTCAAAATATATGTTGTCATGTTAGTTTTAATTTAAGTTATTTTGCTTCTGCCCAACGGTGTAGCGAAATGTTGTTTCATGTTCATGTTGTTTAAATATTTTGATTCTACCCAACGGTGATTCAGAATGTGTTATGTTGTTAATCTTATTTAAGTTATTGAATCTTTTCAATTTCTGCCCAAAGGTGATGCAGATTAGAGCTGTCATGAGCATGTTTTAATCAGACCAACGTAGGGTTATTTCATGCCAGACATAATTTTGTTATTATTGCTTATTGATGTTTCTTATTTTGAATCAGATTTGAACCCCTCAGATATTGCTAATTACTTGGGTGATGCTAATCACTTTAATGGCTCAAACTTCACGGCTTGGGAGGACCGAATTCAGATGTTGCTTCTCATGGCGGACCTTGATTATGTCTTGTGTGAGGATGCCCCTACTCTTCCAGTGTCAGATGGCCTTGATGATGAGAGCCTTGCTAAGAAAATTAAGGCTTTTGAGGCTGAACAGGAGAGGTGGGAGTGTTCTAACAGATTGTCCGTCATGCTGATGAAGTACAACATCAGGTCTGAGATTAGGGGAGTAATCCCAGACTCAGACAGTGCTAAGGAGTACTTGGCATCAGTGGAGGAGCATTCCATGCTTTTTCCAAATGATTTTGCTCAGGTTAAGCCCTCTAAGGAGCCTAAGTGTCACTTTTGTAAAAGAATTGGACATGCTTTTCATGATTGTGAGAATTACAAAGCTTGGTCCGCTAAGAAGGGGACTCCTCATCATCACTAGGCTTTCAAAAGGACAGCGAAGTCTTAAGGTGGCAACAGTCATGAGGCTACAGTTGAAGCCATAAGAACTCTTCCATTAGTCTTAGAAAATGGATTTGTTCTTTGTCTGAATAATGTTTTCTTTATGTACTGTCACTTCAGAGAGACTTGATTATATTGTGATGGTTATGCTGTCAATTTAGAGACAAGTGTGTAATAAGTGTTGACTATAATGTTGTTGGTCATTCAATTTTACATGATAAGATCTATTATTGTCTCTGAATGATGCCTCTGTGAAGAATGTAAGTGATGTCAATCATAAGCGAAAGAGAGAAATGAGACTTTGTCGAAATTGTGGCATTTCCGCCTAGGCCACATTTCGAAGGGGAGATTAGGACGTCTCATTAGAAACGAGATTCTTCCCACATTAAACTTCTCTAATTAAAGGATGGAGCTAAGCGCAATTCAGAAATGTTAGAAATATGCGGTCCATTTAATGCAAGATCAGTTGACGGTTTCAGTTATTTCATTACCTCACTGATGATTTGTCCTATTATGGATACATCCACCCCATAAGAGAAAATCTGAAGCACTTGATAAGTTTAAAATCGAACCAGCAAGTTCAAAGTGGTAAGATCAGTTAGAGGGGAGAGTATTATGAAAAATATGCTACATATGGACTAATCCCTGACCTTATAGTAAAGCTTCTCTAAGCAAATGGGATAGTAGCTCAGTATTAAACTCCTGGTAAATCTCAGCAAAAGATTGTAGCTGAGATCGCACTCTCATGAATGTGGTGTGTAGTATGCTAAGTTATTTAACAATACCAGTGAGTTTATGTATGGACGCTTTTCAGACTGCAGCGCATGTTAATAATTGCGTTCCTAGTAAGTCAGTCCCTAAGACACTTTATGAGATCTGGACTGGCAGGAAACCCAGCATGAGTTACTTGCATATTTGGGTTATGCAGCTGAAGCTAAGTAATTTAATCCACAGCTTGGTAAGTTAGATCCCAAGACTGAGAGCTGCTATTTCTTTAGATATCCAGATAAGATATGGTCTTTATTGTCCTAACGTACCACTAATTTTGTTGAGACAAGACATGCCGTCTTCTTAGAGGATCATGGATGCACTGAGGTTAGAGGAATTGATATTGAGGAAATGCAGACTCATGATCCAGTGCCGATGACTCAATTTTCATTGTTCTTCGCCTCATATAACATTTGCACCTCAGGTGGTTGAACCCACAGAAGAGAATGTGGAGGTCACACCTACCATAAGTGAAAATGAGGACGCATCTGTAAACAATGAGCATTATGAGAATGTGGAAGCACTTGTTGAGTTGCAGCGTTAGCTTGCAATAAGTTTGAGTTAACTCTGCAGGAGCCTGCTTAAGCAGTTGAGCCACAACCTCTACGATGATCAACATGTGAGAATCTACCCTATCTGATGATTACATCTATATGAGTAATGATGGATGTGACATTGAAAAGGTGGAAGGTTTAAAACTAATTTAAGTAAGCAATGATGAGTGACTACTCACATAGATAATGTGAGGCCATGGAAAAAGAATTAAAAGTCTATGAGTGCCTGTAAAGTATGAAACTTAGTAGAAATTCCTGAAGGAGCCAAAACAGTGGACTGTAATGGGTCCACAAAATTCAATATGACTCTAAAAGGGAGATCGAAAGGTTTAATGGCAAGACTGTAGCTAAGGGCTTCACACAAAGAGAAGGAATTGTTTATATTGAGATCTTCTCGGCTGTCTCTAAGAAAGATACTTTCAGAATAATTATGGCTCTGGTGACTCATTATGTTTTAGAGTTGCATCAGATGGATGCTGGATTGCATTTCTTAATGGTGACTTGCATGAGAATGTATGCATGACACAGCCGAAAGGTTTTGTTGTGGAAGGCAGGGAACAAATGGAGTGTAAACCAAAGAAGTTCATTTATGGGCTAAATCAAGCATCGAAACAGTGGTACCTTAAATTTGATGAGGTAATTCAGAAGTTAGTTTTGTTGAAGTAAAGGGGACAATTGCATTTATGTTAAGATCAAGGGGAGCTCTTTTATCATCCTAAGACTTTAAGTGGATGACATCCTTTTAGCAAGCAGTGATAAGAATTTGCTGCATGAGACAAAAGGTTTTCTCTCATCGAACTTTGATATGAAGGATCTTGGTGATGCCTCTTATGTTTTGGGCATTGAGATTCACCGAGACAGGTCCAAAGGTGTATTGGGACTATCTCAAAAGGCATATGTAGAGAGAGTTCTGAAAAGATGCGATATGCACCAATGTTCAGGTACAATTGCTCCAGTTGTTAAGGGCGATAAGTTTGGATTGTTTCAAAGTTCAAGGAATCAAATAGAAACTGATCAGATGAGAATGATTCCTTATGCTTCGGCTGTCAAAAGCATTATGCATGCACAAGTGTGCACACGCCCTGACATTGCGTTCATCGCTGGGATGTTTGGCAGATTTCGGTCTAAGCCAGAAATGGACCACTGGAAAGGACTTAAAAAGGTCTTACGCTACTTTCAGGCCATTAAAAGGCACATGCTCACAAGCAAGATTTCAGATATTCAAGAAGTTATTGATTCAGACACAGACTTTGCTTGTTGTGCGGACACTACGAGATCCACGCCACGTTATGTCTTCACACTTGCAAATGGAGCAAAATCATGGAAAAGCTCCAAAGAGACACTTACAGCAGCATTCATTATGCAAGCTGAATTTGTGGATGTTATAAAGTCATGGGGCAAGCTGTATGGCTTAAAGAATTTATCCCAGAACTAAGAGTGGTAGACAGAATTAGTAAACCACTGAGGATATATTGCTATAGTAAGATTGCAGTTTTCTATGCGAGTAGCAACAAGTCGAGTTGTGCTGCCAAACACACCGACATTGAGTTTCATATTGTGAAAGATAGAATCCAGGATCACACAGTTGAGATAGAGCATATGAGTACTAAGAAAATGCTTACGGATCCGTTAAAGAAAGTCTCACCACCCAATATTTTTGTGAGTTAGTTGCCGGCATGAGATTATTGGATAGCCTGTGATCTTGGAAAGGAGGGTCATAAGACAACCATCTCCCATCATGATAGGTAGTTTTATACATTGTGGATAAATGTGTTACAGTGGGACTTTGGTCACCATTGTAGTGCACTATCTCTTTGTGGGACTCTATTTTAAGAATGACATGAGTTATAGGCCTTCAGACCAAAGGGGAGAATGTTGGAAATAAAATGTTGAGTGGTCAAAAGGCACGGAGAAAAAGGAAAAACGGGAAAGAAAATGAGACCCGCGAT
>CM014272.1:23636440-23674311 GCA_004135705.1 Alloteropsis semialata
CTTATGGTTGATCAGTATTAGACACATGTATGTATTGTCGGGCTGCAAGGAAATATCGTGTTACACTTGCCTTCCCCAAAGTATTGTCGATAATTCTCTTCTTCAGAACCATGCTCTCCTTCAACGCCGAGCAACTCGCCGATTGGCACGATCAACACCAGCACAAAAGATACATCTAATAAAGCAATACACCAATCAGCAGAACAACTTTGAAAAGCGCACTGCTAAGGTTGTGTTTGGTTGGGCATTTGGCCGTGGCTTTTGCTTCAAAAAGCCAAAAGCTGAACCAAAGGGGCCAAAAGCCCATAGTTGCTTTTGCCAAAGCCACTTTTGCCTAGTGTAAATCCAAAAGCAGCTCAGCCTCTTGCTTTTGCTGGCTTTTGGGTCCAGAAATTACCCATCTGGCACTCATAAGTTACGTCTCCTTCAGTAGTCTCAAAAGCCACAGCTGTTCCACCAAACGGCTTTTGGACAACCCACAGCCCAGAGCTACTTTTTCACAGCCCACAGCTCACAACTACTTTTTCAAAAGCTACAGCTCAACCAAACACACCCTAATAAACACTAGCTACCGCGAACTCGGGAGCGCAAGAAACGCTAAAGGTAGAGCAACGGTTGGAAAGGGCCCGACCACCGAAGCACTAGAGCTGCAAAAGAAACAAAAGACTATATGTTGCATTTATTTTAACTAAATAAACCATGTGTAGGAGATATTTCAAAGAAATATCCAAAGTTGGAATTATTCAATTTATTTTAGGATTTTGAAAGCGAAGTAAAACCTAGTCAAGTTTTATTTATATAAATTTCATAAAAATTAGGCAATTTTAACATTAAACTAAAGAATATGTGAGCATCTAATCAAATTATAAGGTATGTCATGTTGAACTAACAAATTTTATATAGAGGACACATTTATGTTGACATTAATCACATTAAAATTATTTATAAAAGCCGATGTATAACCTTTGTTAACTTTTGGTTAAAGAACACGTATTTAATAGTCATTAGTTAAATTAATACTAAATTATTTTCCAAAAACAAGTACCATGAAAACCAACACTACTAACGTGTAGTTTATGTTATTACGAAGCTAACGCAACTTGAACGGATCGAATCGGGCCTAAAACGTGGAATCTAGGGCATTGCAAGTTACATGGACCTATACGTAATTAACTGTATACTTTGAGGGCTAGCAAAGAAGTTTCTCGGTATTGGGTTGTACCATGGGTTAATTCCGATCTTCTCTGGGGTCTCGTTAGCAAAACAGCCGAAGGGGTACGTGGCTTCTAATCCAGGTCGTTGATGCTGAGATGGGCGGCCAGGATCGTATATCCGATTTTAACTCGCTGGCAATAGGAGGAAGGCGGCGGCGGCTCGCCGGCGTACGGGCGATCTAGGGCTTTGGAGCTCCATTTCGCGGGCCAATTGGACCAAAAGAGAGAGGAGAGCAGTGCAAACTCACCCAGGGCCTCATGGTCGTCGATTGGTCGGCGGAGACACGGGGCGACGGCAGTTGGCGGGCAGATTCGCGGGTGCGTGGTGCGGGCTGTGAACCGGTCGGCTCTAGCGTCAGGAAGGCCTCCTGACACTCCTACGCAGATGGAGAAGGGAGAAGAGGGGGTCAGGAGGGTGCAACCGGAGTAGGGCAAGGGGCGGCGGTGTGGTTTACTTCGGGTAGCGGCGGAGAGCAGAAGAGTAGCGTCGGCGCGAGGTAGGGTTTGGGTGGAGAGGTGGCGGCTTGTTTTGTAGGGCCGAGGTAGATCCTTGGCATGCGGAGCACGCCCGGATTTCTTGCGCGGACTCTGCGGGGAAGGAAACGGCGGCGTGTAGGACTCGAGTTCTGGCCAGGGCCACGCTGCAGTGACGGGGAATGGAGGGAGCTAAGGGATGGCGGATGGGGCCCGTGTGGCAGTGGGTCAGGGTGAAGGCGTCCGAGCACTGGGGCGTTTTTCCCCTGAGTAGGCGCACGCGGGTGGGGAAGAAGGCGAGCGGGCCGCAACTGAGCCAGGCATGGGCTGGGGGAGCGGAGAGCTGAGCTGAGTGAGAGAGTTGAGGGAGAAAAAGAGGGTTGGGCCGAGAGTTGGAGGTGTAAAAACAGACTCTTGAAGAAAAACTAAACTAGGCTCAAACAAAAGCAAATTCAAAAGGAAATTTAAATACAAATTTAAATTCCAACTTTTGAGTAACCCACACACAAAAAAATAAAATGCAAGCTTGGCATGAATGCAACCACACAAATTCCTATATTTCCTATATTTATTTAATTTACTTTTAGAAAACTACTACCTATTTGAGAGTAATTGCACACACTTTCACTTATTTGAAATTCACACCTTATTGAATCCGTGATGGCACGAGCTTGTTCTTTAGACTTGGTTTGAACCATCAGTTGTAGTGATCATCAATTTGTACTTCCATTATTTGAAGCAGCCTAATTGGAGCTCGAATTCGCAAGTGCACACGGAGGTGGAGGAGCACAAGGCAGCTGTCATGAAGTTTCTTGTCGACGAACTCTGGCACCATAGAGATCCTGTGTAGTGCCCTTGCTCTAGAGTTTCCGTCGCCTGACGTACTATATCTCCGTGGTGGCTTGTACAATCTTGTGCATGTCATGATGTCACGGGATGGACACCACCTGGTGGTCCATGTTGCTGAACCGCAAGTTACATGGAATCTGGAGGTGTTCGTCGACGCTCACCGAGAGGGTGCCCGCGGCCCCGGCCAACGGAGGCATGTCTACCCACCCCTCAGCTACTAGTGCTACAGGCTGGCCTCAGCTCTGGCGACCTGCAGCAGCATATAGTCAGGAAGTTTGGGCTAGGTGCTGTTTCCATGTGCTGATGAACGACCTCATCCAGAGCTGAAATGAAACATACATATTAAACAATAAGTTTACTATATATTGGTAATCGCAATAGCTCTAATAGTATAAATTTTTATTTGTTTCTCCAAGAAGCACAACCGTTGATCTCCAGGTGCCTCCAATACCTATAAACAAATACTTTTGAAAGAAAATTGATAAGATATGCATCCATGCACTTGCTACAAAAACTCCAAGTCAGACACTGTAGCTCTATATGGAGTTTGTATGGCTATGGGCATATGCATGCCGAATGGACCATGTGGCGTGCATAATAATCTACTACTCTCTTCTCATTTATGATGGGTAGCTGAGGAAACTTAACATGCCTGTACTCTTCTTTCCTTATTTGCCTTCAGAACGCAAAAGGAGAATTTGATTGCTTTATATAGCTGATTGATGGAGAAATGTGTGACCTAGGTGTCTTAACTTCGCATGGACTAGTGAACTACGCTTATAGATCATATTCGGCGGCGTCTGTAGTATGGCAACTAGTTTATATATTATGGCAACTAATTTATATCATATGGCAACTAATTTGTATAAACATTGCGAGGAACATGATTACATCACTCAAACCCAACAAATTAACTTTAGAGATTCAATAATAACGTAATTCCATGATGATTTTTGTAGGGCACATATCCTTCAATGTCACCAACCTCATATCCTTCATTTCAGCGAGGTTGCCCTAGGAAACTTTCAATGAATTTCTCAACTGGCTACTTCTATGCAACTCTGTTCTTAACGATACCAGCACCAATCTGTCTCAAAAAAGAGATTTACTACCGTTTTAAATTCTTTGTGTTTCGCAACCTATTTCAGTTTATTTACTTTGCTTTTCTCAAGAAAAATGGGTGAAAACTGGCTTCTTTACGAAGCAGGCACGTTTACAGGGCTCTTGATGCAAAAAATATGGTGGATTGAACCCAAACTCTCTTGTGTTTTACAGGTCCAAGCAAGCCTTACTTCAAGTTTATTTACAACACGTTATTAATAAACGTGCCATGCTTTTTGTTTGTCAGCCAGATTTGCAGATACATCACACATGCAGAACTTGTGGAGTGTTTAGTTCAATGATTGGGGTGATGCATCATCTTCCCACTCACCATTCTGTATTTTTTCTGAAATACAGTAGGTTTCACCCCACAAAATTTTGTGTGATCAGCTCGAGATGGACCACCTAATCTAGACTTTGGAATGTGGTGGTTCCTCAAACCAAGTTCGTTTATGACTTGCCATACCAGGTGCCAGTGGAAATTCCACAATCAAGTCAAGTAATTTGGACATGAATATGTCAGGCTAGCACTGTGGAGTGGAAAAAGGAAATTATACGGGAGTTCCACGGAGGCAAAACAAATAAACACCATCGTCTTACACCATCTAGGTGATTATTTGAATCTACGGGTTCTACACAGCTTAGCAAAAGTTCTTTGAGTTTGATGTGAGCATTTGGATAAGGCGTCAGGATGAGCATGCATAGATATGGACCGATGCATAGATCCACTTCTACTGTACTAGGAATGCAGTTTGTTTTAACTAACTGTACCATATCCATGAACTTAATAAGTGACTAGAAATTTCTAGAGCTGACATATATAGCTATGGGTTATCTACTCTGTCATTATTGTTGACAACCTCCTTTGTCCCTTATTAGTTTTTTTACTGGATATTGATCTATTAGTTTAAGTACTTTATTAAGTAAATGTTGTGAGGATCATGGCATGGTTCTGTATAATTATGGATCAGACAAAGCAGCAATATATAACCATGATGAAGGAAACAGAAAATGGCATATCTCCCTGCTAAGCTGCTCCAGACTGCTCCAGTCATGCGCAATTTAATGTTCCACTAATCGACAGGAAAAGCTGATGCATCACAAACTTGAAATTAAATGTGCAGAAGAGGCTACAGAAACTATGTGATTATTTGATATGGCGAGTTCTACAGCGCTTAGTTAGTGGTTGATACTTCAGTTCGGTGTCAGCATTTGGGCACCCTAGCTGATCGATATAGTCAAGATGATGGCCTTGCTTTCTTATTCAATGCTAGTCCTCAATTATATTTGTTGGAGGGAGCAAAAAAAACTATGATGTTGCTTCGTAGTTACTACCCAACTGAGATATATTGAGTACACATTGATCTACAACAAATCAGTTGGACACAAGTCAATAAGTTCTATTCACATAAGCTATATATAGAGGTTGCATCAACAAGCAAAAAATAGTATTTATGAAAATGATCCACCTGCAAGGTATTGCGATTATTTGTTTTGAGTACGGAGTGTATGCAGGCTCTATTGATGGAAGAGAAAGAATTAACGTAAGACTCACCACTTTCCTATTGATTTCACAAGTGACACTAAGTTTAAAACCTTAATATTTTGGACATAAGGACCCATTAGGTATAGTAAGATTATATTACTGTCAAATTTGAACATATCATGTACTTTGAGTCATAATCGAAAGGATGACAATGCAAAGAACACAGGAGACTTTTCCTTATTTGTTCTTCTTTGATATATGCATGATTTTCAGCTATTATTCATTAGAAGAATGAGGTGCTGTGTAAACTGAAGCATTCGCATCCAACATGCAAAAAAAATCACACAGCCCCCAGTGGTACAAGTGACAATATCCTGATATTATATATTCCAGTGATCATAACAGTGCTGAAGGAAGCTGAAAGTGGCATCCCTCCACTGGATTGCTCAAGACAGAATAGAACCCTAGTGACATGTCATTTAAAATTCCATTAACAAATGGGAAAAGATAACGAATCGCAAATTGAAAGCACTCCTAAAGTAATGGCTACAGAGTCTACGTGATTATTCGGCATGCCAAGTTCTATAGTACGTTGTCGCTGGTATGCTCATCGGGCCAGCCTTGCATTGCCATTCAACTCTGTTACGACATCATTAGAGTTTGATTACACCAGATGGAGGGAACCACACAGACGCATGACTTTTGTTCATAGTACATCCATGCCCGTTTCTCCTGACGGCTCCTATGGCTATGATGAGCTCGGCACAAGTAAAGGCTGATCGATTTCACCTATCCCGGGCTCTGCATTTTTGGTGCATATATAATACGAACCTTGACACATACGCCTTGAAGTCCAAATTTACAGCTCGTTTATGATTACCAGAGTATGACTTAAATCTAAGTATCCATTTCCATGAGTAGTATAGCCTTTTTGCCACGATTTAATTTTAATGTTTAGTTTTTGTAGCTATTTAAAGCCTTTGCGCCGCAAATGATCTCAACGAATCATAAATTCACCACTGTATCCTATTCCTATCAGCCATTCATGTTAGATGCACAAAGATGGCAGTGGGTATATCACAACAGACGAGCTGCAGCAAGCGTGAGACGAGTTTGGCATAGAAGATGTCCGACTCGAAGACATGATTGGCGAAGTGGATCAAGATAGCCGTTTGATTAATTCAAAATACCTCTCCACAATAATCCTTTCATCAACCTAATTTCTGTTATTTTTATTTTTCTGCAGGATGGGCACATAGATTACAGTGAGTTTGTCGCAATGATGCAGAAATCGACTGCCGGGTTTAGAAAGGAAGGCCATCAGTTAAACATTAGCATTAATTTTAGGGATGCCCTGAAGGTAAATAGCTGACAAATGTCGTAGTCTTGCACTTAAGAACACTTGTACCATGAGAATTGGTGCTGTGCATTCGTGTTGTAAATGTAAAGGAAACTTTGGTTCTGATGAATTCATAGGAGCTTGATTTATGAAAGCGCATCGTCCATTTATGAAAGCGCATGACATCATAAATGGACGATGCGCTTTCATCCATCTTTGATTTCCGTGAATTATTTTGATGCAGAGTATGCAGGAATGTTAACTGGCCCCAGCTGTCCGTTGTCAGCTGACATATGGGATGATGGCCTTGGTCCTTTCATCTAAAATTTCAGTTACTTGTTTTCACGCAAAGGACGCAGCAAACCCGGAAGTTAGACGACGACAAACCTATGCATGTTGAGTGCTCTTGATGTCCTCGATGCCTAATGACTATGTCCACTGTGTATTCACATATGGAACAATTAACAGCATGAACAAGATTTGCTGACAAATTGTTGCTCAATTTATTCTTCTATTTTGGGACGTCCTAGGCACCTGTGGATGCTATACAATTCCTAGTCTGGAGCTCATCTTATGTGCCTATATATAGTACACACCTATTGACACAATGAGGAGAGAGGTAAACCAGGCTACAGAGAAATGTACACGTATATATATAGGTACATTGGTCGCTAGCTTTCACTTGGTTTGGTTCAATACTTATTAGTTCCACCAAATTATTCTGTAAATTCCACAATCGTTTGCTCAAACCAAATCAAGTTAATGACTTGTATGATTTTACTCAGTAAGTACTAGTCCCATCACATTATTTGAATTCCCTACATTTGCTTCAGTTTCAATTGACATTAATTAAAATTTTCTATATAATCGAGATGGTCAGAGAATAAAAGTCTTCATTCTGTTGCGTTAAAAAAAGATACCGTGTTCGCTCCCAGGCACTGTAAATTATAACACTATAGTAGATATTGACAGTCTAGACAAACCAGAACAAAGAAATCTAACTAATGCAATTATACAACTAATAAACAAATTTTCCAAATAAATCTATATCGATTATATTAATTCAAGTTTATTACGTTTCGAAGCAATAAATAGTCAATAGCAAGCGGGTCTGAATGGAGCTAAGTTAATGTCCCATATCTTGTATGAACAATGTAAGCATCGCTGCAGGGAGAAGCATTTGGGAGACTAGCACTTGGTGCAACTTTCTTCGGCAATTAACTCCCAACTGTTCCTGCACCTGAACTGACGGGACGCTATGCGCCCAAGATCCATTATTGTAGTGTGCAGGCGAGGAGCAATGTAGCTGTACGCACCGATGTTCATTGGCTCCTATTGAGTCTTGACTTCAGACAGTCCCTGCACCTATATTGGATTACTAGTTTGTTCATTGTGAGAACACACAAAATTTACGAGTCAAGATGGAGACTGCATAATGAGAAAAGTTCATGTACTTGGGTATCATTTGTATCTGTGTATGGACAAAGGGTCACACGGAATGGGCAAAGCAGTTCAACTCTGCATATTGAAACATCAGTGGGGACTGATTTTTTCAGCTGTCCATCAAGTTCATAGTATACTTGCAACACAGAGCTGATTTGAACAGGTTGTTCCCGGTTATGTTAAATTGTTTTTTAATGGGGGTACTTACTACTTTGCCATAAAAAAATTATCACACGATTAACACTCCTCAGAACTGAATTTTGATTGTTGTGATCTTCAATCAGATGCCTGAAGCTCGTTCCATAGTCAACTCTTGAATGCCCAGATCGAAGATAAGATTGGTGATGTGGACCAAGAGTCCAATAGAATATATCACTAATTGCTTTAAGACGAAGGTGAAGTAAATTATCAGCAATCTTGAATGAATATGTATTGTTTATGCCCTCCGACATGTTGTACCAAGCTTTTTAGTATGTCCCTAAGGTCTTCCGAGAGTGATTAGGTTTATGTAACCTTGAGTTTGCTTCCTTCTGTAACAACAGTGTACTCTTTACTTATGCCGATGAGGCCAATGCATCAAGTATTGCCTAAATTGATTCTTCTGTCAGGAACTTGATCAGTTCTTTGTTCAGCAACTGGCAGTGAAACCAACCTTCACTACTGGTTGTCCGGTTCTCAACAACCAATCAGGAGCAAATCATTTTCAATCCATCAACCCGGTTGGACCAATTCCTTATGTTTTGATGCATTTAATGGATTAAGCGCGTTGACTGCTCCTGATGTCATCTATGACTAATGCCTATAGCTATGTCCATTTTACTTACAGATGGAACAAATAACAGCATGAAGACTCTGACAAATCTTGACTCAATTACATCTTCCATTCCCGGTCGTCATGTGTGCCCCTACATGCTATTGTTTTTTTTGTTCGGGAGCTCAAGCTCTTATGTGCCTCTATATATGGTATTGACCTCTATGGACACATATAGGAGAAATGGAACAAAAGTTATGACATTCATGAATATAGGCATCTGCACATTGGTTACTAGCTTTTCCTTTGCTTGGTTCAATACATATTAGTTCCATCATATTATTTAAAATCTTAATCATTTGATCAAGCCACAGCATGTCAATGACTTGTATAAATTTACTCAATATGTATTAATCATTTACTGGTTGATGAGGCATGGCAACACCCGTACTCGGGCATTCCTTCATGGCATTTCAGTGGTGCCTGATCCGAATTGCCCGTTCTGCAACGACACGGCTGAAATGATTAATCACTTATTTGTTTCATGCCCACAAATATGCAGCTTCTGGGCTAAGCTGCACCAGCGCTTAGCTGAGTCTGCAACCTTGGAGGAATTCTGTTCTCTGATCACCGACATGTTTCAGCAATGGGCAACGCCCACTCACAACACTCTGCTTCTACTGCTGCTGTGGATAGCATGCAAATGTCGTAATCGAATGGTCTTTGATCAGATCAACATGTCACACCTCCGCACTGCCAAAACTCTGGCTGAACACCTGCGGCTATGGGTTGTTCGTGCATCGAAGTCAACACGACTTCATGAGTTACTGCTTTGATGTAATAATGTCATGGATGTAATCGTGTAGATTATGACTCTCCCTTGTACCCCTTTCTATTCTTCTGTCCTCTGTAGAGGATAGTAACTGAGCAATCACTTCTTTTTTGAAAGTTTTTCAGGTGGGCAAACCCCACCGTTGATTCCGTCAAAAAAAATATGTATTAATCATTTACATGGACCACACGCTTCAGTTTCAATTGACATTTAATGGATTCTATTCTATATATTGTTTCTATTACGTAGAGTTAAAACTAGGCACCGTGCATGCTCTGGGTGTAACACTCTTCTCAACTGAAATGCGATAGTTGTGGTCTTCTATCAGCTGCCTGAAATGTGTTCCTTGCTTGTTATTTCTTGAATGCCCGGATTGAATGGATGATTGGCGAAGCGGATGAATAAGATGTACTACTATTTGGTTCTCAAATCACCATGAAGCATGAAACAGCCATCAACCAAATTTCTCAGAAATTTTGCTTTTTGAGCTTTCTGCAGGACGGGTGCATTCAAGGTTATTTGGATGTGTTGTGACCGAACTTAGCTGAGTCCCAACGGTCTTTGTGAGATCCTTGTCACGTTTTCCCAGCGACTTGTTTTGCTCTTTGACGCAATGAAGGTTGGCACTCCCATCTGACAACAAGCCCCTAACGCATCTTGACTGCTCCGTATGTATCCCATGCCTTGTACTCTTCATGGCAACACTTCACAAGGATCGACAACCTTCCTGTAACAATCGTGTACTCTTTACTTATGCTGGTCTGGCCAATGCATCATGTATAATTATACTGTTTCATCTCCCAGGATCAATAATTGGCTTAACTATTGTTGTAGAAGGTTTCGGGGTGTATATATATATACCGTAGATATTGGCACCTCCCTTGACCGCATCGCACGGCTCACAGAACATATGTATCACATGTACTGCCGTGTGTTCTCGCCGGTGCCGCTCACTACTACCATATGCAAAGCCTATACAGATAGTTCACTATATGCACATGAATAAAATATGGACTAATGACAAGGTTATTGCTAACAGAGATGAATTCTAGGTGACAACTAATTAAGCTAACACTAACCGGACGCCGATCTCATGTCTCCACTCTAACTGCATAGCCAGAGCTGCTGCCAGGTGCAATGAAGAGACCACAGAATCCGCGGCTCAAACCAGATCGCCCTTCTGCCTCCCTCTTGAACTGTAGCAATGGGGAACAAGAATCGGCAGTTAGAAAAGTTTATGGTATGTGGGTGCCACGTTACAACATCCTAATACCTCTCATCCTTATACTATGATCACAAACCATAGAGGAGAAATCTGATGGACAAGTCCTCCGAACTCAAAGGGACTATGAATATTCCTCATCCGTATTCAAAATGTAATAATGTGAATGTGCAGGGGTAATGGAAAACAATGAGATGACAAGCAAGAGGTGGCCTTGTTATATAGGCTGCAGTAGAGGTAGCACCCAAGTTAGC
Source organism: Alloteropsis semialata (assembly GCA_004135705.1). Classification (NCBI taxonomy): domain Eukaryota; kingdom Viridiplantae; phylum Streptophyta; class Magnoliopsida; order Poales; family Poaceae; genus Alloteropsis; species Alloteropsis semialata. Next base: position 23,647,406 of record CM014272.1, read on the forward strand.
AGTATAGCGATGGTCACGTGGCTCTATTTGAAATTCTATTAATTAGCAGGTCGGTGCCATTATAAAAATATGGATTCAGAAAATGCCGCTGCAAATGATTAAACCTGGTAGCTTTGCATTGCTTGAAATATGCTATATGCCGGTTTGCATTGTATGAATATTCTCCTGGGTATGAAATACGCCGCTTTGCATTGTATGCTAAATTTATACATTGTGGATATTAAATGTGAACATGCATGACTACTGTTTGAGACTAGTCGACTCTCAGTGCACAGGTCACCAATGCATATATATAACATAATAAGGAGATATGCATGACTGGTTACCGAGAATTATTGATGCATATACAGGCAAAGGTCGCCTGCATATATAAGATGTCTGTCTTGAAGACAAGGTTGGCTAAGTCGATCAAGAAAATTTATGATCAATTTATCATCAAACCTTCATTAAGAATTATCCACTTGTCAACCTAAATCCAATAAATCTGTTTTTGATCTTTCTATGGGATGGGCGCAGAGATTACAATGGATGTGTCACAATGTTGTAGATATGCATTGGCAAGAATGACCGTCAGTTCAACCTTAGCATTAGCTTTAGGGATACCTTGAAGGCAAATAGATGACAATGTACTAGTGTGCCACCTAAGAACACTTTGGGAAATGATCATGTGCATATACGTGTTATAATTGTGAAGCAGACTCGGTTCTGGTGTATTTATATGACTTTTTTTTATCTGCTGATGTGTCATGCAGTCATGCTATTTTGTTCTTTGTAATTTTTTCAAAAGAAATGAAATATGCAGAACTGACACCTCGTAGCATGAAAAAAACTGTATTTCACTGCCATGCAAGGTAAAGCATAATACTTTGTATGAAGTAGAAGAAATACTAGACAAACCGCGAGGTTTGCCGACTGGTATAGAAATACTAGACAAACCGACTGGTTTGCCGACTGGTACTGGCTCACCAGTTCTTTACTCCAGACCAGAAGTAAATCATTTTTAATCCACCTAACCAGTTGGATCAATTTATTTTGTTCCTGCTGAGAATAGTATTTTTCGTTTACTTATTTGAGGACTGGCAATATTCATAGAAATGTATCTAACTGAACTCTTGGTTATGTATTAAATTAGCAACAACATCATGATATGGTTGAGCTATAATCAGCTGCTGGTGTTCCTACAGTACTGGCAGAGCTTAGCTGGCATGGCCTTGTGGTAGTTTCATATTGCCCTTGAATGACTTGTTCTGACGCAGTGGAGGGGCCAACCCCACAAATCAGACGCTGAGCACCTTTCCGGGCATGTTGACTGCACCTGATGTCCCCTAGTCCTAGTGACTGCTTCGTCTACTGTATTTTGACACTGAAAATAATGGCATCAAGACTAGCTGCCAAATCGTAGATCAATTTCATATTGCATTTTGGTGCGTAAGAATAGTCCCCCCTCCTACACCCCCGAGTGCTATAAAACTCTTGTGTGCCATGGATCTTGTTGTAAGACACATATATATACATAGTGGAGAGATGCACAACAGGTTATATAGAAGCATTATTATTTACACAGACCTTGCTTGAGCACCAGAACAAGAATAGTATAGCATTCAGGAGTCCTTACATCGGGTCTAAATGTTGTTAATTGTTCTTGCTCAATGTGTAAATACAATAGGTATGGCGGACATCAGGAGCAGTCGACATGCTTGCCAATTCTCAAAATGAGAAAAACAAAACACTATTCTGGCGGAGAACAAAATGATTTTGATCTTTCTATGGTATGGTTGCAGAGATTACAATGGATTTCTCACAGTGGGGCAGAATGACCGTGAGTTCAACCATACCATTAGCTTTAGGGATGCCTCGAAGGCATATAGATGACAATGGACTAGTGTTGCGCCTAAGAACACTTGTATCTTGAGAAATGATATCCTGTGCATACGTGTTGTAACTGTAAAGGAGACTTTGTTCAGGTGAACTCATAGGAGCTTTATTTATCTGCTGACGCATCATGCTATTTTGTTCTTTGTAATTTTTTCAACAGAAATGAAATATGCAGAACTGATACCTCGTATCTTGAAAAATTTGGTATTTCACTGACATGCAAGGTAAAACATAACACTGCGTATAAATTAGCAGAAATACTAGACAAACTGCGAGGTTTGCCAACTGGTATTGAAAGCGAGCATTTCTACTGGCTTTCCAGTTCTTTTTTGCCAACCAGAAGTTCATTTTGTTCATGGCGAGAATAGTTTTTTTTTTTACTTTTTTGAGAATTGGCAATATTTATAGAAATATATCAAACCCAACTCTAGGATATGTAATAAATTAGCAGCAACATCATATAGCATTTATTATTGAAGCCAGTTAGGTCATGATATGGTTGAGCTATAGTTAGCTGCTGGCATTCCTTGTGGTGGTTTCATATTTCACTAGAGTAACTTGTTTTGAGGCAGTGGAGGAAGCAGCCCCACAAATCAGATGCTGACCCACTTTTCCGGCATGTTGACTGCACCGGTCCTAGTGACAACATCGTCCACTGTATTGTGACACACTGAAAGATTAACGGCACAGCATGAAGACTCTCAGCCAAATTGTAGATCAATTTCATCTTCCATTGTGGGGCGTCAGATGACTGCTATAATTTTCTTGTGTGCCAGGGGCCTTGCTTGTTCTGAGCCGCATATGTATATATAGTGGAGACATGCACAACAGGTTATATAGAAAGCGTTACTATTTATATGAACCTTGCTTGAGCACAGGGACAAGAATAGTATACCATTCAGGGGTCCTTACATCGGGTCTACATGATGTTAATTGTTCTTGCTCCATGTGGGAAATAAATACAGTAGGCATGGCGGACATCAGGAGCAGTCAACATGCTTGCAAGTCTGCACACCATGTGACATCTGGGCTTGCTCCCTCCTCTGTAAAAATAAGCCATAGAAATCAAAGATGCATGAGCAGAGTGCTCCATCAATACATGTTCTCTTATGGGACTGTAGGGACGCTGCATGGCGATAAGCTCGTTTGTAACATGTTCAGCTATCCTCTCATCAATACATGTTGTTTTCTTGGTCGCTAATAATTTTTTTCATCATGTACAGTAGCCAATTCTCAAAACAAGAAAAACAAAAGACTATTCCAGTGGAGATCTTAACGAAACAGCCAAAATCTGTCTGCTGGTTATAAACGAGGATGGGGGATAACCGAAGGTAAGCTCATTTTTCAAGTTGAGTCCGAAGGTTAGGCCCTTAAGATCTTAGATCGAATTCTACTTTCCAAGGATTTTCTAGTCTAGTAGCAGTACGAGGTCACAGTTTTACTCAATCCTTAACAATTTACAACATGTGTATGCACAACACCATTTCTCATGGAAAAGTGTTCTTAAGTACAACATTAGGAACTCGTAAGATATTTTCCTTCAAGGCATCCATAACAATACTGCTATGGTTTAACTGACGGCCTTTCGTGCCAAACCCGGCAGTCAATTTCTGCATCAAATAGAATATTCAATGGATCTTCGTGCCAAACCCGGCAGTCGATTGTTCGTGAAGAAAGCATTGCACCAAGAGCTGATCAAAGACAGGATCGGTAACAGCTTCGACCATCCAACTTCAACAACCAGCCAGGAACACTTCCTGACTCGCCGATTCGCCGACACATCGACTCCACTAAACCGCTCCCGTATGCACTCGCCGACATGCCGACTACTTCAGCACATGCTGCTGCAACAACAACAAACAACATCATGCCAGTTTATGATGCGCTGACTCCATCATGCTGCTCGCCGACTAGAAGTTTTCATCAACAACCGCCTACTCGCACGTGATCAACATGATGCGCAAGGGCTTGTCAGCCCACATACAAGAATGGACGCCTTTGATCCGACTCGGACACTAATCAATATCTAGGTTTGGATCCCGAGCTTATGCCTCCTACGCTCGGAGCCAACTGAGTAATCGCACCAGTTAGTACTCGGGCTGGCACTACCCTCCATGACCATTACTAGGCGCACTACTACAAAAAACATTTGTAAGAGCCAGGGGTTTTTTTTTTAGGGGCGGACTTTGAGGCGACGCGCCCCTACAAATGCGCGCGCGCTACTGTAGCTAAGGGCCGCCCCTATAGATGCATTTCTAGGGGCGGGTCATGGCATGGTCCGCCCCTACAAATGCTGCCCTTTCTAGGGGCGGACCATGCCATGACCCGCCCCTAGACCCGCCCCTAGAAATGCATGTTTGTAATTCTTCAATTGAAATTTGAGATTTTTCAAATGACCTCGGATGGAAAAACAGTCAAAATAAAAGTTGTAGATCACAATGAGATATGAAACTTTGTAGTTGACAACTTTTTCATTTGAAATCATCTTGTCAACGAAAACTAAATTTTAATGTTCTCAAATTTGAAATTCAAATTCTGTAAACGACCTCGGATGGAGAAACTACCAAAATGAAACTTGTAGATTTCAAAAAGTTATGAAACTTTGTAGTTGATAATTTTTTAATTTGAAATCGTTTAGGGCCTTAAACAAGCAATTTACACTCGATTTCGTATAATATGGTAGGAATCAAAACAACATCTAGTCACAGGTGAGAGTGTGGTGCAGTGGTAGAGGAGGCTACGCGCGAGGCAGAGGTCGCGGGTTCGAATCCCGCCGACCGCGTAGCGCGCGAATTTTCCGCGACTTGCGACTTGATGGCTTGGATGGTTGGAGTCCTTCCCACATTAAAATAAATTTTTTTGCTATTTTTTCCGATTTATTACTGATCGGCAAAAAGAACTTCAAGGGCGGGTGATGGCATGACCCGCCCCTGAAAACACCATCTTCAGGGGCGGGTGATGGCATGGTCCGCCCCTGAAGATGGTTTCCAGGGGCGGGTGATGGCATGGTCCGCCCCTGGAAATACGTTTGTTGGGGCGGGCTACTAACCCGCCCCTGCAAATGGCCATTTTTAGCAGCCAAAAGCAGGGGCGGATTTCGGCGCCGCCCCTAGAAACGTGTTTTTACCCGCCCCTACAAACGTTTTTTGTAGTAGTGGCGAGTGCTTTCATACATGTTGTAATTGTAAAGGAAAACTTGGGAGGAAGAATTCATAGGAGCTTCTTTAACTGTCTGATGTCATGGTTTTGTGTTCTCAGTAGTTCTCTTTCAAAAGATATTTGAAATTACCCTTAAGAGCTGATGGTTAGATCTTCTCTACACTATATACGTTCGAGGAGTATTATAGTGACTCTCAGTATCATTTTTCATACTACATTCTTAAATTTAAGACTAGACATTGCCTTAAATTTAAGGCTCTCTAAAACCATGCAAAGGTTTAACTTGTGGCCTTTCTTGCCAAACCCGGCAGTCGATTTCTGCATTATTGTAACAAATTCTTTATCAATTATGCACCCTCCTCCAGAAATGTCAGAACAATTGTCATTAAATAGCTGTATTAGATATTTTTATCTGAATTAATATAGATGGTTACATCACCATACAATCTATTGCATTGTAGACATGGACAGCGTCTAAGAGGAGTGCTTTCCAACCTTTCTGTTATATAGAAAATAATTAAATGCCAATTGAAACTGTTGACACCAGATTTTGACTCAGCTGAGATTGTACATGACAGAGCTAAGGATGGGGCCGAGTCCGATTCTGAGTGGATCTCCGATTCCGATCGGAGTTCGTCCGATTGAGTCCTAATCGGATATGGGACTAAGGAGGCTGGAGCGCGTACGACTGTCAGGAAAAAGGATGCGTCTGGAAGCTTCTTCACGGCCTGAATGCACGACAATTGTAATAGTTTTGGTAGTATAAATTAGTTTACTTTAAATAAATTAGAAATATTGTCGTAGCCGACAAGGATTAGTTAGATTTTCAGGGTATAAATATAAGCCCTGTGCCATTGTAAAAGACGTTCACACAACCATTCAATACAACACAACTTTCGGCCCCTCGTGCCAACAATCTTTTTCGTCGAGTTCTTCAGCAAGTAGGGCTGCATCATCTTGACCTCCGGTTTGTCTGTAAGTACGATATTTATCGAGTTAATCTAGGCTTTAGATTGAGGCGTATCGCCCTTCTTCGTTTAGTTAATTCACCAATTTATCGAGTTGCTCTAAGCTTTAGATTGAGGCGTATCGCCCTTCTAGGCTTAGATCGCTCACCTTTTACCGTATCTTGTTGATTTTATCTTATCGGCTTACATCTGTTTGAAAGATATATTCTGCTTTATTGCAATTTAATTTTCACAGTAGATCCGTTCTTATTGCTTATATAGCTGATTTAGATTCAATAAGCAAGTTACAAATAAATCTGATTTAAACGAGTTCCTTGATATATATTGATCTATCAGAATAAACAAGCTAATCGGTGCCCTGCTAGCAACGTTGTCTCGAAACCGATCCGATTGTTAGTGACACAAGATCTAGTTTGTTTATTACCTTTGGAAAGATGCATATTAAAGAATGAGTTTATATTAGATTTATCTCCGATTCGGCTTCCATAGTCGATGGTTTATTTCAAATACTTGCCATATTATCATGAATCGGACTCAAGGCCGATGGTTCGTGCTCATAAATCGGACTTCTTTTCATGCTGATCCGATTTGCTGGAACGAATCTGGGCTTTGGTCGATGAGTTCCTTGTGGTTTACTGATTAAACTCTACCTTGTCAATTTCAGGTCAAATTGACTGGCACGCCACGAACCTCAAGATTTTGGACCTGCACCGAAGTTCAAGCAAATCTTTCAGGCCACAGTGTTAATTTCTGAGAGTCAATGCCTAACTTTTTGGATGTCAACACATTTTGGCATGCCCGGTGGGACCAGAAGCTTCTGCGATGGCACCTGGAGACAAAGCCGGTGAGATCCCTGCGGTCACGATGGAAGACCTCAGTGACGAGCAGAAGAAACTTGTGGAAACGCAAATTGAAGAATTCCAGAACCTGTGCCTAGACTCATTCAGCAAGACTCGCAACGCTGTTATCAAGAAAATCAGTTTTCTGTTCCCAAGGAAGCGTTTGATCGGATCACAGCAGATGAGAGACAATTCTTTGAAGAATACATAGATGCTGGTGTGAGTCATGCTTTGATTAACCAATCTGGAATATTGGTAAACATATTGAAGGATGTCCAGAAAGGAACTGCTTATTTTGATACCGGTGCTTCTTCAGCAATTAAAGACCTTATGAAAAAGATTGTGCAGATGAGTTCATCTACATCACCAGAAACATATCCTGAGTGTTATGAGACTCCCAAAGCGGAAAAGGTGAAAGCCAAGGTGGCAGATGGGACTGAAGAAGAAGAAGGAGAAGAAGAAACAGGAGACAAGAATTCTGGTGCAGCTCAACACATTGATCAGTTTGGCAGCCGTATTCCTGTAGTTGATGGAAAGATGGTGTATCCTTCTTACTTAAACACTGAGAACCCACCAAGGAACAGGGGAGCTGACTATCGGGAGCCGTCGATTGGGCCTGCTGAAACACTAGTCATAATGACGTCAACTCGTGCTTCGATCAGTACGGGGAATTATGCTCAGGAGGATTGAACAGATAAGACTGCTGATGTCATAAAGAATCAGTTTGGTTTGAAGCCTAAGGGACAATCCTATCTGTATCGGAAGCCGTATCCGGACTGGTTTGAAACATCGCCGATGCCAGCTCGATTCAGGATTCCAGATTTCTATAAGTTTTCTGACAAGGAGATGTTACCAATATTGAGCATATTAGTCGCTGCACAATTCAGTGTGGTGAGGTAGCATCAATTGATCCCTTAAAAGTGAAGCTTTTTCCTATGTCTCTTTCTGGTTTGACCTTTTCCTGTTTTCTTCATTGCCACCAAATTCTATTAGTAATTGGGCTGATCTAGAAAAGCAATTTCATGGGAGTGCAAGAAACTAGATTGTCCGATTTGACTGCTCTCCGACAACAAAATGGGGAATCAGTTAGTGAATTTGTCCAAAGATTCAGAGATGTCCGTAGCCGGTGCTATTCATTGAACTCATCGGAGGGACAACTGGTCGATTTGGCTTTCCAAGGATTGTTGCCTCAAGTCAGAGATTGGTATACAAGTCAAGATTTTGAAGGCTTGGGACATATGATTCAAAAGCTCTCTCAGCATGAAGGACGTGGTAGCGATTATCGGAGGGAGAAATTTCAGAGAAAAATTGCTAATATTGAGTATGTCTCCGATGGTGATGAAGCTGAAGTCGATTTGGCTGAGTGGACCAAGAACAAGAATTCTATCGCCTGTCCATGGGTAAAGGTCGAGCCAGAGAGGTACAGTTTCGATATTACTAAAGCCGATAAAATATTTGACTTATTGTTAGCAGAAAAATAAATCAGGCTTTCCCCAAATCATACGATTCCTTCTGCCGAGAAATTGAAGAAAAAGAAATATTGCAAGTGGCACAATTCAGTGTCTCATCATACAAATGATTGCAAAGTTTTTCGCAATGAGATTCAATCGGCAATTGAGAAAGGAATCAATAAAGTTGAAACTGGTAGGAAATCGATGAAGCTTGATGGACACCCATTCCCTCAAAGTATAGTTGAAATCGGAGCCCCTGATAGAAAGTTGAAAACTAAAGTCCTCACATCAGACCATGCGAAGAGATCAGGAGCTGTTGATCCAGATTGTCAAGTAACGGCCGATGATGTGCAAAATCAGAACTATCAGAACTATCGGGAAGATCGCCGACGCAGGGAGAAGCCAAGAGTCACATCGAGAGAGCTCATTGACAAGTACATGCACCAGCAAGAAAGGGATCGGAGTCCTCTGATGAAAAGACTTGATGATGAAGATCATTGGGGATGCCCGTACTTTAGATTTTGTTGGAATGAAAAGTTAAGGCTCCCATCAATTTATGATTGTCCAGAATGCAGTGACCAATATGAAAGTTACAGAGATTCAAAAAGGCAACGTCATTCTGTACATGACCGATTGGATTTTGGGCGCCGATGCAGCTGGCATGATGAGGTAGCTTATCAACAGGAGCGCGAAGATTGGCGTGAATACCACGATTGGCGTGAGTATGAGAATCAGTGCTATGACCGATGGGATGATGATCGCCGAAGGTATAATGATCGCCAAAAATATAGAGGAAACCGTCTTTCTGTGTATGATCGTTTGGTGTACAGAAAAAAGAAAAATGTTCAAGAGCCGGATGATGCATAGGAATCGGAGGAGAATCTGGAGGACAAATCAGGCCTGCATCCAAAGGTCAATCCACAATGGTGTCCTGATAGTTTGACCAAGACATAAAAGAGAAGGGTTCAGCGTCTCCAATTTAAGGAACTGCTCAAGGAAAAGCGTCAAGGAGATGATAATTCTAAAATTTGGAGAGCCAAGCCTAAACACGATGATGATGGACCATCGGCATCGGTGAACATGGTGTTTGTGTTGCCAGTAGAGTATAATGTCAATTCGACTGATGATGAAGCCGATGACTTTGAAGAAGCTATGGCACAGTTGGTCCTGCAACCTCAACAAGCTGTATTTGAAAAACCAGTTGATGAAAAGTATCGGCATTTGAAGCCTTTATACGTAAAGGGTATGTTGATGGCAAGCCAATGACTAAAATGCTTGTTGATGGGGGAGCTGCTGTGAATTTGATGCCATACACTACATATTGAAAACTTGGTAAAGGCCCTGATGATTTGGTCAAGACCGATATGACGCTCAAGGACTTTGGCGGGAATCCATCGCTGGCTCGGGGGGGCATTGAATGTTGAATTGACGATCAGGAACAAGACATTGCCTACTACGTTCTTCGTCATCGATAGTAAAGGGTCTTATAGGCTGCTCCTGGGACGTGATTGGATTCATGCTAATTGCTGTGTGCCATCTACCATGCATCAATGTCTCATCCAATGGCATGGAGATCACATTGAGACTGTTCAAGCCGATGAATCGGTTAGCGTCGCTACGGCCGATTTGATAGTTTGGGAGTTTGAAGGAATAGAGTGCTTATCGGTCAGAATCTGGGAAGGCAATTTTATCCAGTTGTTCGATGACGATTTAAAGCCGATCCAAGCAGTCGGCTCCGAGAGTTTGTATTAATGGAGGAGTTTATTGAAGATGAGGGCAAACTTGGTCAAGGGTTTGTGTCTGCTGATGAGTTAGAGGAGGTAGATTTAGGATTAGGAGATAGACCTCGGCCGACATATGTAAGTGCAAAATTGGATCCTGAGTTCAAACAAGAGTTTTAAAAGAGTATCGTGATTATTTTGCTTGGGAATACTATGAAATGTCAGGTTTAAGCCGATCTATTGTTGAACATCGGCTTCCGATCAAACCAGGGTATCGGCCTTTTAAACAAGCATTGAGATGATTTAAACCTGAATTAGATAAAGAAATAAAAGCCAAAATAACTCAGTTATATGAAGCTAAGTTTATTCAACCTTGCCAATATGCTGAATGGATATCTAATATCATTCCTGTTTTCAAGAAAAATGGAAAATTGTGAGTTTGTGTGGATTTCAGGAATCTTAACAAGGCGACTCCAATGGATGGGTATCCGATGCCGATCGCCGATATGTTGGTTGATGCAGCTTCAGGACATAAGGTGATTAGTTTTATGGATGGTAATGCAGGATATAATCAAATATTTATGGCAGAAGTAGATATTCCTAAGACTGCGTTCCGATGTCCTGGTGCACTTAGATTGTATGAGTGGGTCGTAATGACTTTTGGTTTGAAAAATGCCAGCGCCATGTATCAAAGGGCTATGAATTATATATTTCATAAATTGATCGGCAGGATTGTTGAAATTTACATTGATGATGTGGTGGTGAAGTCCGATGGATACAAGCAGCATCTGGCCGATTTGCGGGAAACTCTTGAATGCACGAGAAAGCACGGTTTGAAGATGAATCCTAATAAATATGCATTTGGAGTATCGGCTGGACAATTTTTGGGTTTCATGGTTCATGAAAAAGGCATTGAAGTCAGACAAAAGAGCATGAAAGCTATCAAAGATGCTAAGCCACCAACCGATAAAATGAGTCTCCAGTCGTTAATCGGTAAGATTAATTTTGTTAGAAGATTTATTTCAAATTTATCTGGAAGAATTCGTCCTTTCGCTCTGCTGCTGAAATTGAAAGCCGATGAAGAATTCGTATGGGGAGAGGAGCAGCAAAAGGCATTTGATGAAATAAAGCAATATATGATGATGCCACCAGTTTAAATTCCACCTAAAAGAGATAAGCTATTCCGATTATATTTGTCAACTGATGAGCTACAATCGGGTCTGTTCTTATACAAGAATTCGAAGGAAAGGAAAGAGTGGTTTATTATTTGAGTCGGAGGCTGATTAATGTGAAAACAAGGTATCTTCCAGTTGAGAAATTATGTTTATGCTTATATTTCTCGTGCACTAAGTTGACACATTATTTATTATCTTCTGAGTGCACGATCGTTTGCAAGACCGATGTGGTCAAGTATATGTTGTCCATGCCGATGTTAAAAGGAAGAATCAGAAAGTGGAAATTGGCATTATTGGAGTTTGGTTTGAAGTACGAATCGGCTAAAGCAGTAAAAGGACAAGTAATGGCTGATTTCGTAATGCAACACATCAGAGATGAAGTTAAAATGGTTGAACCGATGCCGTGGACATTGTTCTTTGATGGGTCTTCATGTGGTCAGGGATGTGGCATCAGAATCGTTATTGTTTCGCCTCGGGGGGCAAATTTTGAATTCAGTTATCCGATGGATCCAAGTTTTACAAATAATCGGGTTGAGTATGAAGCATTACTTAAGGGGTTAAAATTATTGTTGGAAATCGGAGCTGAAGCTGTTGAGATTTTTGGAGATTCTTAGTTGGTGATTTATCAACTAATCGGTAAATATGAGTGCAAGGATGATATTTTAATTCATTATTTTGAAGAGTACCGATTATTATTAAAAGAATTTGTGATGGTTAATATTGATATCCCGAAGGCTCAAAATCAAGAAGCTAACAATTTGGCACAAGCTGCTTCTGGATATCGGCGTTTTCATGAGATTATGATGATAGAACCAGAAATCGGAGATTGGATGTATGAAATTGTGAATTATCTTAAGGATCCATCATAAAAAGTTTCCAGGAAATTAAGATTCATGGCTATTAAATATGTGTTACTTGATGATCAATTATATTATAAGACGATTGATGGTGCGTTGCTCCGATGTTTGAGTAAATCGGAATCCAAGGCTATGATGGATGAGGTACATGAAGGAATTTGTGGCACACATCAATCGGCTTATAAGATGAAATAGGTAATCAGAAAGATGGGTTCTTTTTGGCCAACGATTCTGGAAGATTGTTTTGAATATTATAAAGGTTGCCAAGAATACCAGAAGTTTAGAAATGTACAAAAGATGGGGAATTGATTCGATCGGGCAAATTTATCCATCATCAAGCAAGGGACATAAATTCATATTGGTATTGACTAATTATTTCACTAAGTGGGTTGAAGCAATTCCTCTGAAGATTGTTGATTCTAAGAATATGGTGGAGTTCGTTAAGGAACATATTATATATCGCTTTGGTATTCCTCAAACTATCACGACCAATTATGGGACTACGTTTATGTCTAACGAATTTCAAGATTTTGCTGCCAGTATGGGTATTAAGTTATTAAATTCTTCTCCTTATTATGCGCAAGCCAATGGTCAAGCAGAAGCGTCAAATAAAAGTATTATCAAAATTATCAAATGAAAGATTGATGAGCAACCGAGACGATGGCATCTAACGTTGACCAAATCATTATGGGCGTATCGAACGGCGTGTCATGGTTCTACTAAGTTGTCCCCACATCATTTGGTTTATGGACATGAGGCTGTTTTACCCTGGGAGATCAAAATCGGATCGAGACGGATATCGAAATAAGGAAACTTGACTGCCGATGAATATAAGAGTTTGATGAATTTTGAGTTGGATGATTTGGCTGAAACTCGCTTGAGAGCTCTGGAAAACATTGAAAATAATAAAGCGACTGTTGCTAAATATTATGATAAGAAGGTTAAGCCAAAAGAGTTCATCGAGGGAGAGTTGGTTTGGAAGCTGATTTTGCCGATAGGGACTAAAAGTTCTAAGTTTGGAAAATGGTCGCCTAATTGGGAGGATCCCTATCGTGTGAATCGGTGCGTTCCTGGAAATGCGTATGTTTTGGAAACGTTGAAAGGAGAAGAATTTTTGAAAGCACTTAATGGAAAATATTTGAAGAAATACTACCCAAGTGTTTGGGTCGATTCCTAAAGCCGATATTCTAAGTAATATCGACTAAGATAGCCGATACGATACGTATCGCCTTAAGGGCAAAAATATTTACAAAATAGGTGTTCATCAAACCAATATTGTCGGATCCAACTAATTTTTTGATGATCAATGTCATCGGAGCAGTACATCCAGAAGTTTTAAATATTACAAGTACTTGCGTATCATTTCGATCGCGCCTAAGCGAATGTTGTCGATCTTTTGAATTTCTTCCAGATCTTCGACATCGGAGCGGGTACATTCTTGATACTTCTGTGGACTTGGCGGACCTCATCCAAGCGTTTCTTCAGGTTCTACCACGCCGATGCGATAGATGCTGGGATTTGGTTGAGCTGATCTCGGGTCTGTGATATTTCCTTGCGGATTTCCTCAAGCCTCTTGAGCAGCTCAGTTTCAATGTCTTGGAGTTCTTTGATCTGATTCTCTAGATGCTTCAGCTTGGCTTCCAAGGTCTTGATTTGGGCTTGCATGACTTTCAGTTCTTCTCTGCCATCGTCGCGTTTCTTGGCTAAGTCCTGCTGAGCCAGTCGCTCCGATATCCTTTGATGAGCTGTAGAAACTTGAGGCTGGTGCCCTTCAATAAAGGCGGCAGGAATTATTGCGCTTTCTAGCTCCGATGGCAGTCGACCTTTCAATTCCTTGAAAATTTGGCGAATTGGTTCTGCATCTTCTACGAGGACGGCAGTGCTCTTGTTTAGATGAGTCAGCATTTCTTGAAGTCTTGCCTTGACCTCATCAGAGATGGTGGTGGAAGATTGCGCAGAGCTAATTTCTTCATCTCCGATTGCGGCGTCCAGGTTGAGTGATGCGAAGCTCATGGCCAGAGAATCTTGCGCCTGAAACAAGACATTAATGAACAAGTGTTATTAAAATAATGAATTGACACAAGAAATCAGTTGGTACCAACTTAAAGAGTCCTTCGTGGACATAATCAGGTACTTCTGTTGTTATCGGAGCTTGGAGTGTGGATGGCTCAATAAGGGGCGTCTCTTGGGCTGGTGCAATTAGAGAGGTTGCGGGCTGTTGAGAAGATTGTTGCTGAATAGCGCTTGCCTCCAATTGTACATTTGCAGCTGGTTCTTCCACGATTGACTGAGGGATGATCTAAAAATATGAAAATGAATTGGTGGGGATTGAAATCTAGTTTGAAATTATTTGAAAAGGTTACCTGTTGAGCCGATTCTGCTTGAGTGTCCTGAGCTGGGGCCGGCTGAGGATCGGGCAGTATGATATTTGTTTGCTGAAGAGGAATTGTCATTACCGATTTATTTTAAGAAATATAAGACAGATAGAGTCAGATTATTACCGATACTGCATCAAGAAGCATCCTAGCGCCCTCGACAGCTTTTTCTGCAGTTTCCTCGGCAGCACGAGAGGTTGGTTGGCCGAGAATTTTTCTAGCGGGCTGTATAAAGAAGAGTTATTTGCTGGTTTTCAATCGGAAAGAAGAATCGGAAGTATGAGAAAATCGTACCAGAGCGTGGTTTTTCTTTAGCTTCTTTGGCACACTCACCCTAGTGGGGGCAGTTTTCCTCTTGCCTTTGCCATCCACAATATTGCCATCCACAATATCTGCAAGGGATGGTGCAGAACAGCCGATTCTTGGATCCAGGGTCCTAACTGCATAACGGATCGGTTTCCCGCTGTTGCTCACCACTGGCACATTCCCTTCAATTGACTGTCAAAGGGTTGAAATATAAATTATGGAGGATTCGTTTAAACGAAAGTTGAATATAAAAAGGAAAGATTTTAAAGAAAGAGCTTACAGGGTTTTCCAAGGCCTCAAAATCAGAGTCTATGAGACTGCAGTAGGTGATGGTCAGGATTCTGAATAAGTGAAGGGATAGCTCTTTCCACCAAGTCCTGAAGAGTCTGGACTGAAAACTGGTGCATAGTCATTCAAGGATTTCGAAATAGGCTTGAGGGGCAAGCGCCATGATCAGATCCATCTCCAGGTCGGTTGACACTGATTCGCGGTGTTTGATCTTGTCTGCGAAATAAAGGCCGATCGGGAGTTGACCAAATCCCAGCTGACGAGCTGCCACCGATGGGTTACGGAATTCATAGGATGAATTCTTGCGGCCATGTGCAATGTTGCTACCGAGGATGGCAGGTGTGATGAAAGATTTGAGTATTGGTAGGATCGTTGCAAGCTCATTCTGAATATTGAACAAAGGCAGCTCATAATCACGATCGGGGTTGTCATAGGCGAAGTAGTGGAGGTGCTCCGATGCGATTCCATGGTAAAAGCTTTCAAAGAAACTTGCCATGTTCTTTGAGTCAAGTCTCGACCCAGGGCAAGCCAATGCTGCTTCTCCAAACGACATGCATCGGCGAGCGGTTGCATCTTCTTCTTTTGTGTAATAGTTTGGAAATTGGCAATTCTTGAAGTCAAATTGGACAGCAGATCGGAACTGAGTGTGCAACTAGAGCTGGATAAACCACTAGGGGCCTCCGATGTGTCCGACTGCCTGACCTTCTGAAAGTTTGGCCGATACTTTGTGAAGAAGGTGGTAGACTACGCCAAGAAGAAGACGTCCGAGTGGCACCGATCCGCCGCGGGCTAATGTTTCTATGATTGACTGCATGTCGGTTGTGGCTCCAAGTGTTGATTTGCAAAGTATGAATCGTTCCAACCACATGTTGAGAAATGTTGCGTGTTCTGTCTCTCTCCTATAGAGCCAGTCTTGTGATGATTGGCGACATATTTTTTCTAGCCTTTAGAGCCTGTGCCAACTAGTTTGTACTCCAAATCACGGAGGAGTTTTCTTGGGTTGGTGTTATCTGTTGTGTTGAGGCCGGTCAACATGTGTACGTCCATCAATGTTGGTGTCATCAGGCTATGACCAAACATATAAGCATTGAGAGCATCGGACTAGAAGAGGGAGCTAGAGGCCAGTAAATTTTTATTCTTGGACATGTCAGCAAGGGATAAAGTAAGGCATTGATTTATATTTTTCTCATCCCAGAAGGCGGACTTGGCAGCTTGGATTCTAAGAAACCAATTTCTCCATCCTGGGACGGTGCCGAGCCATGATCGGAAGGAGACTGACCAATCGGATACCTGCAGAACCGATCCCTTGAATGGGAGTCTTTCCGATTCATTATTGATGAGGTCCGTCGGATCGGGGTCGCCCATCGGACCAAGGTAATACTCGGCATCAACATGGGAGACAGGAATGAGTAGGTTGTTCTTAAGATGCTACACTAAAAGGGGAATAAATGATAAATACAGTTGTGATGTTTTGCAAGTGACTTTGGAAGAAGAATGCAGGAGTTAAGATTAAAGATTTTGGGCATTTTTACCTTGGGCACTTGTGTGTTGTCAGCCTTGTCGCTTGGAGCCGCCATTGACGAAGCCCCTTTTGATCCGAAGCCCCTTTTGATCTGTTTGGAGCAAGCGTTTTTGTACCGAAGCCCCTTTTACTCTGTTTTAGAGTGGGCTTTTCCTTAGATCTGAATTGGCCTTACTCTCGGTAGGGTTGATTCAGTTCTATTTGAATTATCGAATATCAGCGATTTGTTCGAGGCCAATCGCTTTCGATGCTGCTTTTGTGGGTTCTAACAAGTTGTCGAAGCCCCTACAAGCTTTTAGAATACTGATAGCCGAAGCTGTTTTCGTAATAATTGTTTGGGCCAAAGCCCCTTTTACTCTTTTTTTTAGAGTAAGCTTTTCTGGACCGAAGCCCCTTTTACTCCTTTTCGGAGTAAGCTTTTCCTTAGATCTGAATTGGCCTTACTCTCGGTAGGGTCAATTCAGTTCTATTTGAATTGTCGAATACCAGCGACTTGGTCGAAGCCAATCGCTTTCGATAATGCTTTTTTGGGGAATACCTCGTTCATATATGGTTTGACGAGTTACAGTAAGCACCGCCTCGTTAAAAACCTCACCCCTTGGTTAGGGTCCCCTTGTGAGAAAAAGAGTACGGGCTTTTTGGAAAGAAAGTAAAAATGCTATTCAACTTAGTGACTTCGTTTATAGAATACGAAGCCATTTTACATCTTTTTCATTGATAGTATTTGCGTAAGCTGTCTGCATTCCGTGAATGCGGCAGCTCATTGCCTTTGTCGTCGCCTAAGCGAAATGAGCCAGGCCTATTGCTTTTGATGACGAGAAATGGGCCTTCCCATTTCTGTTGCAGCTTTCCAGCGGGCATGCTTGGATTTTTCCTTAGGACCCAGTCCCCTGCCTTGATATCTTTCTTGACCACCTTTTTGTCTCGCCATTTTCTTGTCTCAGCTTGATACTTGGAAATATTTTTTGCTGCTTGGAGCCTGTATATCTCAGTGAGATCCTTGTCGACGGCTTCGCTATCTTTGGGAGCTTCTTGTTGTGTGCGAAGCCCTTTGTGCAGTATTTCCTCTGGGCATACTGCTTCTTCACCGTAAAGCAGTTTGAATGGAGTAAACTATGTTGCCCTTGATGTGGTGGTGTTATGGGCCCAGATCACCTTCGGCATCTCTTCTACCCACTTGCCTTTTTTCTTACAATTTGCAAGGCACTTTCAAATGGCTGTGAAGATTAAGCCATTGGCTCTTTCAACTGCTCCGTTTGTTTGTGGGTGGTAGACCGAAGCGAATTTCGCTTTCGTTCCAATTGACATGCAATATTGCCTGAATTCGTCGCAGTCAAACTGCTTCTCATTGTCCACTGTTATTTCCCTTGGTACTCCGAATCGGCACACAATTTGCTGCCAGAAGAATTTGATCACTGTTTTTGCTGTGATGTTAGCCGGTGGTCTGGCTTCGATCCACTTAGTAAAGTACTCAACTGCTACTATGGCGTATTTCAGATTTCCTTGTGCTGTTGGAAGTGGGCCAACTAGATCAATGCCCCATCTTTGCAAAGGCCATGTTGGAGTTATCAGCTGTGACTGCTTCGAAGGAGATTTTCTGTTTGCTGCACACTTTTGACACTGATCACATGTCTTGACCGTGTTTGTTGCATCCATGATGATTGCAGGCCAGTAAAATCCTTGCCTCATTGCCTTCCCAACTAGAGCTCTTGCCCCAAAGTGTGCTCCACATAAGCCACTGTGTATCTCTTGAATCAGTTCTTTTCCTTCGTTGTGAGAGATGCAATGAAGCCAAGGAGCTACAACTCCTTTCTTGTAAAGGACATCATCTATCATCTGATAGCATCATGCTCTTTGTTGCATAGCTTTTAGATCATCTTCGTCAATTGGTTCATAGTATCCCCGAAGAAAAGCTATTATTGGGGATCGCCAATCCTCTGAGCTTATTGCATTGATCAGCTTCGTTGGTCATCTGAGTCCTTTATCGATGGTGATGTTAATGTTTGAAAGAATACATCAGGTGGAAGCTTATCCCCCTTTGCAGCTGCCTTAGCCAAAGCATCTGCCTCTTCATTTTTTGCTCTTGGGATGTACTCCACAGTGAAACCTTTGAATTTTTTCTCCATTGAGCATACAGTGGTCAAGTATTTGATGAGTTCTGGTTGCTTCGCTATGCTTTCTTTTTCAATGTGATCTGCTACCACCTTAGAATCTGTTTTGACAGTGAATCTCTGAGCTCCCAAAGCCTTGGCTTTTCTGAGCCCAAGTAACATAGCTTCGTACTCAGCAACGTTGTTTGTGCTTCTGTCACTGCATTTGCAAAACTCTAAATTTGCTGCATATCTCATTTTTACACCTGAAGGCGATTGCACAATTGCTGCGATGCCAGCTCCTTTGTCCCTCCAAGCACCATCACAGTGTATCAGCCAATTTTCCTCTCTGATAGCATTTTGTGGTGAAGGCGATGTCCACTCCGCAATGAAGTCAGCTATGACTTGCGATTTGATTGATGTTCTTCTTTCAAAGTCCATGACGTATTCAGAAAGCTCCGCAGCCCACTTGCGTATTCTGACGGAAGCCTCTTTGTTGTTCAAAAGCTCTTTAAGAGGCTGATCTGTGAGGACTTTGATGTTGTGGCCCTCAAAATAGTGTCTGAGCTTTCTGGAAGCCATTATCACTGCATAGATCATCTTCTCAATCTCTGTATAAAACAGCTTCGACGAGTTCAATGCCTCCGACACATAGTACACTGGCTGCTGAATGTTTCTACCATCTGCCAGCCTTTCTGTGATGAGCGCTGCACTAACTGCTGATTGTGATGCTGCAATGTACAGTAGCAGTGGTGCTTTTGGGTTTGGTACTGTTAGCTTCGTGAGCTGCATCAAGTATTGCCTTAGCTCGTGGAATGCTTTTGACTGCTCCGGCCCCCATTGGAACTTAGCTGCGTTTCTGAGTGTTGCAAAGAATGGTAAGCTTCGCTCTGCTGCTTTTGCGATGAATCTGTTGAGTGCGGCAATTCTGCCCGACAGCTTCTGCACGTCTCTCATGCAGTTTGGCTCTTCCATGTCAAGTATTGCATTTATCTTGTCTGGATTAGCTTCTATTTCATGAGTTGAAACCAGACAACCAAGTATTTTGCCTTTGGTCACTCCAAATACACACTTTTCTGGGTTTAGCTTGAGACCGGCTTGTCTCATGCGAGCGAAGGCGGTTGCCAGATCTGATACGTGATCTTGCCTTTTTGCACTTTTGACCAAGATGTCGTCAACATATGCCATTATGGTTTTGAACAGTTCATCCTTGAACACTGTGCTTGACATTCGGCAGAAGCTGCTTCCTGCATTCCGAAGCCCCTCGGGCATCCTGACGAAGCAAAAAGTGCCAACTGGTGTGATAAAGCTGGTTTTTTCCTCATCCTCTTTTTTCATCCAGATTTGGTGATAGCCAGAAAAGCAATCTAAGAGGGACATCATTTGCTGCTGCTTGATCAACAATCTTGTCGATTCTTGGTAGTGGGTAATCATCTTTTGGGCAAGCTTTGTTGAGGTCGGTGAAATCAATGCACATTCGCCATTTTCCATTCTTTTTCTGAACTGGTACAGTGTTTGCTAGCCATGTTGGATATTTGACTTCGCGTATGACATTGGCGTCCAGCAGCCTTTGCACTTCGGCTTTTACTGCATCAGCTTTCTCTTCTGACATCTTTCTCAACTTTTGCTTTTTTGGCTTCATATCAGGACTGATTGCCAGCTTATGCTCAATTATGCTTCTGTCAACACCTGGTAGATCTTTGCTTGACCAAGCGAACACATCCTTGTTATTTCTCAGGAATTCGATGAGCCTATCTTCTTCGTCCGGCTCTAGATCTGAGCCAATGATCACTTCTCTGTCAAAGGCATCAGGCTGCAACTGCACCGGCTTCGTGTCTGCAGCTTTCTGCATCTTTCTACTATCTTTCTCAATATTTGACTTTTCTTCTGGGTAATATGGATCTTTTTCTTCATGCAGATGCACATTTCGCTGACCAGGTGCTCTGGCTTTCTCGATGTTTCTGGCTTCCCTCTGGTCACCATATACAGTTATAACTCTTTTGAGAGCTAGCATTTTCATGCATAAGAATGACTGCCTTATGATGATATCAAAGGCGTTTATGACTCCTCTTCCGAAGATGACATTGTAATCAAAGACCATGTCTACTACATCAAAGGTGATGTATTCTGTTCTTGCATTGGATGTGTCACCGAAGGATACTTGCAGTGAAATTTTCCCGAGTGTTTGGGTTCGCTTTCCTCCGAAGCCGACCAACGGAGTGTCTAATGGCTCCAGGTTATCTGGGTTGATATTGGTCATGTTTCTCAGTGTTTTTGCTAGGATGATGTCAGCAGAGCTTCCTGTGTCCACTAGCACCTTTCCAATCGTCCAGCCAGCAATATTGGCTTCGATCGACATAGCATCGTTGTGTGGGTAATTGTGGAGCTTGAGATCTTCCTCAATGAAGGTGATGGGCATATGAGACCATTTCGACTTTTTGTACGGGCCATCAACAGAGATGTTGTTGACTTGACAGAAATAGCTTTTCCTTTGCTTTTTGTTCTCAAAAGCA
This sequence comes from Alloteropsis semialata, assembly GCA_004135705.1. NCBI lineage: Eukaryota > Viridiplantae > Streptophyta > Magnoliopsida > Poales > Poaceae > Alloteropsis > Alloteropsis semialata. Next base: position 23,668,545 of record CM014272.1, read on the forward strand.
AGCGATGATCCTCCAGAAATGGGCATGATGTGTCCATAGCTTGGGAGTGGACTTGGAACTTCTTTCTGATTGGCTTTTTGTTGTGAAAGTGGTGGTGGTGGTGGCAGCTCCTCAACCTTTATGTTTTGCGAAGCCACTTGCTGGGAGGTTTGAGGGTATAAGTGAGGATATATGGCTTGTGGGTAATAATGCTGAAAGGTTTGTGGCGAAGGCAAATATTGAGTTGCCATCACTGTTGATGGGTGCACAGTGTTTGAGTTTAGCGAAGGATATACTAGGCAGTATGGTTGGATAGCTTGGGTAGGGTTTTGGGTATTTGGCTGCGAAGCGGATATTGGCTTCATTTGGGTTGCTTGAATCTTCTCTGCTCTTAGCTTTTCTATTGTTTTCTTGATATCTCTGCACTGTTCTGTACCATGGGTGTGATTTTTGCCGTGGTATTGGCAAAACAGATCAGGTCTTGCTGGACCTCTTCCTCTTCCTCGGCCTCTGCCGGCTTTTCCACCCCTTTGAGTGGGCTCATTTCTCTGGTTGGGGTATTGGCTTTCTGGGTACGGTGGTTTGGTTTCGTAGGAAGAAGGCGGATTGTCTACCTTCATGATTGTTTGGTGGGAGTAGTTTTGGTAGTTGTGGCTGTGGTGATGGGTTTTGGCTTGTGACTCATATTGGTTTCTCATGATGGCTTCTCTAGCCAATCTCATTCGGTTGTCATTGTCAGAGCGACAGTATTTTTTGAACTCCTCATACAGGTCTGCCAGAGTAGCTGGTGTCTCTCTTGCGATATGCTGTGCAAACAATCCGGGGCGAAGCCCTTGTATTGCTGCAAATTTTGCTGCTTCATCAGGGATATGTGGAGCTTGAGCACGTAGAGTGACGAATCTGCGGAAGTAGTCCTCTAGGGGCTCCTTCGGCTGATGGTGTAGTGTGAGTTCAGCATATGAGAGTGATTGGTCTCCCATAATGCCAAAATTTTTGATAAGCTCCCTCTTCAAATCATACCAGCTGTTGATTGATAGGCCAGGCAGCTTCGTGTACCAGTTCATTGCTGTGCCATCGCAGACAATGATGAAGGATTTTGCTAGAACAACATCATCTCCCCCTGCCGAAGCTATTGCAGCTTCATAGCTCATTAGGAATTGCTTTGGGTCGGTGAGGCCGTTGTATCTTGGTAGAGAAATGGGTTTATAGGAAGGTGGCCATCTTGCCAGTTGGAGGCTTTCTGAAAATGGGCACGTATGGTCGATGGGGCGAGTGTGGAGTGTTTGGAAGCCAGTTTGGGATGAAGAGTTGTGGTTTGGTGGGTTGATGGTGATGTTTGGCTCATTAAGCTCTGCTTGGAGCTCAGCGACTTGCTTTTTGGCTTTCTCTAGTTCTTGACGCAGCTTTTCAGCTCTGGAGCTTGTGTTGTTCAGCCTCCTCTGCTTCGCTTGCCTCAGCTCCTCGAGCTGCTTTTTAACTTGCAGCAATTGATGCTGCTGCTCCTCTTCCTCCTCTTGCATATGTTGCTCTAGTTCGAGCTGTGCTGCATCTAGCTCTCTCTGCTGCTCGAGGCGTCGAAGACGAAGCCTTTCTTCAAGTCGGTGCATTCTCTCCTCAGTGGTAAGGGTTTCTTCATCGATCTCTTGATCGTCGAGAATGGCTTCGGTTATTGGTGGTGGGTTTGTTGGTGGAATTGTGGGTCGGGGCGCGGCTTCGATGCTGAGGGTTGCATTTGGCACAGTGGTGGTTGGTTTGGTTGGTTTGATTGGCTTTTTGGGTGGCATGGTGGTTATCGTGGGTTTTGTTCGTGCACTGCACAAACGGTGGGCGCCAGTTGTTGGGTTAGTAGCCGAAGCCAATGAACCCAGACAACGGTTGAAACTGAACGACTGGGACAAGCAACAATATATTACTTATCAACAGTATTCTTGGAATCAACAACCTTTACATGTGGGAGAGGGCCTCCTTTTATAGGGAGACCAAAGGTCTTTACATTCCCATTATACCCCTATGATCAAGCATCATCCTCTAGACTATACAATACAAATAGCCTAGGGACACTTTGGTACATTTTCTCCTCCCAATGTGAATGCGTAGACTTGCGATTCCGTGTTTGACTTGGCTTAGACTTGGTCTTCTTGGACTTGGTCCACCCCTGCTTCGCTAGCTGGAAAAAGCTAAGTAGCCCGTGGATTCGGCTTCTTTCGAACTGAGACAACCCAAAGCCATCTCCCAGCATCCAGAAATCCGACGGCTCCTCCAAGAACCTGCAATATAGAGTGAGCCGAAGCTTGCCATTAACTCATTCATAGCTTTTGGCACCCAATAGTATCAATACTTCACCAAATTGGCTTCTAACTCGGTTCAGATAACGTCGCTTTGGTATGCTGTAAGGCGATGACCGAAGCCAATTGGCTTTAGTACACAGCGAGACGTGATCACCGAAGCCGATTGGCTTTGGTCCAACTCGCCTGACCGAAGCCAGATTAGAGACCTGTAAAGCAGATAAAGCTAAATTGGCTTCATCTCCTTTGTTCATTGCTGCCCTTACGCATGAGATAGAGCAAAACAAGTAGAAGGCGTTTGTCGGCGGGCCAAATCCCCAACACCTTCATTCCGGTTGGTTGGATTAAAAGTGATTTACTCCCGGATGGGTGTTGAGAACCGGACAAGAGGCAGTAAGCCACGTTTTCAGTAGCACTTCGCAGTGGTGCATAATTCAATCCTTTAGAAAGAGAAATACTAATAACAACGCAAAACCATGACATTCAGTTTCCTTTATGAATTCAGCAGAGCTTGAGTTTCATTCACATTTACAACCCGTATTTAAGGAATCATTTCTCATGGTACAAGTGTTCTTAAATTCAACACTACAATATTATCAGTTATTTTCCTTCAAGGCATCTCTAAAACGAATGCTAAGTTTTAACTGGTGGCCTTTCTTGCCAAACCCAGCAGTCAATTTCTGCCTCATTGCGACAAATTCATTGTAATCTATGCACCCATTCCCACAAGACCTAGTCTAGATGGAGATAAAAGGATGATCGGGTGACAGAGCTTTCCACAATAAGGGTCCAAAACTTTTGAAAATAGCTCCCACTTTAAAACACACCCATACCCCCTCGCATATCCCCCAGTTGAGGCCCACACGACAGCTAAAGAATGATGAAAGTTTTTAGTTCCTGAAAAAATGGCACTTTCTAAAATGTTTCGTACTTTTTCCGCTATTTTTTTCACCAACAATTTTCTTACCCGCCTCCTGTACCCACCCCCGACCCGTCCCCGTCAATTTTGCTCGTAAATGCCCTCCTCGCCTTTCCTTCCTCGCACGGGCGCCCCATCGCATCTCACCAGAACCGAGCAGAAGCAGATGCCCGCGTGTGCCAAACCTTCCAAGTTCCCACGCTCGCGATGGACGCTGCCCCCACCTCTGCCGCTGCAGCGGCTACCGTCAGGCCGTGCCGTCTGCGGTCGCAGCCCAGCAGCCGGCGGTGGCTCCGCAGATGCAGTGCAGTTCGGCGGCGCCGACAGCAGGAGCGGCAGCGGCGTCCCGAGGGCCTGCCGGCACCACATGCCGCAAGCAGAAGTCGCTCGGCCTCTTTTGCCTTCCAGGAGATTTTGGGAGCTCCTCCGCGGGAGCTCCTCCGCCCGGCGCCCTGCAGGAGGTGCTCCGCCGAGGGGGGCCTGCACCTCCGCGGGGAGCTCCACCGCCCGGCGCCCACACCGCCTTGACATAAACAATATCAAACACTAAGGTTGAAGCCCTCGAGGACATGGCCACCGAGGTGAGAAAGCTCATCCTCATTTGTGCTGCTTTCTACCTCTTGCTACCTTTCCTGCCGTGGACGAAGTCGAATTGGCCTTCATTTCTCTTCTTGTGCAGAAATGAATCTTTATGCTTTTTGTTCATGCAGTAATATGAGACATGCTATGATGTGTACTCCCTTTTGTCCCACAAGTGAAAACAGTGATTTGGAATAATTCTTGTATTAGGGCTCTGCTGGTTGATGGTTTACACACTGCAATGTTACACAGACCAGTAATCCTGGGACTCGTCCAAGCACTTGATGACCAAGGGTGGACTTCTTGATTGATTGTTTAAGGGAAGGAAGCTTGACTTTTTTTGGTGAAATAAAACAGATGCAGAGGGATAGCAACAAGTTTGTTGACTTCCTAATGAATGGTCAGTTTGCTTTTCGTAATTTCCTTCTTTTAATAATGTTCCTCAGCTCTTCTGGTCATGGTTGTATCGAGAATATGTGTGTTGCTGAAATGTTCAGTCCAGTTTATGGTTTGCTCCTGTATCGATATGCATTGACATTGCCTGTGGATGTAAACTGCAAGAAAGACCTTTGTTAAACACGAACCATTGAACTACTAGAGGGCAGAGGCCCATACAAATTTCTGCTCCTCCCCTTTTGCCGTGACAATTCTGTTTGCACGCTGCTTATTTTCGTATGCACAGCAAGAGCTGCAAACATGCACCTTTTTGATCTTGTTCAGTAGCGAATCCAACTCCGTTTTCTTCCACAAAAATATTATTGAACCATTGTATCCTACTCCTGAGCAAGCATAATAGATCTGTGCTTATTGTTTCTTTTGCATAATTTGGCGGTCTAGAAACATTATTGCACAACGATTTCAGAATGAATGACCAGTTTGGAGATAGACTTGTGATAATTTGTGTGCTGTGCTTCTGATGAAATGTGTCATCACCTAACAATCTGTTGACGATCAAAATTGGCACGAAAGGAGTTTGCCTGCAATCTGGGTAAAACCGGTGACACCGGTTTTATGAAACCGGTAAGACCGGATTTTGAGACATTGTCAAATTAGCATTTTGATTGCACCATTGCATAGCTTGCATTGAGACGATCAAAATGCATATATAGAAAGTCTGATTTGGAGTTCGGATGAGAAAGTTATAGCTTCGGGAAGATCTTCACCAACCGGTTTTGTAAATCCAGTGGTACCGGTTTTAGGCAGAGTCCTAGTAGATTTGGAAATCCATGTGGATTACGACTTGTAAAAAGATTTCCTTGCGGGGCAAGACCTCTCCACCCTATAAATATAAACGGTCACGGCCGATTGAGGGTTATCCAATCGATCAAACACAAAGTATCTTTACTTTTTATCCCTTCAAACTCTAACTTTTCCAACCCCTCCTGCTGTTCGTGCTTCGTCTCTACGGCGTTTGACGATGCTCTGAGTGGCCTGCCGACCTCAGAACAACCTTAGGCGCGCCAGCCCTGACGGGGTCCCTCCCGGGCCGACGTTCGTAGGTCTTCGCGGCGAACCCTAGAAATCCGGTGGCACCGGATTCATAAAACCGGTGGTACCGGTTTTACCAAGGCCGCTGCAGGTGTTCGATCCATTGCGGATCCGCGAGCTAGCGCATACCTCGGTGTGTTGTCCAGAAAAAGCATCAACACAATCCATTGATTATGGTCTGTTAATATTCAATTGTTGTTTTCCAGGTTTAGCATTGAGTATCCGTAGCACTTCCCGTTGACCCCTTGAAATCCATTGTGTCCCAGCTGTAATGCTATGTATGCCATTTTTAGGTATCTCTGTCATGGGTCCAGTGATTTCCTATTGCTTGAGACATGGTTGGAAAAATAGAATTTTTGAGTCCAAAATAGGGAAACCAAATAACCCATGACAGTTCTGTATTTTTGCATTGCTAAATAAACTTTTTGCCAGATGAACACTCACAGGGCAGTAGTACGACAGGACAGTTAGATTGAATCAATTAAATAGTTCTTGTTAACCTCATTTGTGGTGCATA
>CM014272.1:23704562-23733620 GCA_004135705.1 Alloteropsis semialata
TGTATATGGAAATTAGATTATTAGTGTATATGAAAATTAGTTTATTAGTGTATATGGAAATGAAATAATTAGTGTATATGGAAATTAGTTTATTAGTGTATATGGAAATTAGATTATTAGTGTATATGGAAATATGATTATTAGTGTATATTTATTATGAATATATTTATTATAAATATATTTATTATACTTTGTTATTTCATGTATACTTTGTTATTTCATGAATATACTTTGTTATTTCATGTACTTTGTTATACAAATTATAAATATATTTATTATACTTTGTTATTTCATGTATACTTTGTTATTTCATGTAAACTTTGTTACTTGTTTAGAAATGATTATTAGTTATTGATTATTGTTTAGAAATGATTATTAGTTATTGTTTAGAAATGAATGTGTTAGAAAATTTTATGATTATATGCAAAATTTATTTATTATATGAATGATATTAGTTACTTGTTTAGAAATGATTATATGCAAAATTTATTTATTATATGAATGAATGTTGTCATTTGTGATTAATGCAGAGGATGTTTTACCATGAAGAGCTCCCAATGACAGAAAAAGCAAAAGCTATTGCGGACCAACTATTTGGATTCATTATGGACCAAGTTATAAATCCAAACGGAGAGTACCACCATGACGGACGCGCTATCGCTCAATTAGGCTCCCTTTCCGCTCCTTCTTCCAGTTCTGGCCGTAAATTGTAAACAACTTTTAAATGCTCTAACTTTTGTATTGGCTGATCTCAAATGTTTATATGTGAATGTTCGAGAAAAATGCAATCAAAGTCGGGTCAAAATCAATTAACAATTGCGACGACTTCAATCTTATTGCGTGAAAGATCGTGTACGACATACGACATATGACGCGCAAACACATAGACGCGTAGACGAATTGTATATAACTAACCCAAATATCAAACATTTAAAAAAAATTGTCGGTTGGTGTTACCAACCGGTACCAAAGGCACCCTTTGGTACCGGTTCTGGACCCGGTACCAAAGGCACCCTTTGGTACCGGCTCTGGACCCGGTACCAAAGGCCGACCCCTTTAGTCACGGTGTCGCGGTACCGGTTCCAGAACCGGTACCTATGAGGGTTACGAACCGGTACTGATGGCGGTTTCTCCGGTAGTGTTGACTCCCCCTTTGCCAAGTTCCGTCAAGACCGACGCCATTGGGACCTTGATCCCTGCTTCATCCATCTACATTCCAAGCCACTATGTGCCTTAATCCATGATACACTTTGGGGATCTGGTGTTCATGTTGCATGCGGAACCGACATTTGTGGATTGCCGATTGCAGCGCACAACCCCAGCCTCCAAAACTCAGGCTAAGCTGGTCGAGAGGCAGGTCCTGAGGGAGGAACCATCTACTCAATGACTACGGTGGTCAGATGTCTCGATGATGTTTGGTGCCAAAGATCACCCAATCAACCTCTATTCGGGTCCACTACTCTAGCTGATCATCAAGCCTCGCATAGGCCCATACAAGGTCAGACGAACCTTAGTTGACAGTGGGAGTTCTTTGAATCTATTGTTCACCAAGACATACGACGAAAAAGAGGTCCTTTGTTCTGGTCAACCAACCCTTCTATGGGGTAATTGCAGAGTTTCCGCATACTCTTTGGAAAGTGTCGATCAACAAGCTACATTCGCAGAAGGAACAAATGTCTAAGTGGATTTTCTAACCTTTAAAGTGGCAGTTTTTGACTCAGCCTACAATTTCATCTTGGGGCGTCTGTTCTTTGGAAAGTTGATGGCAGTCGCACACTTCACATACTCAATGCTCAAGATCCCTGGTCGTCATGGACCAATAATTGTCGAAGATGACAGGGTTGGGGCCACTAGGTGCAAAATAAAGACCCTCGACATGATCTGGCGAAACAAAGAGGCTGCGGCAGATTCTGGAGAGCCTAGTAAAAAGCAAAGAAGAACAGCACCGACTACAAAGGTGTTCGACCATAATCCCGTGAGGCAAATGGCAAGGAAGCTAAAGGAAAGTTTTGCTTCAGGTGCTACAAACCAGGACATGGAAAGCTGGAGTGTGAGGCCAAGTTGTTGTGTGAGGTTTGTGGAAGCACAGATCATCTCACGAGCAAATGCCCCATCTTGAAGCAGCCACGTATCCTTGCTCATCCATGTGGGTACGATGTTAATGGTTTGGGCTTTTACCACATACCACATGCGCCCATTGCCATAGGAAAATCAGATAATCATACTGCATTAGTGACAGTACAAGGGGGTACACTGACTTTGGATCAACTGGTTGCCGAACTATGCCGCTTGATCCCAGAAAAATGGAGTTGGCAAGTGACACCACAGGGAGAAAATACTTTTGTTGCTCCTTTCCCTTCACGGGGCGAGGGCGATCTTCAACGTTCTGTTGCTTTTGGGAAAGCAGATATTAAGGAACATGGTGTCAGCTTGCATTTTGAGGAGTGGAACCATATTGAGGAGGGGCAACAACTACCTAGAGTATGGATAAGGATTTTTAGACTCCCAAAAAGGCTGCGGGAATTCTCAGTTCTTTGGGCACTGGGGTCGATGTTGGGAGCTACGCAAACTGTGGACATGATCACATCACTAAGAAGTGATTATGGTCGAGTTGAGATAGCAGTCCTGGATGTCAACCTCCTACCCAACAGAATTGAATCAGTGGTCATTGGAGATAGGCTGTACACATTGCCTATCCAAGTTGATGTGCCAGATGAGTTTAACATGGAAGTGGATAATAACAATAATGGGGCTGGTGGCAGTGGTGAGGGCAAAGATCAAGAGCCAAAGGATGATAGGAAAGAACAGTCATTTATGGAGAATAAAGGGTCAGCTAGCTCACAATCTCAAATCCCTCCCAAATCAAATGGTAAACAAATGAATGGGATAGTTGATACACAAGATGCTAGTGTCGACAAGGAGGGTGACTTTCTCATGGGGATTTCAGAATACCCCAGTTTCTATCCTAATGTCAACTTTCAGAAAGGTAATTTTCCTTTAAATTTAAGCAAACAAAGTGGACATTGGAGTAGTACTACTGTATTGGGAATTGAAAATCACTCCAAGCCTTTGTTCTCTACAGAAAGTTGTTTCTCACAGGGAACAGAAGCTTGTGAAAATGTTTTTAGTGACTTGTTGCCGCAGCTACAGTCACCATTAACACCCCTGAGGAGAAGCAAACGTAGGGAATAGTCAGTTGACGAGCATTCCCTGGAGCGTGCAGAAAGGATTAAACAAAGCTCAATTTGAAGGAACCAGGTATGTCCAATTGCAAATCCTTTCCTACACTTTCAGATTCACGCATAGCGTCTAATATAAGTAAATTAGGAATTTCTTTTGGAAGCGATATATCTAAAGGAGCCGAGAAAATTAGGATTATGGAAAATGATAGGCTAGTAGCTGTACCCAAAATTGAGAGATCATTAGGTAATAAAATGAGTAAAGATCTTGTGGAGCATTTCAGCGACAGTGACAGTGATAATGGCTTGGACCATCAGGCAATAAATCACCTAGTTGGTGATATTGCGGAAGATGTTTTGGGAGAGGACAGCAGTCACTGGTGTGACTTTAAGGCTGTCCCTAGGAAAAACAAATCGTGTTCAAGCAAAAAAGCTATGAAAAAGAAAAAACAGTTCGCAAATGAAAGAAATTTTTTGGAATAGCATAGGTCTTCGGGACTTGGCTAAATTGGGATTTCTTTCAGATACAACTAGGGATGAACATTTAGATTTCATTTGTTTACTAGAAACTGGCAGAAATGAATATAAACCCTATGAATTAGCACACTTTTGTTGTGGCAAAAACTTCCTTTGGAGTTGGTCACCACCTAGGGGTAGATCAGGGGGGATTTTAGTAGGAGTCAATCTAGAAACTTTTGATGTTGCAAATATTTCTCATGGCGACTTCTATGTGAAGTTTAAGCTTAGAAATAAATCAAATAATTTTGAATGGATATTGATAGCAGTATATGGTGCCGCTCAGAACGAATTTAAAGAGAGCTTCTTACGTGAGTTGGTTCATACTTGTTCCATAGAATCGATCCCAATCCTTGTGGGAGGGGATTTCAACATCATTAGGTGCCCAAGTGAAAAGAATAACAATAGATATGAAGATCGATGGCCGTTCTTATTTAATGCTGTTATAAACGGCTTGGATTTAAGAGAACTAGAGCTATCTGGTCGACAATTTACCTGGGCCAATAACCTACCAGTACCAACTTACGAAAAGCTCGATAGAATCTTAGTATCCACTGACTGGGAATTGAAATATCCAAAAGCAACAGTTCAGGCCCTTACTAGAGAAATTTCAGACCATACCCCTTTATTGTTAGACACTAGAGAGTCATCCCAAACGGACAAAAAGCATATGTTCAAATTTGAACTAGGCTGGCTGACAAGGGATGGCTTCTATGATACAGTTGCGGAGGTATGGCAAAAAGAAAATAAGGGTAGGACACAACTAGAGAGATGGCAAAATAAAATTAGAAGGCTAAGACAGTATCTAAGAGGCTGGGCTAAAAATACAAGTGGTTCATACAAAAAAGAAAAAAAAGATATAGACAAAATAGACCAATTGGATAGAAAGGCTGAGTTATCAATGTTACAACCACATGAGGTGGATTTAAAACATTGTTTAAAAGAACGGTTAATCCAATTATTAAGGGAGGAGGAAATAAAATGGTATCAAAGATCTAAGACCGAGCAGCTCTTAAAAGGGGACAACAACACGAAATATTTCCAGCTAGTAGCAAACGGCAAACATAGGAAGACGCGCATCTTTCAGCTTGAAGATGGTAGTCACATAATTAGGGGTGATGATGAATTGAAATCATATATCACACAGTATTACAAAAGGCCTTTTTGGTCCAAATGATTGTGAGGGTTTCAATATGGATGAGACTAGAACTGATGATATGCCACAAATAACAGCTGAGGAAAATGAAAAATTGATAGCGCAATTCACTGAAAAGGAGGTTAAAGATGCAATATTCCAAATGAAACACAATAAAGCACCGGGTCCAGATGGGTTCCCCGCGGAATTTTATCAAACCTTTTGGGAAATCATTAAACATGACCTTATGGCTTTATTTAATGAGTTTCATAATGGAACTTTGAATCTCTATAGCCTTAATTTTGGTATCATTACATTGCTACCAAAGCAGAAGGAGGCAACTCACATCAAGCAATTTCGTCCTATTTGTTTACTTAATGTAAGTTTCAAAATCTTTACAAAAGTAGCAGTGAATAGGATTACAGGAATTGCTGATCATTTAATCAGTCCGTCTCAATCTGCTTTCCTTCCTGGAAGAAATATAATGGAAGGCGTAATCATTTTGCATGAAACAATACATGAACTTCATAGGAAAAAGATGAATGGGGTCATTCTAAAGTTAGACTTTGAGAAAGCATATGACAAAGTTAATTGGTCTTTCCTGCAGCAAACATTACGGATGAAAGGTTTTTCCGAAAAATGGTGTCAATGGATCGATAGCTTTGTTAGTAAAGGGAGTGTTGGGATAAAAGTGAATGATGATATGGGTAGATATTTTCAAACTAAGAAAGGGCTACGACAGGGAGACCCATTATCCCCCTTGCTCTTTAATCTTGTAGTAGACATGTTGGCAGTATTGATATCCAGAGCCAAGGAAGAGAGGCAAATAACAGGTTTAGTGCCGCATCTGGTTGAGGGGGGCCTTTCTATTTTACAGTATGCGGATGACACTATACTCTTTTTGGAACATGATTTTGAACAAGCAACAAATATGAAATTATTATTGTGTGCCTTTGAGCATTTATCTGGACTCAAAATTAACTTCCATAAGAGCGAGTTATTTTGCTATGGAGATGCAAAGGAATGTGAGGATCAATACACGCGGATTTTTGGATGTGGAATGGGGCAGTACCCATTTCGATATTTAGGCATTCCAATGCATCATAAAAAGATAAGCAATACTGATTGGAAAATAATAGAAGAGAAATTTGAAAAAAAAAAGCTTAGTGGTTGGAAGGGTAAATTACTTTCATATGGGGGTCGTCTGGTCTTGATTAATTCTGTGCTATCAAGCCTATCTCTTTTTATGTTATCTTTCTTTGAAATACCAAAAGGTATACTCCATAAGCTTGACTACTATAGGTCAAGGTTTTTTTGGCAAGGGGATAATCATAAAAAGAAATATAGGTTAGCAAAGTGGAATATCATCTGCAGACCAAAAGAACAAGGAGGTTTGGGCATCATGGACTTAGAAATCCAAAATAAGTGTTTACTTAGTAAGTGGTTGTTTAAACTAATTAATGAAGATGGGGTATGGCAACAGTTACTTAGAAATAAGTACTTGGGCACTAAAGCAATTACTCAAGTAGAGAAAAAGGTCGGGGACTCTCAATTCTGGACAGGCCTTATGAATGTTAAAAATCAATTCCTATCTTTTGGGAATTTTAGATTACAAAATGGGACTCAAATCAGGTTTTGGGAGGATGTTTGGTTAGGAGACTCCACTTTAAGAGAACAGTATCCTAACTTATATAACATAGTTAGGAGGAGGAGTGATACAGTAGCTGATGTTTTAAGTACAATACCTTTAAACATTTCCTTCCGGAGATCATTAGTACAGCAAAATCTTCATTCTTGGAATACTCTAGTTCTAAGAATTGCGGAGATTCAGCTAAACAATGAACCAGATTTGTTTAAATGGTCGCTTCACTCAAGTGGACAATTTTCAGCTAGAACCATGTACAATGCATTGCTAAATTCGAATATGATACCCCATAACAGATTTATTTGGAAACTTAAAATACCCTTAAAGGTAAAAGTTTTCCTCTGGTTTCTCTACAAAGGAATAGCACTCACCAAAGATAACTTAGTTAAAAGAAACTGGCATGGTAATGAAAAATGTTGTTTCTGTAATACTAATGAGACAATACAACATCTTTTCTTTGATTGTGTCCTTGCTAAGTTTGTTTGGCGAATGATAGAAATTACATTTGGACTTAGGCCTCCTTTAAGTGTAACCGACATGTTTACTACCTGGTTAAATGGTGTGTCAGCACACGAAAAATTTCTAATCCTTGTAGGTGCAGGCGCCATGTGCTGGGCCATATGGTTAAGCCGGAATGATGTTGTATTTGATAAAGCACCTATTTGTTCTTTTATGCAGGTTATATACAGGGGTACACACTAGACAAGGATGTGGTCTTTATTTCAGCGTGAGGAGGATCGAAGTTTTATTCCAAAAGGATGTCGTCTCCTGGAAACATTGACAATGGAGATTTTTGCCAACCATGGGTGGAGGTTTAGCAATAGGTTAAATCTATGATGAACTTTTTGCTTTACCCCAACTGTTTCTTAAGGTTGTTTGGGGATGATTGCTATGTGGGCGACGGAGTCTACCCTCTAGCATCGCTTGTAATAATTAATGGCCACATTCATCTTTTGGTGAAGAGGCTGGGACTACTTTTCATTCTCTTGATGAAATAAAAACCTCCCTTTATCTAAAAAAACAAAGGTGTTCGATCCTGAGATGTCCAAAGCTGCAGAATCCAAGCTGCCAAAGGCAATGCCTCAGTTGGTGTTGAGTGTTGACTGTAAACACCAATGATAAGGCAACACGTCTCTAGAGGGTAACACAGCAGACCAGGAAGCTTTGGACGCACCACCTACTGCGTGTGCACAGCACTCCACCAAGCCTTCCTGCATAGGCTCAAACTGAGCCAAGCATGAAGCATACCCAATTAAACCCCGACGACCCGAGAAAGACTACCTTGATCATGATGGGCCATGGGAAGAAATATTACTTTGATCATGATAATTCTTCCTACAATGGTGGACGTAGCGCCAAGAATCGAATATTCGACAAGGGCTAGCTTTTGAGGTGAAGAAAGGCTCTCATACCGGTTATTAGACCAACATATTCATTACCGAATATCTTTCTGGTGGCACACCGGCAGCTGCTCGCTTCATTTATTTTTCTGTTCAATTCGTCAGTCTGCTTTCTCAGTTGCACCGATAGCTAGCATTAGGTTGTTATAAGCAGTGGTTTTTTTGGTCAGTGGTGTGGGTTGCATGTTACTACTGCTGCTTTCTCTGATCCATCTGCGTCATCTGTTCTTGGTGAGATTGGCCATAACAGCAAGGAAAAGATTTATTGGGTCAATACAGTTTCATATGATTTTTTTACTTTACCCTGTAGCTGCAGTGTGACTTGGTTTGGTAGCAGCAACACTACATTTTTCCCTAGGTTCAGTGCAGCATACAGCCCACAACATCAGGTAAGCAAAAGCAGTGCTGGACATGCGGGCAATGAGGGATTCTGCGTGCGGTTCAGCCACCATGGCCATGAAATACATGTCTGCAGGACGATTAAATTAGCACAGCCACAAACCCACCAAACTAGTTAGGTGATTAGCTTACTGAATTTGCGCGAACCGCGACCCACCGTGCCTATAAGCCAACCCTATGGCATCAAAGCTGTCATCCTCTTCCTCCATGAACCACCAACTGAGTTTTTCAGAGCACATACCACATGGTCGAACCATAATCGAGGTAAAGTTTCGGCGGCATACTATTTCCTGGTACCTTCGATTCCAATAGAAGTTGTCGAGGTTGTACTCGGCAGATATTTGTCCGGCAAGCACCCCGCTTCGTGCGAAGATTGATCACGGTGGACCTAAACCTAATAGGACTCTAACTGTTATCGGGCTTTTCCTTCTGCGATCTGGTCGTCGTGTCTTGTTCGGAGTCTTCTTCGGTCGGAGTCGGTAGTCGGTAATCCTCGTGATCGGGCACCCTGTTATTATGGCCTCAACAGTAGCCCCCGAGCTTATCTTGTTCAGAAAAGGTTGATCTTTAAATAGCCTTCGGGTCTTTTTGCTCTTCGGGTGATTTTAGGATATGCGAGTATCTCGATAATCACTTGAAAATGAGAGCCAGAAAAGATCCCGAACTCTTGAATGTTGAAACCTGCATCTGAATGATAAGGTCGGAGAAAATATTAGCCATAATAATAGCAAATAAAATATATTCCATCTTGGAAACTGAAACGCCAAGGATTGATGTAACAGCTACCCCGTGCATTTAAAACCCACTCCGCACGTCTCCCGAAACTCTAGCAGCGCACGCGGCATAAATTACAGCTCTGCTCCGGTTCCTTGATTCTTGTGCAAAGCGTTGCATCAGGGTCTTTAAATATCGAATCCCTTGGATTGATCTGCACTTGAACCTTCCTTTCTAAGCCTTCTCCCTCCCCTCACCATGGGAAAGAAAAAGCTCAGCCGCAAGTTCAAGCTTCCTCGCCTCCTTTTCGGAGACTCTCCCCGCAGCTCCGCCAAATCTCCGTCTGACAAGCCGGAGGACCCGCAGGCGACGACACCACCTCCTGCTCCTCCTCAGGCTCCCCCCCTCCCCTGGTATGGGGATGAAGGAGTCAAGGTCGAGCCGCTTGAGGAGGCTCCGGCCATGGCGTCTCCGGCTTCCGAGGCTGCTCCGTCGAGCATTGCCGCCGGGAAGCTTCCTGCGTCGTCTTCTCCAGCCCCGGCATCTCCCATTTCCCTCTCTTTCGATGACGAGCCAGTACAAGGAGGGAGCAAAACTCGGCTGAAGCCAGAGCCCTCGCGCGCAGGCGCATCTTCGTCTTCTGCTCCGGTGGACACCAGCGGCGACGAGGAGTTCGCCCGGCGCCTCTTCGTCTCCCTGAACCGCGAGCTGATCGGGATCCCGGGAGACGGAGCGCTCGTGGATCTCGTCAGCGACTCTGAAGAAGAGAACGCGGTAGATGATCCACCGCCTGGTGCCGCACCGCCCTGATCCTCGCGGACGACATTAGTCTGGCAAGGATCAATATTTTGAGTTTTTAGCTTCTGGATAGTTATCGATCCCCTATGAAATGTACTCCATTTTGGATAAATGGAGAAATTTCACTTAAGAGATGCAACAATAGTCTCTTTTTCCTGCTTTGGAAACTTTCATGTTAATCTATTTATGAAACTGCCTGTTCAGATAGTAAAATCCCCCGAACAAGAGCTTCTTCCAAACAGACCAACCAGTATTAAGCATGTTCGGGAAATTTGACCCCGACCAAATATGATCGGGGCTTTTCCTCTAGACACACCAAATGTTCGGTCGTTTAAAACTGGTAGCTTCCCAAGTAAGCTAACAATCCTAATTGCATTGAATTTGACCTGCACAGTTTTCGAAACGACGCCTGCCGCAGAGAAAGGAAAGAATCTTTTTGACCCAATAGTGGCTGCGGATTGTGCGGCTCGAGGCCAATTTTCTCGGGGTTCATGCTTCCTCGTGAAACCATAAAGCCCCCAGCTGCAGCCGACGGGAGTTCATTTGGGCCTTCATCTTTCACACCTGCATCTCACCGCCCGACTTGAAGCTTCAGAGAAACGCAGCTCGTCCTTGGAGACCAGGCTGATGGAGGGTGCGTGCATTGCTGCAACTCACACCGTTGGGGCCTTGAAAAGCCACGTTCCTGAACTCGACGCCTCGCTGCTCTCCAAAGGCTTCAAGTGTTCAGCGACGGATGCTGAGGTACTGTTTGAAAGTCTTGCCCCATTGGTGGAACCTTTCGTTAAGAACCTTGATCTCCATTTGAGTGATTCGGAGGAATCACCTTAAACTCTGTACTTGGATCCTGTAATAGGGCAAAACTTAAAGGTTCAGAATTCGACTTCATTTTGCGAAACATATGCTTGCATGTTTTTGCTTAAGTCTTTAGAGCTGATCGGTACTTTTTTGTGGAGCTTTTTTACTGATAGCTTTGTCATAGCCAAAAATCCCGTTACCATAATCTATTTTGGGATTGTTTAGTTGCTAAGATGCGAGCGGCTTTCTGAACTGTGTAATCCCTTGTGGTCATGGTGTTCGGTATTTTAGCGTAGCTTAGCTTTCTTGATTAAAAAAGCCCGATTCTTGCGTGGTAGTAGTACCATAGTAGCCCCCGGGCTCTTTTACAGTCATGCGAGCATGCTGAAAAAGAGTCTAGAAGTACGAACCATAAGAATTTCCCGATCATATGGGGAGCCCCCGAGCATTGCGCTTGGGATGCATAGAATAGGTCTAAAAAAAACTTTCAGCATGGTAGTCCCCGGCTCTTTGTTAGTATACGCAGTATGGTAACAAAGAGTAGAAACAGAATAGAAAAATAGAACCCAGCCCCCGAGCATAAAAGCGAGGGTGAGTAAAGTGTGTAGAACTTATCTTTTTTTTTGTTGGCACTGGAGGTGATGCGGATGACGGCTTGTATCTGCCAAACTTGATGGACAGGCTTGAACTTGCTTGATTACCTTCGTTTAGGCGTAGAACCTGCGTAGTTGATCCATGTTCCACGTGTTTGGCAGTATATCTCCATCTATCTCCGCGATCCTGTAGGCTCCTGGTCGGGCGATGTCTACTACGATGTACGGCCCTTGCCATGGAGAGGACAATTTGTTTTTGTCCTTGGTGCGTTGATCTAATTTGAGCACCATGTCACCAATGCATATGCTTCTCTTGCGAACATTAGCATCGTAGTATTGTCGCAATTTTTGCTGATACTGCGCCGCTCTGAAAGCGGCTGCGTCGCGAGCCTCCTCAAGGAGGATTAGCTCATCAACGCGTCTATCAGGCTCTTCAGTTTTTGAAAACATTGCCACGCGTGGGGCTTGTGGTCGGATGTCGAACGGTAGAATCACCTCTGCTCCATACACCAAGAAGAAAGGTGTCTCGCCTGTCGTTCGGTTCATGGTGGTCCTCATTGACCAAAGTACTGTAGGAACTTCATGAATCCAACGCTTGTCGTAAGCTTGTAATCTGTTAAAGATCCTCATCTTGATGCCCTAGAGCACGAATCCATTGGCACGCTCTACTTGCCCGTTCGTCTTCGAGTGATTCACCGATGACCGATCATGCCTGATCCCATAGTCGTAGCAGAAATCAGAAAACTTTTTGCTTTTAAACTGCGTTCAGATTATCCTGTTTGGGACACCGAATCGTATGACAATACTCCGTAGGAATTTGACAGCTACCTCTTTTGTGATTTTCTGAACCGGCTCGGCCTCAACCCATTTTGTGAATGTGTCGATGCCAACGAACAGAAATCTGTAACCCCCGACAGCCCTTGGAAAGGGCCCGAGGATATCGATTCCCCATGTGGCAAAGGGCCATGACAGGGGAATAGTGTTTAGAGCTTGCGTAGGTTTAGTTTGTTTCCATGCGAAGAATTGGCATGCCTTCGCACTTCTTAACTAACTCGCTTGCGTCTTGAAGAGCTATAGGCCAGTAGAAGCTCTATCGGAATGCTTTCCCTGCTAGATATCGAGGAGAAGCATGTGATCCACAGATTCCTCCGTGAATATCGTGGAGCAAACTAGTGCCCTCGGTCCGTGTGATGCATTTGAGGAGCATTCCATTGCGGGTTAGCTTGTATAATCGCCTGCCAACCAATTGATAGTTTTTGGCTTTACGATGGATTTTCTCCAATGTAGCATTATCATCCGGAATAGCTTGGTTTGTGAGGTACGCCCGGATTGGATCCATCCAGTTCTCCCCGTTTCCAACTAGAGCGGCAGCTCGAGCCGTATCGACCAACATAGACTCCTTGATGGATTTCTTGGTTGTAGAAATTGTGCCTTTGGCAGGCGCAGGTTTTTGGTTCGGTAGTGAAACCGACACAGATGGTTTAGTAAGGATTTCAAGTAACACGTTACCTGGGAGCTGTGTGCGCTCTGCAGCTGCCTTTGCTAGCTTATCTGCGTCGCCATTGAATTCCCTTTTGACGTGTCGTACTTCAAGCCCATCAAATTTGCTTTCCATCCTCCTGTATGCTTCCAAGTATTTGGCCATGACCTCGCTCCGCGCACTGTACTCTTTCATGATTTGCTTTGCAGCTAACTCGGAATCCCTTTCACGAGCAGCCTCTTAACGCCTAGATATGCAGCTATGCGGAGTCCTGTCAAAAGCCCTTCATACTCGGCAACATTGTTAGTAGGAGTTGGATCAACAAAATTAATCTGCAATGCGTACCTGATGATGTCATTGTGTGGAGAGATCAGGACCACCCCAGCCCCCACGCCTGCTCTACAAAACGCTCCGTCATAGAACATGGTCCAGTGTTTGGGATTTTGGGCAGCCTCTTCGGGTTCGGGGTTAGTCCACTCTGCGATGAAATCTACCAGTGCCTGCGACTTCATGGCAGTTCTGGGTATGAATTCAACGTCGTAAGCCCCCAGCTCCACAGACCATTGTGCAATCCTGCCTATGGCATCTCGATTATGTAAAATGTTGCCTAGAGGATAAGTTGACACAACCTTGATCTTGTGGCTCAGAAAATAATGCTTGAGTTTCCTGGAAGTCATTAGCACAAGCATATAACAATTTCTAAATCTGAGGGTACCTTGTTTTGGCACCGTGCAGCACCTCGCTTACGAAGTAAACGGGGTGCTGTGTTGTTGACTTCTCTATTGGTCTCTCGACCACCAGGACAGTACTGACAACAGTTGGTGTCGCTGCTACGTATAACAACATCTCCTCTTGTGGCTGCGGCGGGACTAGTACGGGCATTTTTCATAGGTATTGCTTGAATGCCTGGAACGCCTCTTCTGCTTCTACCGACCACTCAAAACGATCAGTTTTATGTAGCAACTTATAAAATGGCATACCTCGTTCGCCTGACTTGGACACGAATCGACTTAGGGACGCCATCATTCCTGCCAACTTCTGGACCTCGTGGCGGCTGCATGGAGACTTCATGTCGTCGAGTGCCTTGATCTTATGTGGATTTGCCTCTATACCTCGCTGGGAAACAAAGTAACCGAGGAGCTTACCCGATGATACACCAAAGGTGCATTTGGCGGGGTTGAGCATCATCCTATTCGCGCACAAGTTGTTGAATGTTTCGGTTAAATCAGCGATCAGGTCGCCTTTTAACTTACTTTTCACAACGATGTCATCTATGTATGCTTCCACATTACAGCCGATCTAGCCCTCGAGAACAATGTGAACACATTTTTGATAAGTGCAACCTGCTTTTTTCAGACCAAAAGGCATCATTATATAGCAGTAAACACAGAAGGGAGTTACAAATGCAGTTTTCTCCTCATCGTCAATGCACATGCTGATTTGGTGATACCCCGAATAGGCATCTAGAAAACAAAGCAGCTCGCATCCAGAGGTTGAATCTACAATTTGATCTATCCTAGGTAATGGATACTCGTCCTTCGGGCAAGCTTTATTCAAATCGGTTTAGTCCACGCACATCCTCCACGTTCCGTTGGGCTTCTTCACCATGACTGGGTTTGCCAGCCACTCCGGGAAAGGGACCTCTCGAACGAAGCCGGCTTTGAGTAGTCGGTTGATTTCTTCGTTAATGGCGTCTCGCTTCTCCGGGGTATATCTCCTTTGTTTCTGCTTGACTGGTCGGACGCCAGTTCGTATGCCAAGCTTGTGCTCGATCACCTCCCTGGGGATCCCGGGCATGTCAGACGGTTCCCAAGCGAACACATCTGCATTTGCCCGGAGGAAAGCAATGAGCTCGTGTTCCTATTTGTCACCCAGACCAGAGCCCACCTGGGTGGTCTTGGTCGGGTCCGCTTCATCAAGGGCTACCGATTTCGTGCCCGGCTCGAAGCGCTTCGCTGGTGGCGCGCTTGGTGAGGCGGCAGCTGGCGACTCGCCTGCTTCCTACGATGGTGTCCCCTTGAGCGGGGTCTGGTCCACCACGGTCTGCTTCTCGGCGGCGCCGTCACCGGTCTTCTTGTCCCTCACAGGCACCGGAACGGGTACTTCCTTCCCCTTGGCCTTTGCTCGGGCCTCCACTGCTCGGGAGGTTTCTGCAACAGCTGCCTTTGCGGCAGTGTTCGGTAAGTTCTTGGTCTTTTTCTTGGCAGGTTCGGCAGCCTTGGCTGGTTCCTGCACGTCTCCCTTGATCATATCCATGGTCTTCACGTTGCACTGGACTGCGCCCTTGCGATCACCGCAGACGGTGATCGGGCCCAGTGGCCCCGGGATCTTGATCATGGAATAGGCGAAGTGGGTGGCCGCCATGAATTTCTTCAAGAACGGTCTGCCCAAAATACAGTTGTAGGCTGATGTGATATCAGCCACCTCGAAGGTGAGGAACTCTGATCGAATGTTTTTCCCCTCCATGAGGGTCACCTGCAGATCGATCCTCCCTAAGGGAAAGGCTTGGATGCCTGGTATGACCCCGTAGAAAGGCTTCTCCACTGGGGACAAGGACCTCCTCGAGATTCCGAGCTCGTCAAAGGCGTTGACGAACAATAAGTTGAGGGCGCTTCCACTGTCGATTAGGGTCCGCCCGATCTTGCGGGGCCCGATCCAGGGCTTGATGCACAGGGGAAGCAGTGGCCCATCGTACAACGTTTCGGGGTGGTCCCTTTGATCGAAAGTGATCGGGACATCAGACCACCTCAATGGCTTTGTGCAGGGTTTGGTGCTTGCTATCTGCCTCTCGACCAGCTTCAGCTGGGATTTGGAGGTCCGGGTAGAATAGCCACCGAAAATTGTGGCGATCTCCAGGTGTTCGGGGAGATCTGGCTCATCGTCACAATGCATGTAGTTTGTCTACCGAGGGTTGTGAGCGGCCTGGTCACGCGGAGCCCCCTGCTGCTGGCTCTCCTCCTCCTGCTTCTGCTTTTTATACACCGTGTAGTCCACAAAGTGATGCTTTGTTGACCGGTGGATCGGGCAGTACATCGGGAGATCGGTAGGTTTGCCATGGCGCTTGTATGGGGCTTTTTATCCACGGTCATGATTTCTTCTCCCTCGGTCTTGCGCTTCTTGTTCTTGTGCTTATTCTTCTTCTTGCCGCCCCTGGATGGCTGGTTCTGTTCGGGCTTTCCATGGACCCAGGCTCGGGCGTCCGCCATCTTGGCGGTTTCCTCCAACATCCCGTAGAGCTCGGCCACCGTCTTGGGGTTCTTCTTGGCAAGCTCCTCCGCCGTCCGCTCGTCCTTGCAGCCTTGGTTAAAGGCCACAATCACCCGATCGTCCACCATGTCAGGGATGGTGTTACGGGTGTCGCTGAATCGGCGGATGTAGTCCCAGAGAGATTCTCTAGGCTTCTGCACACAGTTGAGCAGGTCTTCTTCATGTCCGGGGCATTTGTAGGTGCCTTGGAAGTTGGCTTCAAACGTCTCCCGGAGATGGCCCCATGACTTGATGCTAGCTCGGGCAGGTTCATGAGCCATGTTCGGGCTGATCCCTGCAAGGACGTCGGCAAGTAATTGGCTTTGACGTAACTGTCTTCCCCGGTGGCATTGATGATGGTTGAATATATCTGAATCCACTCGAGAGGGTTGGTTGTTCCGTCATACTTCTTGATGTTAGTAGGATGGAACTTTTTCGGCCACCTGATCTTGCGCAGGCCCGGGGAGTATGCGAGGCATCCCCCTGTGCCTGGCCGGGAGTCACGTGGCGGCGAATCTGGACGGGACCGATAGTAGCCCTCACGTGCTCGGTAATCTCGGTTGTAATTGAGAGTTTCCCGAGCGTCGCGAGTGCGACGGTTGCGTTCGAGCTGCGGCCTCATGTCACGCCCCTCATGCGGGCGATAGCGGGGTTGTTCGTTAACAGATCGGGAGCGAACCGGTTGAGGTTCACCAGGCCTATTTGACGGAGCTTGTGGTGCGGCAGTGGCAGCCTCGAGGCGCTCCTTGGCCTTGTCCGCTGCTTCCCGAGCCTTCTTGGCGATGGTGGCCATCGGGGTTCCCTCGGCCATTGCTTCCATAGTCTCCAAGAGGGTTCGGATCTGCAGGTTGTCCTGTTCGACTGCCCTGAAATCATTGTTGAGATCCCGGGGAGCTAGCGAGGAGGCAACCTGCTGTGTACAGGTTTTAGCCGTCTGAAGGGTTGGTGCGTTACTGAGACGCGGAGGAGGCACATGTATGCGCGAGCTGGACGACTCGGCAGCAACCTCAGTCCCGTTTGCAATCAGCACATGGATGCGTCGGTCTTCAGGCTATTCTGACCCATTGCTAGGTCCACTGTAGTCATGATCCCACTGTGCAGTGCGATCGGCAATGTCTTCGGGAGTTGGCCCCGTGAAGGTGGCAAAAACTTCCCGACCGATGCATGTGAGATCGGGATCATGGATCCCTGTCAGCTTGAGCTCGTAATCGCCTTGATGCTCGAACACGAGATCCCCGAAGCGGATCTCCCATGCAGGCACTAGATGGTTATGACCGTAGAGATTGGAAGCGGAGGCAGAACTCCCGATGGCTTCCGACTTGACGGAACTGGGCATGTAGGGCATCGATGAACTCGATGTGTCGGTGAACCAGACTCCGTTGATGATCGGCATGATCTTTCTTCACGCAAGGGCCCCTACCTGGCGCGCCTCTGTCGAGGTTGTACCCGGCAGATATTTGTCCGACAAGCACCCCGCTTCGTGCGAAGATTGATCACGGTGGATGAATAGAGAGACTCGGGATTTTATACTGGTTCGGGCCCTCGAGATCGAGTAATAACCCTACGACCAGTTGCTGCTTGTATTAACTCGGCGAGTACAGATTACAATGATGTCACAAATACTCTCGGGTAGACTAGTAAGATTGGGGTACCCTCTAGGTGCAGGACCCCCACTATTTATATCTAAGCAGACATGCCTTACAAGACAAAATAGACCTAAACCTAGTAGGACTCTAACTGTCATCGGGCTTTTCCTTCTGCGATCTAGTCATCGTGTCTTGTTCGGAGTCTTCTTCGGTCGGAATCGGTAGTCGGTAATCCTCGTGATCGGGCACACCCTGGTATTATGGCCTCAACAGAAGTGTATATAATATTTTTTTTGGCTGACCACTCTTTTTTTCCCACTTTTATGTTGCTCGTTGTCCAGCCTTGTTGTGGCAAGCTGATCAGCAATAACATGAAGTAGTATTATAGAGTTTATATACACGGTACTTTAGCCTCGAGTGGTATACTAGTTTATACTGCTCGGTGTGTATGTAATGGAGTATGTGACTTTTACGTTTACTACTCGTATATAAAGTATCCGGCAATGAAGTTTGGTCCGGGCATTTATATGTCAACATTAGTATCATTTAGATCGACGTTACTAGCATTTAAATGTGAACATTAGTAGCAACCAGCAAGCTAGCAGTAGGTTTTGAATTATTTTTTCCTATAATACACTACATTGAATGCTTTTCTCCAAACCAGTGAATTTAACTTACACTGTGCTCCATAGTGGCTACTGCAGTCTCCATGGCAGCGCCATCGGAAGTGGCTAGGGGACTCACCTCTGCAGCTTTTGGAGGTCTCATCGCCGGCTAGGGCCACCAGCTCGGTAGCAGCTACATGCATCTGAATGACAATGTCAAGGGGACTCTCCTTCAAGGAGCCTTACTTCTTAACTGTTGGCTAAGAAACCAAGCTTTCGAGTGGGCACTAAAGTCTTTCTTGGACTTTCCTCTTCCTTAATAGACTATATCCAAAGCCCGTGGCATCACGTCTTTCCTGGGCTTTCCTCTACCTCCTGAGACTATATGCACAGCATAAGTAAGAATATAATTTAATTTTGCCTGAGAGTTACACGCATCCAGGATGGTAACACTGCCACAGAACTGTTGGTTGCATTGACACTGCCAGTTAGGGCCACTTTGGGAGCCCAAAATCTCGCCAGGATCACGGACTGCTGTGCAAAAACTAGGATGCTGGAGAACTCAGAAAAAGCTCGCTGTGGAGGATTGGCTTATCCAGGTGCCTGCGGCATCCTATCTCCTGTTACCTTCCATTCCCATGGGAGAAAATATAATTTATTCTTTTGCTGACAGTACTTCCTAGACAACGTTATGTCGCTCGTTGTTGTATAGATATTTTGAAATGGAAGTGCAAAGCCTAGCAGGTATATATATACCCCCTCGTCAGTCTCTATGTATTTATGGGAGTGGTCAATAGTAGTACTTTTCGTCTTTGTTACATTGATGGCCGGATCGGGCTATGTACTTTCACCGTTTTTATTTACATCTAGTATTAGGTTTGTCTTAAGATAGTGTATATCGACAATTCAGGTAAGCTTCTACATACTTCTGGCAGAGATAATTAGATCTAGTCAAGTCTAGACTAAATTAGTCTGCAATGGACATTCACACCCCTTCATATATATACGATCAAAGTAATTAATTAGTTGAACAGAATGAAATAATGTAACTACTCTTGGATTTCTTTGGTTGACACATTTTTTTGTTAGTTCATAAATGCATCATGCCTAGCTTATATGTAACACATTGACCTCCATCGGTTATGCAATCTCCCAGATGTTTCACAAAACAATTTTTTTCTTTTTTCCTATCTTCACATGAATATTATCTTATAAAAATATAATTACATTTTCATTTTTCACTTAGCCTTTTTCTCACCTAGTTCATTCTGACACTCTTTTTCATCCAGGAACAAGTGGTGTTTACTATAACAGCACATGGTTGATGTCTCAAAAAAAGTGTACATAGTTGATGACGATAGCACTGTAATTCCTATTGTGGCCGCTCTATCAAAAAAAGCAGAAAGCCCAGTAATTACTTAAAATATAGTGACTTGCATGCAAGACTTGTATCATGATTTTGTTGTTTATGACCCATTTCCAATGCTGCTGCTCGGTCCGCTATAGGAACACAACACCCAGATGGACTATCAACCATGGTGTAATGTGCTTCGTGCTTGGGCATCATGTGAGTTCTTCAGTACGACTGGTTTTTAGTCAAAATTAGACGAACCAATTCTTCTTGCTGATTATACTATCATCTTGCTGAAACTATATATGTGCCGAACTTATTTCGTACAAAAATTCGTGTGGATTTCACAACCTCTTTTGGTTGGCCCAGAATACAATAATCCAGGTCCAGCTGAACACTGCATTAATGAGGAGATGGACACTACTGGAACCCTAGAATCCTGGATGTACCCAAGAACATAGGCAAACTGCAATAGTTTATGTCCTGGGGAGTGCGCTAACTTGAGCACCGAAAGCCCTTTGGAATCCCTCTGGAATCAATGCTTTCTCGAATCCATTCTCTTCATGCACCACAGACTAAAAAGTTCAAGGGACAAAGCTCACTCGTGAATAATGAAGGATTCAAAGATAGTGTGGCCACCTATCTCCTGGTGCCTTCCATTTCCATTGTAGCAAACAATATCATCTATTATCTTAGTATTTGGCCAACAAACGGAGCCTCCACGTTCGCTCTCAAGGCCTAGAAATTCCCACGTTAATCGGAGAAAATAAGAAAAATTAAAATTACCCACCACTGCCATTACGTAAAATTTACCCGAAAATACCCCTTTAACTATTTAAAAATTACCACCACTGCCATTACATAAAAAATAGCCTAAAACGTTGATACATATTTTTTTAAAATCATCCACCAATATCATTAGAAAAGTTAGGTTCTATAATATTGCTTTTTGTTCATCTCTAAGGTTCAAGCTCATTTTAGCTTTACTCTAGAAATTCCTCTATACCATGATAACCCATATAACCTAATTTTTTTAGCTTATATATCTGATATGGTAGTCACGCTTTGTTGGTTGTACGACACTGCCTTTTTAATTTTGAGTGGTTGTAGTTGTTGTTGGGTAGCCCAGATGCTTGATTTTGGCTTATCATTAACTAAAACTAACTCCAATCAAAGTTATTTAGTCAAAATAAAAATAAACGAAGATGTACATATACAGTATACCTATAAAAGATTGAGCAACAAAGATAATAGTAGTCTTAAAAAAGAAAAATATTACGACAATGCCTAAACTGTTTTGTCAACAATTTGGCTTAATGTGTAACAAGAGGACACTGGCAAGGGAAAAAAGTTTAGAAAAAACAAAAAGGATGCAAAAATAGATATAGATATAGATATATATATATTCAAATTATATATACTAGCCGCGCAAATGCGCGGGTCATCTCTCTAGTTGTTATGATTTTGGCTGACTGCCTTTTCTCATACATGTTATGTTGCTTGTTCTTGTGCTTGTGGTAAACTGGAGAGTGGAAGGGCAAAATAGTACTCAAGCCCGGTGTGGTACTAGTTTATATTGCACACTACCTATATATAACAGAGTATGTAGAGCTATGGCATTTATACTCACATATAAAGAATCAAACAATCATGTATAGTGCTAGCATTTATTTGTCAACATCAGTAGCATTCAGATCAACTTCTACCTAATTTGTGACAATGGGCACTGTAGTTATGAAAAGGGATGTTACTGCAATCCTTGCTGCATGCAGTTTCTCTCCCAAAGTATATGAATAAACCTAGGTAATAATTAAAATAAAACCCCATGACATGGTCTCCCAAACTTAGGAATGTGCTTCTTTCCGACTGCAGCTGCTCTAGTAAAATACGCAGAAAATCGAGTAATAAATTAAAGAGTAAAGTGCATGGCCGGTCCTTAATAAGAAGTGAGATTCAATGTGTATCAGTGTACATAGCTGATGACGATATGCCCTGTGTTTCAGTATAGTTTGGTACAACGACAGCATTGTAAATTCTATCGTGCCCGCTCTACAAAATTATTAAGAAAACCCAGTAACAAATTAAAACACATTGACATGATCACCTCACGAGGCCAACTTACGATGTTAGCTCCATGGGGAAACATGTGCTTCTTTTCTATTACTGCTACTGTATGAAAATATGCAGAATGCATAATACACTGCTATGGCCATGTACACTGCATGAGCGCGATGCCCTAATGGACTGGTGCTTCAGCAAGTTCTTGTTGTGGTATCGTGCTATCGTAGATGCTGCACCGAGCTGTGGAACTTGTCAGACATATCTCATTGGCTTGTCACACGGACAATTGAAGATAGGTTGATGCTGACAGAACCCCGGCCAAATGGGAAACAAACAGTTACTGTGGCTTGCGAGTATTCCTCACAAACAGTTGTTTCTTCGGTGATGTTTTTCATGCCAAGTACTCGCTAGTAGCTACCATGCTAGAGTAATATAGTATATTGCATTCATTCTCCACAGCTCTAAGAATAGAAGTTTCTCAAAAATAGGTAGTGACCATAGCTAATATATATGTTTGTCAACCTGTCGGTGTATTTTTTTCGGCAATACTGTTTGCGGGCTCTGCTTCAGGCCTAGACCTCAGTGGTAGCAATGGAGACAGAGATTTATATAGCTTTCCAGATTGGCGTAACACCCGAACTCCGATGTTGTATATATGTTATGGTTTCTGTAAGGGTCCCTACCATCCTTTTGTAGACCTGGGTGCAGGGGTTACCAGTCAGCAAGAAATCTTTTCTACTGGATTACAAGTTATAATATCTATGCAGGTTACAACTTTTGTTCTTTATAAATCACTGAGATGAGGCTGAGGTACGTTCAAGGGGCTCTAACAACAAGAAGTGGTTCGTGCACGATGAATCTTCAATATGTTAGCACCAAAAGCAGGCCCGGTGGAGCCAATGCTTTGTTGAATCCATCCTCTTCTTCCCTGAACCATCCACGTTTCAATGGGTTTGCTCTGACCAATTTTGATGTCTCAGGCTGACCGTTTTTTTCCATGTTATGTTGCTTGTTCTCCTCCTTGTAGTAGAGTGGAGAGTGGAAGCCGAGAACAATATATAGTACATATTTCTCTAACTGGTACTCATGCCCTGTTAGGTGCTAGTTTTCATTGCAAAGTGTCTACACAATATATTTGATTACTTCGATCTCTGACATTTATTACTCGCATATAAAGAATCAATCAGTCAGGTATGGTGCTGGCATTTATTTCTAAACATCAGTATCACTGAGATCAGCTTCTACACTTTTTTTAAACTCGACAAGTGATAGACGATGAGCTCTGTAGTTCTGTACAATGATATCACTATCATCTATTGCCGTTGCTCTCCCAAAGTTTGCTGAAAAGCTGATGCTGAATTAAAACCCTAAAACGCTAGCTTTGGCTGATAGCTTAATTGACGAGCCTGTGCTTCCAGTTGCAGATGCTTTGCTAATAAAAATGTTGAATACCAGGATACCCGACCACGAGGATTACCGACCACCAACTCTGGTGCTAAAGACATAATCAGGACACGACGGCGTTTCCAAGGACGGAAGACCTAAACAGAAGATAGATGCCTAGTTTGTTTAGATTTGATTTGTCTTGTAAAGCCTGTTGTCCCAGGTATAAATAGTGGGGGCCCTGTACGCAGAGGGTATCCAATATTCTCCAATCCTCTAGAGGATACTTGATACACTAGATTGTATACAAGCAACAACTGGATATAGGGTTTTACTTGATCCCGAGGGCCTAAACCAGTACAAATATCCCTACTGTTTTCGCCTACTATGATCGTCCTTTGCAAGAAGCAGCTTGCCCTAGGAATCAAATATCTGCCGATCTAAAACATAGACAACAGCGCACCAAGTAGGTTTTCTTACGTGAAGATAAATCACGCCGATCATCAACAAAGTCTGGATCGCTGCTGCCTCGATTTCCTTGTCTCCTCCTCTGCCAAGTTCCGTCAAGACCGACGCCATTGGGACCTTGATCCCTGCTTCATCCATCTACATTCCAAGCCACTATGTGCCTTAATCCATGATCCACTTTGGGGATCTGGTGTTCATGTTGCATGCGGAACCGACATTTGTGGATTGCCGATTGCAGCGCACAACCCCAGCCTTCAAAACTCAGGCTAAGCTGGTCGAGAGGCAGGTCCTGAGGGAGGAACCATCTACTCAATGACTACGGTGGTCAGATGTCTCGATGACGTTTGGTGCCAAAGATCACCCAATCAACCTCTATTCGGGTCCACTACTCTAGCTGATCATCAAGCCTCGCATAGGCCCATACAAGGTCAGACGAACCTTAGTTGACAGTGGGAGTTCTTTGAATCTATTGTTCACCAAGACATACGACGAACAAGAGGTCCTTTGTTCTGGTCAACCAACCCTTCTATGGGGTAATTGCAGAGTTTCCGCATACTCTTTGGAAAGTGTCGATCAACAAGCTACATTCGCAGAAGGAACAAATGTCTAAGTGGATTTTCTAACCTTTAAAGTGGCAGTTTTTGACTCAGCCTACAATTTCATCTTGGGGCGTCTGTTCTTTGGAAAGTTCATGGCAGTCGCACACTTCACATACTCAATGCTCAAGATCCCTGGTCGTCATGGACCAATAATTGTCGAAGATGACAGGGTTGGGGCCACTAGGTGCAAAATAAAGACCTTCGACATGATCTCCTGTTACCTTCCATTCCTATGGGAGAAAATATAATTATTCTTTTGCTGACAGCACTTCCTAGACAACGTTATGTCGCTCGTTGTTGTATAGATATTTTGAAATGGAAGTGCAAAGCCTAGCAGGTGTATATATAACCCCTCGTCAGTCTCTATGTATTTATGGGAGTGGTCAATAGTTCTAGTACTTTTCGTCTTTGTTACATTGATGGCCGGATCGGGCTATGTACTTTCGCCATTTTTATTTACATCTAGTATTAGGTTTGTCTTAAGTCAAACTTAGCTAACTTTAACTAAATTTTTAAAAATTAAAGCAACGACTAATTAATAAACTATCTAACATAAGCACTATCAAAATAAATTTCATGGTAGATCCAATGAAACAAATTTGGTATTATAAATATTATTATTTTTATCAATAAACTTGGTCAAAGTTGATGAAGTTTGATTTGGAACAAACCTAATGCGACATGTAAATAATAACAGAGGGAGTACTTTGTACATTATATTGATTATATTTCTTTGAAGTGATCTTGCCATCACAGAGGGACGTAAATGCCAACCATTTGATGTTGTATTGGGATAAAGAGTTGGCCTGATTGAATCAAGCCTGTTGCCTTGTCGAAAATGATGAAGTATAGTCTTTGTCCAGTAACATTTATAGTTGTAAGTTGTACCATGACTCTGGGCCTGTTTGGCAGAGCTCTAGCTTCCAGCTCTATACAGAAACTGGTGTTTGTTTAATAAAATAAAATATCTTTTTACCAGCTCTAGCTCTACAGATTTCTAGAGCCAGGAATGAACAGCTCTAGCTCTACGAATTTGTAGAGCTGTACCAAACAGGGCCAGATCTATGTCACAACTTTTTACCATGGCCCACTGTTAGATTTAATTAATTGAGTACAAGTCTATATCCGAACAATATGAAATGGTCTTTGAGGTATTTAATCTCTCTGCCTTTTATTCTAATTATCCATTCTCATTCTCTTGTTTAAGTATTTCAGTACAACAATAGCAATGCAATTCCTATTACGTCCACTCTACAAAGATCTGCAGAAAATCCAAAAATAATTTAAAAATCATGAAAATACAAGATGGTCTACTGACATGCGGATGGACTGTCAATATGTTGTTATGTGCTTCAGCGACTTCTGTTTTGGTACCGTAGTTCATTGATTGGTTTTTAGTCAACAATAGATGAATTAGTTCTTCGTGAGGTCATGAAACATCGCATGGCATATCCCCACGAAGCTATATATATATAGTACGTTGGACCCGACCAACAAAGGCATGTCTTAACCGACCTTTTCGCTTTGAACTTCATGTGTATTACACATAACTCCTATTTGTTCGGCTCGTAATACAATATTGCAGGAAAAATCGAGGTCAAGGAGCCAAGGGACACTGCTGGAACCTTAGACAAAGGGGCTTTGCTATGGTACTCCAAAATTGTTGTGGACCGTCCATTTCAGTAGATCTAGTTAGTTAGGATGAGCTATTACCTCCTAGGAGGTAATAGAATAAATGTCTATCTATATATACTTTTAAATTTTAAGATAAAGAAGATATCGCCATGTTAGATCTAACATCGTACCTTATTTTTCTTAACATTTTCTGAATCGCTATTTTCTTTGCATGTCACGTGAACGTGACAATTCGATGTCAGTTTTTTTCCCTTGAACGTGAACGTATACATCTGTATACCGGATTTTTGTTTTTTTATTTTTTTGAGGGGAATACCGGATTTTTATTGGAAACAACTGATGTGAAGGCAATGCACTCTTTTCTTATTTGTTTTGTCACGACAATTCGAATGCTTTTTTTTTGTCCCGGGGACGAAATGTGCATGTCCATTTGTCTTTAATACGTTTTTTACCTCGCGTGAACGTGACATGTCTATTTTTCCCCTAACGAACATGAACGTTGCATGACTTGTATGGTTGGACCTGGCCAGGTTCTACTTTGCCGCTCACGAGGTCCAGGAGCGTTGCGCGCCAATTGTTGCGTGCCTCCGTGCATGAGAATGAGCGGATAAAGGAGGAGGATTGGGGCACAATGTGCGGAATGGCGAGATAACAGGGTTTTCTCTTTTTTCTAATTATTTTAATTATAATTATTTAATAAAATTGATGGCTGTGATTTATTCAAATTCTTACCTCCTAGGAGGTAAGTTGGAGTACCGTAGCAAGTCCCCCAAGACAAAATGATTGAGATGAGCATGTGGTTAATTAAGGGGCTCACTAAAGAGAATTTGTGCGCTGCACAAAACATGTTGTAGTCAAACTGAAGTAGTTTAGGTCCTGGGGAGTTGGCTACCCATGAGCACCAAACGACTGCTAGAACTGGAATCAAGGCAATTTTTTATCCCACTCAAAACACCCAAGGCATAGAACACGGGAGAACAATGAAACATTCAATGACCTTGTGTTGCCTCCTATTTCCATGTTATGTCATTATTATGCCTTTTGGTTGACCTCTTTTTGTTCTCAATGATATGTTGCTTGTTCTTGTGGTTGCAGTAAACTGAACTGTGGAAGGGGAGATGCGATATAGTATTAATATCTGTAAATGGTACTCTAGCCCTGTGTGGTCCTAGATTTTTTTGGCAAAGTCTCTATATAACAGAGCCCACCCATATCATGCACTTTTGTTACCCGCATGTATATGTACACATTAGTAGCACTCAGATATGCTTCTACACATTTTTTAACAGGATAAGTGATTTTTACCATGGAACATTCTTCCTAGCAGGTAACGATGTGTCCTGTATTTGTGTGGGACAAATCACTGACACCGCTAATGAAGATGCTCTGCCTTATTATGCGTAAAATCCTGTAATGAAGATTTAAATTCGGATGACATGTTCTCTTTACGACGCCAGCATAGGCTGATAGTTTAATTGAGCAACATGTCATTATTACAATAATACATTGACAGTTGCTCTATGAAATATGCAGAAAACCCTATAAGAAATTGAACCGATCACTACTACAGAAATTGAACCGGCAGTGAAAATCTATTTCAGTGTGGGTTTATGACTGGCACCGGAGGTGAAAATCAGCACCGTTTTCACCCCCGCTGGTTTGTACCATGAACCGCATGTGATAATCTCATTTTAACCACTGGTTTGCACCACCTCCAAATGATTGAGATGAAGATGGAAGAAGTCGTGCACGCAACAGAACATGTTGTAGACTTTTTTGGATCCATCTCTTCCTCCCTGAACCACCGACTAAGGAATTCACAGGACAATGTACACTAGTGAGCAATGAAAGACTCAAAGATCTTGCAGTGACGTCCTATCCCCTTGGACCTTCAAATTATCATTGTGGCAAACGATATGATTATTATGTGTCTGGGTGACCACTTCTTCTCCTCCATGTTATGTTCACTACCGGAAAACGGATATTTGCCGAGTGCCCGGTTCTTTGCCGAGTGCAATATGTCGGGCACTCGGCAAACAGGATATATACCGTGTGTATGAGCCAAGGCACTCGGCAAAGATAAGACACTCGGCATATGGGCCTTTTGCCGAGTGTCACGGCCTAGACACTCGGCAAACAACTCTTTTGCCGAGTGTCGGTGTTTGGACACTCGGCAAACCTTTATCCGAGCCCACAAGCTGGAAGCTGGCCTGACGGCCGTTGCGGGCCGTTACACTTTGCCGAGTGCTTGGTGTTTGGCACTCGGCAAACCAATCTTTGCCGAGTGTCGTGGCGGTGGCACTCGGCAAACGTCCTCTTTGCCGAGTGCTTCCCCTGGCACTCGGCAAATACATGAAATAATGCAAAGTGTCCCATGTACAGTTTTCCAAGGAACTTCAAATTAGATATTTTTTTCATAAAAATTTCTAAAGACATGCTCTATTTGACAAAGTCTTCTTATTTTGCTATTGTTGTAAAAATCTTCTCATTTGACAAAATTTGAACGATTGAAATTTTGAATTTCAATAGATGACAACTACAAGCAATGTTTTTTTGACACTAAATGGTGTCAAATGAAAAAAACCATGAATACCAAAGTTGCATGAATCATCAAGATCTAAAACTT
The DNA here is from genome assembly GCA_004135705.1 of Alloteropsis semialata. Taxonomy (NCBI): domain Eukaryota; kingdom Viridiplantae; phylum Streptophyta; class Magnoliopsida; order Poales; family Poaceae; genus Alloteropsis; species Alloteropsis semialata. Next base: position 23,732,780 of record CM014272.1, read on the forward strand.
TTATTTGGGTCATTTTGTCATTTGGAAAAGTATGAAAAATTCAAATTTTGAATTTCAAGAAATGAGGTACAATCAAGATTTTTTGGATACTAAATGGTGTCAAATGAAAAACTCATGAATACCAAACTTGCATGACTCGTCAAGATCTAAAACTTTTATTTGGGTCATTTTGTCATTTGCAGAAGTGATAATAACATTTAGTAGCATTTTGACAAGTCTCCGAGATAGTTTCTGAAACTTTGTCAGTGATTCTATGATTCATGAACAATGTATGCTACCACTTTCTGAAATGACAAAATGACCTAAATAAGAGTTGTAGATCTTGATGAGTTATGCAATTTTGGTATTCGTTACTTTTTCAGCTGAAATCATTTAGTATTACAAAATTTTGCTTGAATTTATCCTTTATTTAAATTCAAAATTTAATTCGTTCAAACTTTGCCACATGAGTAATGATCAAAACAAAAGTTGTAGATATCCATGAGTTCTACATGCTTCTTGTTGATTATTTTTTTATTTGAAATCATTTGGTGTCCCAAAATTAATTTTTGAAACATATGAGCTTCATGGACCCACCTGTCAGCCTGACATGTTTGCCGAGTGCATGGGATCTGGCACTCGGCAAAAAGGGCTTTTGCCGAGTGCCGCGGATCTGGCACTCGGCAAACAGGGGTTTTGCCGAGTGCCGCGGATCTAGCACTCGGCAAAGCCAATCCGGCACTCGGCAAAGTGGGAAAAATAACCACCCCCCGCGCCCACTTCTTCCTCCAGTCGTTCTTCTTCCTCCAGTCGTGCGCCCTCCTGCCGCCCAGTCGTGCGCCCCCCACCCCCCGGGCGCCCA
>CM014272.1:23736066-23775202 GCA_004135705.1 Alloteropsis semialata
CGGCGTATGCGTTGTTCTGTGGGTGGTGTGTTCATGGCAAGTTCCCATGTCCAATATGCAAGGCAGCTCTGAAGTTCATTTGGTTGGTGAAAGGTGGCAAGTATTCGTGTTTTGACAAACATCGACAGTTTCTCCCTCTTGACCATCCATTCAGACGAGATACCAAGAACTTTACGAAAGGCGTCGTTGTTAAAGACCCTCCACCAGCAATGTTGACAGGTGTGGATGTTTGTGCTCAGTTAGATGCTCTCGTGGTCAATGAAGAAGGTGGTTTTGTCAGATATGGTGAGCAACATGCCTGGACTCATAAGTTGGGCTTGTGGAGGCTTCCCTATATGGAAGACCTTCTTCTGCCACATAACATTGATATGATGCACACAGAAAAGAATCTCGGCGAGGCACTTTTTGGTACAATCATGGACATGGTTGATAAGACAAAGGACAATGTTAAGGCTAGAGTGGATCAGGCGAGGTTATGCGATAGACCAAAGCTAGACATACCGCCTCCCAAAGACGGCAAGTCATGGAGAAAGCCTAAGGCCGATTTCGTCCTGTCGAGGCCTCAAAGGAGGGAAGTTCTAGAATGGTTTTAAACGTTAATGTTCCCCGATGGATATGTAGCGAATCTGAAGAGGGGAGTGAACTTATCTACTATGCAAATCAACGGGCTCAAGAGTCATGACTATCACATATGGCTTGAGCGACTTCTTCCGGTGATGGTTCGAGGATATGTCCCTGATCATATCTGGCAAGTGCTCGCTGAGTTGAGCTTCTTCTTCCGCCAGCTTTGTGCTAAGGAAATATCTTGGTCCGTGATTGAAGAAATGGAAAGAATGGCGCCTGTGTTGCTCTGTAAGTTGGAGAAGATCTTTCCACCCGGCTTTTTCAATCCGATGCAGCATTTGATTCTGCACCTCCCGTATGAGGCACGAATGGGGGGGCCTGTGCAGTCCCGTTGGTGCTATGCAATTGAGAGATGTCAAAAGGTTCTTCGAACCAAATGCAAAAATAAATGCAAAATTAAAGCTTCCATTGCTGAGGCATACATTCTGGAGGAGGTGTCAAACTTCACAACAAAATACTATCTTGACAACCTTCCTAACGTGCATAATCCACTCTCTCGTTACAATGCTCGTGAAGATGAATCGAACCTCAGCCTTTTCAGAAGGCAACTCAGAAGTGCAAGTGAAGGGTCGTACAAGAACTTGAGACATGAAGAGTGGCGCACTATCATGCTTTATGTGTTGACCAATCTTGATGAGGTGGAGCCGTACTTGCGGTACGTACTCCTCAACAAACTAGTTGCCCTTTTAACTCACAATTCTACATCCAACACCTTGTGTTAGTCGTTGGTACAGGGAATTTCATCGTCTATTCTGGCGTCGTTCAAGGCAACCTACCCCGCAGGAAAGCGAGACCCTTCTTAGAGAGGGTGCGGGAGGACAAAAGCCCGATTTCATTTCGTGGTTCAAACATAAGGTACCCTCCAAATTAGCTCGTGCGTATTTCATCATGGCGAATAATATAACGAACTATCATGCATGACCTTGCAGGGGCAAACTGATGCGTCTATGAGTGCCGAGTTGAGACAGGTTGCCGATGGTTGTGGCTATAGGGTGAGAACATTTAATGCTTATGACGTGAATGGATATCGCTTTCACACAACACGCCACGAGAAGAATCGGCCAAACCGAAGAACCACAAATTCAGGAGTTTTTACGCCGGGCATTGATGGGGTCGAGTATTATGGAAAAATTGAAGAAATATACGAACTCATATTTCATGGATCCAAACCTCTGAATCCAGTCATATTCAAATGCCATTGGTTTGATCCCAAAGTAGTGAGACGGACACCAAATCTTGGGCTAGTCGAAATTCGACAATCAACCGTCTTGCTAGGAGATGACGTATATATTGTGGCTCAACAGGCAACACAAGTTTACTATCTCTCGTACCCGTGCAAAACCGACCCACGTCTTCAGGGGTGGGATGTTGTGTACAAGGTATCGCCACACGGTAAAATACCTGTCCCAAACAATAAAGATTACAACATTGACCCAAACACATATGTCGGGAAGTTCTTTCAAGAAGATGGGCTAGAAGAAAATTTTGAGATAGACTTAACCGAAGCGATCCGAATGGAAGTAGACAATGAAGAGGACGCTGGAGATGAGGTTTGTGGTGTGAAGGACTTAGAGTTACTAGAGCGATTACAGTCAGGCGATGAAAGTGATGAGGACATTCCTCCGTTGGAGAATGAGCATAAAAATTTTGACAACCTTGATAGTGATGATGAGACTTATGATCCAGTGAATCCCGACCACGATGATTATTTCTAATACATGTATGTTCCGCATTTATTATTTGCAATACCATGTTATTTCCAAATTATGATTTATTTAATTGCATTTATTTCTAAGTACATTTTGTTTATCTGTACTGATTGGTTTTATCTTTTGAATTGCAGATGGTGGGTGGTGTCATGAAGTCGTTAGCGGGGATTTTGAGAATGGGTGGAGGGTCCTCTGCTGGTGAGGGGTCCAGCGGGGGGACGGGTGGAGCCAGGGGTCGGGGGAAGGGTGGAGCCAGGGGTCGGAGGAGGCAGGGTGGAGCCAGGGGGCGAGGGAGGCAGGCTCGAGCACCGCCTCCTGAGGCAGAGTCGGAGTCTGAGTCAGAGGACGAGGTTTTACCTTCACCGGCGGCGGCCTCTCCCGACCACGTCGCGGCACAGCAGGGGCTGGACCCGGAGTGGCGGCAGGGGGAGGAGTCTGAGTCGGGGGAGGAGGAGGAGGAGGAGGAGGCAGGGGGAGTGCCGGCACAGCAGGCCATTTGGTTGCGAGGTCCCTCGCAGCTTCCCCAGCGACCCATACCACTTGAGAGGCGGCCGATGATTCGGCCCAACGGGCCTAGGTAATATGGTTTATATGTGATCGCAATATTTTCATTTGATATGTTTATCATTTGATTGCAAACTAAAAATTTCTCTTAATCACTTGTGCAGGGGTTGGATTAGGGTTGCTCCTGGTGAACATAACCGCCATGTCAATAGGATCCTGGGTGGTTTGTGCAGGGTGCACTTCCCAAGCTTCGTTGACTTTAGCGGAAGGCGAGGAGCCAGCCTACACGTTTGACCACTACATGGCCTTCCCCGTCTCGATGGATCGGGACGACAGGATCTTCCCGAACAAGGCGGATCGTGTCACGGGCGAGCTGTGGGTAAGTCTTCCTCGCACTACATTGTTCATTTGACCGCATTCATTGGACATTTTCTTGAAATATTGACTGCTTACATCACGTCCCTATGCAGGATTTCTACCGATGCGAGCCGGGCTACGAGCAAGCGGCAAATGCGACGGCTCACAAAGCATGTTTCAAGCTTGTGAAGGACATGCACTACGAGGCACGTGTCCAGTCCGTCATCGTGTACTACGCTCAATTTCGCCTCCAGAAGTGCCCGAAAGCTCAAGCTCGAAACATTAGGCTCACCCAGGAACAGTACTTGCAGGTACATAGAGAACTTCAATACTGAACGTTTAACTTGTTATTCTTATATGTCCTAACATTGATGACGTGTAGGCGCCTGCATGGTGGTGTGCCCAGCATCGGTAGTGCTAGGAGATCATTGTCGACAAGTGGTTGTCGGAGGAGTGGGTCCAGCAGCACGAAGCTTGCCGGGAGCGGCGTTTGCTGATGCCAGGTATACCACACCATCAGGGCAACCTTAGCCTACCGGAGTACGCGGCTAGATGGGTAAGCGAATCCATATATTCATTGATACACTCAATTGTCCATATTTTCTAATCACGGTGCTCATTTTTTTGGCAGTCGGGGGCACATGGTGGTCAGTCTTGCTCGACGTTCAAGGCGTATGCTATGTCCCACAAGGGCAAGGCGACGTCCGACGTCGACTACAACCCGGAGGACCCGCCCTCGGCGTATAGCAATGCAAGCGTCCACAGCCGCCTCAATGACTACACATCGATGGCAAGAGAGCTCCGCGGGCCAGAACTCGATGCTGCCAATGAGAACCTCGATGGAGAAATTGTCATGAGGATGGGAGGAGGCAAGAAGCATGGGCGCTACTATATGGGCGATGGTTGCATCGACACGGCCAGTACTCCTACTCTAAACCAGATTAAAGCTAGGAGCACGGGCTCGAGCCCCGCCATACGACCATGTTGGGACAGTAGCCGAAGCCAATGAACCCAAGCAACGGATGAAACAGAGAAACAGGGACAAGCAATAAAATATTACTTATCAACAGTGTTCTCAGGAATCAACCACCCTTTACATGTGGGGGATGGACCTCCTTTTATAGGGAGACCAAGGGTCTTTACATGCCCATTGTACCCCTGGAAATCAGGCATCATCCTCTAGACTATACAACACAAATAGCCCAGGGACACTTTGGTACATTTACTCCTCCCAATGTGAATGCGTAGACTAGCAATCCCGTGTTTGACTAGCAAGTCCAAGCCTGCTTCGCCAGCAGGAAAAAGCTACGCCGCTCCTCCATTTGGCTTCTTCCGAGTCAGGAGGATCCGAAGCCGTCTCTTGGCGTCCAAAAGCCAATGGCTTGCCCAAGAACCTGCAATATAAAGCGAACCGAAGCTAGTCAATGACTCAATCATAGCTTTTGGCATTCAACATTATCATTTCTTCACTATATTGGCTTCTAACTTGATTTGGATAACGTCGCTTTGGTACATTGCTTGGTATGCCGACCAAAGCCGATTGGCTTATTTCTCTGGACGAAGCCGAATTGGCTTATTTCTCTGGACGAAGCCGAATTGGCTTATTTCTCCGGACGAAGCCGAATTAGGGACTCATCAAGTAGAAGAAGCCGATTGGCTTCTTCTCCTTTGTCAGTTGCCGTTTTTGTGTGAAAACAGAGCAAAACAAGTAGAAGGCGTTTGTCGGCGGGCCAAATCTCCAACAGTAGAGGGCTTTCTTCAACAGGCCGAGCTCCACGAACATTGGATTGCTTGCCAGTCCGAGAAACGCCTCCTCCTTGTTGGAGAAAGCCCCTAAGTGTTTTTATCTTTATATTTGTTGATTGTTTTTGCTTCGTTTGTTATTGTGATCTTTTGCCCATTGGCTTTGTGTGTTTCTTAACGGTTGAATTTTTGTACCGTTGCCGTAACTTTGCTTCGGTTTGTTTGAATTTAAAGCGTTGGCTCGTTTTTTGAGATTTTAAACGGTCAGATTTTACTGCCCTATAAATAGGACTGAAGGGGGGGGGGTAGAATTTCACTTTCTTCGCTTTGTGATTTTCTCACTTAGCTTGTGTTTGACGCTTTCGCCTGGTTTGGAAGCTCTTGAACTCAAGTTTTGGCTTTTCTTCTCGTCGCAAGTAAGTTTTTTTATACTATTTGACTTCCTTCGTTTTTGCTTTTCTGTCTTTTCCTGTTACGTTTGCTTATTTTGATCTTTGTTCTAGCGGCTCGCACGAAGCAAACCGCTCGTTTGATTGACTCAGATTCCAGAGACAATTCGGACGCTGTTGATATGAATACAGCCGAAGCTGAAGCCTTTGCTCAGGAGCTTGAGGTCAACGTGGCCTTAGCCCCCGAAGCAAAAATTGCTATGGAGATTGATGATAGGGGCAAGGGTCCCGTCGATGAGGGGGAAGCTGCCGGAGGCGATGACACAGAGGATGCCGAGTCTGCGTGTCAGATCTTTTGGATTTTCGGAAGAAGCCAAAGACCACTGTCTTTGGTAAAAGCTTTGTTACCCCTGAGCTGATCCGCTTTTACGAGGAAAAGGGATACTTCCCAGCCGGTCACGGACGAGCCCCAGGCACAGAGACTACCCCGACACCCCTTGAGGACGAAGCTGTGGTGTTCAAGGAGTTCTTCTGCGCTGGGCTTCTCAGGTCTCAAGTGGGGCAGCTTAGGGCTGATAAAGAAAGCTTAGATTCTGAGATACTCAGCCGCAGCTCTGGCATCTACACTGAATACGAAGGTGCTCTGAAGCAATATGGAGCCGAGCCGCTGTCCTTCCCTTCTGATGATTTTAACCTTGGGAAGCTTTTCGAATGGCTAGATGACGAGTTCAAGTCCCTACCGGACATCTTATGTGTTAAGAAACGCCGAAGCTGCTCGTCTGCTTCCAGTTATGGTCAAGCCGGAAGATTTAGATGGTGTTAGGGATTTTTCTTATGTGTTTAATACTCCTAGATTTAGGAGATCTGGCCAGCAATTTGATGGCTATATTTTTGAGATGTTTTGAGTCATCTCTTTGTAAAACACACTGTAATTCGCTTGGTCATTGTTTTGATTTGAAACACTTGAATGAATGTAAGCTCGATTTGGCTTCGTTGCGAGAGAAACGCCTCCTCCCCCCCGAAGCGAGGTTTATTCGTTCAAGTGTTTTGTACTTGCGTGTACCTGTGGTTCGAAGCCACTTTAGCTTTTTTGAGCTTTGTACTTGTGCGTGAATATGAGAATGTACGAGAATATGTTGTGCATGAGTTCTGATAGTTTGCCAAAGCCCCTATTACTTGTGCTTTTATAAGCAAGTTTCGTATGTTTGTTTATAAATGTTTAGAAAACTGTTAGCTGAAGCGGTTTTGATTTAAAATAGTTGTCTGAGCCAAAGCCCCTTTTACTCTGTTTAGAGTAAGCGTTTCTAGACCCGAGCCTCTTTTACTCCTTTTTGGAGTAAGCTTTTCCTTAGATCTGAATTGGCCTTACTCTCGGTAGGGTCAATTCAGTTCTATTTGAATTATCGAATACCAGCGACTTGGTCGAAGCCAATCGCTTTCGATGCTGCTTTTTTGGGGAATGCCTCGATGAGATCTTTGTCGACGGCTTCGCTATCTTTGGGAGCTTCTTGTTGGGTGCGAGGCCCTTTGTGCAGTATTTCCTCTGGGCATACTGCTTCTTTACCGTAAAGCAGTTTGAATGGAGTAAACTGTGTTGCCGTTGATGTGGTGGTGTTATGAGCCCAAATCACCTTCGGCATCTCTTCTACCCACTTGCCTTTTTTCTTACAATTTGCAAGGCACTTCCGAATGGCTGTTAAAGATTAAGCCATTGGCTCTTTCGGATGGTACTTTGTGCGCATGCACTAAGAAATAACATATAATGTGATCATCTTTGTGTGCAGGCTTAAAGTAGTGTATTTGTAGTGCACGTAGTCGGCATGTGCATGCGTGCTTTGCTTGTGCATTTGGGTGGTGGTGATGGGGATTCAGTTTGCCTGACGTACCCATGAAAGTTCGGAAGATTAATTCAGTTGTACTACTAGCTTCGCGGCATCATCGTGGACTACTCTTTGGTAGTCAAAACACAAGCGGCACTCGCCGGTTGGTAAGATATGCAAATGCAGAGTATATATATTTGGAATTGAAGTGGTAAGAGATTGCTTGTCTCACTATATGTAGAGTTCGTAGCTTCGATATTGAATCTGTCAGAAACTTATTTTTGTTGCATGTGCGTGACATTTGCAAGCCTAAGCTGTTTTGTTGTTACCACAGCAGCTTCGTTATTTGTGCCCTTTGCTTGTGATGTCGTCGCTGAACGAGCGAAGCAAGTGGCTCCTGGTTGGATAGACGAAGCTGGCAGGTAGCTTTTGCTTGTGCCGAGCTCTTTACCGTCTCGGACTACTGCTGGTAGCATTGTACGGGTTCTACTTTATTGATCAGATGTATTTGGTCATGAATTTTGCGCTTGTAATTAGTTGTGAGCTTTGTTTGGGTTTTTGCTTTAGAGATGGACTCTTTATTAACAATTACCTCCGTTTATACGTTAAACTAGCAGGTTGCCTTCGTTCTCTAATAGCTGCTTTTACAAAAGCTTTTGATTGGCGTTTGCTGCCTGCACTGTCCGTTCGAAAATGACGGCGGTGACTACCAACTTGCTTAGCGACTTTGTTGCTTTCGATGTTGGCAGGGCTGGCCGGTTATGAAATGATTAACTGAAGTGTCTTTGTCTGAACGGGTACATGCAACATGCAGCTTTGGATTATATGCGTGTCTAGTGGCTGATAACAGCTTCGTTCCTTGGAATTCTTGGTTTTCTAAAGCTCGACGTGGTTTTGAGCCATCGGCAATTGTGGTGGCTTCGCATCGGTCCACATGGGCCTTTGTGCCGCAAGCGTAGTGGACTGAGCATGCCTTAGCATGGAGGTCGGTCTCAGCTTCGCTAACATAGTAACATTTATATATAAAAGACCCTCGCCGGTGCCACTTTTTGGCCTTGCCAACGGTTCCTTGCTGCCGGCTTCGTTTTGGTGAAGATCACCAGTAGCCATATTTGCCACTAATAGCTTCAATAGAAAACATAGGTTGATGGTGTTTTAAGAAAACCAACCAGGCCTTCCTGATGGCATGACCTTGCATGCGACCGTGCATGTACGAGCCTTGTGTTGTTACCACGTTCTTGCATGCTGCTATACGAAGCTGATGTTCTTGCCTGGAGGTAGTGGCTGATCGATTCGGCGTGAATGCGTGTGACCCGCATGCAGCTTCGTTTGGGTAGAAGAGGATACATGCAGCTTCGTTAGGGCAGGCGATGGTCCTTGCCGGCAGCTTCGCTACTGGGCAGCTTGATGCCATGCTGGTTAACAGCTTCGTTGCTGTCCAATCTTGCCGACACCTAGCTTCGATCATTAACTTGTGGCCCTTTGGCTGATTGTGGGTGCTACTTAGCTTAGTTGATCGGCAAAAAATGAAGATCTTGGCAGCTTCGCTTCTGCTCGGATGACATGGTTGCACATGAGCATGTTCATTTTGAGCACAATGCACTCAAATTCACCATATATATTCATATATCACTACGGGAACCGGCTGTTTGCCGAGTGCCAGATGCACTCGGCAAAGGCCGAAATGCACTCGGCAAACACTTTGCCGAGTGTTACACTCGGCAAACAGCACTCGGCAAACAGTGACTCGGCAAAGAGCTGTTTGCCGAGTGTCTTTTCTCGGGCACTCGGCAAACCCTTTGCCGAGTGCTATTTGACACTCGAGTGCTATTTGACACTCGGCAAACAGCCGGTTTCCAGTGCTCAAAAAAACCGAAAATAATAGCAAAAAAAATTTATTCCAATGTGGCAAGTCGCGCCATTTTTCGCGGAAAATTCGCGCGCTACGCGGTTGGTGGGATTCGAACCCGCGACCTCTCTCTCGTGTGTGACCTTCCCTACCACTGCACCACACTCTCATTTGTGACTAGATATTGTTTTGATTCCTACCGTATTATACTAAACTGAGTGTAAATTACTTGTTTGAGGCCCTAAATGATTTCAAATTAAAAACTTGTCAACTACAAAGTTTTATAACTTTTTGAAATCTACAAGTTTTATTTCGGTAGTTTCTCCATCCGAGGTCATTTACAAAATTTGAATTTCAAATTTGAGAACATTCACACTTAGTTTTCGTTGACTATATGATTTCAAATGAAAAAGTTGTCAACTACAAAGTTTCATAACTTATTGTGATCTACAACTATTATTTTGACAGTTTTTTCATCCGAGGTCATTTGAAAAAACTCAAATTTTGAATTTTGAGAACTACAAACGTACTTTTCATTAGCAAAACAAATTCAAATTAAAAAATTTTAAACTACAAAGTTGTATAACTTCTGAAGATCTACAACTTTGATATATGACATTTCTTCATCCAATGTAGTGAGAGTAACATTGTTCACAAATCTTATAGATCTCTCTTATAGTTTCAGGAAACTCTACGAGAGATCTAGATTTTGTGAACAATATTCATATGAATTTGTCGAATGAAGAAATGACCAAACTAAAAGTTCAGCATCTTGAGAAGTTATACAACTTTGTAGTTCAAAACTTTTTAATTTGAATTGATTTACTACTTCAAAATGTGGTTTTAATTATGACTTTGCCGAGTGTCAAAAAAAAACACTCGGCAAAAATAGGGTTTGCCGAGTGTCAAAAAAAACACTCGGCAAAGATATCTTTGCCGAGTGTTTTTTTTGACACTCGGCAAAGAATATCTTTGCCGAGTGTTTTTTTTGACACTCGGCAAACCCTATTTTTGCCGAGTGTTTTTTTTTGCCGAGTGTTTTTTGAAAAACACTCGGTGCCCGAAAAAAAACACTCGGCAAACTTGGGATTTCCCGTAGTGTATATTTGTTTGCATGCATGGATGAATGGATCGGGTGACTTGCACCATGGTTGCCATCATGCGTAAGCTATTGCAGCTTGGTTCAGCTTCGTTCGTTGCGTGGAAAATAGTCGGCTGCAGCCTCCAGCATGCATCGCGGCAAAGATGACAAGGAAATGGGCTTGTTGCTGCTCAGCTTTGCTGCTTTGCTGTGGGCGGTCTGATTGCATGAGCCATTTTTCAGGTGATGCATTCACTACTCAGCTTCGATCTTGTCTTGACTTACATATATATTTACGTAACCAGGGCTTTGGCAGAAAACCATGCATGACTGCATGGCTGTACGTGAGCTTTTATTGGGACCACAGCGCAATGCACCATAACGGGGTGTTCGGCTTCGTTGCCGGCAAGGACCGTTGTCCATCGTTCCAGCTTGCCACCAAAGTTGGGTCAGTTGAGCAAGCCAAGGGATAAATTACCTTCCTTCGTATTTATTTTTCTGGTGATTACCTTCAGATCACTTCAATAAAATTCTAGAACTTGCAGTACCGAAGGTGATCTGCTAATTTAAGCATGAGAGGAAGGTAATGTCTACTCCTTTCATATTGATTGTTCAGGTATTTACCTTGAAGTTACCATGAGAAGGTAACACCTACTTCTTTCACGTTGGTTTTTCAGGTATTTACCTTTGTTTAACCATGAGAAGAAGGCAATGCCTACTTCTGTCATATTGATTTTTTAGGTATTTACCTTCGTTTTACTAAGAGAAGAAGGCAACACTTTCTTCTTTCATATTGATTTTTCAGGTATTTACCTTCGTTTTACTAAGAGAAGAAGGCAACGCCTACTTCTTTCATATTGATTTTTCAGGTATTTACCTTCCTTTGGTATTATCACGACTTAGCAGGTCCAGTGCTGAATACAAAGCCTCTTTTACTCTTCTTGAGAGTAAGCTTTTAAGATTTTGAGCTTGTCTCTGACAATGAAGCCCCTTTTACTCTTCTTGAGAGTAAGCATTTTAAGGTTTTGAGCTTGTCTAAAAACGAAGCCCCTTTTACTCATCTTGAGAGTAAGCATTTGAGTGATGAATACATGAGAGTAAAAATGGGCTCACATCATTTCTTGTGCTACCTGGGCAGCTTCGGTTGATTATTCTCAAATAAATTATTTTAATATATTGAAAAACATAAAACACTAGGTCTGTGTGCCTCACATTTATGTGGGATGCACACAGTCCTAGTATCAAAACAAATATGTCGAATACATCAACTTGTGACAAGTTGTTTCGACTCACGCATATGATTGAGCTTCGGTGGGTTACTATTGGATTGCTCAAGTATAGTGGGCTTCGATCTCATTTTTCTTTTTTGAGGTTTTGTTCTCCATGTGGAGATACACATCTTCGTTTCTTCTTTTGAGAAAGCGAAGGCTATAGAGGTCACAACCCTCTTGCCCATCTTGTGGGTCTTTATTTATTCACGTATAAAAGTTATGCATTCGTGCTATGAAATGCATTGATAAATATTATGAATGAGACAGATGTATTTACATAGAAATATTAGGAAGTTAGGCAGTATAAAAGTTATGCATTCGTGCTATGAAATGCATTGATAAATATTATGAATGAGACAGATGTATTTACATAGAAATATTAGGAAGTTAGGCATATGGTAAACTCTGCAGGAGGAAAATGTTGCAGCTACTGCTTATGCGACCATAAAATTCTTCAAATATTAGAAAAATGAACTGAAATGAGATGATAAGTATGGTGCTTTAAAGGATAGCCTGCAAATACAGAGATTAGTTTATTTTGAGCTAAACGTTTATAATTAGATTTTAGAGACTGCACTACCGGAGAACCCTTCATCCATCCTCCCTAATAGGTCACGGTTGTAAAAGACCCGGTACCAATGCTTGCATTGGTACCGGGTCTAAATGTGTTGCCCCCCGAGAACCCTTTGGTACCGGGCCGTAACACGACCCGGTACCAAAGGCCGTCCTTCGGTACCGGGTGATGTTACCACCCGGTACCAAAAGGTCCAGGACCTTTTGGTACCGGGTGGTAACATCACCCGGTACCGAAGGACGGCCTTTGGTACCGGGTCGTGTTACGGCCCGGTACCAAAACGTCCGTCCAGCTCTTTATCTCGCGCCAATGAAGCTGCTCCGTCCTTTATCTTCCTCTCTCCCTCATCTTCTCTCCAAGAGCCACACATTTCTTGCCTTCTCCTCTTCTCTATCCCTTATCTTCTCGATCTCCAGTAGCAGAGGGAGCCGGGGCGGGCAACGGCCGCTCAGCAGCAGAGGGAGCTGGTGCGGGCAGCGGCCGCTCGGGCCCTGGCCGCCGCGCACTACCAGAGAACTCTCTATCCATCCTCCCTAATCGGTCACGGTTGGATTGGACCCGGTACCAATGGAAGCATTGGTACCGGGTCCAATCCCCAATAATTCTGCGCGCTCATTGGTACCGGGTGGTGGCACCACCCGGTACCTATGAGGCAACATTGGTACCGGGCTGGTNCTTGTTACTAGTGGATATGTACGTGCCACAGGCACGTTTTAAAAACTTATAATATATAGTGCATTTATATTTTCATAACAAGTCCAATATTGCAGTGGAGATAAACATGGAACATGTGGAACATTTATATCTTTTCTTCTTGCTCCTAACTCGATCCACCAATGATATCTCTCAAGCTCCGACTCAGTTCACTTGTGATGTCTCTCTCGCTCCCTCCATCACTTTTCTCAGTTGATCCACATGTGATTTGTTCTCTCCCACTCCCCCACAATTAATATCTCTCTCTCTACTCTCCTAAATCCATATGCATGGATCTCTCCATGTCAGTCAAGCCAAATCCATATGGATGTGCAATCTGATCTTCCAATCTACATAAGGATCTGGAAAACACAATAAGATAAACGGGTTTTTTCAATCAATATGCAAAACTGAATGGGGCAGCTTTAAACATAATATCCAAACCTTTTAAATAGCAATGCTAAATCTCCAAACCATTTAGCAATGCTACCGAGTCCAAAACTCTACCATGATAACAGTGCATTCTAAACATATCAAAAGGTGGAATATAAATAACTGGAATCTTCACCTCAGTACATACAGCTAGGTCACTGTGAGCACTTTGAGATCAAAAGATGCTAATCAATACATAAACAAATATCAGATTTTATGTATTTTAATGTTATTCCCATGAACATGGATGGACAGGTGAATCAATATCTATTCATAATTTATTTTTATTTGAGACCAAATTTCATTCATCAAGGTCAGTACCGATGGTGATACTGATATAATGTAAAATTTAATAATAGTGCCATGTAAACTAAACAGGGCCTAAATTATTTCTTATTGCTTTTGTTTTGTCATAGTGGTCGTGTGGCACATGTTTTTAAAAACCTAGTAAACAAGAGTTTTTATATTTAAAAAATAAGATAATTTTATATTTATAGCAGATATGTACATGCGGCATATCCAAAACAGGGAAAACACTATAGTGATATAAAACAAGCTAAACCTGATGCTGGGCTCCATGTTGCCGCAAACTAAAAACAAGAATATGTGCACACAATCCAGCAAAAGCATGAACAAGCAAATGGTACACAAACATTATTTGTTTTTAAAAACTCAAACGGACGTTCACCATTGGAAAGAGGTTACTGATATTGATATTTACCTTGAATATAATCTCCTACACCAACTAAACAAAGCAGTAGAGCTCTAAGATTTGTAATTTGAAATCAGTCTAAATAACCTTAGAGAGAATTTTATTAATCAAGAAGTGAACAACGTGTGTCTAGAGCTTCACTATTTCGTATTTCCAGAGCTCCATGAAAGACAAAGCTAAACTTCGACAAATGCCACCATGCATCACTAATTGTCCTACCTGAAAGTCACAGAAGGTATGCAAATAGTTAGTTTCAATGTCACTCACATGAATCCCTAGGTGAGCTGTAAAAAAATGAATCCTTGGGTTTAGATCGAATAGATAGAAGCAAAAACAAAAGCATCAAACAATGAGAATATAATCTAGATATTGAGAGACCATGAAATTGCTAACACACAAATATGTTTGGGCATCAGTCATCTTTTTTGCCAGCTAGTTCTTCAAAGCATAACTAAACAAAAACAATATGGATGAACCGCTTAAACAATTTTGGGGGAAAAATAACTTCATGTTAAGCCCTCCCATTGTGTACCAAGCACAAAAAGTAACCCTCTACTCGCCAGCCTGAGAGACCATGGGCACCACCTAAGCATCTAAGCACTTGGAATAAGAAAAGAATTAATATCAACGTTTGAACAATGATCAACAGTGTCAAAGGGGAAGGCATCAAAAGTTTTGAAAAGATACTCCATGAGGACCTGCAGATGTCCTAGATATGTCCTAGATGTACATTCAAAATGAATCTTAAATCAAAGCAGTGGATACTTACATTATCCAAGTCCCGCATTTCCTTCAATGTGCGATCAAGACCAAGAGCCTGAACACCTGGGATTAGGGCAGCTCCATCATCGCCATGCTCAAGGTCTCAGCGACAAAGCGAAGGAAGCAGGTTGCAGGACTCATGGGACAAAAAAACAGAAAGTGCTGAAGGATCACTGAAGCAACTAATTCACCCAGTCACCCTCCCTCTCCCTTAGATAGAACTGCAGAATGAAATAAGAAACACATCACAAAATTTAAGAATAAGATTTTACACAGAGCAGGCCACAATGACTAAAAAAAGCATGATTGATGGTGTTTGTAACATCTCCAAGCGGAACACAATGACTAATTACGCTTTACGGAACAATGGCAACATGTAAGTAGTAGCATATATCAAAAAGAAAATGCAACTATTGTTTGAGTATTTGTTAATCACCAACAAACTGTATTAGATAAGACAAGATAATACTGGAAGAGAAATAAGAAATGTATTGCCTCAAAATATTTGTGTATTTCTACTGCAACAAACTTAATCCACATGTAGGCCATAGCATCACATATTTTCACCCCAGTACATTTCCACATCTACTCCTTAATTAGCAAAACATTGGCGACCTACCCAACCCCGCTCCAAGGGCAAGGAATGCAAACCGGGACCATGCTCATATATAGTGTCAGTTTGCATCACAGTTTCACAACAGCTGGTCCTAGCTAGTCTTTGTGCATGAATCATTAGTCATGTATAATTTCGATAAATAAGCAAAGTGGCGTGTAGCTCACAGTAGAAAAAGGAGCCTCATCTTGGAACCTTTGACCTGCAACTAACATCCTAAATTGGATGAGAAAGCCATTCAAGCCTCCTAGCCTCCTGATAATCAAATCCATATGAATGTGCATTCTGGTCTTCCAATCTACAATATGACCCTGAAAATGGCAAAAGATAAATGAGAATTCTCAATTAATATGCAAAACCGAATGGGGCATCTGGCTTCCAACATAATATCCAAATATTTTAAATAGCAATGCAAGTTATGGCCAGAATAATCACCAAGCAATGGTAACAAAATGATATATATAATGCAGTGCAAACAAGAGATACAATTTTTCAAATTCTTCATGCAAGAATATATACATGTAGTAGAGATGCTATAGCAAAGTACAATGTAGATTATTTCTTCCACCTCACCTTCCTACAGAAAACATATGAATTCTGTCGTCGGCTTAATTCACCTATCCAGAGACCATGGATAATCAACCAGCAGAAATCAGGTAGTGGAAGGAAAGGCCTATTATCAGCAGGCACCAAGGACAATAAGGAAGGAAATCAACTAACTAATCACTGACCTGATTAAAAAAGGAAATCAGGATAGGGTCAATCACTTTTGAAAACAAACCTGGTAGCAATACTCACTTTCAAAGAAATGTAGGTCATGCAATCATTTAGCTTCTCAAAAGGCATTTGAACATATCAGATTGCAACCAAAAAAGGCCTTTTTAGTGGAAGTTTCAGGACGAATTCACTTCATAATTTAATTAAGAAATTAGAGCAGCACATCCCTGGTGCTCTGCTGGTCACAATTGACTGTGCCACTCCTCCCAACAAATACATTTGAAATTTAAGCTTTCTAAAATATTTCCAAAGTGAGAATCATCACACCTTACAAAAAGATGATGTTCACGAACATTCCATAGAATGGTCACAAGGAAAATTAAACCAGAGCATGGAAGCAGCAAGTCAAAATGCATGGCTAGACGACACCTGCAGATGATGAAAACACAGGTACTATATAAAATTATAGAGTTAGAGAATTTATGATTTTACCTGATCAAGTTGAAGGAAAACCAAAGACTGACAAAAAAAGAAATTATCCCAACACCCTTCCTGCCTTAATCTGTGGCTGGAACATCTCATTTCAGCACATCTTCACTTCTTAAAAATTAGCTGGAAAAGATTGAGACACCATATGCTGCAAAATCTCATTTGAACCCGTCTTCACTTCCTGCATATTAGTTTCACCCAACATCCTTTTTATCTCATTGAACCGTCATTTGTATTGTTGTAGTTTCATCAATATGTCCTTCACCGTGGTTCGAGGTCTTCCAAACAACAAGTAGAACCATATTAACTTGCTTGATAAAAAACAGACAGGGCAAGGAAGCATATTAACTTGATTTACTTAAATAGCTGCGAGAATCGACTCTAATATGCAAATGCACTAACCTTTTTTATCCAAATGCTTCCTTGCCTGCTGAATTTCTTCCTGTGATAAATTAGCAATAACTTATATCACATATGTTTTAAGTAATACAAAACATATTTTACTGGTGAAACAGGCCCTGCACATCAGAGTGCACAATCAGATTTGTGCTATTTGAGACAACGGTGACTGTATCACAGAAAAGCAGGAATCTAGATTCGCTGTGCACACCCAGATTACATACCTTCTTCTCCATCAATCATAGGGTGGTAAGGTGTCTTGGGTTCGCTTATCTTCTCCCTTTCTGGTTTGTTTGATTCGATGTCGTTCAAGTTCTCTTCATCCCATTTGACACGGCACCTGAAACACAACGATCATGGCATTTTGCTGGGCAAACATTTATGTCAAACAGAAATTGAGACAGCACTAACCTGGCCTTCCTGGGTTCTTTAGCTTTCATTGTGTACTGGCAAAATGCACAATGACTCAAGAATAATAAACGTTCAGAACATCTAATTTATTATTACGCATCTGATAACATAAAGCAATAGACGTACCACGAGGCATGGTAATTTCTGCATCACATGAAACTGGCAGCTGCGACGTAGTCGAACCCTTTCTCTTACGATTATTTCCCGTCCGCGGATTTGCCGTGTTTGTAATGTCACCAAGGGGATTCCGATTGTTGTCCATCTAACAAAGAAACGAAATTAGCCGCCACATTTTGTGATTCCCCAAACAAAGTCACGACAACTCGTAATGTTTACCTGGCCGCGATCCATGTCTTTGGTTCACAAACCGGCCGCGATCCCTGTCATTGGTTCCGGATGGATTCAGAGCAGAGACAGAGAAATTTGGAGGCACGAGTTTGGAGGCACTGAGCATCACTGACCTCGGAGAAATTTGGGGCATGCGGAAGCGATTCCTGGCATCAAATTCCTACGGAACATGGAACCTGGCGTCAAAAATTGATGGCGGGATGGTGTCCTGGCGTCAAACAAAACCTGGTGTCAAACAAAAAGGAATTTGTGAGGGGTGTCCACGGCGATGGTGTCCTGGTGTCAAACAAAAAGGAAAGAAACCTGGCATCAAAAAAGGCAGATAGTGTCCTAGCGTGAAACAAAATCTGGCGTCAAATAAAAAGGAAATAAATTGGTGGTGTCCACGGCGATGGTGTCAAACAAAAAGGAAAGAAATAATATGGAGTCCTGGGCATTTTAAAATTTCGAAACCTGGCACCAAAAAAAGGTAGGCAATTTGCTGATGGCGGCATTTGCTGATGGAGTCCTGGCATGCGGCATCAAAAAAGGTAGGCAATTGAAATTTTGAAATTATTTGACGTGATGGGGTCCTGGCGTGCGACCTCTTTAAATTTTGAATCAAATAAGGCAATTAGCAGCCAGGCAATAAGGAAACAAATACCCGAAAATGGGGCGGGATTGGAATTTTGAATGGTGGGTACACGGGTGGGTAACTAAAAAGCGTGGTGAGAAAAAATTAAAATATTTTGCCGCAGCTATTTTCTAACAATCAAGTTTTCCCTCTCCCCCCCTCCTGTCAAACTTTTTGGACTGCATTGTGGGCCCATCAAAGGAATTTGTGAGAGGTAAGGTGGGTAACTTTTGAGTGAGAATTGTCTCCAAAAGTTATTCTCTTTATAGTATAGATAAACAATAGGGGTACGTGTAGTTTGTATCGCTGAATGCACCCGTGTTGGACCAGCCTGAGCTACATGACCATTTGTTATGTGAATCGATCTCAAAGCTAGATGCTTCGGTGCTAGTATAAGCTGCAACATCCAACGTGTGGAACGTCGTTGCTGGCATCTCGGTCGTCGTTGCCGGCATCTGCCGGCAGCTTCGGTTGATGTCTTGTGATGGTCAGCTCGGAAGCTTCGCTAGCTTGCAGGTGACGCGATCGCTGATCAGCTTCGATCCTTCCTTTGTCGTGGAAAACGTTTGCAGTTGATGTTGAGACAGTGAGTGGCCCTCTGTTGACGCTTTTTATGGCCAACACACCGAGATATGCGCTAGAACGCGTGGATCCGCAACGGATCGATCACCTGCAGCTCGCCCAGACAAAACCGGTTATACCGGTTTGGGAATCCGGTGAAACCGGTTCCTAGGGTTTTGCTGTGTAGACCTACGAACGCCGCCCGGGAGGGACCCCGTCAGGGCAAGCGCGCCTAGGGTTGTTCTGAGATTGGCAGGCCACTCAGAACGTCGTCATACGCCGTAGAGACGAAGCACGAACAGCAGGAGGGGTTGGAAAAGTTAGGGTTTGGAAGGGATAAAAATAAAGGTAATTTGTATTTGATCGATTGGATAATCCCTCAATCGGCCACGACCCTTTATATTTATAAGGTGGGGAGGTCTTGCCCCGCAAGGAAATCCTTTTACAAGTCGTAAGTCACACGGATCTCCAAAAGAGTCCAAACCTACTAGGACTTGGGGAAAACCGGTTCCACCGGTTTGCCCTGTCATATGGGCAACAGTAGCCAAACCGGTTCCACCGGTTACTGAATCCGGTTATACCGGTTTTTCCTGTCAAGCTGTCTTGTGCCAATTTTGATCGTCAACATATGCCCCCCTGTTTTCTGGTAAAGCTTGCGTAGCAGAAAACATAAAAGCACAAAGACAACACTGAGGACGATGTTTAACATATATCCATCGGCCTTTTCATTCTAAGGGCGATATTTAAAACTATCGGCCATCTCTTGCAAAATTTTCAATCGGCTTTATCATTACAAAGAATAAAACCACCTCGTGTAGCTCGTATGAATCTACAATGTGAAACATCTACACCTGTCAAGCACTTAAAGTCACCGTGCACACCTTTAATAAAACCTTCAGCTGTAACATAAGCCGATGTATCACCATGCACAATCTCTAGCTTATCGCCTATCCATTGTATCAAAAGCTGATGCAAGCTAGAAGGTACACATTGGTTTGCATGTATCCAATCACGTCCCAAAATCAAACTAAATTTACCTTGAGTCTCAACAACGAAGAATGCAGCAACCAATGTCTTGCTTCCAATAGTGAGATCCATAGAAACGATTCCTTTAGCACTTATAGGATCATCTCCTCCCACACCACTTAAAGCCATGTCAGTTTGGATCAACTCATCATCTGAACATCCCAATTTCTTGAATAAAGCATAAGGCATTAAATTGACAACTGCTCCACTGTCAACTAACATACGAGAAATTGGTCTTCTCTTGATATAACCTTTCATGTATAGAGCTTTCAGATGATCATCACTATCTTTGGGCTTCTGAAAAGTAGCTTCTTGTGGCCCAAAATTAAAATAAGCCATCCCCTCCTCCGAAGATGAATCCATCCCATCAATATTAACATCCATATGCTCAGAGGATAGCTCATAATCCAAAAATTGTTCATCGTCCTTATTCTGGGAATCCGATGACAACTTATCATCATAATAAATTGAATCAGGAGCAAAAATATTAGGAATTGGAGAAACCTGCATTGTATTAACCAAATCTGTCTCTGTCGTCATGGAAACCGGTTCCACCGGTTTTGAAACCGGTTCCACCGGTTTTGCTGCTGAGCAAACACCGGGCTTGATCTTCCACTCCCCTCGAGGAATCATTGGTCTATCCTTTTTCAAGTTTTCATTCTTCTGTTTCTCCAATTCCTTCTCCTTATTCTCCTAAAACCGAAGCCGCTGCAATTTCCTCTTTTGTGTGCGAGTTAAACCTGGAGGACACCATCTTGGCAAGAAACATTTAGAAGTATTATCAATTTCATTGTTCTTACCATGAACAGCAGCAACATCCTCTTGGACCGACGTTTCAACCTTATCGTCATTTACAATTGGTATTTTGTCGTCGTCCTTTGAAATCACATCATTGCTCCTAACTTGTGTGGCATCATCACCAGTAATCTTTCCCAGATCATCATCTTTATTCTGCTCTTCTCCTTTCTTCTTTTTGACACGATAAACTTGTTTTGAAGGAGCTACCTGTTTTCCCTGGGAAAACCGGTTTAACCGGTTTGGCAATTCGGTTTCACCGGATTTGCTCTGGTGGTTCCGACCTGATTGACAAGATATCAAACGGTCATGTTTAGAATGCAACATCTCGTCATAAACTGGTTTAGTAGATGCACCACATCCTGTATAAAAAGGTGAATATAACATAGGATGATATGGCCACCACATATTATTTAAATCACATGCCGGATATGAAAAATTAGAATAAGTTGGAGGAATCCATGACATGTCTTGATGTGAGTTATGAAGAGGATGTAATTCAACAAAATCACCCTGCTGCCTTGTAGCATGCTTCTCATGATGCATAGGTGACCATGTTTTCTTTTTTACTGGCCGATCATTAGTAACGGCCTTTTGATTTTTATACTTGGACAATAGCTGATCAAAGGTTAATTTTTTCTTTTCACATCTTTCCTGATCTTTTTCCAAGTCCAACTTCGAAATTCCAGCTTCGGGGCGCCTTGGTTTAACCACTTTGGAATTGTGCTGCCCAAAACCGGTGGAACCGGTTTCTGAAACCGGTGGAACCGGTTTTGTCTGCACAGCAGACTCAAACGGCTTTTGCGAGGATTCTTGCCCCCCAAGTCCAGAAGTTCTTGCAGTGATCTTGAAGATTTCTCTGCCATCAGAAGTCTTTTCAGACACCACCTCCCTGATCACCTGTTTCCCTTTCAAATTTTTAGGGCTCTCCTCGCCGATGATGACATTTTTCCCTTTTGTTGATTTAGCTTGATGTGGCCGAACCAAAATCTTGGGTTGCTGTATATCAACGGTGTTGACAGAAAGAGAAACATTATCCGTTGGCTTCTCATGATAATCCAATCGTCCTTGGTTTATGGCCGATTGTATATGCCGACGGAATATATTGCAATCAATAGTAGCATGCAAAAAAGAATTATGAAGTTTACAATATGCACGCCCTTTCAATTCTTCAGCTGGAGGTATAGTGTGAGACATCTTGATGTTCCCATGTTTCAATAATTCATCAAATATACGATCACATTTAGAAACATCAAAACTAAATCTCATTTTTCTTGCCGATCCTTAGGAATCAGCTTAAGAGATGGACATGTAAATGCTTTATCCTCAGAAGGCCAAACTAATTCAGCAACATAATCGCCTTTTCTCTCATCGTCCAAACTATTATTTTTTACATGTAGACTAGACTGATGAGATCTAAAAACATCTTCATTATTCCTTATTCGGTTTTCAACAACTAAGGCTTTTATTTGCACTTGATTAACTGAACGACATTCATAGCCTTCAAATCTCTCTTTAATAACAGATCTTAAACCATTAAAAGCAATATGAGCAAGATCTTTATCAGAAATTGACAAATCATAACAACGGTTTTTTATTTCTTTGAATCGTTTAAAATAATCAACAACAGATTCATCTCTTTGTTGTTTAACCGATGTTAGATCTGTCAAATTTAATCCTTGATGCATTCTAGAATCAATAGAGTACGGCTCTTGATATAATCTAGAATTATTCACATCAATGCTAAGCTTATCCTGCATCTTACTATCTAACTCGTCCTTCATTTTATAAAATTCAGTATATAACTTTGAACGAGCTAAATCAGATTGCTCTGTGGCTATACTTTGAACTTGAACAACATGAGGCATGCAATAAGAATTTTGCCGTAAACATTGATCATACACATCATTAGAAATCTCTCTAGAATTAATGTTTTGATTAAATACAGAGGGTGATGTATATGTCTCAATATAAGCAGAATGATTAGCCACCTCTATATTTCGGTTAGGGACTACCGAAAGAGGAGCCGTAACATATGATCCTGGCTGCTGTCCAGCTGTGGCAACAAAACCGGTTCCACCGGTTTCCAGAACCGGTAAAACCGGTTTCACCGTGGCTGGTGAAACATGCTGTAGCGGCGGTATTTGTTCTGAATAAAATTTAGTCGGCATACCATACAATGGATTTTCAGGTGTTTTTCCCAATGTAGCCGACAAACTCGCATGCATATTCTCATGTTGCATAGTTGGTATATTATGTGAATAATAAGATGAATCTACCAACTTATCTTTTTCTATTCGATCTATTCTTTTTGATACAGAATCAAAAGTAATCGCAGGTTGATCAATCGGAGTAGATGGTGAGTTGCTTACAGTGGGTATTACCTCAACTTTCCGATTATCAATCTTGAACGCGGGCATCACAAAGTCTTGTGTTCTTGATATTATGCCCTGGCGATCTTTCTTCAGCCCCATCAGGAATTGCTTCTTGAAAAATTCTTGGGCTGCTTCAAATTTCTGACGCTCCTCTTCGTCGAGATCCTCCATGGAGGACACAGCGATATTGTCCTTATCCAGATCTGAAATAGATTCCATCTGGCTAGGGTTAGGTAGACCGGTTATGTAAACCAAGATCTCTTTCCCCAGCGGAGTCGCCAAAAATGTGTTGACGCTTTTTATGGCCAACACACCGAGATATGCGCTAGACGGATCCGCAACGGATCGATCACCTGCAGCTCGCCCAGACAAAACCGGTTATACCGGTTTGGGAATCCGGTGAAACTGGTTCCTAGGGTTTCGCTGCGTAAACCTACGAACGCCGCCCGGGAGGGACCCCGTCAGGGCAAGCGCGCCTAGGGTTGTTCTGAGATCGGCAGGCCACTCAGAACGTCGTCATACGCCGTAGAGACGAAGCACGAACAGCAGGAGGGGTTGGAAAAGTTAGGGTTTGGAAGGGATAAAAAATAAAAGTAATTTGTATTTGATCGATTGGATAATCCCTCAATCGGCCACGACCCTTTATATTTATAGGGTGGGGAGGTCTTGCCCCGCAAGGAAATCCTTTTACAAGTCGTAAATCACACGGATCTCCAAAAGAGTCCAAACCTACTAGGACTCGGGGAAAACCGGTTCCACCGGTTCCATAAACCGGTTCCACCGGTTTGCCCTGTCATATGGGCAACAGTAGCCAAACCGGTTCCACCGGTTACTGAATCCGGTATACCGGTTTTTCCTGTCAAGCTGTCTTGTGCCAATTTTGATCGTCAACACCCTCCTTCCGTACATGGAGGCTTCGCTGTCCACGCTGAGGTGGTGAGGTGGAGATATGGTCGCCCGGCAGTTTGGTTGCCCAGCAAAAGCAGCTTCGATTGTCAGTGTGTGCACATGGACGTCGGCACCAGCTTTGCATGAGATGTGACGTGGTCAGCTCAGGCAATGTATGAGTGGTTTTGGCTGCATCTGTTGCGACGAAGGTGACGCGCGTCTTAGACCATCATTTTGGTTGCTTGCATTGGTGACAGCGTTGTGTTGCGTCACACGCACAGTGATGACTGTTTGCAACTCAATTCGCTATAGTTGCTCTTGCATTAAGTGAATGAAGGTCGCTTGCTAGCAGCTTCGTTGCTCGGCAGCTTTATGAGCGACGGCCCGCGGACCTTGCCGGTAGCTTCGTTTTTGGCCTTGTGTATTTGTCGTCTGGTCGCGTCAGCGCCAGGTTCACCAGTACTTCATTGGCTGGTCTTCCTTCTCTTGTTCCCTTTATCCTCATCTCTCTAGAAAGAAAAAATCAACGTGCCAAACACGCGTTGCTTTGGTTGGCTTTTTGGGTGGCATGGTGGTTATCGTGGGTTTTGTTCGTGCACTGCAGCCACGGTGGGCGCCAGTTGTTGGGACAGTAGCCGAAGCCAATGAACCCAAGCAACGGATGAAACAGAGAAACAGGGACAAGCAATAAAATATTACTTATCAACAGTGTTCTCAGGAATCAACCACCCTTTACATGTGGGGGATGGACCTCCTTTTATAGGGAGACCAAGGGTCTTTACATGCCCATTGTACCCCTGGAAATCAGGCATCATCCTCTAGACTATACAACACAAATAGCCCAGGGACACTTTGGTACATTTACTCCTCCCAATGTGAATGCGTAGACTAGCAATCCCGTGTTTGACTTTGCTTGGACTTGGTCTTGGCTTGGACTTGGTCCAAGCCTGCTTCGCCAGCAGGAAAAAGCTACGCCGCTCCTCCATTTGGCTTCTTCCGAGTCAGGACGATCCGAAGCCATCTCTTGGCGTCCAAAAGCCAATGGCTCGCCCAAGAACCTGCAATATAAAGCGAACCGAAGCTAGCCAATGACTCAATCATAGCTTTTGGCATTCAACATTATCATTTCTTCACTATATTGGCTTCTAACTTGATTTGGATAACGTCGCTTTGGTACATTGCTTGGTATGCCGACCGAAGCCGAATTGGCTTATTTCTCTGGACGAAGCCGAATTGGCTTATTTCTCTGGACGAAGCCGAATTGGCTTATTTCTCCGGACGAAGCCGAATTAGGGACTCATCAAGTAGAAGAAGCCGATTGGCTTCTTCTCCTTTGTCAGTTGCCGTTTTTGTGTGAAAACAGAGCAAACAAGTAGAAGACGTTTGTCGGCGGGCCAAATCCCCAACAGACCACGGCCGAGCGCAGCCCAGCACTAGATACAGGAGCTCCAGGTTATTTCTGTTCTATTGATTGTTTGTTGATATTTACATACGTTTGATTTGCATTGTAACATTTGGATGATATGTTGTAGACCCAGATGCAGCAGATGGTAGAGGAGAGGTTGGCGGCCCAGCGACAGCAGTTAGAGGCCGATTTTCAGATGCGGTGGGCGGCTGAACAGGAGAAGGTGCAACAGATGTATGCGTGGATGCAGAGCATGGCCGCACAGCAAGGTGTGCCGGGGCCAGTCATCCAATTCTCTCCACCGGTGGCACATCCTGGATCACATACACCTGTGAGTCACTTCGGATAACCTTCAAGTTTCATTTCTTAGAGTACCTAGAAGATTTAGAGAACTTAGAAGAATTTAGAGAATTAGAGAACCTAGCAGATTTAGAGAATGTTGACACCGGATTTTCGCACCTGACATGTTGGGACAGATGATGACGTGGTGAGGTTGAGACTGCGAAGTGGACCTATTGACTGGTCAAGGCCAAAGGTGACAGAGAAGGAAGCCGATGCTGAAGAAGGGTCCGATGAAGCAGGAGTCCGATCCGATGACGAGTTCAAGAGGGAAGACACGTCGGCTAAGGAGGAAGCGTGTCAGATTCGGGGACTATTTCCTTTTCAGAAGGCTTATGAGAGTCCCGTTTTGTCTTTAATTTAGTTTACCTTATTTAGTTAGTCTGGTCCGATCAGGACTCTCCATGACCAGGGTATAAATTTGAACCCTCGTCCATTGTAAAGAATTATTCTCACAATCAATACAACCCGGCTTCACGCCAAAACCCTAGTAGTAGTTACCGACGAAGCTCATTGGTGGACGGGCTGCATCAGTTCTGGTCTCCGGCTTACCAGTAAGTTAGTCAATTTATCGAACTAATATAGGCTTTGAATTGAGGCGCATCGCCCTTTCTCGTTTATATTGTTCAACCGATTTATCTCTGGATAATCAAGATTGATATAGATTCCCTACGTCGGAGCTAGATCAATATTGATTATTCAACAGATTATCGTTTATCGGACTACACTTTAAGCCTAGATTCCCTACGTCGGAGCTAGGTATCAAGATTAGTCTAGATTCCCTACGTCGGAGCTAGAGTAATCTTGGTTACTAAAGGTAGTCTTTGCGGTTTGTTTGGAGTTGCTAGATTGGTTTAGATCTACGCCATGTGAATCAATTCTACTTCTTCAACGGCTTTGAGCATGGGTCTTGGTCCGATTTAAGCAATATTTATCTTACAGTATCGTTCTATGTCTGATCATGCCTTGTGGTTTAATCTGGTTGTTCTTTGAGTATTGCATTGGTGTAGATTCCCTACGTCGGAGCTGGATCTTTGTAATACGCTTAGATTAATCTTTGACTGTCATGTTTGGTCTAGATTCCCTACGTCGGAGCTAGGTTCATCTTGATTAGTTAAAGGAAGCTTTGGTTACGCCTTATTGCTATTTGAATGTTAAGTGTGGTGTAGATTCCCTACGTCGGAGCTGGATCTTGCTTAATTGTTCAGTAGCATATCTTAGAATCAGAACGTATCTGTTAATGTTTTATCTGCTTATTTTGCTTAATCTGATCAACACCTGTGCGAGCATCTTGTTTAATTGACAAGTTGATGAATCGAATCTGATTATCTAGCTATTTGATCTGATCATAGTTGGAGAAATCTAGATTCCCTACGTCGGAGCTAGATTTCTCCGAAAAGGCTATAGTCCGATTGGTTGGTTAGATGGTCCGATAAGACGAGTCAAACTGGCAACTAAACAAGGTGGACAATGTATCGGCTTACACTTTGATTATTTAATATCTTGTTTCAAGACATAGCTGATCCATTATTTTACATATTGGCCTTGTTTTATGCTTTATTTCATTATTCAAAGGCTAATCTGTTATATCAATCAAGGTCCGACCCTGATAGGTCCGATCCTGAGGTCCGATTTGGTGTCAGATTGAGGTCCGATCACTCGGTCCGATTGACGTCATCAATAAGGTCCGATTCTGAGGTCCGATCGGTATCGGCCGATACGTGTCTGATTGGGCCTTGGCTAAAATTCGACGTTACTCCATCGTCTGAAATAGAGCCGGCACAATCATAGAGCAATTTAACTGTTTTATTCCCTTGTCAATTACAGGTCAAATTGACTGGCACGCTGCGAACCTGAACTGGAGTGTAGACTGGCACTGGAGCGAAGCTGATCTCCCTGGTCTTCTTGTGCTGCACGCGGGGAATACGACCGCCGATTTTCCGCGTCAACACATTTTTGGCACGCTCGGTGGGACACGAGAAACAAAATCCAAGATGTCGTCGTCTGATGCTGAATAAGAAACTGCAGCAAGACTTGCTGCTGAAAAAGAAGCTGCTGAGAAGGCTAAGAACGACAGAAACAAGACGCCTGAGGTGACCATGCCCGTTACAAAGGCCGATCTGTCCAAAGCCCAGTTGGATGCAGTTCAGGCCCAGATTGATGCGTTTGAGAAGCTGTGCCTTGGCCAATTCGGGCGTAATCGCTCAGGTCCTATACTCAAAGGTCCTCTCCCGGATCCAGAGTTGATTAAGAGGACAACTGAAGCTCGGGAGCACCAAGTCAACATGACGGAGATGATTCACCAGGCTGTTCATCATGCATTGATCAACCAATCAGGTACCTTGGTGAATTCTTTGGACAATCTCATCAAGAAGGCGGTGGACGATGCTATTTGCTTGAAGGGTCCAGTGTTTATAGCAGATTCTGCAGGAGCATCAGGATCAGGAAGAGGAAAAGAAACTACAGATAATACCATGACCGTTGCTCCACAGATGCCAATTGCTCCACCACCTCCTGTTGAACTGGCCAACGGTTTTCTGTTGATGGCCGATGGAACTATAGTCGGCCCACATGGTGAAAAATATGCCAGAACTCTGAGCGAACAAGAAAAACAACCTGCAGCTGCAAGGCTACGTGCAGAGGTTCCTTCACATCAGCGTATGGTCGGAGATTACAATAACTATGTGATGGACATAGCTGATGGGATGCCACATGGAAATCAACAGTCCGATTGGTCACAGAAGATAGCCGAGGTGATCCAAAATCAGTTCGGCTTGAAGCCTAAAGATGAAGCGAGGTTGTATCGGCACCCGTACCCGTCTTACTTTGATGCAGTGCCACTTCCTCCGCGTTACAGAGTGCCGGATTTTTCCAAATTCTCCGGGCAAGATGATATGACCACCATCGAGCATGTGAGCCGATTCTTGGCTCAGTGTGGTGAGGCTGCTTCTGAAGAGGGACTCAGGCTAAGATTTTTCCCTCTGTCACTATCGGGGCCGGCGTTTACCTGGTTTACGTCGTTGCCAGCAGGATCAGTCACAGGGTGGTCTGATATGGAGAAGCAGTTCCATAAATACTTCTTTTCTGGTCTCAATGAGATGAAGATCTCTGATTTGATTGCTATCAGGCAGAGGAATGATGAGACCGTCAAGGAGTACATTCAACGATTCCGTGACACTAGGAATCGGTGTTACAGTTTGAAACTGTCTGATATGCAGTTGGCCGAGCTTGCATTCCAGGGTTTGCTCGCGCCGATTAAAGAAAAGTTTTCTGCCCAGGAGTTTGAGACATTGGGGCAACTGGTTCAGAAAGTGTCAGCTCATGAGGTCAGATATCAGGAGATGAAGCTTGTGAAGTTCTCCAAGCAAGTATCTTATCTCTCTGATACTGAAGAAGAGGCTGATGTTAACATAGCTGAATGGACTAAATCCAAGAAGCCAGTGTCGCTCCCGTGGATCAAATAGAATCCTGAAAAGTTTGGATTCGATATAACAAAGGCCGATAAGATTTTTGATTTGCTGCTCAGTGAGAAGCTTATCCAGCTTTCTCCAAATCATTCTATTCCATCGGCCGATGAGTTGAAGAAACGCAAATATTGCAAATGGCACAACTCGACATCTCACGAGACCAATGAATGCAAAGTGTTCAGAAGGGAGATCCAATTGGCTATTGAGTCAGGCAAAATCAAATTTGAAGACAGCAAGAAAGCCATGAAGATCGATGGTCATCCCTTTCCCAATAACTTTGCTGATTTCTCCTTTTCTGTTAATATGGTTGATGCTAATGAAAAGGGGAAGTTCAAAGTGCTCACATCGGACCACGCCAAGAGTTCTGGTGCCGTTGATCCTGCAGTTCAAGTTACGGTTGAAGAGCTACGCAGGAATCATCAGGCGTTTGGACGTGAATCTAATGCTCCTGGTGGGTATCGGCCACGTGTGACTTCCCAAATGCTGATCAACAAATACAAGAGGCAGCAGGCAGCAGCCCGAGCGTGGGAAGAACGCGAGGAACGACGACGTCGGAGGCATGAATATCAGGCAAGGCGGTATGATGAAGAGTTTGATGATCGGCGCCGACGTGATTACAGGTCCGATGGCCGACGCCGATATACTGAGTGGTCCGATGACCGACGCCGGTATGATGACAGGTCCGATGGCCGGCGCTGGTTTGATGATAGAGTTTACAGTCGTCGGCAGTATGATTATAGGTCCAATTGGTATACGGATGAACGTCAAGATTACGACAGATACAACCAGGATGTTGATCATTGGGGTGTCCTTTCTTCGTATTCTGCTGGAATGAGAAGCTTAGACTGCCATCGAAAGCAGATTGTCCTGAATGCAGCTTCCAGTATGAAGAATACAGAGCTTCCAAGAGAGGCCGACGATCAGTTCATGAACGGATCGGCGTCAGGATCGATGATCATCATCAAAGAGATGAAGGCCGGGTTAACACTCATGGCCACAAAAATAATGAAGGCCGGGCTGATGCTCATGGCCCTGAAAAAATGAAAGAGAAGGCTCCAGTTCAAAATCGGACTGAAGAACCTCCAATGAGGCCTGGACAGTGGTGCCCATCAGGGATTTCCAAGTCCAAGAAGAGACGTGTGCAACGCTTGCGCTATAACGAACAGATTCAGGAGCAAGAGTTGGCAAAAGAAAAGAAGTGGCGCGTCAAGATGGCCAATGATGATGAAGCAAGTACATCGGCCGCAATAAATATGGTTTTGATGTTGCCTTCTGATTTCGCTGCTCTTGATGAACAAGACGACCATGAGGTCGATTATGAACTGGAAGAAGCCGCTGCATGCTTGGTTCTTGATTCAGAGAAGGCGGTCTTTGAGAAACCAAATGCAAATGGGTATCGGCACCTGAAGCCTCTGTATATCAAGGGATACGTTGATGGAAAGCTGATGACCAAGATGCTGGTTGATGGAGGAGCTGCTGTCAATCTCATGCCCTATTCTACATTCCGTAAGCTGGGTAAAGGGATTGATGATTTAATCAAGACCAATATGACGCTTAAGGACTTTGGTGGAAATGTTTCAGAGCCTCGGGGGGCAATTAATGTGGAATTAACCATCGGCAGCAAGACATTGCCGACTACTTTCTTTGTGATTGATGGCCAAGGTTCTTACAGCATGCTCCTCGGACAAGATTGGATCCATGCCAACTGTTGCATCCCATCCACAATGCACCAATGTTTGATCCAGTGGCAAGGCAATAAAGTGGAGATTGTCCCAGCTGATGATTCGGTTAGCATTGCTACAGCTGAGTCAACAATTTGGGAGTTTGAAGGAGTTGAATGCCTGTCAGGAAAAGTGTGGGATGGTGACTTTCTCAAGGTGTCCGATCAAGGACTAAAGCCGATCCAAGCAGTCGGCTCTGAGACATTGTTTTAAATAGATGATTATGTAGGAGATTTTAAAGGCCGATATGGTTAATGAGTTCTTTCAAATATGTATTTGATAGTTCTTCTTATAAATTAAATCGGCCTGATTATTGTTTCGCCTTGGGGGGCAAGATTCGAGTTTGTTTGTTCAATGAAATTGCCTCAACATTTGGGAAAATTTGTAAAGCCGATGCTATGCGTCAGGCTTAAAAGCCGATGGAAAATCGTCTCAAGAACAAAAATAAGAGCCGATGTGATATGCATCGCCTTAAGGATTATATACAACAAAAGAAAAGTGTATTATATCATTAAGCCGCTCGATGGCGGAGCAGGCTATCAATGTATCAGATCATTCAGTAAGACGGGCAGGTTTCAGTGTTCAAGGCTGCAGGTATTTGACTATCGACTCAAGAGCAGTCTGACGAATTTTGTCAACATCAGCAATGATCTTGGCGTCAGCTTCAGCATTCCCTTCTACAGGCTTGATTGTCTTGTGGATCTCTTTGGCCGCCTTAATATGGATCTTGTAATCCTCTTCAGCCTTTGCCTTCAAAGCCGGGATGTCATCAAGCTCTTTTGTCTTAGCCTGGATGCTTGATCGAACTTGGATGAGTTCCTGTTCCAATTGCTGTTCTCTGGTTCGTAGGATCTCAAGTTCTGACTGGATAGAAGCAGGACGAGCCAATAGTTCTTTGATCAGTTTGGTTGACTCATCAGCTTGGGCACGTTTTTCATCCCTGGCTTTGGTCAAGTCATGCTGAGAAGTCCGATCATTGATTCGGCGGTTGGCTTGCAACACTGGGAAGGAGTGGCCTTCTATGTATGCCGCTGGAATCAATGCTTCCTCCAGGTCTGACGGAAGTTGGCCCCTTAGAGTTTTGATGATCTGACGAATCGGCTCTGCATCCTGGACAAGGTCGATGATATCTTGGTGAAGAAGAGCAGATATGTCAAGCAATTTTGCCTTCACTTCGTCAGATAGCAAGCTTTGCCCAGAGCTGATCTCTTCCTCTTCAGCTTGCAGCCGATCAAAATCAACTGATATGGTTTGGCTAGTTTGAGGAGTATCTTGAGCCTGCAAAAGAAATGATTAGATATAATGACAAGAAAGCTGATACGATTATATCAGGCTAGAAAGTTTACTTGTTTCCAGGCTAGTTCCTGCTCGGGTCCGATCAAAGGGTTATTGCTGCCCTGGATGTTTGCTTGGGCAATCTCAAGATCCGTCAAGACATTCTGGATGATTTGCTAGAAGAAAGAAAATAAGAACAAGTTGGATATCAATTATTGAATAAGTCGGCTGATAATTACCGTTGCTTCTGGGTCAGGGAGTTGGATCTGTGGAGGAGTTCCTGGTTGATCTCCTTGAGGGCCCTGGCTTGATTGTGCTTGTTCTTCTTGGTGTAGCAAGCCTGGTTGATGAGGCGAACCAGTTATTGTTCTCTCAGATGAGGATGAGTGAGGCGAGCGGGCCTGTGCCGGGCTTGGTTGCATCTGAGCTGGGCTTGGTGATCGTTCTGGGTTCGATTCTGGTAATTCCTCGGCCGATGGGCTTGAAGATTCGGCCGGACTCGGCTGGCGTGCAGAAGATTCTCTGATGACCTGAGCTTGCAGAGAGGGTTAGTTTCAATAAAGAGAGAAATCAAATTCATGAAGTTCTTGAACTTGCCAGAGCAGTCTTCGGGCGTTTTGGAATTTTTGAGGACATCTGCTTCTTCCTTTTTCTGCTGTCGCCGTATGCCGATAGAAGCTTGCCGATGGTGGGAGAGTCGCAGCCGATCCACGGATCTGGCGAGATATTGCTGTAGACGACTTGTTTCCCCGATCGAGTTATCGTTGGAGGGGTACGATCGACATCCTGGTAAAGAATTGTTTAACAAAATAAAATTATGAAGAAGGAGGGAAGCAAGTTCACAGGTATTACCTCTGGTTTGCCCTTGAAAGTAGGCAGCAACTTCTGGACGTAAGTTTTGCAGGCGATGTGGAATAGGTGTCGACGCCATTCGGCCCACCATGTGTTGAAGGTCTGATGAGTTACGAGGCCGATTGCAAAGGTGTCCAAATTGGTTTTATCAATGGGAGGCTCAAGTCCCAGAAGACGATCCCATTCCAAACCTGAATCAACTTTTCCCCTTGGGAAAACCCGATCGGCCAAGATTAAGTAGGGTGGAAGCTGTCCGATACCAAATTGACGAGCGGCCAGGTTTGGGTGATAGTATTCATAGGTTGATTGCCCTGGCTTGCTTTGACTGAGGCCGATCGGAAGAAATTGGGCAATAATGCAAGTTCGGAAAATTGTCAGGGCTTCTGAATCTGCCTCTACAATCATGTTGAATCTGAATTTGTAGGGCAGCTCGTATTCATCAGTGTGATGGTACAGGAACCAGAGCATTTTGTCGTCAGTAATACCTCTATAAAGGAGTGCAAAGTATTTGGAAGATTCTTTGCTTGATAACTTCTCAGCAGGGAAACCCATAGCAGCTTCACCAAGTGAGGTACATCGGCGCCAGGTGATCTCCTCTGATTCAGGCTTGTTATCTGGGAATCTCATCTTTCGGAGATCTACTTTGACGGTCTTGCTCAGATGTAACACTAACCACATCTGAATGAACCACCACGGCCCGCCAAGGTTGGTGATGGGTGATCCAGTCCTCAGGCGCTTGGCGACTTGATGAAGTAGATTGTATACTGCTCCCAGGAGAAGTTGACCAAGGCTGATGACATGGTCACTTACCAGCAATTCGGCCAGGTGTTGGAAGTTGGCCGTTGGACCGAGGGTGGTACCGCAAAAGAAGAATCTGTCCAACCACATGTTCAGAAAGGCCACATGCTCACGGTCAGTCACAGGTCCGGTCCGATGATTTTTCTCCATATATCCTGTCCAGCCGCCACAGTTCTTGGTCTTAAAATGGTGTTTGGGCTTGATGTTGAGCCGGGAGGGACGTTTGTCGCCAGTGACATTGAGGCCGAGAAGCATGACTACATCAAGTAGTGTTGGGGTCATCGGACCATGTCCAAAGAGGAAGGCATTCAATGCATCGGACCAAAAGTGTGATGCAGCAATCAAGAGATTCTCATTCTTAGCAATGTGTCCGATGCTAAGGCCAATACACTGGGCGATATCTAATCTATCCCAGATTGCAGACTTGGAGGCCGACACTCTCAAGTACCAATTCTTCCATCCAGGTAGAACTGTCGGTCAAGATCGAAAGGCGTTCTTCCAATCATCCAAATCAAAACCCGAGGTCTTGAATGGGATCCGGTGGGTTTCCAGATTAATGAATTCAGTGGGGTCTGGGTCTCCCATTGGACCAAGAAGGTAGGCCCCTTGATAGTTGCCTACGGGGATTAGGGTTTGAATGCGAGCGGCCTAAAAAAGATGCGAAATGAAAACGAGTTTGGAGAAGCCGAATCTAATGCGGAACTTAAAATGGATTTAGATTTGGTGAAATACCTCCGGGATTGGACAACGCGTTTCTCCTGCTGGATCTGCGTGTGCCGAGGAAGAACTTGAGGCAAAGAAGGTTGATGGAGAGGGGGTTGAAGAGCTTGTTGCTGCCGCCATCGTCGAGGACATGACCGCCGCCATTGTTGAGCTCGTGACCCCAGCCATAGTGGGAGGCATGGCAGATGGAGAACTCGCTGGAGCAGATGCGGAGGTGGAAGCGGACATAGAAGAATGAAGGGCGCCCATGGAGGATGATTGCGCCATTTGAAGCAGTTTTTGGTGTAAGTTCGAGTGAATGTGAATGGCCACTCGGGAGAGAGGAGGAAGAAGATGAGCAGTACGGGTTCTTGGCGAGGAAGGAGAAATGTACAGTGTGGCCACCGGTAGTAATTTTATAAGGTGAAAACGGTCATGGTCCGAAGATTGAGGAGCCGCGCAGTACAGAGATGGAAAGTTTCGGCACGAAAATCGGTGGAGGAGTTATGATGGCAGATACGAATTTTGGAACAAAATGATATTTTATTCCAAAATTGGGGGGCATGTGTTGACACCGGATTTTCGCACCTGACATGTTGGGACAGATGATGACGTGGTGAGGTTGAGACTGCGAAGTGGACCTATTGACTGGTCAAGGCCAAAGGTGACAGAGAAGGAAGCCGATGCTGAAGAAGGGTCCGATGAAGCAGTAGTCCGATCCGATGACGAGTTCAAGAGGGAAGACACGTCGGCTAAGGAGGAAGCGTGTCAGATTCGGGGACTATTTCCTTTTCAGAAGGCTTATGAGAGTCCCGTTTTGTCTTTAATTTAGTTTACCTTATTTAGTTAGTCTGGTCCGATCAGGACTCTCCATGACCAGGGTATAAATTTGAACCCTCGTCCATTGTAAAGAATTATTCTCACAATCAATACAACCCGGCTTCACGCCAAAACCCTAGTAATAGTTACCGACGAAGCTCATTGGTGGACGGGCTGCATCAGTTCTGGTCTCCGGCTTACCAGTAAGTTAGTCAATTTATCGAACTAATATAGGCTTTGAATTGAGGCGCATCGCCCTTTCTCGTTTATATTGTTCAACCGATTATCTCTGAATAATCAAGATTGATATAGATTCCCTACGTCGGAGCTAGATCAATATTGATTATTCAACAGATTATCGTTTATCGGACTACACTTTAAGCCTAGATTCCCTACGTCGGAGCTAGGTATCAAGATTAGTCTAGATTCCCTACGTCGGAGCTAGAGTAATCTTGGTTACTAAAGGTAGTCTTTGTGGTTTGTTGGAGTTGCTAGATTGGTTTAGATCTACGCCATGTGAATCAATTCTACTTCTTCAACGGCTTTGAGCATGGGTCTTGGTCCGATTTAAGCAATATTTATCTTACAGTATCGTTCTATGTCTGATCATGCTTTGTGGTTTAATCTGGTTGTTCTTTGAGTATTGCATTGGTGTAGATTCCCTACGTCGGAGCTGGATCTTTGTAATACGCTTAGATTAATCTTTGACTGTCATGTTTGGTCTAGATTCCCTACGTCGGAGCTAGGTTCATCTTGATTAGTTAAAGGAAGCTTTGGTTACGCCTTATTGCTATTTGAATGTTAAGTATGGTGTAGATTCCCTACGTCGGAGCTGGATCTTGCTTAATTGATCAGTAGCATATCTTAGAATCAGAACGTACCTGTTAATGTTTTATCTGCTTATTTTGCTTAATCTGATCAACACCTGTGCGAGCATCTTGTTTAATTGACAAGTTGATGAATCGAATCTGATTATCTAGCTATCTGATCTGATCATAGTTGGAGAAATCTAGATTCCCTACGTCGGAGCTAGATTTCTCTGAAAAGGCTATAGTCCGATTGGTTGGTTAGATGGTCCGATAAGACGAGTCAAACTGGCAACTAAACAAGGTGGACAATGTATCGGCTTACACTTTGATTATTTAATATCTTGTTTCAAGACATAGCTGATCCATTATTTTACATATTGGCCTTGTTTTATGCTTTATTTCATTATTCAAAGGCTAATCTGTTATATCAATCAAGGTCCGACCCTGATTGGTCCGATCCTGAAGTCCGATTTGGTGTCAGATTGAGGTCCGATCACTCGGTCCGATTGACGTCATCAATAAGGTCCGATTCTGAGGTCCGATCGGTATCGGCCGATACGTGTCTGATTGGGTCTTGGCTAAAATTCGACGTTACTCCATCGTCTGAAATAGAGCCGGCACAATCATAGAGCAATTTAACTGTTTTATTCCCTTGTCAATTACAGGTCAAATTGACTGGCACGCCGCGAACCTGAACTGGAGTGTAGACTGGCACTGGAGCGAAGCTGATCTCCCTGGTCTTCTTGTGCTGCACGCGGGGAATACGACCGCCGATTTTCCGCGTCAACAGAGAATTAGAGAACATAGAAGAATTTAGAGAATTAGAGAACTTAGAAGAATTAGAGAATTGTGAGAATTTAAAGAAATTATATAGCAAAGTAAATTTAGAAACTTTAGAAAACATTCACAAATTAGAGAATTGGAGAATTTAGAGAATTTAGTCCATTTATACAACTTATATTTTTATCTCATGACTTGTGATGTATAACTTATCTAACACATGCATAATTTTCTCCTTTGTGCAGAACCAGTCGGCGGCATCCAATGACCCACATCAGGACCAAGATTTGTCAAATCCGTCGCACCAGTGGCCATCATGGCCTCCTTCTTAGTGTTTGTTATTGTTTTTGTCGACTTATGTGATGGATGTGGTACTTATTTCTGGATTGTGATGGATATTGTGATGGATGTGCGTTTGTGATGGATATTGTGATGGATGTTGTGATGGATTTGCGTCTGTTATGGATATTGTGATATATTTGCGTTTGTGATGGATATTGCGATGTATTTGTGATATATATGTGATGACTGTGATATTTGTGAGTTGGGGGTACTTTTAACGCGAGAAAATAGAGAAAAACCAGCAGTTCTGGTCACTTTGCCGAGTGCTTTTACCATAGCACTCGGCAAAGTGACCATACAGGTGGCACCTGGGAAGTGCCTTTGCCGAGTGCATTTACCATAGCACTCGGCAAAGGGGCGAGGATTTGCCGAGTGCCCCGCCTGGCACTCGGCAAAAAGGTCAGGGTTTGCCGAGTGCAAGCGGCCGGCACTCGGCAAAAGTACTTAGCTTTGCCGAGTGTCGTCCGTCGGACACTCGGCAAAGGTTGACTCACGCCGTTCAAACCTGGCCATCAGTCAACTTAATGCGCCGAGTGTGAAAATATGTTTGCCGAGTGCCTTGGAGCTCACGGCAAAGATTTGCCGAGTGCCCGTGGTTTGCCACTCGGCAAACAGCCCTTTCACTACGGGAATCGACCTCTTTGCCGTGTGCCAGGGGCACACGGCAAAGGTCCTTTTGCCCACGGCAAAGGCTTTGCCGTGTGCCGCCCATGGCAAAGGGCACACGGCAAAGTTTGGCCGGCAAAGGGGCCTTTGTCGTAGGCCTACTATCGGGCACACGGCAAAGCTTTGCCGTGCGCCAAATTACGCCCACGGCGAAACGTTTTTTAACGGACGGTGCTGTGACGGTGTAACCCCCTTTGCCGTGTGCCTGACGGCTTGGCACACGGCAAAGCTTCACTCTTTGCCGTGTGCCAAGCCCATTGCACACGGCAAAGCTCCTCTCTTTGCCGTGTGCAATGGCTATGGCACACGGCAAAGAGTGAAGCTTTGCCGTGTGCCACAGCCATTGCACACGGCAAAGGGGCCTCCCCCCATTTTTTTCGATTTTTTGGTAAATGAGACCCCAAACACAAATCACAGGCATATATATTTCACAATAAGCATCACAGGCAGTTTATAATTCACAATAACCATCACAGGCAGTTTATATAGTCAAATAATCCACATATGCAAATAAACTCAAGTATCGTTCATCCACAACCACTAGTAGTCCATACAAGTCCATACAAATCCATAGAAGTCCATACAAGTCCATACAAGCCGATAAAAGGTCCATACAAATCCATATAGGTCGATACAAGGGCGTAAGTCCAAAAAACTCACAGAGACGGCGGTGGGCGCGGCGGCGGCGGCCAGGTGGGCGAGCCGTGAGGGTGCTGCGGGTAGGGCGAGCTCTGAGGGGGCTGCGGCCACTGCTGGTACGACGTGGTGGGAGGCAGCTGCGGCAAGGGCCCGTACCGTATCCACTGAGGCGGCTGAGGCGGCGACATGTCTGGTGCTATGAGCCCATCATTCGACGCCGCCGACTGATTCTGCATAAAAGATAAAGCATTCGAACAAAAAGCATTCTAAGTGTATGGGGCAGCCATCATCCCATAAGGATTGAACCCATCTGTTGCCAGCGCAACACGTACATTACGAGCCTCGAGAGCTTTGTCATGATGAATCGAATCGAAGTGCGTCCATGACTCACCATCGGATGGATGTACCAGCTTGTCGGGATTGTATCGACGTCCATTCTTGTGCCATGTCATCTGTTTCGTGGATTCCTCGGTCATGTAAAGCCGTTGGATCCTCGGTATGAAGGGCAGGTACCATAAGATTTTCACGGGGACTGTGCTCTGCCTCTTATGACCATCACCTGAGTCTACTTCCAGGAACCTAGAGGATTTACACTTTGGACAATACTTTGCTTCTGCATGTTCTTTTCTAAACAAGATGCATCCCTTCGGGCAAGAATGAATCTGCTCATATGGCATCTTAAGTGCACGAAGGAGTTTCTGTGCCTCATACATACTCTTTGGCAGAATGTGACCACCCGGAAGCAGGCTGCCAAAAACAGTCACCAT
>CM014272.1:23787849-23833369 GCA_004135705.1 Alloteropsis semialata
GGATTGGTTTACCAGCGTCACTTCATCAGGGAAGATTGGATGGTATCGGCATAGCGGGGAGGAAAACATTCATCGACAATGACATGAATGAGATAAAACTAGCACATTACAGTGTCCTGCAACGCATCACACTAATGGGACCATTCATCCAAAGACACCTGGATGTTGTAAGAGCAGAAAGTCATGGCCGCTCACAAGATTGGATCATGAAGGAGCACAAGCGTCGATTCGTCGATTGGTTAAAGGAACAGGACATACCAGATGGGGAAACCATAGAAGAAAAAACAATCAAAAGATTGGCATCAGGACCATCCGCTCAGGTCACATCATGGCAAGGTTATGATATTAATGGCTACATATTTTATACTGCCAAAAAAGACAAGAAAAGCGTGTCTCAAAATAGCGGTGTTCGCACACAAGCCTTAGATGGAAATACCGGCCAAAACATCACATATTATGGCATCATAGATGATATATGGGAACTAGACTATGGTTGTAATATTAGGTTCCCCGTCTTTCGGTGTAGATGGGTGAACCACCCAAGAGGTGTTGAGGTGGACAACTATGGACTAACAATTGTTGACCTCCAAAATATTGGATATAAAGATGACCCTTGGATACTTGCTTCACATGTTGCACAGGTTCTTTATGTAATCGACCCTTCTAAAAAACAGAAGCACATTGTGATCCCTGGAAAACAAGCTATTATAGGAGCTGACGGAGTTGAGGACGTCGAACAATACAATCAGTTCGAAGAAATGAACCTCTTCCAAGATCTACTAGAGAAGATACATAATGTAGAAGCAGGCATAAAAAGGGGCGAAAAGCCATGGGCACGGAATGATGGAGAACCAAGAATTGTCACCGGCTAGATATGACATGTATATTACCTTCTGTTCAAATTTCAATTTGTATGCATGTGTATTGTAAGGATTGATTGCCTCAGAGGGTATGAACAGGGACGTCTTCACATTACTATATTAACTTATATTCAAATTTGAAATTTGTAAGCACTTGCATATTAATCGACTATATGACCAACATTTTATACGCTCGTCACACCATAGACATAGACAGGAGCGTTTGAATGCCCTTTCATTCCGTCAGCACGATCACACAACGTTTACATAAACACTGTTCATATGGTGGCGCGAACATAGTTGACCGTGATGTTGCCTAAACGACAGTTTTATACGGTGAGTCACCAATAGAGAGCACCGGACGAATGCCCATTCATTCGGTGGTCACGACAGTAGCTGGGTCTGACTTCCCCTTGGCACAGGTTTATCCGGTCTGGGTAAAACAGAACGCAACGGACCAATGTCTCTTCATTTGGTGCCGCGCTCGGAGTTGCCCGACGCCACTTCAGCCACCCATTCATCCGGTCGGCCTACGACAGAAGTCACCTTTCGGAACTGTGTCCATCCTGTGTGATCTGAGGATGAAGGCTGCAGCGCTACACAGCCGACACATTTATTCGGTGCTAGAAGCGTAATACAGACCCAACGATCACGGCATGACCCTGTGTACTAGTGCAAGCTAAGCCACCACAGGATGAACGGCCATTAAAACGCTCCGTGCTAGACAACGACCAGCTGATGAAACTGTGACATTGTTTCCGAGCTAACTCGTCCGCCACATCCTTGCCCAAAGTGATTAGTCCTTCTAAGGTGCCTGCCCCTGCTAGGACAGAATATGCTGATGGTGATGACAGTGACCAAAGTTCAGATGTTGATTTTGCTGACAGTGACTATGCAGTTGGAGAGGATGATGATGACCTTTTTTGTGATAATGTTGATGAAGGTGATGTTGATGAGGGTGCTGCAAAGGGGTTAATGGTAAAAGCAGGGAGGAAAAGGTTTGTGCCAGTAGACAATGAACCAGTAGGCAAAGAATGGGATGAGTTGGACTCTGATGAAGAAGAATTAGAGCTTCCAGAATCTGATGAAGAGGGTAGGGCTGGGCGAAACA
This sequence comes from Alloteropsis semialata, assembly GCA_004135705.1. Lineage (NCBI taxonomy): Eukaryota > Viridiplantae > Streptophyta > Magnoliopsida > Poales > Poaceae > Alloteropsis > Alloteropsis semialata. The sequence continues at coordinate 23,789,821 of CM014272.1, forward strand.
TGACAAGTTTTAGACCTGAAGGAATGAGACAAATTATGATATGTAACTGCCTTTTGTGCAGTGATCATAGATATATAGATCATATGCAAAGAGTAGGGTGGTAGAAGGAATGAGACAAATTATGATATGTAACTGCAGTGACTGACATATGTAATTGCAGTGACTGAATTATCTCTGAAATTCCAGTGATATAGTATAAGTTATCATATGTTATCGACTTCTGTCATTTGATTCAAGATAAATGAATAAAAAACCAACTGAAACATACTTGCATTGAAACAAACTCACATTCCATTCATTGAACATGAACACAGCCATTACAGCTACAGCCCTGAAACATACTTGAACACATGGTTCAGTAGGCCACTTCTACTTGAAAAACAAGGTTATTACACCCAGAACAAGAACAACAGCAACAACTGTAAGGCTCACAGCTACAATTTTTCCTAGGTCTACCAACTTCTGAAGCTTTTCAGCTACACTGTCACAGCCATTCTTCAGACAAACTACATCAGCAAGCAAAGGTGTCAATTCTGACTTGTTTCCTTCCACTACTCCCTCTAAGCGTCCAATTGCAATCTTGACCTGCTCAATTTCATTCAAGGTAACCTCCTGCCTAATGCCGGCGCCAGTAGCCCCTCTTTTGTCCACCAGTCCCATAGAAATCAGCAACTTCTCATACTTGTCAGCAAACAAATACCATGGGCAACTTGTAGTGTCCTGCAAATTGTACAGTGAGTATGAACGATGATGAACAGGGAGGGAAAATTTCAAGGGCTCGACACTTACATCTCTGCGATGGAGCCGACACATGAAGAAGATGGCCCCCGGGACCTTAGATCCTTGACCCGAAGTGAGCTCGAGGATCTCCTCGCCACATTTAGGGCATGGGATCAGGGGCAGCCGTGTTTTCTCGGCCAATCTCAAGGGCCCAATACTCTGCGCGGATGACGAGCTCCCGACCGGCATCGCAGACTCCGTCGAAGCGCTGCGGATCGAAGAAGTCGGGCGCCGGTGGTCGGACCAGCTACCGAGGGCGCGAGCGGCGAGAAGCAAAGCGGCGGCGGCGAGCACTGAAGAAGAAGAGAATGGGGATGAGAAGCGGCGGCGGCGAGAAGCAAAGCAGCGGCGGCGAGCACTAAAGAACAGAACGCTCGCGGGGAGTTTTCTGCTAAATTAGCGATGACCTAGCCCTTCGACTGCCACACTGGCTCGACCACGTTGGATTATGTGGCTGTCGTGGCTGCGTCATGGCCGTGTATGCGCCGCGGACATAGATGAGGGACCTGGATAGTCACTTTGAAAGTTGGAGGACACAGATGGGAAGGAGCCAATAGTTGAGGGACGTACTGTGCATTTTACTCTTATTTTTATCTTGTTTATTTGGCTTCCATTTTAATATCTATTTGCATTCCTATTTCTATCGCAGTCTGGGTGGGTGGCACCATTTACATCCAACATTCAGATAACAAAGTAAATGCTATGAAATATATATAACAAGTATCACAGGTTCTTACATCAATGCTAAAGACAAGTTCAAATCCATACGAAAAGGATAAAGGTACATCAATGATACACATTTCTTACACTGCTTCACGTCCTTAGTAATCCACACATAGTTTAGGTCTCCGATCGTGAAACCTAGAACTTCATCAAAATAAAGTAGAGCATGATTTAGTGCGCTCGACGTTGCTTCACATGGACGGTCATACGCACTACCATAAACCTCGAACAACGTAGGTAAGGGCCAATCCAATCATGTGGCTTCTAGAAAGAGACACAAGCTTGGTACTTTGAATATCTGGTGCATACTGGGCTCCCCTCGACGCAAATATAATCAAACACCTCCAGGACTTGATCCATAATTGCTTGAAAGCTCATTGCAGCAACGGTTTCGTCCGGTGATGCCACAATGAAGAGGACCGCTTGAACAGACCTTCATCCGGTGGAAGCTCGGCACCAATTTCACGCGCGAGCACAGTTTCATCCGCTGCCGGTAAACTGCTCGGAGCGGACGAACGTGTAACGCTTTTTGGAGCCACCGCTTCAACGTACGTTCTTCCTGCCCGCGTAAAATATGGCGCACCGTATATTGTTGTGAATGGTGTCGGTTCAAACTAATCTGATTCACACTTCTTTGAGTCGTTGGTCGTTTTCGTTGCTTCTAATGCCATGTCTTGTGCCTTTTGAGCTAGCAGGTCCTAGTTTCAGTGAAGTGTGCTTCTCTTTCATGTCTACACGCTTAGCTTTGTCAAAGTATGTCCTAGCTCAAGTACCCCATTAACTGTGACACTCGATTCTACAAAATCTTCATCTCGAAGTGACACTCGATTCTACAAAGGTCCCTAATCTTCGTGTACCATTGGTTAGTTACAACACAAATGAGTAGAGATAAAAGACATAATGAACGCGCAAGAATGCATTAACTGAAATAAAACGAGAGTGCACACTTAGATACAAATGACCATCATGAGGGCATAAACAAATCCAAACGACATGACCATATATGAGAAACTATAAAAGACACAACACTCTTATGCCCCCCAAGCACTGTCCCTAACCTCGTACTAAGGCATGTCGACATGGTCAGAGGAGGAGCAGTCCGAGGAGGGGCAAGAAGCCTGTAAGCCTACCACTATACCATCTGCACCGTCAAGATCCATCTGTACCTGAATCTGCTCGTTAATTGATACGAGAGTGGTGTCGATGGGGTCAACTGGTGTGACTGTAGTAGGAGCAGGGACCACAGGGGCAACCTCGGAAGAAGACGTGACAAAAGGAGAAGAATGTGAGCCTTCCACGGGACCACCTGCACTATCAAGAGCTGTCTCCTGCTCAATCTCCTTGGCCTTTGAGCATGCCACGGGACCACCCGCACCCTCAAGCTCTGTCTCCTGGTCAATCTCCTCGGCCTCCGAGCCTCCCACGCGACCGCCCGCGCCCTCAGGCTCTGTCTCCTGCTCAATCTCCTTGGCCTGTGAGCCTACCATGGCAATACCTGCACTATCAAGAGCTGTCTCCTGCACAATCTGCTCGGCCTGTGAGTCTGACACGGGACCACCAGCACCCTCAAGCTCTCTCTCCTTCTCAATCTCCTCAGCCTTCCAGCCTGACACGGGACCACCCGCACCCTCAAGCTCTCTCTGCTACTCAATGTCCTCAGTAAATGCTCCGGCAGTGGAGTCGGGCTCATGAGGTCGGTCATCCGGAGGAGTAGGCACTGTAGTGACTGGCAAAGTCATCCTCGGGGTCGAGAGGGTCTCCTCAGGTGCCGTCTCGACAGAGAGTGCAGCTGTGGAAATCGAAGGAGACACCGTAGAGAAGTTAGCCTGACTCTGTCTCTGCTGCTCAAGGGAGGCACACTGCTGCTGCTGCTCAGACATCGGTGGTGGAACTGATAACACCCCAGTTTCTACAGGTGCTATCATCGGAAAAGAAGCCAAGGGTGTCTGCAGGAAAGCACCGGCTGGAGGAGGTGGAGTGAGCGGGTCGTACTGGAGCTGCTGTGGCATAGGAGGACGAGGAGGTGGCTCGATACCTGAGTGCTGGTACAACTGTCCTATGCAGCCAGTAACGTAACCGAACATATGTGAAGCCAACTGCTGCTGCTGAAGAAGCTGTGCGCTGAACAGCTGCTGCTAGTGGCGCATCTCCTGAAGAAAGATCATCTGTGTTTCTCTCTGACGTGCCTGCTCAGCCTCGGAGCGACGCTGCTGATCGACCAGTGTCTGTACTATAGTAGCAAGATAATCTGGCTGAGTAACCTGTGCCTCAGTCACTCGAGGCGGTGGTGTCACTGTCACAGGAGGCGGTGGAGGAGATGACTCCTCGTCTGGAACTGCTCTGGACGGACCCGCCTCGTCGTCGTGAGTACGACGCTCTGGAAAGTAAGGCGTGTAGTCCGGGTCCTCGTCCGAGTCCTCAGTGTCAGTATCAAGGTAGGTCGGAAGCTGAGCCTCTGCTATAGCTAGTGTGTCCCGGTCACGCTCAAGTTGAGTCATAGCTGCCTCTGCCATTACCTGCAGCTTCAACCTCTCCTCTGCTACCAACATCGCTCTAGGGCGTCGGCGCTTGTCATCGGGCCGTGTGGCGAAATATGTGCCAAACTGACCCCTGGCACTGTAAAGGTCATTCTTCCAACTTCCATTCCCCAGGCTGGCGATCAAATAGCTAATCAGGTGAGCATATGGCTGTTGTCGCTGCGCTGACATCGCATCAAAAATAACATCCTCCCACTCACATATAATCAGATCTACAATATCAAACTCCTCATGATTCATGATGTGAAGAAGGAGCCACTGCTGCAAGGCGGTGATCGTCTCGGCGTTCCCTTTCCTGGGCAAAAGCGACCTCCGTAAGGCCATGTGAACAGTGTACGCCTCGTCTGTCAACTGGTCGGGAGTCCGCGGGCTGCCAGGAACGAACGGCTGACGAAACAGTGGAGCCATCTCCTCGTCTGTAGGGTACGTTGTAGAACGAGGACGGCGGGGAGGACAACTTTCCTCACCATAAGTGACGTGGTGCAATATCGTACCTCCAAGCTGTAGACCAAAGGTAGCTGCAATCGATTCCCTGGACAGCCGCCAAACCTCGTTGTTGAACATGAACTGAATGAAGGTCCGGTACATGTCAATGTAGAGTGTGGCAAAGAAGACTCTCACCCACTCCTCTACCCAAAGCCTGTAGTCAGTGACCAAGGCCTCGACCCCTGGCATGTACGCAAAGTGGGGCCGTATAGGTACTCCCCCTGCAGCCCTTCTCAGTGAAGGCCAATCCAGCATCTTGTGCTCGGCGATCGGAAACCGCCCCCTGATGTACGAGGTATAGAAGCTCTCCTGTAACCGTGTCAGGAACCTAGGGTCGGTGTACGCCTGTCTACGCTCAGGGAACCAGTCAAGGATTTGAACAGCCCTGTACTTCTTGACCCTCTTGGAAGAAATCCGCGTCAAGTCAAGAAGCAACTCTCCTGGCTCCGGTGGTGTCTGTGCACGTCTGATCCGGCGTGCAGCTGAGATCTCCATGCCAGGGTCTGAGTCCTCCTCTGCCTCCTCCTGCTGCTCCTCCTCCTCCTGCTCCTCCTCTTGCTGCTCTTCCTGCTGCATCACCTCGTGCTGCCGTGAACCCTCCCCTGCACTGCGACTGCGTGGCCTCCGAATGCCACCACCACGAAGACGTGGACCCGAGTGCCGAGGTGGTGGTCCCTGTGTCGGTGTCCGTGTCTCTGTGCTATGGTGGCGTCCTGAGCGACGCAATGTAGACGGCTGCTCCATCTGTACTGTATTTGTGGCTGCTCCCTCTGGCTGTCCCTCTCGAATCCTGATCCCCTGCCGTGGAGTGTCCTTCTGCGCTCGACTCTTCTTCCGCTTCGAAACCTCAATGGCCTTTCCCTTTCTCTTGTCCCCGGCCATCTGCAAGAGATCATATGGTAGAAGATTACAAAATGGCAAAGATAAGATATATAAATAATATAGTAAACAAAGTATGCTCGAGGACAAAAACATAGAATGCTAGGAGTGTCCTTAAGTGCTCGACAAGAGGTGGAAGTGAACCGAAAACACCTATGAAAGGCGACGACCATGAACTACGGCTCAACAAGCTCGATTTTGACCTAAACAAGTGAGCATTGGGTTGATGACATGATATTCATGAGAAAAACAACCCTACTTATTGAACAAAACATCCTAAACATCAAAACCCTCTGAATAGTGCAATTTGACCGAAACAAGTGAGCATTATGTGGAGGACATGATATTCCCGTGAAACATAACCTTAATTCAGGAAAATATGCTCCTAAACTCGAAACATTGTGCTCTAAACAGTGAAATTTTAACGAATTCCATTCAAATTGAATCACATTTGGGCGGGTTTGAAGTTTCTCACCACTGCAGATGAAATCGACGAGGGAGACGGAGGGGGTTGCTGGCGTCGCGCACGGCCGGAGGACGGCGGCGCAGACCGGCGGTGGCCGGCGAATCGAAGGCCGGCGGCGGCGGAAACCCTAGGCTATGGTTCCGCGCGCCCGCGCGCGAAATACGCGTGAGGCAGCGGTACGGCACCGTCGAGGAGGTGCGGAGCAGGGACGGGATGGAGTAGCGTAGCGGCGGGCGGCGGCGCTTGGCCGGAGACGGCCGGAGGGCGGTGAGGCGAGACAGAGCGGCGACGGCGTATGGGCGCGGGCGCGGGGGAGACCGACTGACCGAGCAAGAAAGGACCGATGCGCGGGGTCCACCATGTAACGGTCCGTGCGGCAACAAATTTATCCGGTACTGGTAAATTTAACATGAGCGGACGGATGCTCTTTCATCCCGTGTGTTTAGTAAGATGGGCCGGAGAGGAATATGACCGTTGGAGGCCGTCAGTATTATACGGTGACATTCCAGATGCACGCACCGGACGAAAGGCCATTCATCCGGTCTTACTTGTTTATGGAATTGGCTCCACGTTTTCGTCCGCTGCGGGGCCACCGTACAACCTCGCGTTCACGCACGAAAATTTCATTGAAATTGACTGAAATTCTTTGGAAATTATTGTCCTATCTCCTCATTTCTCTCTCCTTTCTCACCCTATCCTCTTCCTTCATTTCTTGGCACCTTCATTAGGCCATCCCCAATCCATGTGTCCTTTCTCACCCTATCCTCTTCCTTCATTTCTTGGCACCGAAATTTGTTGGAGATGACTTAATTTGGCAGCCCACTACTTTGTGCCAAGCAGTACGGGTGGACATACACGTGGGTCCCACGTGAAGAGCCGGACCCTAGAACTAAAATCTCGCGTTCACACCTTAAAAGTTTGACGAAATTGACCAAAATTTGTTTTAGATGACATAATTTGATAGTACGCTACTTTGTGGAAAATAGTGTAGCTATACGTATTTCCTACATGTGGGCCCATATGCATAGCTATTTGGAAAGAACCAATACAACTCACTCCAAACCATTCCAAACCATTTTGTTTTCTTAGTAATCCAATCCAAACCAAACCATTTGACAATCAAGTCCATTGGTAACCAACTTAGATAAATCCAAAGAATGAACCAATCCAATAAAACCGTTAAGCCCAAACCAATTAGCAGGGCTACTAGTAGGAGCGTTGGGGATGGACTAAGTACAACCATGAGCTACTTTGTGCAAGTTATCTTTACTAGACCTACACGTGGGCCCCACATCGAATGCCGGACCCTAGAATTAAAACCTTGCGTTCACACAAGGAAATTTTATCGATATTGAGTAAAATTTGTTGGAAATGACTAAGTACGACTATGAATACTTGAACGAGTTTTGTTTGTTTTGGGTGGAAAAAGCCAAACGGTTTAGATTGGTTTTGTTAAACTAGTGAATGGGTTGGTTTAGGTCTGTAAGTGTGCTAACCTCCGAATGGTTTGGCATAGTTTGTTTAAGTTTCTAAATCATTGCCAGCATTTGACTCGGTCCACCCTTTTATACGGTATGGCATCCCTGGATCTGATCTTTCGAACGGCCTTTCATCCGGTGTAAAGGGTTTTTTCACAGAACTTCACGCGCGGCCACACATTAATCCTGTGGGTGTCGACTGCTATTCACCGGATGAATATGTACCTTTGTATCATCAGATGAAGCACGAAATATATCTTCATACTAAATCAATTTGGAGACAAAAATAAATCATTTTGGAGACATAAAGAAATATTTACAAACCGTCGGCGCACCCGAGCAGACGGTTGCGATTCCCAATATACTTACCCCAAATCCCCAATACCTGCGGCGGTTTTAATTTCAAGCTACAGTTGCCATTCTAGTAGTACTAATAGGCGCTCGCCCTCACCCGGCTCCCTCCGCCCAACTCCGGCGAACCGCCCCCGCCCGCTTGCATTCTCGTGCTCGCCCCGCCGCTCGCACTCGCCCCGCCGCTCGCATTCTCGTGCTCGCCCCGCCGCTCGCACTCGCCCCCGCTGCCTCGGCGCCCACCTCGCTCTCCGGCCGGGGAGGGCTTTTTCTTGCCTCGCCCCGCTGCCTCTGCCCACCTCCGGCCAAGCATTGCCGCCCGCGGCGATGGAGGAGATCAATCGCGCCGGGGCCTCGTCGTCGTCGTCGCGGAGAAGACTGGAGGCGCCGGTTGTTGCGACGTTCTTCGCCCTGCTCGACCTGCCGGAAGAGCTGGTTGGCCACATCATCCGTCGCTGCATCTTTGATGGCGGGGAAGCATGGGCCGTCAATCAGTACAGGATCCTTGGTCGGGTCTGCCGCACCTTCCGCGTCATCTGCCACTCCCCCGAGGTAATCAAGCGCTTATCGTTCCGATTGCTTCGCCAGTCCTGCCGGCATTTGCCGGACTATACCAGGGCACCCATCCTGCAGCGCTTGGTCGATGGCGAAAATCCGGGGGCCCTATATCTCAATGGGTTGGAGCTTTTGTTGCGCCGCGCCCGGAGCCTCGGGATGCAGCAAGTCCAGAGGGCCGCTGACATTGGGGACTCTTGTGCGGCTTACTTCTTGGCGATGCTGCAGTACCGTAGGAACCCCGCGAACCCTGATGCACTGGCGGTGCTCCATCGCATCAGCGGCGGCCCGTCGCCCCCGCATGGCCGGTGGGAGAACCGCGGCCTGGCGCTGCTGCGCTACACTGTCAGGCAGGACCTCCACCTCATTGCGTACGAGTGGCGTCTTCTTCACCGCGACGTCGACACGGACCTGCTCCCACAGGATCCTCACGTCTGCGTATGGACGCACTGCAGGCGCTGGGCGGATGGGACGCATATCATCCTGTACTGCAGCCCGCAGTGCCGCATCCGTCATGAGTTCGACCTCTGGACGCGGAACTTCAGCGACGGTGTGAGTTACGCCGTCAGCAAGATGTGAGACATGCCCCTGGCGTTCTCGCTGGAGCGCAAGTGATGGTATGCTTTTGTCGTTAAATGTAGTTGTCGAACTTTGTAAATATAACTATGAACTTGGTATGTTATGGTATGGTAGTATGGTCACTGTTATTTTGGTGATGTGCGTGATCAGATGGCATGTCCAAACTGATGCATGGTTGATGGTTGTATGTGAATTGGAGAAATTAAAGTGCTGCCTCTTTAGTTATGTCTTTGAGTTTTGTGCTACCTCTTTAGTTGTATTGTGCGGCTTACTTCTTTGAGTTTTGTGCTACCTCGCTTAAATATGTATGATGTTGCAAGTATGATTCGAAACAGGGCATTATGGGGAGTGTGAACATTTCGAATGCTTAAGTTTCCTAACCCACAGTTTTATACGGTGACCCTACAGAAAAGCCTCACCGTTCATTCATACAATAAAATGACCCTGTTGGAATGCATTACACTGATCTTATCTTACAAAACTTGAGACTTATCTTACAAACCTTGAGACACAACTTATAGTACAATGTATCTTACAATTTTGACACACATGCATCATCCTATGGTCACAAGCAGCAGTTATATAGTCAGGCCGCGCACAGTTTGATCCGGTGGTTGTAATATAGTGTGGAGCGGATGATCATGCGGTCCTCTGGTGGTTAGATCCTTGCCTTCTTGTTGGCCATTTCCAGGGGCGGGTGACGGTCACCCGCCCCTGGTAATGGGCTCCATATAGAAACTGGAGCGACCGGGGGACTTGGCCAAAATTTTAAGACAGGCTGCCGAAATTTTTCGTGCCTTCCCGCGCTTCGGCTGCGCCACCGTCGTCCCCCGCCGCACTCCTCCGGCCGCGCCGCCGTCGTCCCCCGCCGCGTTCATCCGGCCGCGCCGCTGTCGTCCCCCGTCGCGCTCCTCCGGCCGGCCCTCCGCACCCCTGCGACCCTCCGCCTCGCGCGCGCCACTGCCTCTCCGCGCTCCGGCCGCCTCCCCCTCCCGCAACATCCACCACCGCCGCCGGAGCGACCTCTACGCCGGCGCGGCTCCACCCCGCCGTCCCCCGGGCGTCCCCCGAGTTGGCATCCTCAGCAGGGTTCGCCCGCCGGGCCGGGCGCGCCCTGCTCCTGCTGCGGCCACACCTCCCCTCCCCGCGCCAGCACGGCCGGCCGTCCTCGCCGGCCGCCGTCCACGACCGCTCGCCGCCCCCTGTGCCGCTCCAGTCGAAGGTGAGAGGAGGTCCTCCATCATGCAACTAAGTGCTCGATGAAATGCTTAGCAAGTGCTTGATGCAGTGGCGGATCCAGAAAAAATTGATAGGGGGACTCAATACTGTACAAAAAAGCTAGTTGTCCGAATCATATCCAATACAGAACCAGTGTTGTAATTTAAAGGAGTCTTATATGGATACATAGATGAATATATCACAATACAACATGAGTCAAGTAGATTATGCAATTTGTCGGTCCATACCAAGCCACAACACTAAAAAATTGACATAGGAGACGAATTATTCATCATCTTCAACCTCTAGCCCCTTCTAGCAGTGCTACAATGGCTGATTTTTTTGAGAAGAGGCTGTTGGGGGCTCCAAGAACTCGGCAGCGGTAGGGGGGACTCCAGCCCCGGCCGACCCGGTGCTGGATCCGCCCCTGGCTTGATGTATATATGATACACATGTGTATGAAAAGAACATTTTTAGTTTAACATATTTTGTGTTTTGATTGTCACATGTGATTTCATCTAGAGGATGGATGAGCCATCGTCATCCAATCATGATGATCATGAGAATGGGTTCGACTTGGACGTGATTGGGTCCCAGACCCAGTGGGACGGTGACGATGTCTTTGAGGATGACCATGAAGAAGAAGATTCCGGGGATGAGGAGAACCGGGAAGATGGAGACGGACCTCAAATAGGACAAGGCGCGTGGGTAGGCGGCGTGTGGATGGACCCTCTTAATCCACACCCCACTGAACCTCGTGTAGGTCGTACGGAGACAGAGCTTGACCCGGATTTCGATCCGGCTAGTGAGGTAACGGCGATCCCTACTGATCCGCTTTCATGTACATTTTGATTGGATAGATGAACACCTCATGTACTTTCGACTCTTATGATCGTGTTAGGTGCCTCGTTCTCCGGTAAGGAAAAGGAGATGCCGCCGACGTGGAGTAAGCCCCCAACCAGTACAAGAAATTGAGTTGGAGTCATCTGCGCCAGAGGCTGAATGCACCGCCACAACCAGTGAACCTAAAAAAAGAAGGGGGCAACGAGGCAGAAACAAATACCCCACAGGCACCTGAATGGTTGAAGAACTGAGCCCATCAGGAGAGGTTAAGAACCCTCCAGAAGTTCGTGCAAAGTTCCGTAACGCCCTTGGAGCAATAATCAGAACAAAGGTGCATGTGGACCCAACGATCCAAGATTGGTCAAAGGTGCCTGAAGGGAAGAAAGTGGAGATGTGGCATCTCATTGCTAAATCATTCAAGTTTCCTCGCAACACCGACATGGAAAAAGTACGTGCGCGCGCCCTGATGAATTTGGGTGAATGTTTCCGCCGATGGAAGGGTGAACTGAACAAGTTAGTCCAGGATGGCAAGCCGAAGCCTGAGGGTTACAATATAACAGATGCACAGTGGGCCGAGTTCATACGGCAAAAGACCTCTCTGGATGCTATAGCCCTTAGTCAGAAGCAAAGAGAACTGGCATTGAGAAACATTCATCGAGTTCGCCTTGGGCCGGGTGGTTACATTGGTAAGGTCAAGTTGTGGGCAAAGGAAAGAGAGGACGCAATAGCCGCTGGGCAACCGGACCCTTTTGAAGGCGTGGACGAGCGCGCCTTCCAGTGGATTAAAGGGAGGAAAGGACGCCCGGAGGGGGAGAAATTGGTCTTCCCACAACCTGAGACCGAGGTAGTGGGGGCGAAGATTCTAGCACTTGCCGAAGCACAGAGGAAAGGCGAGTATGTTCCGAATAGGGACAATGATATGCTCAGCGAATCCCTTGGCACGAAAGAGCATGGAGGCCGGATCAGAGGCTTGTCCAAACACTTGACCTTTAAGGACGAGTTCAGTAATGATAGGCAGAGGTACAGGCGACACGATCGGTACAAGGATCAAATTAAAGAAGCGGCGGAGAAAGCATTGCAAGCAAGATTTAATGAATATTTCACGGCGGCATTTGCAGAGCACCAGCAACGACAAATGATGAGCCAACCATCATTAAACAATAACTCAATGATGCCGCTGCCGCCGCCGCCGCCGCCCGCTCCCTCAACCCTTTGTCGGAGTAGTGTTGCCTCTACGTCAGCACAACCATACCCGGTAGATGCTATAACTGTTGACACTCCTTGCTCGTTGCACATTCCGATAGGCAGAAGTGGGAAGACAAAGGAGGCTGCCAAAGGTGTGGCGTTGGTGGTGAGCAATAGTCCTGGGTTAGGGGGACAGCCTATCCCGCCATTATATGCATGGGTAAGAGTGCTCACAATTACGGATCCAAGACATGATGATCACTTCTTAGACTTATCCCTTGATGAGGGCATTGAAACCTTGGGACAAGCCGTAGGAAAGAATGCACCGTGGCATAAACGAGATATCATACTGGAACCTCCGCCACCTGAAGATCCTCTCTCACTCACACCCTGCTCCCAGAGGATGGTGACACCGGCACAAGTTCATGCTAAGAACACACAAGAGCATGTGCCACAGCAAGCAATTGTGGCCACCACTATCTCCAACCCGTCAACTCCACAGGTACAACAGGAGGCTCAACACCCATCACCACAAGTACAGCTGGAGGAACACCACCAGTCAGCACAAGTACACCAGGAGGAACACCCCCAATCACCACAACTACACCAGGATGAACACCCCCAATCACCACAAGTACACCAGGAGGAACAACCCCCATCACCAGTGCAGCAATATGAGCCAGAGATGGTCATAAAGTCGCCAGCACGACCGAAGCGGTTAATGGGGTCGGTGCCACGGGTGATAAAGGCATACAAGAATACAGAGCCTGAGGTTGTGAACAGGTGGATGACAGCCAACAAAGGCGCAAACAAGAAGCTGACTCCGACAAAAAAAAAAAGAATAGAAAGGAAGCAGTGGTGACTGGACCGGGTTTTCCAAGCCTCGTACAGACACTGATTTCGTTTGTAAAGTTGGGGTTCATGACATACCAGATTTGCCAGATTGCCCGCAGAAATTCGTGTATGGCAAAGACTTGCTACCCGGGTGGGCTCTTCATGATTGTCCTGGTGAAATGCAGAAGTTCCATAGTTGGTACCGCAGGGCATGCACCCTAGGTCTCACAACTGTATGGGCACGGGTCGATGTGGATGTGTTTGGTTGCAATAGATGGGAAAACCGAAGTACAGACATAGTCATGGATTTCGATGACTTCCATGCAATGTACCGCTTGCAAATGATGGAGCTAAGCCCCATGAGACTGTGGTGTATGTAAGTGGTTCATCTCCATACACCATGTATATATGCATATGGTACTGGCCTTTGTAGTCTCAAAATGAATTCTTTTGTGATGTGTTGTGCAGGATGCAAGGTCGCCTCGCAATGGATTCGAAGACCAAGGTTGGGTATCTTGACCCTTTTATTATTTGCAAGGCTAGGTGGGACTTCCCCCTCAAGTACCCAGACGACACCGAAGATCTAAAGGACTGTAAGACGCACAAGGAGAGACAAAAGAAACGAAAGGAGCTTTCCATTGATCTTAGGAAGAAGGTGGCAATATACATAGCAACTATGTTGGATCGACATCGTGATGCGAGTTGCATATGGGCGCCCTACCTTTTCGGGTACGTCGTCTAAATTCCAACAATTCTTGCAGTCCCAATATTATTGATTATTGAGAAATTTGCAATATTGGGACTGCAAACATTGACCCTTTGCAGTTTTGCCATTAGGCCCACATTTCATGGACACAGATGGACCTATTTTGTCATTCACTTGGAGTGGCAAAACTGCAAGGGTCAATGTTTCCTAACTCACAGTTTTATACGGTGACCCTACAGAAAAGCCTCACCATACGAAAGCCCATTCATCCTATGGTCACAAGCAGCAGTTATATAGTCAGGCCGCGCACAGTTTGATCCGGTGGTTGTAATATAGTGTGGAGCGGATGATCCTGATCTAACCACCAGACGACCACAGGATCATCCGCTCCACACTATATTACAACCACCAGATCAAACTGTGCGCGGCCTGACTATATAACTGCTGCTTGTGACCATAGGATGAATGGGCTTTCGTACGGTGAGGCTTTTCTGTAGGGTCACCGTATAAAACTGTGAGTTAGGAAACATTGACCCTTCGCAGTTTTGCCACTCCAAGTGAATGACAAAATAGGTCCATCTGTGTCCATGAAATGTGGGCCTAATGGCAAAACTGCAAAGGGTCAATGTTTGCAGTCCCAATATTGCAAATTTCTCTCTCAAATTCTACATATATCGATTAGCTTGATACTTATCGTCGCTACATAACACTGTGACAGTCAACACTGGGTTGCTTTTATGCTATTGCCGAGGGAAGCCAAATATGTGGTCTTTGACTCATTGGATTACCCGCAATCAGAATACAAAGATTTCTGTGTCATCCTGAAGAGGTAACAACCGATAAGATTCTCCACACCTTACAAAATATTTGAGGCGATGATTATATACTAACTTGTCCCATTCTTTCAAGTAGTGCTCTTTTTCTCTACATTGACCATTATAAAGGGCCGGCTCCTGAGGGAGTAAAGGATTGGATTCCACGCACACACTACCCATGCCATAAGCAACCAGCCGGTACCTTGTTTTGCGGCTATTATGTGTGTGAATATATTAGGAGCCGCAAGCATTACACACCAAATACTGAACGTGTAAGCGTCTTTACCATATTTCAGCACATTCATTTTATGTCTAACTATCACTCGCTTAAGCCTAACTATCATATTTCAATACTGAATGTATGTAAATATTCATTTTACATTCATTTCTCGTAAATTGCAGTTGATTACTGATTTCAGCGCTACTAAACCACTCCAAGAGGGAGATCTTCTCAAGATAGTCAGCGAACTATGTCACTTCACAATGCTTCATGTGCTTCATGAGAAGGGCAAGTACATCGATAAGCTACAAGATTATTTCTATGAAGAAAAATATGATTCTCTTCGTAACTGGCACTTGGAGAAGTATCGCCTAACCATGTGAGGGTGTGGAGTGTGGACACTAAACTTGTGTGATTAATGTAATATACATGTAATATCATTTGGATGACAATCTTGTTTTATGTTGGATTTGCTTTTATAGAATTTACAAAGAGATTAAATTGTGATTGTTTGTGATTACTTTTATATTATTTGCCGGAGAAATGGTATTAGACAAATCGAATAATATTAAAAAACCAAAAGAAAAAAATACCAAATTTAAAAACAAAAAAAAATGATTACCAGGAGCGGACGATGGAATGACCCGCCCCTGTAAACACCATCTTCAGGGGCGGGGTAGGCAATCGCCCGCTCCTGAACAAAACATTTCCGGGGGCGGGCCATGCCAATACCCGCCCCTAGAAAGACATTAGCAGGGGCGGGCGATGGCGTGGCCCGCCCCTGAAGAAGACATTTCCAGGGGCGGGTGATGGCATAGTCCGCCCCTGGAAACACCATCTTCAGGGGCGGACCATGCCATCATCCGCCCCTGCAAAACATTTGTTGGGGCGGCCTAAATACCCGCCCCTGCAAATGGCCATTTTTAGCAGCCAAAAGCAGGGGCGGATTTCGGCGCCGCCCCTACAAACGCCATTTTACCCGCCCCTACAAACGTTTTCTGTAGTAGTGATTCCGAACTGAATTTCATAATGGGAAATTTCTCTCTCTGCAGCCGTCAAGGAAGTCCTCCCATCTTTCCTGACCTCCGCCTCCGAGCCTCCTCCAATCCTCGACCAGGTAGGCTAGGCTTGTTCGACCCAGCAACTGCATGTTTCTGCAGTTCCTCTTGTGTACAGAAACATATCAGGAGGCAAAATTTACTTTTTCTTGTCCAGTGAAGGTTGTATGTTGCGTACCACTGCCCGTACATGCAGCGTGCTTGGATCGCCAGGAACTACAAGGTACCATCACCTCCACTGTTCTTTGATTTGTACAAACCTACCAATTTTTCCCATATCCCTCTTGGTTTGCATGTATGATTTACCTCCATTGTTTTTGGTAGTTGCCTTCTCTGGACCACAACAACCAGGTGAAAGGAGAGAGCTTGGATTGGATTTGGTCAAATACATTGACAACAATTTTAAAGGCCAGTCATTACTTCCTGGCGTAAGACATATACTCCCTCCATAATGCTTGCAGTAGTTTTTCAGCTTTGTTAATGTCTGAATTCTCTTCACAAGATCCTGCAAAGAAGCACTTCGCTGAGGTTTTAGATATTCTTTTCCAACATCAAGAACTATGATATTACAAAGGGCAGATCCAACCTTCAACAGTCCATTGAGGTAATTCAGACTGATGGATACCAAATTAGGCTAAGCTTTATGTTGATAGTTCATTCACTTGCACTATTTCGAATGGTGATTTCTTCTTTTGATAAGGCTGTATGGTGCAATGCATACCAGCTTTTTTTATAATGCTTTCCCTAGGGGCAATTCTAACTCTAAAGTTTTCAATAGGACATGGTCTCTATGCTTGATCTAAACTTTCTCTTTAATAATTGCAGGTGTGTTTTCTATAATTGGCCTGTAGGGAATGAGACCGGTCTTCTACCCAATAATGACACCATCAGTGGTACATTTTCAAGTTTGTTCGGTTAATTTCTCTAGGCACTAAATTTTTTTAAATCCCTGAAATTATAGCTAAGTTTTCTTATGACTCTCAACAATACGGCAGCTTTAGGCTGACCAAACAACAAGAAAGTTTAGATCACCGAATGAACCTTTTGATTCCAGAGGCACAGTAGCGGTTTCAGGAATTGTTGTGGTGGCAACAGAACTCTTCGAGTCCTGGATTGGCAGTTGTGGCGGCATTGGTGACTCCTGGACACACATTGTTCATGATGCAGCATGATTGGTTAGTTTTCTTCACCTCCTATACAAACCCCATCCCTTGAGTAATCTGGATGCATATTATGCCCTTTTGTTTTTGATTACGTGGATTCATCTCTGACCTGTGTGTTTAATATCCTTTTGGTGGCTAAGAATTATGGAAAGGAAGTGCTTTTGGCAACCCTTTAACCAATGATTCAAATTATGCTTAAGTACAATCTTTGCCTGTTGAATTATGTTGGTATTTTGATCAGTTCATTGTAGCTATGGCATGTGAGAGTGAGATGTGGCTGTGGCGTGGATTGACCAAACTAAATGCTCATTAAATTTATCTATGTTTAGAGTGAATTAAGTTTTGGGGCGCATGATTTCTGTCACTATTCTTTTGCCCATTACTCTTCACATTCGTGTATTCTTAATAAAAAGCGATTGACCAGAGAGATGAAACTAAAACATTCATATGATAATTTCCATATTGGTTGCTATGTTGATTTGATGGGTATATGGATTTGTACATTGCATACTGATTTTGTTCTTTTTTGACAATTTGTTCCCCCCTGAAGATTGAAAAGGTGGTTTATCAGGTCCTGGGCAGAACAACATAACTGAATTAGAGTATCCACACCAGGATATATTATTTAAATTCAGATGGAATGTGTGACAAGTGTTCTTCTGCGCCATTCTCACTGACCAAATGTGTAACGCAAGAAGCAGGCCATCCAGAATTTTACCAAGTCATGCATGGATGCTCTTGGTAAAATTTCTACATCTTCTATCCTTTCAATTTTCTTAATGGTCTGGTATGCTTTCACATTCAAGGATTAGTGGACATTCAAGAAAAAACTGTTTACATTATCCTTATGGGTAGTTTTGAAACAGTAAGAGTTACAACCGAAGGATGCACTAGAAAAATTAACATTCTGGCTTTTACTGATTCAGTGCACAGAACTATAAATTCTGGATGACCTTATTTGTTTTCACTTATATTTGGTGCGCAGCTAAGCACACGTGACGTTTGGTTATTTCTCTGATGAGTTGTGAAATACATGTGTTGTTTTTTCTGCCACATGTAGGCCTATTTTTGTTTTGGACTTCCGGTAGATACTACTTGGTATGGTTCGATGGCAATGATTTGGTAGAGTAAAAAAGGTAGAAAACATTTTCAATCTACCTAGATGCATAAGTAATGCTTTCTCTAAATTGGAATTTTCACCTTTTCTGGTAATGCAAAATTAGTGTTTCATTTTGGTTAATCTAATATTTCAGTTGACAAAAAATCTAACAAGTTTAAGAACTACTACATGATTTGGACCAAATCTTTCAAAATGAACCAGTATAATATGAAGCTAGAGTTTCTCACATGTGCGACAGAATGCAAATCAAACAATGGATTAAAAATTTGTTTCTTACATTTTAAGGCAAGAATATGGATTGCAACAGAATGCAAATAAAATAGTGGAGTACAAATTTGTTTCTTACAGTTTAAGGCAAGAATACCGATTCCATTAAGCAATAATATTATGTTCGATTAGGGAAGTATTATTCTTAACTTGAAAATATAATATTTTTCAGTTAAGCAAGTTTCAGAGAAACAAGCACTTGGCAACCGAATATGACTTTAACACTCTCACAATTTGATCTATTAGGTATTGTTGCTTTGCAACATGTGCTCCCTGTTTTATTTGGCACATGACTTTAACACTACCACAAGCTTTCAGAACTTATTGATATGCAAACAATTAGAGTTCCCCACTGAAAGCAATAACTGATGAGCAATCACGTGGTGGAAATATTATTACAACTCTCCATGTACTTCATAGAGTCATATCATGGAAACTGTTGGTTGAGTTGGTTTGTTACAGTTGACTTCAAGAAACAATCTACCAGAAAAATATTTGTGCTTTTAGGCGTATCATGTTTGTTTTTTCATGTTAGTTGAGGTACGTCTTTTCCCTATTCAAAGACTTACTAAATATTTTTGGATTGTTCTTTCCTCTTTCAGGATTGGCTGTGAATGATTTTCATCAAGCCCTTTTTGACCCCTATATATACCAAACTGAATGCCATTTGGATATGTATTCTAAGAGATTTGCCTAAGAATTAGATATGCCAGTGATGTGTTCTTTTCGTGAGCATTCCTTGATATCAAATCATGTTTGATATCACAATAGGTTTTTTGGTTCAATATAAGCCATTGGTGGAATAATGGTTGGAACATTTTTTATTACCGTGTATTTCACTCTTTAGAGCCTGTCCATTGACCATTTAGAGATACTACAACTTTTTAGCTATACTGGAAGTGGAAATGTGATTATAAGATCTACCTCTGCAAAGCATGGCTGTGCAAAGCAGTTTCCCGATTATGAGGAGGATATGCTTCACACAAGAGAAGCAATGTTTGCAATAAGAAACAATATTTATGTTAACATTTTATATATTTTAGTTGTCAAAATATGAAGTACATTCTTCTCCCCAAAGGCAGCAAATGTTTATTTCCAAATTAATTTTGACTCAAGGACTGTAGGAAATATGTATTGCTATGTACCTCTCACTTATACTCCCTCTGTTTTTATAGATGTTGTATTAGGTTTGTCCTAAGTCAAAGTTGTATAACTTTGACCAAATTCAGACAAATATAACAATATTTATCATACCAATAATATGTATCGTTGAAATATATTCTAGGGTGAATTCAAAGAAATAAATTTGATATTGTAAATGTTATTATATCTTTCTAGAAACTTGGTCAAAGTCAACAATTTTGACTTAGGACAAAACTAATACGACATATAAAAAAAACCTTAGGAGTAAATACAAGGCATGTTCCAATATTTGGTTGTAGATGTTATAATATACTTCAATTTTCAAGAAATAATTTTAATAATCTTTTGATTTAAAACACGTGCGTACCGCACGTGCACCTTACTAGTGATGATAAAGTAGCAGATGTCCGAGAACACCCACCAACATAGCTTATACTGCCACTAGTGCTGACAAGAGCCCCACCCAATGAAAACGAATAGTCACCTACTCCACGATGATCCATTCCTACCCTGCATGAAGACATGTTTCAGATATAACAGTTGTTTGTTCCTATCAGTTTAGTTTTGATTCAGAACTAACTTCTAAAGTCATGCACATGGACAAGGTAATGTTTGTTACTTACTATAAATCATCAAGTTAAATAATATATTAAAATGGCATAATGTGAGTACTAATGGTAGGTGTAAAGGCTTGTTTACTTGCTTTTCTAATAGTGCCACAAACTAGTCCTAAGATATTACTAGGTTTCACGTTAAATTTCAGCAGTAAACACAACCACATTTACAGAGGAAGCAAAAGAAATACAAAGTAGGGCTGAACCATTATAAAACTAACGTGTGGATGATTCATGCACCGGTTTAACTAGTTGAAGGGTCGATTTGCACCAGTTGAAACATAAAGGATGAAAGTCACACTTTTTGTGATACTTAGGGGATAAAGAATGCACTTTTTCCATGAAAAAAAAAATGTTTTTGTTTCAAACTTGCCAACATGGGTTATGCCTAATAGCAAACTAGGCTCATTGTGTAGCCTGTGGGCCAGCCCAGCAAAGTGTGGGCCGGACTTTGGCTTGTGCGTGAGAGTCTGAATGTTCTGTTTTCTTCTGCTACTTTCTGCATTTACAGCAACACATTAATTAGTGTCCAAACCGGCTCTCGGTGATGCTTTCCTACACTTCCAAAAAATTTATATTTGAGCTAATAATTCGTAGTCTTTTCACACAATTGATGGAGCCGCAAAAATAATGGAGGTAGCAAAAACCGGTTTTTTTCTTTATTTCTTTATTTAAGAGAACGTGCTTGTCATGTATTTCATTAAGAGAAAAAAGAGGATTACAAACACGAACAACACACACCAAAGAAAACACAACAACGCCAACAGCGACAACAACACAGCACAGCACACCAAGACAACTACATTAAAGCTACAACAGATAAGAAGAACCGCGGCTTCACAAGCACGCCATTATTGGAGAAGACCGAAGAGTTACAAAGACGATAAGCCACGACCAGTCTACGGGAATCTCGAAGAAGAGCTTTCTCAAAGCGGATCACTGCTACCAAGAACTTACGACCACCGAAGCGACCAAATGACCATACAAAAGGCCCCATGAAAGTGAAGGTGACCTCGCCAGCGATGGAGAAGGCGGCCGAGGCAGAAAAAAGGTCCGAAGGTCAAAGGGCATAGGAGGAACTGTAGGACGATGCCTTCAGGAAGGGTACGACGCAACAGAAGCGACGCTATCGACCATTCGTCGGAGGACAAACTAGGTTTTCACCTGACAGAACCAGAGGAGGGGAAGGAGAATCTTGACAATGCCTTCAACAGGGAGAACTGCGCAAAAGCGTAGCCATTGCCGATGCCGGCAGAAGTCGTGCACGGTTTTCACCCATTGCGTTCAAACCCCCGACTACACTCTTAGCCCCAACGACCCTCGCAGCCCAAACCAATGGGGCGAAGCAGTTTCACGACCAACGCACATAGCGGGCCGAGCAGCACGGACCCCACCATGGGATGGGGGGAGGGGCGGGGCACGACAACACCACAGGGACCGCCAAGTAGGCACCGAAGGGAACTAGCAAGAGAAGCGCAAAACCGGCAAGAGGAGCGCAGAACCGGCGCATCGCCGGCCACCAAGTGAAAGTGCATCTAGGCCCCCATGTGGGTTTTGGTGAATTGTATGACAAAACGGTTAAAGGACTAACTTGTTTGTCTAAGACCATGAGCAGGTTGTCAGTTGTACATTCATGGTGTGATATTAAATTATATATGAAATGAATGTTATCTGGCTCATAATGTGAAAGGCAAGCAAGTGTGTGATCTCTTTGTGCATAAATAAATGAATGACAAGCATGAGTGTTGATATATTTTGGACAAGTCAACAAAGGTATATCTATGTGGTTCCAATCTATGAGAAAGCTTGTTAATATATGAAGGGATCATTCAAAGTAGAAATTGCAAGGCTTCATGCATTTACACCAAAGGGACATATGCTTATGTGATATACGTTGGTCTCATTGTTGGAAGCTTGCAATGGTTTGAATGTACTTTGTCAATCAAGAACAAGCATTTGAAGAGTTCTTTCAAATGGGATTTCAAAATGATGAAGCAAAGCTAAACTCAATGTGGCAAGGGTAAGTGGTGAAGAAATCAACCGAGATGACTAGAGCGAGGGACTAAGCAAGCTTTGGCTAAGCGACGGCTTTCCATGTGTGCAAATTGCTAAGGTGAAGTATCTAGATCCGTGGGGTTTCGAAGAACCATATCCAAGCTTTATTGAGAGAAGCAATGCAAAGCATCAATTAGTTGTGATTGATAAAATAGAGTGACTTAAGGATTCAAATATACTTTGTCAATGGAGGATGGAAAATCCTAAGTCACTAGCTCAAGTATGGAATTGCTCAAGAAAGATAGCAATGTTGAAAGCCCTCAAGTTGACAACTATCAAAGTATGGCATTGATGAAGACTTGGAAACTCAAGAGGATCTCTTTGTGTTTATATTTATCCTTGAGTATAGGTACGCCGTACTATCAAGAGGGATGCAACATTTGCTTATTGACAAATATCAAAAGTGCTCAATAGTTGACCCATGTGAGAATAGCCTTGAGAGAGTCTCAGAGTGTGCTAACAAATCCCAGCTCATCTAACATTGTGTGGTTTTATCCTTGGATGAAATCTTGAGCTAATTTGAAAGGTTTTGGGACACACTCAGCCTGACCGGTCCGACCGGTCAAGGGGACCGGTCTGACCGGTGTAAGGTCTAACGGCTACTTTTTCAAATCAGCTCTGCCCGACCGGTCTGACCGGTCAGGGTTACCGGTCTGACCGGTCACGACAGATTCCCCAACGGCTAGTTTTTGTGTGCAGGGGTATTTATACCCCTCAGCCCCCCTCTTGGTGGGCTGCTGCTTCCACACGACTTTGACACATTCCAGAAGCCAGGAAAGCCCTCCCCAACCTCTCTTTGTGAGATTTGTGTGATATTTGAGATATCTTTGTGTTGGGTTGAGTGAGCAAGATTGAGTGAGCATTAGAGAGCAAAACAAGAGCAACCATAGCTTGAGCACTTCGATTCGCTGTCAAAAAAGCAATTTGAAGCATTTGTTACTCTTGGAGGTTCTTCCTCCTAGACGGCAAGGCGTCGCCCGGTGAGCTACCAAAGTGTGTGGTGAGCCTCGGGATTGTTTGTGCAGGTTGTGCTTCACCTCCGAAAGGGAAGAAGCAAACTAGTGGAAGGAGGAGATAGCTTGACCTAAGTGGTGGTCGCATAAGCTTCCTCAACGGAGAGTAGGATTCACCGTACCTTGGTGGTTGCTTGGTGCGAGCGGTGAATCCGAACTTCGGGAAAACAACTCCTTGTGTCTTGGTTTGGTTTTACCTCACTTGTTGATTTCTAGTACATTATTTGTGCTTCCGCTTCGATCTACTTGGGTGTGCTTACATTGTGTGCAGGGATAGTTTTGCCTTGCTAAAGATCATCTACAAAAGCTACTCACCAAGTTTGGTTCGTGCTAGAAGTCAAGAAGAAGCTCGAGCTGCTGTTGGGTGTGTGCACAGCACAGCACCGGTCTGACCGGTGTGGAGCACCGGTCTGACCGGTCACCCTCTGGCAGCTAGAGAATTTTGGGGAAAAGTTTTATTTGCCGGCCATTCGCCTATTCACCCCCCCCTCTAGGCGACATCAAGGTCCTTTCGCCAAGGGGTGGAGCGGGGGGAGGAAGCGGCCTTCGGGTCCAAATGAGCAGATCTGCAACAGGTCCACCGGAGAAACCCATGCCACCGACCAAGGGACGACCATGGGAAGGGAGGGGCGACCGAACCACGATGAAGGGGGCAGCGAATAGAGGGGCCTCTGGACCCTCGATGGAGGTGGCCGCAGCAGCCATGCCCTGGGGCCGCGCAGCCCAGGCCCGTGCCAGCCACTGGGGCCGCGCTGCCCGCGTCGCGCTAGGCCGCATAGGACCACTCGAGGCCGGCCGCCGGGGCCACGCCGCGCGGGCCACTCGAGGCGCGCGCCGCCGCCAGGAGATGCGTCGCGCCAAAGGAGGTTATCCAGATCTAGGGAGGGAAGGAGAGGAGGGGGAAAAAAGGGGGAGGGAGAGGAGGAGGGAAGGAGGAAGAGGGGAGGAAGAGCAGCGGCGGGGAGGGGCCGCCGCTGCCACCGGCGGGGTGCGGGGAGAGGGAGGGCGCTCTAGGGTTTCTTGCGGGTGCGGGGAGAGGAGTCCCTCAAGAAGACAGTATAATTTTTTTTTTCTTTATTTCACATCGGTATATGCTATGTGTTATCATCCTCTCAATGCGTACATGTATTGTCAACTTTCAACAGGGCCAGCATCATATGTATCTGTCAACCTTAAATATATAAATATTGTACCTAGTCTACTTTGTG
The DNA here is from genome assembly GCA_004135705.1 of Alloteropsis semialata. NCBI lineage: Eukaryota > Viridiplantae > Streptophyta > Magnoliopsida > Poales > Poaceae > Alloteropsis > Alloteropsis semialata. The sequence goes on from CM014272.1 coordinate 23,814,117, forward strand.
CATATGTATATATTTGCTCTCATTCTCTCCATGTGTATATATAACCAGCTGCCCAAGGCCGGTAGTTGATGAGAGCTTTGAGTAATTAATAAAAGCTGAATTTACGACGGATGCCTATAAAACTGTGGCAACACCCAAAATAAAATTAGACCTCATGTGGTGTGGAATGGGAACTAGGATTCAGTGGCAACTCTTGGAGAGCTTCGTGATTAATATATAGGGATGGGATACATCAAGAATTTAAGATAAGAGTGAGCTAAAAAGTTGACCTGAATCGGCAGCTGTGACGGCTTGAGCTAGCATGCAACGGGGTTACGGGGAAGACTTGAGCTCTACCACCCCTATCAGTGTAATCAAGCAGGCTTAACTTATTGGAGTTAACCAGCGTTTGGTTGAAACCCGACGGCGTGAGGCACGACGGCATCAACAAGTGTGTTCAACACGTCCACTGTTGTTCCGACCGTGTACTTCTTAAGGCGTGTTTGCTGTTGGTGTATGGTTATCTATACTGAGGACGTTTATTTCATCTTCTTGGAAGGTGCTTATAATAAGATTTTGGTAATATACCCGGAAGTACCAGAGGTATCTTTCCTATTTTCATAGATCCCACCTATTTTGGTAACATTTGGTATCTTTTTTAAGGTATCTTCGGGTACGTCTAAACCATTAAATTTAGTCAGATAGGTGATCCTAATTTGTTTCAACCATTGTAAAATTTCTCAAATAAGTATGCCACGTTAGTCAGAAACAAAAACCTTCTTTTGATTGAAACTTGCCAACATGGGATGTGCCTAATAGCCCACTAGGCTAATTATGCTGTGGCCTGTGGACCAGCCCATCAAAGTGTGGGCCGGAACTTGGCTTGTGTGTGAGAGACTGAGTCTCCAAATGTTCTGTTTTCTTCTTCTTTCTACATTTACAGCAACACCTTAGTGTACAAACTCGGTGATGCTTTCCTAAACTTCCAGTGATGATTGAGATATTAAGAGAATGATGCAGGGTACAGCCAATAAGCTATAGCACATATTTAAAATAGTTTGGGGAGGTGACCAATAAGCTATAGCACACATTCAAAATAGTTGGGGAAGGTGAACAATAATCATACTTGCGAAAATCCGCAGAAATCATTCACCAGTTACCAGCCCACCACCATCACCAGTCACCACCTCAAACCATGTTTCTTCTCTTTAGAGACTTTACATGGCACATGGAGAGAGAGAGAGAGAGAGAGAGAGAGAGAGAGAGATGAAAAAGAAAAAATGACTAGGGTCTACGATACATACACATGTTACACGCTACCTAGGACTGAATAAGATGCAGGTCAACGTTGTATTGCACACTTGAATGCTTGGTTGCATTTTTTTCATGGTGACAGCACTTCACACACTACACACTAGGAGTCATGGAAATTTGAGGCAATATGACCAGACCCATCTAGGCACTAGGAGATGGTCCCCAGATACCATGTAAAATAACGAGAAATCGAAATTGTTTTAGAAAATGGATAAAAATTCTGGCATCTACAACCGCACACAGCCAAGTTCTTACATCATTCTCAGCTAGTCAGCTGATCACAAAAATATGGGAATAGTATGAGAAATCTAAATGTCTACACTACCTAATTAGCAGCACATGCAGAATAGGCCTTGTTTGTTTCCACTTAAGATTATATAATCTAGCTTATGGTTGAGGGCAACAAGGTAAAATGTCACCATGGACCACCAAATAAGCTGCGCATGGGTAGCTTATTTCAGATTATTTTGTGGTCCATGGTGACCTTTTACTATGTTACCCTTCCACCATAAGCTATATGGAGAAAACAAACACCCCCTAAGATAATAACCTTACGATCCAAATTAAGTTTTTTTAGCCTAATTGACAAAATCGCTGAAAGAAGGGAGCTGGGTACATATTACCGCTCACCATTAATTCCTTCAATAATTTCCCATCATTCCAACTTTCTATAGGTCAGATTAAACTGACGGGCAAACATGAATATCTCAACCTTTAACATATTTTGCACCTATAGTGTACTTGTGTGCATGCTCTGATTCTCTCGATGTGTATATATAGCTAGCAGCCCGTTAGGTGAATCGATGATAGCACAGTAAAAGCTGAATTTACAATGCGTGCCTACTATAAAATTTCAACCCTGTGCTAGTGGCAAGGGGCAACATAAAAAACAACAAAAAAGATTAGACTTCCTTAGAATAATGGCTACCCTAAAACTCGAAAGGTTGACGAGTATGTTGAATAGCACAATTCAGTGGCGACTGTTGAAGAGCTTTGTAATAATGGGGATGGGATTCATCAAGAATGTTAGATAAGAGTTAGCTCAAAATAGTGAGCCAAGATATTAACATGACTCGGACAGTGATAGATGAGTATTGAGCTTATTGGTCAATACTCTAAACCCTAAACTCTAAACCCTGAAAGACTTGTGATGTACCAGTCTTAACACTTCATCGGTTGGAATTAACCTGTTTTTGCTGAAACTTGTATACAAAGTATTTGTATGCTTGAAGAGGATACAAGCTATGAAAATATCTAATGTTATCTCACTACCAGAGAATCCTCCATCGGTACCGGTTCCAAAACCGAGGTTTTGGAACCGGTACCGTGCATCCGTGACCAATGACAAAAGTCATCGGTACCGGCTCTTTTTTACCCGGTACTAATGAGTAAAAAAGAAAACAAAAAAAATAGCTCCCGCCAAATCCAAATCCTCTTCACTGATACACTTTGATTTTGGTTCATCTTCATCTAAATTTTACAAACAATATACACAGCAATATTCACAAACATTCAATAAGAACAGAAGAGTTCCAGCTTCTCTAATCAATTTCAACCCTTGGAATCAATATTCACGAACATTCAACAAGAATAGAATCAACATTCACCAACATTCACATTCACAGACATTGACAGACAAAACCAATCACCAGACCTAAAAACAAAAAAAAGTATTACAAAGAGAGAAAATTGAGGCACCAGGAGCCAGCGCACCAGACTGCTGCTTGCGCTCCTCCATTGCAACTTGCAGGCCGCAGCTTGTGCCCCTCCATTGCAGCTTGTGCTCCCTCCATGATCGATTATCCAAGTACTAGCAACAATCTTCGTGGTTCGTAAGAATCTGCAACAGCTAAGACAACCAGCCAATTCAATTGAAGCATTTCGTCAAACACATAGAGAGCATGCGAGCGAGTAAACAAATGAACAACAGACAGTGAGAGGAAGAAAGCATACACGCATCTCACGATGGATGCTCTCCGGCGACAACGACCTGACCGAGCTCCTCCTTGTGCTTGCCGCACGCGAGCTCCGCCTCTCCGCGCGGCCATGCGCCGACGAGACCCCCACCAGAGACCCACCTTACACGGCCACGCGTCGGAAGCCGCCCGGAGTCGAGCTGCGCCGCTGTATGAGCTCGCCGGAACCGGCAAGGCCCGCGCGCGCCCGCGCCATGCGCCGCTGCGGCTCGCGCCGTGCAGGGCCCCCGCGTGCTGGCGCCNCGGAGGGCCACCGGGATCCGTGGGCGAGCCGCCCGCCGCCGCAGGGCGCTCCTCAGGCCGCCGCCGGCCACGCCGTGGACCGCGGATGCGGTGAGCAATTTTTGTATAATTGATTTTGTGATTCTGTGATTTTTGATGTAAGAATTGTTCGTGTGGTGCTCAGTTGTTGTGATTGTGAAATTTGTATGATTGATTCCTGTGGATTTTTCATGAAATCTATGATTGTGAGTTTTCTTGTGAATTCTGTGAAACCTGTGAGTTTGTAGAAGCCTGCGATTTGAATTGATTTTGTGATGAATGAGTTGCTTTGGATTGTGATGAATAATGAGTTGCTTTGGATTGTGAAATCGAGTTGAAAAAGGTGGCGGGAGAGGGAGAGGAAGAACCCTGCAGATCCTGGATTCCTGGCGCGGGATGTTTTTTTTTTTTTTGGAAACCATTCGGTCCCGGTTGGGGTTACCCACCGGGACTAAAGGTTCTTTTAGTAAGGTCTCGGCCTTTAGTCCCGGTGCCGTAGTCTCGGTTGGGGACCCGGGACTAAAGCCCTTTCCCAACCGGGACTAAAGGCCATTTCTCCACTAGTGCTTGTAGCACTTCAGTGAACAATGGTGATTGTTCCAACACATTAATGTCATTGTTTGAACCTGCAGCACCAAAAAAGGCATGCCAAATCCATATGTCAGCTGAGGCTACTGCTTCAAGCATAATTGTGGGTATGCCATAGTCACCACGTGTGAATTGTCCCTTCCATGCAACCGGACAATTTTGCCACTCCCAATGCATGCAATCAACACTACCCAACATGCCAGGGAATCCATGTGCCTCTCCTTGTTGAAGTAAACGTTGAATATCTTGTTCATTGGGCCTGCGAAGATACTGTTGGCCAAATATATGCCTCACACCTTGAACAAACTTAATCATGCACTCCATTGCCGTGCTTTCTGCAACCCCAAAAGCCTCATCCATAAGATCAGCTGGCGTACCATATGCTAACATTCGAATGGCAGCCGCGCATTTCTGCAATGGGGAATGACCAACCTTGCCAAATGCATCTCGCATTAAACGAAAATATGGAGACCAATTGCCAAGAGCTTCAACAATTTGCAAAAAAATATGCTTTCTCATGCGAAATCTTCTACGAAACTAATCATCGGTATATAAAGGATCGGTGGAAAAATATTTAGCAAACAATCTTTTGTGGTCTTCTTCATGATCTCTATTGATGTACCTTCGTTTGTAGCCGGCACGACGTCTAGAGGTACCAGCTTCTTGTGCTTGTAGCTGAGCTTCAAAATGAGCTTCAATCTGAGCTTCAATCTCAGCCTCCATAGGATCATTGATTTCTTCCCACATCAACTCTTTTAGGTTGTCACTAGAACTAGAATCATCTGATTGGGTAGATTGATCTTCTGACTGGCTAGACATTTTCTCTGAAAGTTAGAATGCAAGCTGCTGGGATGAACTTGGGATGAAGCTGAAGCAAGTGAGATGAGTGGTGTCCCTTCTGAACTGCATCTCTTATTTGTAGATGTATTCCAACGGCTAGCTCCCAACAGCTAGTTTGTCAGGTTGACAGTACCTTTTTCTTTTCTTTTCTTTTGCTTTTGCTTTTTTCAGCTGCCTTTTGCTTTTGTCAGGTTTACAGTAGCTACATTTGATATCTATAATTTTGATGATTATTATAGTTTGTATGTAGTCAGGTCAAGGGTAACAAGAAGATTGTGCTTGGAAGGAAAACACAAATAGGTTCACACTACAAAGAACAGCCAAGTACAAATAGGTTCACATTACAATTGGCAGCCTAATACAAATAGCAACCTAGTACAAATAGCAACCTAGTACAAATGGCAACCTAATACATAGCAGACTATTACATGTTGGATCTAGCATTTAAACCTCAGCAAGTTCTCTAGCTAACTGATCCAAGATATCTTCATGTCTCTTCAGTCTTGCTTCACTATAATTAGATGTATCCTGGCCCAGGAGTTTTATGTATGCTTGGTACTTTGCAGTCCTTGACCTGTCTTTTTGTGCTCTTGCCTTTTCTTTTTTTGCTTCTGCAGATACCAGTACTGCTTCTGCTGATTTTAGCAGGGCTGCTGCTCTAGTTGTTACGGCTTTATGAAACAAAACCATATTTTCACATGGCTTGTCCCCCAAAGGAGATGGTGCAACACCTTTGCCTTTTAACCTCGCTTTTGCTGCCTTCTGCCCCATAGGGCGCTTCTCTTTGCTCACGGTTTCCTCCTCAGTGTCTTGGTTGGAGGATGAAGTATATGCTCCTGATTCAGAAATCTTGTTTCTCTTATTCTTGCTACCCTCTTCAAGGATTCTGCGCCACTTAGGCTGATCTTTGAGATCTCTCCAAATATACTCTAAAGTGAAGGGTTTGTCATTGTTTCGAGCTTTGTACCAGTCACGGGTTGTCTGCATTATCATCTCATCAGAATAACCACTAGTGAAGGTGCTTCTTGCCTTGGAATACAATCCACAGAACTTTGCCACCTCTTTCTTAACTATATCCCAATGTGTCCTACATTGCTTGGCTGTTCTTTTGTGCCCACCGCTAGGCATGTTGCTGTTAAATTCTGCCGCTACGGATTTCCAATAATGTTCTGATTTCTTGTCATTACCTTTTACAGGATCAACTGAGTTGTTCAGCCAAGAACTCATGAGTCGTATATTGTCATCTTCTGTCCAATTGATGCGTGTGCCTCTTCTTCCTTCATCACTGCTATCACTTCTCTCTTCAATATTAACAACTTCTTTCTGTTTCTGACTTGTAGGGCATGGAGAAGATGACTCTGATCCATGGGAAGAAGTGTTGGCTGCAGCACCACCAGAAGTACCATATTGCATCCCAAAAAGAGATCTATTGGGTGCAAATCCAAACACTTGATTAGGTGAGTGCACTGAGTTTTCTTGAGCACCTTGAAAGCTTGCTGGAGTAGTTTGCCTCCAATTTCCTTGATTCTGGGCACCTTGAAAGATTGGAGGAGGGTGGCCATATGGCTGGTAGTTGGTAGGAGGACCAAAAGGATGAAAATTCTGTAGATAATTAGGTGTGAAGTACTGGGAGAAATTTGTGGGAAATTGGATAGGAGGGGAGTTTTGGTCATCATTGTCTGTTGCTTTTGCTTGGCATGAGAAACCTTGATTCTGAATGTGGGTGAAGTTTCTATTGAAATTGTCCATTTGTGGTGAATCGAGTGGTGACCTGTTTGTGTGCTGAAAGAATGGTTTCACCTGTGTTGTGCACAACATGTGCTTCTTTTTTTGTAGGTGTCCACGAACTGAAGCCAACGGCTACCAGCGCAGAGCATAGCAGGGCAACGGCTACCAGGGCAGAGCACAATACTACCAGCGCACAGCATAGCAGGGAAACGACTACCAGGGTAGAGCACAGTAGACGAACGGCTCGGAGGGCAACGGTTAACTGAAATGTATATTTTATTTGTATGAACAGTGCATCAACAAAAATATTATATTTTATTGTCTAGTGGCCACACCGGTTCTGGCCCACTTCCTCCGAAGAAGCGCAACGCCATTGGGCGTGTTCGGCAGCTGTCGGATGTTTGGACCCGGCAGTCCACACAGGGTAGCCTACGTGGTTGATTTGTTGAGGGACAGATCGAGGATCAGAAGTCGATGGTAACACAAGACGCAAGGATTGAACAGGTTCGGGCCGTCGAGATGACGTAACACCCTACGTCCTGTGTTGGCGGCGATTGTATTGCTGTGTATGAAGTTCCTGAAGGATCTCCGTAGTTGGGTTCTGTCCTAGGGTTGTATGATTGCTCGTAATGTCGTGGGTTGTATCGTGCTCTGGAGGGGGGTCTCAAGGCGCCTTATATAGTCCGGCTGCCTTGAGTTACAAGTCGGCTAGAGATCGTAACCTACCCGAAATACAAGGATCCGATCCTATAACGATTACAGATATTTTTCCCTATAATTCCGGCTAGTTTATCCTGATCTCCGAGCTTCTTGGGCGATACGCCGTCTTCTTCCTTGCCGCGCGCGCCATCACGCCCATCCGGTTCGCCCGACTGGTGGGCCTCCCGACTGGTGGGCCACCCAGTCCGACAAACCGACCCAGCTGCACTCGGATTGGGCCGCCCCTTGCTGGTTGGGCCAATCCGCCTTCTGGGTACCCCTGGGGTCTACCCCCGACAGCAGCCCGGGACAAAAAATTGTCCCGAATTACTGTCGCATGCATGAGGGCCTAAATGAAGTTTATTTACAAAACCTTTTCACAGATGAGTGCAACTTTGCGCGACGAATCTACTGCACCTAATTAATCCATGATTTGCTACAGTAATGCTACAGTAATCATCCTCTAATCGCGTGGTCAAAGGCCTCATTAGATTCATCTCGCGAATTTGACAGGGGTTGTGGAGGTAGTTTTATAAACTGACTTTATTTAATACCCTTAATTAACGGTCAAAGTAGTATTTAATGCAGGGATCAATTTTTTGATCCCCATCCGGACACGCCCATTCTCTCTCGCGAATCCAAACCGGAATCCCCGAGTCAACGAGCATCTTCTAGTCTAGCTTCATCAGAGAATCTGCGCTCCGTCTCCTTATCCGAAACCAAATTCCACTTCCAAGCTCTGATCCATGGCGTCTCACGATCACCACGACCACGACCACGACCACGACCACCACTCTCACGGGTGCGTGCGTGTGTCCTCATTCCTCTTGCGCCGCGTTCTCGCTGTCTGCACATCTGATTTGACGCGTGCTTTGTGTCTTGTGTGGTTTTGCTGCGCTTTCAGGGACGGCCATGGCCATTCAGCGGGGGGCTCGTGGGTCGGGGAGGACGGCCGCGTGTGGCACACCCACGATGGCCTCGCGCCGCACTCCCACGAGCCCATCTACTCCCCGGGAGACTTCACCAAGCGCGCGCCGCCGCTCGCCTCGCGCACTTTCGCCGACCGCGCATTCACAGTCGGCATTGGTGGTCCTGTTGGCACCGGGTGAGCTCGGCTGTTTGCCTATTTCCTACTATGTGCTTGTACTCCTTCCAGTTGTTGGTAGCCTAGACTACATAGTTTCGGTGCGGGTTACTAGGCGGAGATTGTGAAATTGTGACGGCCGGAGGGAAATGCGTCTCCACTAGACCACTACACTACATGCGTCTTGTAGTTGCTTTGGAATTCCTCACTTGCACCGGTGCAAATTTCATTTTAATCCGGGCTTTAGGTTTGTTTGGGATGGAGGAATCTCGACATCTTTGGGATATTTGATGACAAAGGCGCTTGCCTGTGTTATTTTTATTTAATGTATATGCACTATACCTTTTATTACTGCAATGGAGTTATTGTTTAAATATCGAAGTGGATGCACACCGAGAATATGAGTTCATTTTGTGGTTCTTGGTGTGCTCCCTGGTCATTTCCATCTATTTAGGATTTTCTATGTTTTTTTTTATTTTTCCCAGTATAGGTGTACATATTCTCCTACTTTTCATTGACTCTGTTCCCGAAGTTCCATCCTGACATTTGGTGTGGTGAGTTGATGTAATTAGTTTGGAACACTGTTGTACGCACATGTTCATCTCATAGCCAGAACACTGCTGTAATCAAATAAATTTGGTTATTGCATATGCATTGAGAAGCTAAACTTACAGTAATTTGGTTCCTAACACTTCTACAAACATTTTCCCTTATTCAGGAAAACTGCCTTGATGTTAGCACTATGCAGATTCCTACGCGACAAATATAGTCTTGCGGCGGTATGCGACATGACTCTGCCCTTTGATTCTTTTACTGAAGTTATCTAGTTTTACTGATTAAATTTAAAATGCAACGCTGCGTAAGATTCTTTTTTTCATTTTTCTCCGGTCATATAATTTCACACATCAATAATCTAGTGCTTCATTTTTTTTTTCTCCTGCTTCTTATCCTCAGACGTTTCACTTTGAAAAGTGGTCTTATTTATTGGATATCTGATGATTCAACTTAAACCAAAGCATGTTTCCTGTCTTAATCAATGATTTACCCATGTGCTCATAGATACAAGCACTCGTTCTAGTGACATTTTTTTTATTTGTTCTCTTCATATTCAGGTCACAAATGATATTTTTACAAAAGAAGATGGGGAATTCTTAATCAAGCATGGAGCACTCCCTGAAGAGCGCATACGTGCAGTGGAAACTGGAGGCTGCCCTCATGCAGCTATACGTGAAGACATCAGCATAAATCTTGGTCCTCTGGAGGAGCTATCGAACTTGTACAAAGCTGATTTGCTACTCTGTGAATCTGGAGGAGGTATGGTTGTTTACTGGAACTAAAAAAAGGGGCATTTCTATTGTCATGCATATAGTTGTGTAAACCAATTCATCCTACTGGGATGATGTTGCCTGTCTAATGTTTGTGAAATGTTATCATGTGAACTTGCCCTCTTGTTTGATAATGAATACAGACAATGCTTCTTTCAAGTTCTTGCAAAAAAAGAAAATTTTGCATGACTATTCTACTGTTTTTTTTCTGAAGCATTGTGTTAACTGGATATCATGTGTTCTTAATATCTTAAACACCCCTCTGCTTCTGAATAATTATGGGTATCCTGAGTTATGGGTAATATTCATTTTTTTCCACAACTAATAATCAAGCATTAAAGAGTGCCCTTTATGCATTTCTCATGCAGATAACTTGGCTGCTAACTTCAGCAGAGAATTAGCAGACTACATAATCTACATAATTGATGTCTCTGGTGGAGACAAGATACCAAGAAAAGGTGGCCCTGGGATAACCCAAGCTGATCTTTTGGTGCGCCATCTATAACTACGTGAACTTATTTTGACTTTTGACTGACCAGTCATATTTATCCTGCTTGACATTCATTCCTACTTTATTTTTTATTTTGGTCATTCTGAACCTAGGTAATAAATAAGACAGACCTTGCACCTGCTGTTGGAGCTGACCTGGCTGTAATGGAACGAGATGCACTTCGCATGCGGGAAGGAGGGCCTTTTGTGTTTGCACAGGTTCAGGATCAAGATGTGCACATATTTATTTCTTTTTCTGTTCTTCGCATGACCTCATGCTAGTTGCATGCAACATGGTTTGCATGTTCATACATTTTTTTTTACTGAAACCATGGATGAAGGCATCTTAATTTTGTACTGCATGCAGGTGAAACACGGTGTGGGCGTAGAGGAAATCGTGAATCATATTCTGCAAGCGTGGGAAATTGCAACTGGCAATAAGCGCCGATAAAAAGATCACATGACTTACCATCTTGGACGTGCAGCTGATGCACGTGGTGATTCTGAATGCATAGACCATCTGTTGGTCTTTGAATAAATTTCGCATCATTTTTTGATGAGAACAAATTTCGCATCATTTGGTGCTGAGTACCAGCGACATTGAGTTTCAATATTTCCTTTTCGTGTTGGAAGAGAAGCAAAAGTACATCACGCCCTCAAATTCGTAAGAGGGATTGAGAATGCTGTGAATGACAAACTAACAAAGCTCCAGATCTCTATTTTTCTGGAGTTTCAAAATTTCCTGTTCTTGTTGGAAGAGAAGCAAAAGTACATCACGCCCTGAAATTCGGACGAGGGACTGAGAATGCTGTGAATGACAAATTAACAAAGCTCCAGATCTCTATTTTTCTGTTCTTGAGCATTCCTGGTTACTAATGTTACAGAAGTCTGTTATGAGTGCTTACTAATTTTCCAGGGTTCTTGAGTATGAGTTAGAGACTCCAATAGCCAGAACAAACATAGGTTCTAAATAATCTACTGCGTGGAAACATTTAGCTCGGGCTCAGTCATCGGTTCTCCATAAGAAACTGGAAAAAAAAAAGAGTGATCGACTCCGCTGGGGATCGAACCCAGAATCTCTGGTTCCGTAGACCAGCGCCTTATCCATTGGGCCACGGAGTCCTTGATGCAGATGCCGTTCCAAGTACTTAATTATCCGTAATGGTATCCAAACAGTCGTGGAACTCTATTCTCAATCTCCATGCAAACTGATATGGTACGGATTTAAAAGAAAAAACAGGAACTGGTTCCTACAGAAAGCCTATGTGAAAGACGCACAGTTTCCACGGAACGTCTCCTATATGTTGTGAGCCAACAATAGCAGCGGAGCGGCACATGAAACAAGATTGGTCTTACAACACAGACACGCAGTCATCGACTGCTTTTGCATCAGTCACTGCTACCGTAATAATGAGCCAGCAGTAGAGGCACAGAGTCGAACTGAAGCGGCGCAGCGAGAGACGAACTAGGGAAGATGGCAGCGTGGAGTCCGGCTCGGAAGAGGCTGGATTCTAGCGTGGACTCCATGGAGTCCGGAGAAGCATGTTAAATACTCTAAAAAAACAAGCGTGTTAAATTTCAGAAACACATTTTCGACATCCCCGAAGGCCCGAACACAACAGTCATGCACCTAGGAACGAATGTTCTTGTGGAGCCTGTCGAAAATCCTCTTCCCTTTTATTTACCCTGAACTACAGCAGGCGAAAACGCCGACCTGAACTTCCGATTGAGAATTTGAGATACCATGGAGGAGCATACAATACTCTTGATTGTTTTTTCATGAACGTGCTTGAGCACGTATTTTATTAGAGAAAAAACATAGAATTAACTGTGACCAGGGGTTGCAACAAGAGCAAAGTGTTTTTCATGATGGTCATCAATTTTTAAGTTCTCAGTCTATGCAAGCTTTTATATGTTGGTTGTCAATCACAAATGGAATTGTATTTAGAATAAGAGTAAGCAGTTTTAGATGCTCCTAAGACGGTTTTCCTCCACGGAACATAATCAGACTTGTGAGAGCAAGAGATCGTTTGCATTGGGCACAAATCCAGCACCTGCCTGAATTGAAGCTTCTTGTGAGTTCAACAACACTTGCAGTGATAAGAGGCACATGGAAACCAAGTGATGCCTGACAACAGCAGAGGGAAAATGCAGAGCTACTGCACCCTCTGCTTTCTTATTGACTGTTCAAATTCTCTCAGGAAAGCCAAAAGATTGATTCCTAGCCACTAGTGATTAACTGTTCTCAAGTTTTCAGACACGCTTCTTGAAGCCAGCCCCATTGCTTGTGCGATGCTTCTCACCTCAGCAATCATCGCCACAACATCATTGAGTTTATTAACAGCAGAACCAACTCCCTACAATCAGAAGAACAAAAATTGGCTCTTGTAAAAATCACATTGCTGTTTTTTTTTAAAAAAAAAGGCAAAAGTTCAGGGACACATTAGTGCATACCACTCCAGCAGCTCCTGCGGTTACTGCCATTGGTGCTGTCACCGAACTTAACCCCGATGAGCACATCACTGGAATGCTGACAGCCCGAGAGATGGAGTATGCTGCAGCTAGTGTTGGTGTTGCCTGCCAATTTTAACATTACTAAGTATGGTACAACGAAGAATCAGCTCAATGCCATGCACTACCTTTTATTTCAGGTTTACCATACCTTTTCAATTAATCCAAGCACTCCAGGCTTTGTAGGGCTAGAACATTTTCCACCCTCAGTTTGGATGATATCAGCGTCTTCCTCTTCAAGAAGCTCTGCAAGTCTCATCTGCAAATAAGCATCGAAATTACCCCAGTTTAAAGGATGCGTTGGTTATTTTCATTCAGAAGACTTTGTGTTTAAATATAGTGATTCACGACAGACGTATACCTGATCTGGCAGACTAAGTGTGTGAGGAACTGTTACTGATAAGGTGATGCCTGGTAGCATCTTCCTGGTTTCTCTTGTCAGCTTCAGTATCTGAAATTTATTACATGTGTGAATTTCTCTCAATATTCAACTTGTGAATCATGTTGCAGTAAAGCGATGCACAACTAGCAAATTTAACAGCTCTGGACAGGAAGGTTAGTGAGCACCTGCTCAGAAGAGAACTCGATGCCCATCTCATAAAAGGAATCGTAGTTTCCAAGCTCAACCTGCAAAAATCAAGGTTCTTAGTGAGGAAAATATTTGAAAAAAATCGCCTTTATTTTGATTTTTTTTTGTGTATAGGACTAATCCCAAGTTTAAGGCCTGACCATTTTAGCACCAGCTTGTACTGCAGAATGGAACGCTGAAGGATCTACAGATGACACACAGATCTGCAATATGCAATTTCCATAATGCACTTAGCATAACCAACTCTGCGGCCGGGGAAAGCCGTAATGGAAATTAATTGACAGGTTCCAATCAGCCTATGAATGGAAAGCTTACCGGAAGAGTGGTAAGATCCAGGGCAAGCTTTACCAAGTCCTCGTCACATGCTATGTCAACATGGGTGGCACCTCCCTGCAGCCATTAACAAAGGTACATCAAATTTGTTATGATGACCGATGAGTTTTCTTACACTAAAGTTGAGTATAATATTTAGTTTCTAAAGTTGAGTATAATATGTATTTTCTGATCCGTAGTAAGATATGAGCTTTATTTCCAGTTTTCCACTGATTAGGTGGTTTAGAACTTGAGGAATCAAGAAAGAGGCCCTATCAGTGGACTCCTCCTAAATTCTGCATGTTTTATACTGCAATTCCTGTTAGCCCCTCACGCCACCAACAAACAACCCGGCGACCCCTAGAAACAACCCGGACAGCCTTGAAAAACAACCCGGATAGGCTTCTGAGGTCACACCCGAAACAACTCGGACACCACTGTGGTCACTACTTAGCTCAAACACGCGTGGCCAGAAGTAGGAGAAGGATGAGCACAGCAGTCACACTCGCTGGAATGTGGTTTCGGCTGAACTGCCTTTTCCATTGCTTTGCTAGGGGATATATATACACAAGTCCTAGCTACCAAACCTACTCCACACCAACTACCTACTCCAATAGTACATCTAACTGTTGACTGCCATACTTGGCACTATGCTATCTACTATGTACCTCTACCAACTATACATGGGCAACCGCCCACTACTGGTACAGACAGGACAGCCACCTTTGACTTGCGCCTGTTTACAGGAGAGGAGAGGGGAGCAGAGAGCAGCAGTAGATTAAGTTCAACAATTCTTCCCCTAATCTGCTGTTGATCTAAGTCCTCAAGAGTCCACCATGCCTATCATCTTCTTCAGCTCAGTGAACCGAAGTCGCCCGAGAGACTTGATGAGAATGTCAGCGAGCTGTCGGCCGGTCTCGACAAACTCAATCACAATCTGCCCTTGATCGACACAACTCCGGAGGAAGTGAAACTTGATGTCGATGTGCTTGCTCCGGTCGTGAAGGACTGGATTCTTCGCAAGTGCGATGGCGGGTTGATTGTCCACCATCATCGTTGGAGGAGGAGCTTCTTCCCCGGTGATCTCCTACAACAGCCGGCGCAGCCATACTGCCTGGCACGCCACTGTGGCTGCTGCAATGTACTCGGCCTCGCACGTTGACAGCGCCACCACCTTCTGCTTCAGCGATTGCCATGAAACCGGGGCCGATCCGAGGAAGACGAGCACGCCCGAGGTGCTCCGCCTCCCATCTACGTCACCCGCCATGTCTGCATCACTGAAAACCGTGAGCTGCAGCGCCTCCTTGCCGCCGGACTTGGGGAAGACGATCCCCTGTTCCGCCGTGCCCTTGATGTAGCGCAGCAGCCTCTTCACCGCCGTCCAGTGGTCCTCCCGCGGATCCTCCATGAACCGGCTCACGTACCCGACCGCGAACGCGATGTCCGGCCGGGTGTGAGTGAGGTAGCGCAACCCGCCGACGATGCTCCGGTACAGCGTGGCGTCGACCTTCGCCGCCGTGCTGTTCCGCGTGAGCTTCAGCCGCTCCTCCATCGGCGTGGCGCATGGCTTGCAGCCGGCCATGCCCGCGCGCTCCACCAGCTTCTCCGCGTAGGCCCGCTGGCCCAGCTTGATGACGCCGCTCCCCTGCTTCACCTCGATGCCGAGGTAGTAGGAGAGCTGTCCCAAATCGCTCATGCGGAAGCGATTTGCCATCTCCCGCTTGAACCCTTCGATGTCCGCCGCGCGCGTCCCCGTCACGATCAAGTCGTCGACGTACACGCCGACGATCAGCTCGAATCTTCCCCGCCGCCGCACATAGAGCGCGTGCTCTGTTTCACAGCGCACGAACCCGAGCTCCTGGAGCGTGGCGTCGAGCTTGGCGTTCCACGCCCTCGGTGCCTGCCGCAGCCCGTACAGGGCCTTCCGCAGCCGCAGCACCTTGTGCTCTGCTCCCGGGTTGACGAAGCCCGGAGCCTGCTTGACGAAGACCGTCTCCGCCAGCTCGCCGTTGAGGAACGCGGACTTGACGTCGAGGTGGTGGACGTTCCAATCCTTCGCCGCTGCCAGCGCCAGCAGCAGGCGAACGGATTCCATTCGCGCCACCGGCGCGAACACCTCCTCGAAGTCGATCCCCTCGCGCTGGACGAAGCCACGGGCGACAAGGCGGGCCTTGTGCTTTACGACGTTGCCGCGCTCGTCCCGCTTCACCTTGAAGACCCACTTCAACCCGATAGGCCGACAACCCGGAGGTGGATCCACGAGCTCCCAAGTCTCGTTCTCCTCGATGGACTTCATCTCCTCCATCATCGCCTTCCTCCAGCTTGCCTCCCGCTCCGCCTCCGCGAAGGTGGGCGGCTCCTCTGCACTCGTCAGGTGCAGCTCCATGCCGCCGGGTTCTCGGCTTGCCAGTCCTGGCGCCGCCGTGTTCCCAACGATGTTGTCCAAGGTGCGGAATCGCACCTCTTCCCCGTCGTGGAAAGCGTCCAAGTACTCGGCAAAGTTGCTTGGTGGAGATGTGAACTCGACGGATGCCGCCGCCGGTGTCCCTTGCGCTGCTGGCGCCGGCGAAGCTTGCGGTGGCGTGTTCTCCCCTGCTGGAGACCACGCGCCCACGCTCTCGGCGCCAGGACTTGGCGGCTCGCTCTGCGCCGCCTCAGCACTCGGGGCTGGTGCGTCTGGTCCTGCTTCCGCCTCCGCTCCAGTGTTCCCACCGCCGTGGATCACCATGTGCTCGATGATGAACGTGCCCTCGACGCCTCTGGCTTCCCCTGCGCTAGGATCTTCCCAATCCCAGGCTGCCATTTCGTCGAACACGACGTCACGGGACACCACAACCCTGCCTGCACAAGGATCAAACATCCTGTACGCCTTGCTACCTTCCTCGTAGCCCAGGAGCACCATGGGCGTGCTCCTGTCCTCCAACTTGCCGATGTACGGCTTCGTCTTCTTCACGTGACCGATGCAGCCAAACGTCCGGAGGAAAGAGACGTCCGGCTTCCTCCCGTACCACGCCTCGAACAGCGTCTTCCCCTTCAGGGCCTTCGTGGGCGCGCAGTTGAGGATGAACACCGCCGTGTTCACCGCCTCACCCCAGAACTCTGGCGGCATCTTCTTGGCCTTCATCATGCTCCTTGCCATGCCGACGATGGTCTGGTTCCGCCGCTCCACCACGCCATTCTGCTGCGGTGAGTAGGGCGCGGTGAGGTGGCGCACCACCCCTTGCTCCGCGCAGTACTCGGCGAATTCCACGGATGTGAACTCGCCGCCGCGATCCGTCCTTAGGACGCGCAGCTTCTTCCCGGACTCCGCCTCCGCTCGCGCTTGGACCCACTTGATTGCCTCCGCCTCAGCCTTGCTGGTGATGAGCCGCAGCCATATGTACCGGCTGCAGTCATCTACCATCAGCAAGTAGCGCCGCCCGCCGTGCGTGGCCGGCGTGATTGGCCCGCATAGGTCGCCGTGCACGAGCTCGAGGACGTCCGCCGCCCTGTACTTCGCCGTCTTGGGGAACGGCAACCGCCTCTGCTTCCCCGCCAGGCAGCTGTCGCACAGCTCGCCGGCGTGCTTGATGCGCGGGAGCCCGCGCACCATCTTCCCAAGCCTTCCAAGCGCGTCGAAGCCAAGGTGCCCGAACCGGGCATGCCACAGCCACGGCTCCTCCGTGCGCTGTGCCGCTAGGCAGACCGGCTGCTCGATCTTCAGATCCAGCAGGTACAGGCGATTCACCGAGCGCCTCACCTTGGCGAGTGGGCGACGCTCCTGGTCGTGGATGGAGAGGACGCCGTCCTCAATCTCCACTTTGCACCCGTGCTCGTCGAGCTGCCCCAGGCTGACGATGCTCGAGCGCAGACGCGGGATGTAGTACACATCCGTCAGCGCGCGGTGCTCGCCGTTCAGGCACCGGAAGACGACGGTGCCCCGGCCGCGGATCTCCACCCTTGAGCCGTCGCCGAACTTCACCGAACCGGTGATGCCGTCGTCGAGCTCGGAGAAGGCAGCCTTGGAGCCGGTCATGTGGTTGCTGGCGCCGGAGTCCAAGTACCACCTCTTCTCCGCTGCGCCGCCCACAGATCCAAGATGGACCTGTGCGCGCGGCTCGTCGAGGTTGATGCTCTGCTTCAGCTCCTCTTCCGCAACCGCCACCGCCTCCTCTGCTTCTGGCTCGACGTCGTGCAGTGCGCAGAACGTCGCCATCAGGAGCGTCGGCTCGCCGTCGTCCGCCTCCGCCAGGTGCGCCTCCTCCTTCGGCTTCCTAGGGACTGGGCACTCCCTTGCCCAATGCCCGGTCTTGCCGCAGCGCCGGCACTGGTCCCTGCCCACCGGCGGCTTGGCGCCCTTCTTCTTCTTCGGCGCCTTGCCGCGGCCCTTGCCGCCGCCGCCGCCCTGACCGGAGGATCCCTCCCCGGTCTGCGGCTTCATGCGAGCGACCCACTCCTCGTGCGTGAGGAGCACCTTGCCGTTGGCAGCCACGCGCTCAGCTCTCCTGCTAGCGCGGTCTTCGACCACCTTCAGCCGACCCGTCACCTCTTCGACCGAGAGTGTCTTCAGGTCAAGCATGGTCTCGATCGAGATTGCCACCTGCTCGTACCTCTCCGGCACGATGCGCAGGTACTTGGTGACGACCTCCTTCTCCTCAATGGTGTCGCCCAGCACCGCCAGCTGGCTCACCATCCCTTGGAGACGGAGAGCGAAATCCTCCACGGACTCGCCGTCACGGAACGCGATGGCCTCGTACTCCCGGCGCAGCTGCTGCGCCCGAGCCTCGCGGATGCGCTCGTCGCCGAGCCGCATCGTCTTCAACTTCTCTCACGCCTTCTGAGCCGTG
Source organism: Alloteropsis semialata (assembly GCA_004135705.1). Lineage (NCBI taxonomy): Eukaryota > Viridiplantae > Streptophyta > Magnoliopsida > Poales > Poaceae > Alloteropsis > Alloteropsis semialata. Next base: position 23,832,638 of record CM014272.1, read on the forward strand.
GCGTCGTCCGCCGAGCCCAGCGGCGTCACCAGCTCCGGCGGGACAGCCTTGAGGATGGCCTCCATGGCCATGAGATCCTCCTGCTCGTCCGCCGTCCCGGTGGTGACCGCCGCCCACAGGCCTCGGCCCTTGAGCATGATCTTCATGATAGTCGACCACTCGGCGTAGTTGGTACGCGTGAGCATGGGGAACTGCGCGCCGCCGACGTCCCGCACCGTCTGCTTGACCACGTAGGTGGTCGACGTGCTGGCTCCGCTAGCAGCAGCGGCAGCCGCCGCCGCCGCCGCCCTGGCGGCAGCCTCAGGATCCAGCGCGCCCGTGTCCACCATCTAGGCCTCGCGAACCAAAGCTCTGATACCAATTGTTAGCCCCTCACGCCACCAACAAACAACCCGGCGACCCCTAGAAACAACCCGGACAGCCTTGAAAAACAACCCGGATAGGCTTCTGAGGTCACACCCGAAACAACTCGGACACCACTGTGGTCACTACTTAGCTCAAACACGCGTGGCCAGAAGTAGGAGAAGGATGAGCACAGCAGTCACACTCGCTGGAATGTGGTTTCGGCTGATTTGCCTTTTCCATTGCTTTGCTAGGGGATATATATACACAAGTCCTAGCTACCAACTACCTACTCCACACCAACTACCTACTTCAATAGTACATCTAACTGTTGACTGCCATACTTGGCACTATGCTATCTACTATGTACCTCTACCAACTACACATGGG
>CM014272.1:23834369-23849693 GCA_004135705.1 Alloteropsis semialata
TACCGCGAGATCCTCGTCAAGCTCGGCCACATCTTCTCTACCTCGCTGTGAGCAATTTCCCCCATCCAATCTTTCTTCCCCTCATCCTGCTCCACCTTGATTTGCTCTGCTCGGCCTGCCGTGCCGCCATGGATGTTCCGTGAAACTGGTCTCCTTGTTTTGCCTGTTCCGGCCGTCGCCGCCGGCTCGATTTCTCTCTGCAGGGACGCGTTCGCATGACTCCTTTCCCGCACACGCACATCTCCACACCACCTCGCTCTTGTTCGCCTCGACGACGTTGCCCCAAGCTGATCCGAGCCGCCGCTACGGCAACGCAGCCGCCGCCGCTGCACTGTTCTCTCTGCTCTCCCTCTTTGCTGATCTCCTTGCTCTCGGTTCCCCTCTACCCACGAGCAACATCGACCAAGTGGCCAAGAGGACGCGCCAGCGAGCCGCGCGCCCGCGCCTGGAGAACCGCCGCCGACGTCGCGTCGTGCTCTGGAGTTCGCCGCGGACAAGCACACGGAAGACCACACGCTCATCTGGCCACAGCAACCGCGGAAGATCCCGTCCCTTCTCTTGTCTCACTGACTGGTGGGCCCATGCGCGGACTCACCGCCATGTGGGCCCGCCTCGTCAGCGCCTCCCTGATTCCCCGCCCGTATCGCCAAAACGGCCGTGGGCCGAGTTCTCGCGGCCCATAAACCCTTTTTCCCTTTCTGGGCCGAATTCACCAACAAGTCTGCAAAGCACCCGGCCTGCAAGCGGATCCAGCCCAAGAGCAGCCCGCCTCCTCTCTTTTTCTTTTTCCTCCAACCTGCCGGGGCCCACATGTCATTCACTGCGTGTCATTGACACGTGGGACCCACTGACTGTTGACCGCTGACCTGGTCAACGATGACGTCATGGTGACGTCATCAGAGGTGGACCCCGCTGCTGACGTCATGGTGACGTCATCACTGCCACGTGGCGTGTCCTGATGCTGCCACGTGTCGGCCTCTGAGTTTTTCTCTTTTTCGGAATTTCAGAAATAGGTTTTATCTAAGAAAATTCATAATAAATTCATCCTAGCTCAGAAAATTATGAAACCAGTTTCATAATTCTTCTAAAATCATGATCTACGCGTTAGTGTAGGAGTTGAGTGCTTTTGGCTCTTCTTTGGTTCTTATTTGGAGTTTATTTGCAACTAGCTTATCGTTTATTTATCCGATTATTAGGATTCTCGGAAGACTTGGACGACTACGTCGACTACAACCACGACGATCGTGACTTCATCAACAAATTGAAAGTGAAGGACCTTGCTCCAGGTTCACGCCCAATCCGACTTTGAATCCTATTAGGCATTGCTATTAGAATTGCTAGCGCTTTAATTCATGATGATGATGTTAAACCTATGCATAGCCTTTGAATATTACCTGATATCCTTGTATACCTATATACACTGTTATATTCGTGCTATGCTTGCATGTGTGGGATTAGCTGTGACCTTGATCTATCTTGGCGTGAGTTTTGGGTGGGATAAAACTGAAGAGTTTCGAACCCCCGGTTGGAGTGAGCAGACATTAACCGACCTTCTGGTCGGGGCTCGGGAAGTGTGTTGGGCACTTCCTACGGAGTACCTGTAGCGGGTACATTGTTGTGGTTACTTTGGAGGAGTTGGAGGATGTTACCTGTAATGGGTAGACTGGCGTACCGCGGAGTCGGACGGCCCAGTTTGGAGACTTGCTTGCTCTGGCTTAGGCTGAGTCAGTTGGACCTGGTGACGGGACTTTGTCAAACGTGCACACCACTTATCCTCAGAAGGGGAGGATTCCAGCCATTTCTAGTTGGGCGGTACCATTTCTGTGGAGCAGTGTGCTAGGATTGGGCTCACCGGTGGCGCCACCGAAGCCCGGCTGTCTCACAGCCCTTTGTTTCCGAGACTCTCGACACCACGGTGGCCAGGCTAGAGACTCACAGTTCTGGGTCCCAAGCCCGGGAAAGCAGTATGGTACCGTTCTAGCTAGGAAGTCATGGTTGTGGGCTGCGTCTCGAGTTGGCGGCCACCAGCTCGCAGCCCGGGTGGGGCCAGGTGTACACACTCTGCAGAGTTAAAACTATACGTATAGCCGCGTCCTCGGTCATGGACACCCCTCGATCCGGCTTCTTCTGATTAGTGTTTTGGGATATTCTACCTCTCCCCTTTTTCATAGCCTTGGGCTGGTTGAGAGCTGATAGTGCGAATTCCGGCTTGTAGCCGCTGAGATGGGAAGAGTGGGAGTCTTCCCATCGACTCGTGAGGAGCAGGAGGTGAGGATGCGACGGGACCCTGGTGTGCTAGGGTTGACCCGTGGAGATGATAGCTTGGGAAGCTGATGTTGGAGATCTATATTTCTTTTGCTGCTGCTGCTGCATAGGAAACCCCAGCTTAATTCCTTGATATATTTGTTATACTAGAATTAGGCCACCTTAAAGCTTGCATACGGATGGTGACGTGGACCTGTCCCATTCCTTGGGGACAGTTCGTGAGCTTGCAGGTTTGGACTTGGATTCCGAATTCAGCCAACAGATGCTGCTTTGAAGGGTTGTGTTGCTTCGCTCAAGGATGCCTGTGGTGAAGATTGGAGATGAAGACTTGAAGATCTAGCTACCGCTTCGTACGCTTTCTTCTTGTCGTTTAGCCCAAAGGGCTTGTATCAGCTACGTTTCCATATTATCCTTGTAAAACTTGTACTCTGATTCGAAGTATGGATATGATATTATGCTGAAATAAGTTCTGTACGTGATAGCAGTTGATTCTGGGACTATCACAATGGTACAGGAAGTCGGATTCTCCGATTTGGAAATCCGGGACGTTTCAGTTGGTATCAGAGCTGTACTTGACCGTAGCACGCAACCCTAAGTTGGTCGTTAGCTTAAGAATATTCTAAACGCTCTATTTGATATATACCACCTTGAACTACATTGATTCTGCCCCCTCATACCTTGAAATTCTTCTATCTTACCTACGTTGAATCAAATTCTTACGTAGCCTCAACTAAAGAAATTGGAACTCAATGGAGAAGTTGTTGAGAAGACCGTGAACCATCAAGTATAGAGGTCCACCCTATCTAACATGCCACGAATTAGTTACATCGCTAGTGTGTGAGATCTTTAAGGCAATAGGAGTCAGCCTTAAGATAGCACTGTATATAATGTTTGCATGCTTGAGTGAGCGCTTCTTGTCGCAGTTTCTTGGTTCTTATTGTTCTTACCCTTGAGTGTAGCCTTATATAATAGTTGGTATTTACATGCCTGTACTTGACTCCACTTTTAGGTAGTATGAGTGCCTTTCTGCCTAGAATTGACCTCCACTATGCCTTACAGAATATGGAGGGAGTAGTCGAAGATGCTCAAGACCATGTTCAAGCGAATCCAGAAGATGGACCAAACAATGTCCAGCAAGAAGCACTACCCCTACCAGAGTCAAGTCTATTTGAAGTGATTGCGACTCAGACCCAGATACTACAACGCATGGCAGATGCAGTGACTCTCGGACAAGAAACATCTGAAGATAAAGAATGGAAGACGATCAAGAGCTTTATCAAGCTGAAGCCACCCACCTTTGATCAAACAGATGATCCCTTGGAAGCCGAGGATTGGCTAGATGAAATCGAGAAAAGATTGGACTTGACCTCTTGCACTGATGAGGAGTGTGTATCACTAGCTGCCTATCAGTTGATCGGTACATCAAGAGTTTGGTGGAACGAGTACTGCAGAACCCATGAAGACCCTGCTCGTATCACTTGGGAAGAGTTTAAAAGAGCCTTTCTGGAGTTCCACATTCCCAATGAAGCTCGTGTGATCAAGGCAGAAGAGTTCCGCAATTTTACCCAAGGCACAATGAAGGTGCAAGAGTATTTACGAAGCTTCACCAAGATGGCAAGATATGACCCCATACGCACAGACACTGATGAGAAGAAGCAATTTTGGTTTCGCCAAGGCCTGAACCCGGAGATTAGGCTGTATATAAGTGGCTGTTACCGAACGTTCATGCGTATGGTGAACAGAGCTATGGAAGTCGAGAAGGAATTAATCAAGGGACGTGAGAACCAAGCCAAGAGAAGAAGAATGAAGTATCAGTCATACCATGGCATGATCCAACAGAATAGATATAACCAATCTCTGGGAGAAGATGATTGCCCAATACCCAGCTATAACAACGGAGATATCCAGTACAATAAGTACCAGAACACTGAGATGATGAATTGCCACAACCCAATTCAAGGAGAAAGTACTATGGAATATCATACCAAGCAGAACGACAACGCAGAAAAAGTTATGACTAAATGTCGTAACTGCAGAAGACCCGGACATGAGACATTCAATTGCCCTGGCAAGAAATCACGACGTAAGACCAAAACCAGTCAGAACCAGAAGGAAAGAGAACCTCAGAGTGAAGCTCAAGGAAGATTGAACCACTTGATAGTAGAAGATGCAAAGGATGCACCAGAAGTACCGAAGTCCAAAGAAGTACCAAAGATGGTGTACAATCTTACAACCAAGACCTTGGAAGAAATACCAATAGTACAAGAGTATCCAGATGTCTTTCCAGATGAATTACCGGGATTGCCCCCAGACAGAGGAATAGAGTTTGTGATTGATCTGATGCCGGGAACCGCCCCCATTGCTAAGAGACCTTACAGAATGACAGCTGAAGAACTGGATGAACTGAAGAAGCAGATCAAAGAATTGCAGGACAAAGGAATCATTAGGCCGAGTGCCTCACCTTGGGCGTCACCCGTATTGTTTGTCAAGAAGAAGGATGGTTCGATGAGAATGTGCATCGATTACCGCTCGCTGAATGCAATGACCATCAAGAAGAAGTATCTGTTGTCAAGGATCGATGACTTGCTTGACCGACTCAAGAAGGCAAGGTACTTCAGTAAGATCGACCTTCGATCAGGATATTATCAGATGAGGATTCGGGAGTCTGATGTTCCTAAGACAGCGTTTGTGACAAGATATGGACAATTTGAGTTTATGGTCGTATCGTCTGGTTTGACCAATGCACCAGCCTGCTTCAAGAAAATGATGAACAAGGTATTTATGGAAGAGTTGGATAAGTTTGTTGTAGTTCTTATTGATGACATCCTGATTCACTCGGAGACAGCTAAAGAGCACGCACAACATCTGAGGATAGTGCTAAAGAAGCTTAGACCACATAAGCTATATGGCAAGTTCAGCAAATGCGAGTTCGGGATGCAGAAGATAACTTTCCTTGGACATGTGTTGACCCCAGATGGAGTATCAGTTGATCCCGAGAAGATTGAAGCTATATACGGATGGAAGCAACCCAGAAATATCGCAGAAATCCGAAGTTTCCTTGGATTAGCAGGCTACTATCGCAGATTCATCGAGAATTTCTCCAAGATTGCAAAGCCGTTGACTGATTTGTTGAAAACCAATGTTCCATTTGTATGGTCAGACAAATGTGAAGCAAGCTTTCAAGAGCTCAAGAACCGACTCACTACTGCTCCAATTCTGACAACACCAGATAATCGGAAGGATTTCGTTGTGTATTGTGATGCCTCCAGACAAGGTTTAGGATGTGTGTTGATGCAAGAAGGAAAAGTAGTTGCTTATGCTTCACGCCAACTACGGGAGCATGAAGAGAACTACCCTACTCACGACTTGGAATTAGCAGCCGTAGTGCATGCTCTGAAGATATGGAGACACTATCTTATTGGAAACAAATGTGACATATACACAGATCATAAGAGTTTGAAGTACTTCTTCACGCAATCAGAGTTGAATATGAAGCAACGAAGATGGTTGGAATTGATCAAAGATTATGAATTGGAAATTCACTACCATCCTGGCAAGGCAAATGTAGTTGCAGATGCGTTGAGTCGCAAGAGCTATTGCAATAATCTTATGGTGCAAGAATGCCAACCGGCTTTGTATGAAGAAATGGAAAAGTTGAAGTTGGAGATAGTAAGTACTAGTCAATTGAATGAAATGAGGATCAAGTATAATTTGGAAGATAGAATCCGAGAAGCTCAGAAGGAAAGTGAAGAGATTAAGGAAATTGTCAAAAGAATGCGGGATGGACATCTTCCTACTTTCAGAGTTGACGAACAAGGAACCATATGGAAGAAAGAAAGAATATGTGTGCCGGAAGTGAATGAGCTTAGGCAGATAATCCTGAAAGAAGCTCATGATTCGAGATATTCTATACACCCCGGATGTACCAAGATGTACCAAGATCTGAAACAACGTTTTTGGTGGAAGGATATGAAAGTTGATATAGCCGGACATGTTGCTAATTGCGACACATGTCAAAGAGTGAAAGCCGAACATCAAAGACCGGCAGGATTACTCAAACCCTTGGATATTCCAGTATGGAAGTGGGAAGACATCAGTATGGACTTTGTTGTTGGATTACCCCGGACTCAGAAAGGTAATGATTCAATTTGGGTTATTGTGGATCGTTTGACGAAGGTGGCACACTTTGTACCTGTAAGAGCGGATTACAGAGTAGACAAGTTAGCAGAGCTATATGTTGATAATATTGTGAGATTGCATGGAGCACCTCGAAGCATTGTATCTGATAGAGGGTCGCAATTCACTGCCAAGTTCTGGCAACACTTGCATGAAACTATGGGAACAAGCTTAGAGTACAGCTCAGCTTTTCACCCTCAGACCGATGGTCAGACTGAAAGAGTTAATCAAATATTGGAGGATTTGTTGAGAGCTTGTGTTCTGACATACAAGAAAGATTGGGAAAAGAGCTTGTCTTACGCAGAGTTCTCATACAACAACAGCTATCAAGCTAGTTTGCGAATGTCGCCATTCGAAGCACTTTACGGCAGGAAGTGTCGTACGCCTTTGCTTTGGTCGGAAGTTAGAGAAAGAATTTTCTTTGGACCAGATGACATTAAAGAAGCTGAAGAGCATGTGAGTAAAATTAGAGAGAATCTGAAAGCAGCTCAGAGCCGTCAGAAGAGTTATGCTGACAAGCGAAGAAGAGACTTAAGCTTTGAAGTTGGAGAATTTGTCTACCTGAAAGTATCACCCCTTCGAGGCACGAAGCGATTTCATATCAAAGGGAAGTTGGCACCAAGATATGTGGGACCATTTGAGATCACCCAAAAGATTGGCAAACTCGCATATGAATTGAAGCTAACCCAAGACCTAGCTGGAGTACACCCGGTATTCCATGTATCGCAGTTAAGGAAATGTCTTCGAGTGCCAGACGAGCAAGTGCCAGTGGAAGCCTTGGATATTCAGGACACATTGGAATATCTAGAATACCCTATCAAGATTTTGGACACAGCTGTGAAAGAAACAAGAAGGACTTCTGTTCCTTACTGCAAAGTTCAATGGAGTAATCACACCGAACGAGAAGCCACTTGGGAGAAAGAAGCAGATCTACGACAGAAGTATCCGCATCTCTTCGAGCCATAGGTAACCCTTAATCTCGGGGACGAGATTCCTGTGAGGGGGGGAGTCTGTAGCATTCCGTGTTGAAAATTGTGGATTTAAAAATTTTTGTTTGAATTGTTTGCTTAAACCTAGAAGTGTGATCTCTCTCTCCTCTAAACTCTTAGTAATTAAATTGTGCTTTTAATTAGTAAATAGGGAATTGATTGATTGTGTGATTTGGCTTTTGTTTGATTTCTTTTGTTGAAGTGGAATTTATATTTGAACTTCTAAAGTTCAAATACAAATTCAAAAGCTAACTTAAACTGACTTGGGCCCAAACCCTTAAACCTCTAACCTAACCTCGGCCCAGCTCTGGCCTGCTTCCGGTCCGGCCCGATCACCTCTTCCCTCCCATTCCCTGCGAGCGGCCCACTCCAATCCAACAGCCGCCGGTCCAATTCCCGGCCCAGCATTCCGGCCCGCAGCCACGCCTCCAGGACCCCGCGCTCGGCCCGACATCGGTCCAACCCGCCAGCGTCTCCGTTCCCTTCCTCTTTTCTGTCTCTGCCAAGCGGGCCCCCGACAACAGTGCCATCCCCTTTCTCCCCTTCTCCCGCACGCCGCACGTACCGCGCCGCCCTCATCCGCGAGCGCGCCCGCTCACGCCTCCCCCACGTACTCCGCCCCGCTCTCCCTTGGCTGCCAAGCCAACACGCCGCGCCCGCTCCAGCCTGGCCATGCCCATCCCTTTCTCCTCGCCCACGCAACCCCCTTCTATATAATTCCCATCCCCTTCCTCTCTGCTTTCCCATCTCCGAATCCACTCGAGCGGGAGCCCTGCTCCACAACGCCGGCCAAATTGGAGCATCAAGGAGCAGGAGGTGCCGGTGCAGAAGTTGCTCGTGGAAGGAATCAAACAGGGGAGACTCCTCCGCGCCGGATTTGTTGCCACTACACCGACGACGTCACGCCGACCGGAGCTCCGCCGTTGGCACATCGTCGTCCACATCGCCGCCGCTGTACCGCGAGATCCTCGTCAAGCTCGGCCACATCTTCTCTACCTCGCTGTGAGCAATTTCCCCCATCCAATCTTTCTTCCCCTCATCCTGCTCCACCTTGATTTGCTCTGCTCGGCCTGCCGTGCCGCCATGGATGTTCCGTGAACCTGGTCTCCTTGTTTTGCCTGTTCCGGCCGTCGCCGCCGGCTCGATTTCTCTCTGCAGGGACGCGTTCGCATGACTCCTTTCCCGCACACGCACATCTCCACACCACCTCGCTCTTGTTCGCCTCGACGACGTTGCCCCAAGCTGATCCGAGCCGCCGCTATGGCAACGCAGCCGCCGCCGCTGCACTGTTCTCTCTGCTCTCCCTCTTTGCTGATCTCCTTGCTCTCGGTTCCCCTCTACCCACGAGCAACATCGACCAAGTGGCCAAGAGGACGCGCCAGCGAGCCGCGCGCCCGCGCCTGGAGAACCGCCGCCGACGTCGCGTCGTGCTCTGGAGTTCGCCGCGGACAAGCACACGGAAGACCACACGCTCATCTGGCCACAGCAACCGCGGAAGATCCCGTCCCTTCTCTTGTCTCACTGACTGGTGGGCCCATGCGCGGACTCACCGCCATGTGGGCCCGCCTCGTCAGCGCCTCCCTGATTCCCCGCCCGTATCGCCAAAACGGCCGTGGGCCGAGTTCTCGCGGCCCATAAACCCTTTTTCCCTTTCTGGGCCGAATTCACCAACAAGTCTGCAAAGCACCCGGCCTGCAAGCGGATCCAGCCCAAGAGCAGCCCGCCTCCTCTCTTTTTCTTTTTCCTCCAACCTGCCGGGGCCCACATGTCATTCACTGCGTGTCATTGACACGTGGGACCCACTGACTGTTGACCGCTGACCTGGTCAACGATGACGTCATGGTGACGTCATCAGAGGTGGACCCCACTGCTGACGTCATCACTGCCACGTGGCGTGTCCTGATGCTGCCACGTGTCGGCCTCTGAGTTTTTCTCTTTTTCGGAATTTCAGAAATAGGTTTTATCTAAGAAAATTCATAATAAATTCATCCTAGCTCAGAAAATTATGAAACCAGTTTCATAATTCTTCTAAAATCATGATCTACGCGTTAGTGTAGGAGTTGAGTGCTTTTGGCTCTTCTTTGGTTCTTATTTGGAGTTTATTTGCAACTAGCTTATCGTTTATTTATCCGATTATTAGGATTCTCGGAAGACTTGGACGACTACGTCGACTACAACCACGACGATCGTGACTTCATCAACAAATTGAAAGTGAAGGACCTTGCTCCAGGTTCACGCCCAATCCGACTTTGAATCCTATTAGGCATTGCTATTAGAATTGCTAGCGCTTTAATTCATGATGATGATGTTAAACCTATGCATAGCCTTTGAATATTACCTGATATCCTTGTATACCTATATACACTGTTATATTCGTGCTATGCTTGCATGTGTGGGATTAGCTGTGACCTTGATCTATCTTGGCGTGAGTTTTGGGTGGGATAAAACTGAAGAGTTTCGAACCCCCGGCTGGAGTGAGCAGACATTAACCGACCTTCTGGTCGGGGCTCGGGAAGTGTGTTGGGCACTTCCTACGGAGTACCTGTGGCGGGTACATTGTTGTGGTTACTTTGGAGGAGTTGGAGGATGTTACCTGTAATGGGTAGACTGGCGTACCGCGGAGTCGGACGGCCCAGTTTGGAGACTTGCTTGCTCTGGCTTAGGCTGAGTCAGTTGGACCTGGTGACGGGACTTTGTCAAACGTGCACACCACTTATCCTCAGAAGGGGAGGATTCCAGCCATTTCTAGTTGGGCGGTACCATTTCTGTGGAGCAGTGTGCTAGGATTGGGCTCACCGGTGGCGCCACCGAAGCCCGGCTGTCTCACAGCCCTTTGTTTCCGAGACTCTCGACACCACGGTGGCCAGGCTAGAGACTCACAGTTCTGGGTCCCAAGCCCGGGAAAACAGTATGGTACCGTTCTAGCTAGGAAGTCATGGTTGTGGGCTGCGTCTCGAGTTGGCGGCCACCAGCTCGCAGCCCGGGTGGGGCCAGGTGTACACACTCTGCAGAGTTAAAACTATACGTATAGCCGCGTCCTCGGTCATGGACACCCCTCGATCCGGCTTCTTCTGATTAGTGTTTTGGGATATTCTACCTCTCCCCTTTTTCATAGCCTTGGGCTGGTTGAGAGCTGATAGTGCGAATTCCGGCTGGTAGCCGCTGAGATGGGAAGAGTGGGAGTCTTCCCATCGACTCGTGAGGAGTAGGAGGTGAGGATGCGACGGGACCCTGGTGTGCTAGGGTTGACCCGTGGAGATGATAGCTTGGGAAGCTGATGTTGGAGATCTTTATTTCTTTTGCTGCTGCTGCTGCATAGGAAACCCCAGCTTAATTCCTTGATATATTTGTTATACTAGAATTAGGCCACCTTAAAGCTTGCATACGGATGGTGACGTGGACCTGTCCCATTCCTTGGGGACAGTTCGTGAGCTTGCAGGTTTGGACTTGGATTCCGAATTCAGCCAACAGATGCTGCTTTGAAGGGTTGTGTTGCTTCGCTCAAGGATGCCTGTGGTGAAGATTGGAGATGAAGACTTGAAGATCTAGCTACCGCTTCGTAGGCTTTCTTCTTGTCGTTTAGCCCAAAGGGCTTGTATCAGCTACGTTTCCATATTATCCTTGTAAAACTTGTACTCTGATTCGAAGTATGGATATGATATTATGCTGAAATAAGTTCTGTACGTGATAGCAGTTGATTCTGGGACTATCACAATGGTACAGGAAGTCGGATTCTCCGATTTGGAAATCCGGGACGTTTCATATGACTCATTTCACTTTGAGTGAAGGTAATGTTTGTGGTGGATTATTCATTGTACTCCACTAGTGACTGAAAGTCTAAAAAATGTATGCAATAGTTTGTTTTCACATGGATACTAAAGTTTGTACACAATTGATGCCAATATATACATTTGCAATAATTCAAACTCAGCGATGTGTTCCAGAAGCAGGTTCTTGAGGTGAATTCAGTCCAACCCACGGAGATCATGCAGTCTTAATGCACTGTGTGAATGGTTTTAGTCAACGTGTTTGAGGCAATTTTTATTTGGGGATTGTGCGGTGATGGATCAAAAAGAGCGTGCCTTATCTCGTTCTGAACCATAGGCTGCAAGTATCATGTCAGAAGCAAGAGGTTACAACGTATTAGTAATTTTAAGCTTTTTTGTCCACCAAAAATATTAAGCTTTTGATTCCGCTCCAAATTTTGTATAAATTTCAGATAGTTCCAAGGTAATACTTTGGCCACAATATAATTAGCTGAGCTGCATGATCATCGTAACACTTGGACGTCAAGGATAAGTAGTAATTAGCTGAGCTGGACGAAGCAAGGTTTCAGCCACCAAAGTGTCGCCGAAAGCTGGTCCAACAAGGTCCTTGTGCTCGCTTGTTTGTTTTGCTCTTATGGCTCCATTTTGCTCATTTATACTACAGTCTATATAGTAAATGTGTCATGGTAATAAAAGAATCTAATATAACGTAAGTGCTTAATGGAGTGTATACGTCCATGAAATGATTATGTATATACTAAGTATTTCTTCAAGTCTAGCTAAGCATTTCATAATAGAGGTGGATGGGTAGGGGAGTATTGGAAGTTCATGCATATTATTTGGAGCAGCATGCAGTAGTTGTTGAAATAGTAATATGGCTAGTGGTCGTGGTTGCTGCCACAGTGGTAATGGTAGGACAGGTTTGGTCAATTCAAGTACATTTGGCCTAGCAGCCTGTTGCCAACATACAACAACTATGTGACGATCTTGTGGTATCCTCTTTCCCAGTGTCTTCGATTCCTAGCAAATAACTCTTTGCCCTATTACTATTTCTCTTTCATTGTGTGCTTTTCCTTGTAGTGGAAAACAGAAGTGCAGGGCGGAGAAGTAAAACTGTGATCGTATTGTGGGTATATATAGTGATAGCCTTGAATCATCACTCATGGTATTGAGGATATTGTTTATTGGTAGGTAAAACATACAATGCTTAGACTGAATGCTACGTGTATCATTCTCAGCTGGAAGGTTGAATGCAAATAAAATGGGAAGGAGACCTCATGAACAAGCAAACATCAAGGGCATGATTTATTATTACATGACCTTCCATTGTTGGCAAATATTAAAACATCAAGTAGCGAACTCGAACGCTTTTCTTGCCAGCTGAACGCTCTCCCCTGTGTGCTCCCTACTGCAGTAGGAACAAATACTACATTCATGGAGTTTTCCAGAAGGAATAATTTTTAGTATCATAGAAAATAAATTGAACATACACACTTGAGCAATTTGCCAAGTTAGGTTTAAAAAATAAAAAAAGCGAAATGGGTGATTTGAACATAAGACCTGCTGCACTCAAATACGACAGATAACAAACTAGGCAACATTTCATATTTTGTTGTGCTGTAGATAAGACGCTTAATATACAAACAAAACAATTGAAGGTACTTACACATAAAACTACACGGAAATAGAGGCGGCAGATGAGAATTTTTTTTTTGGGAGGGATGGCAAAGCAATAATTCCAGTTCAAGCTGCAGATCTGCTTCATTATGTTGCATTTGGTATTGAAAGGCTGTAGTAAGGAAGAAGAGAAATCATTTGTTAAAAGAAACTCTGTAGATTGGTTGAGCTGGATGGCTTAGTTGAATAAGGTCCTGCTAAATTTTTGAGCTCTCCTGGAACTCCATCTTGGTTAATTACACTTCCTTGTAGCGGGTAGGTATGTATACATACCTACCCACTCAATAGGAAAATAAATTAATATAATCCCACTCAATAGGAAAATAAATTAATATAATGTACCTGCTCAATGGAGTCTATAAGGTGTTGATGAGATGATTATATATACCAAATGTTGTTTCACGTCTAGCTAATCATTGCATGATTGAAGTGGCTAGGGAAGATGTGGTACTAGGGTATTTGACGGCTAACTTGCAATGGCTGCATGCCTGCCTAGCTCAGCCTCTCTTCTGCCCTGAAAACAAAAAATACGCCGAAGACGGCTTGGCTGCTGCAGCCGCAGTACTGTAACTGCCAGAAATTCCAATCGCCTCTGTATTTGAGCTGCACTCACAGTGGTAACGGCCACACTCTTTTGGTTGAATCATTCACATCTGCGTTGATCATCATTCGCCCCATGATCCAATCACCAGTATCGTACGATACCTTCACCTTTTCTAGGCAACATATTTCCCAGTGTCTCCCAGTCCCAACAAAAGGATTTGTGTCTTGTTTTCCCCCATTACTATACCTCCTCATTACTATGTGTAGTCCTTTGTAGTGGAAATGCAATGTTCAGAAGGGAGAAGTAAACACTACGGGAAACCCCGTATTTGCCGAGTGCCCAAACCTTCGCCGAGTGCAAAATTTCGGGCACTCGGCAAATACGGGATATGCCGGGTGTAGGAAACAAAACACTCGGCGAAAGGTTTACACTCGGCAAACCCAAGCTTTGCCGAGTGTCAAACTCGGAACACACGGCAAAGACGGATTTGCCGAGTGTCCGCAAACCGGCACTCGGCAAAGCGCAACATGGCCCACCTGCCAGGCCGCCGCCGTCGCGCGGTCCGGGTGGCGGCTAACGGTGGACCTGTTTGCCGAGTGCCAGACCAAGAGCACTCGGCAAAGGTCTGCCCGGCCCCACTTGTCAGGCAGCCGCCGTCACGCTGTCTGGACGGCGGCTAACGGTCGGGGGCTTTGCCGAGTGCCCTAGGTTTAGCACTCGGCAAAGATCCCTTTTGCCGAGTGTATTTTATGGCACTCGGCAAATCGTGGCTCCATATTTCATGTAAATGCTTCCAATCCTTTTTTGTTGATTCAAGTATGATACAGTGTACCCTATGTTGCAATTTAGGATTTTTTTCGGCTCGTTTACTATATTCAATGATTTTGTTTCATTAAATTGAATTTTTTGTTTAATTCAAAATTTGAACTACAGGTGTTTGAAATCTTGGAACAGAGTGATTGCAAAAATGATATTCATGTTAGTATGTCCTTATTTAGACAATATCAATGAGAAATAAGTCAATTTGGCAAAAGATATTTTTGAAACACGACGATGTACGTGTGGTAGGATTGTTTTTTAATTATAAAAAATTCTAATGAACTCCGAAAATCCTGAGATTTGTCGAGAGCTCATGATATCTTATGTGGAGGCTGCGGTAAAAAATATAGAAGCTTCTGCAAAAGTTTTCACATACGATGCTTGCAACCGGAACATCTCCGAAGAAGTTTCGTTGAGTTCTAATAGATCGTTCATGATTTGGACACAGAGTGACATGACAATTCGAGTTTCACTTCCAAACTTTTTATAGTGGCAATATACTACCTAAAATGTATCGTGTCAAGTTTTGGTAAATTTTCGGATCAATTTCAGATTTTATAATTTTTTTATTACGTATATTGAAACTAAAATGATATACATGGATTTTGTTGAATAATGACATAAAATAATGGTTCTTTTGTTCTACAATGATGAGACATGCATTGTACAGTGGAGTTTACATGTTTTTTTCAATATTCGTTGCACCAAAAATCGAAATTTCCAATATTTTCAAATTTTGAAGGGGTGTTTGCCGAGTGCCCGCTGAGAGGCACTCGGCAAAGAGCCTATTTGCCGAGTGTCTGGGAGTTGGCACTCGGCAAAGGGCCAGGGCCCACCAGGCGAGCTCCCACGCAATACGTTTTAAAAAATTTAAAACAATCTTTGCCGAGTGCCTGGATCTGGCACTCGGCAACCAGGGGCTTTGCCGAGTGCCAGATCACGGGCACTCGGCAAAGTCTATGAACCCGACCACTTCACTTAACCGTTTTTCCCCGAACCCGGACGCCACACAGTCACCCGGACCCTCGCGCCCCCCCCCGGGCCGCGCTCCGGACTCCCTCGCCGCCGGCGGTCCTCGCCCCCCCGG
>CM014272.1:23850417-23869040 GCA_004135705.1 Alloteropsis semialata
TCCATCTTGGTTAATTACACTTCCTTGTAGCGGGTAGGTATGTATACATACCTACCCACTCAATAGGAAAATAAATTAATATAATGTACCTGCTCAATGGAGTCTATAAGGTGTTGATGAGATGATTATATATACCAAATGTTGTTTCACGTCTAGCTAATCATTGCATGATTGAAGTGGCTAGGGAAGATGTGGTACTAGGGTATTTGACGGCTAACTTGCAATGGCTGCATGCCTACCTAGCTCAGCCTCTCTTCTGCCCTGAAAACAAAAAATACGCCGAAGACGGCTTGGCTGCTGCAGCCGCAGTACTGTAACTGCCAGAAATTCCAATCGCCTCTGTATTTGAGCTGCACTCACAGTGGTAACGGCCACACTCTTTTGGTTGAATCATTCACATCTGCGTTGATCATCATTCGCCCCATGATCCAATCACCAGTATCATACGATACCTTCACCTTTTCTAGGCAACATATTTCCCAGTGTCTCCCAGTCCCAACAAAAGGATTTGTGTCTTGTTTTCCCCCATTACTATACCTCCTCATTACTATGTGTAGTCCTTTGTAGTGGAAATGCAATGTTCAGAAGGGAGAAGTAAAGCTGTTTACATATAGTGTAGTCTTGAATCATCATGCATGGTATTGAGCATATATTATGATCTGGTAGGTGGCAGGTTGGCAGCAGCCCACATACTGGAAGCAACATATTTCATAGATTTGAGGGAGGGTAGATTTCAATTGGATTGAAACTTATGGTCACGCCGGGCCAGGCAGTGTGCGACCTGCACAGCTGCACAGAGCTCCCCAAAATTAGTATACTAATAGCTTACGTAAGTAGAACTCATAGTTTGTCATAAAACTTCTTATAGAAATGTCCTACGAGAGAACTTTCCCTCTTCGTCAGTTTCTTCCAAAATTATTGTTAAGCATGGCTACTTGATCAAGCTCTGCAACTTGTCAAAACCATTGTGTTCTGTTACCTCCTCCCAAAATATACTTCTGGTTACAGGCACAAAAAATAATATGCTTCGGGTTTGACTTGCTTATGGTGGGACGGCAGGAAAAGGATAACGACAGAGCAATCCTCAAACTTATGGCTTAAAGTAATCAAAAAAACTATGCAACTAAGATTTAATAATAGTTACAATTCTTGATATAGTTTATTTCTATATAACACATCATATCATGTCCACTATTTTATTGTTTGATTCCGCTAGCTTAGTAGGCCCCGCTGTAGAAGTTCATTCAGAGCGCAAGTTTACGCCGGTCTGGCCCTGCTAGGTTTCGCGCGCTAGTGCGAGCTATTAGGGGACACGAGAGGGCGGGTCGTTTGGCCAAAAGGCTTGCAAGGGGTACTCCAGCGCCTTACATAGGCCAACGCGGTGCCTAGGCATGTGCGCCAGGACGAGTCGATCTGTGGTCGAACTCCGACTCAGGCACACACTCAAGTCCAGCTCGAAAAATCACCAGAGGATAAAGATGATGGGTTGGGTGCGCATGTAAGAGAGAGAAAGGGAGGCGGTGTTGAGTCGGTGCATAGGAAATTCGCTGAAAGATGCTAGCCGAATTGGCACCACTGGGCCAAAGCAAGGAAAAAAAGAAAGGAAAAAGGGTGGGCAAGGCAAGAAAAGAAAGAAGACAGGCTAAGATCGAACCAAGCAAGAGTTTAGGGGGTAAAAACGAACTTAACTTAAAAGAACTATTCTAAAGCTCAAATAAATGCAATTCAAAAGTGAATTCAAAAGAATTCAGATCCAAGTTTGAACTTCTCGCAATCAAGAAACACAATGCAGTAGCATGAATACAATATCACCATGTTGAGTCTATTAATTTATTATTTAAGGTATATAAAATCCTAAATAATTCCAATTAATCCTAGAAAATTATTTGAGCCTTCAATAAATTCTAGAAAATTCTGACAATGTTTCTACGATTTCGTGTGTTGAATTAGGGTGTTACAAATCTAATCTCTTGCATTCTATCGCCACAGCTCTAAGAATAAGAAGTTTCTCAAAAACAGGTACTGACCATATAGCTTATATATTGTTGTCAACCTGTCGGTGTATGTTTTTGGCTACACTATTTGCGGGCAATGCTTCAGGCCTAGATCTCAATGGTAGCACTGGAGACAAAGAATTGTGTAGGTTTCCAGATTGGCATAACACCCGAACTCCGATGCTGTAACTTATGGTTTCTGTAAGCGTCCCTACCACTCACTTGTAGACCTGGGTGCAGGGGATACAAGTCAGCAAGATATCTTTTCTACTGGATTACATGTTATAATATCTATGCGGGTTACGACTTTTGATCACTATAATAAAATCATTGAGATGGGCCTATGGTCAAGGAGCTATAATAAAAAGAAGTGGTCTACGATGAATAGTGCAATATATGAGGACGAAAAGCTGGCCCAGTGGAGTCAATGCTTTCTTGAATCCATCCACTTCTTCCCTGAACCATCCACGTTTCACTGGGTTAAGTGTCTACAAAATAGAGTATGTCGATCTATAATAATTATTACTCACATATAAAGAATCAATAAGTCATGTATAGTGCTGGCATTTATTTCTCAACAATATATATTTCTTACTCAGATCAGCTTCTACGCTTTTCTTTAAACTGGACAAGTGATAGACAGTTAGCTATGTAGTTCTGTACGATGATATCACTGTCATCCAGAACAGTTGCTCTCCCAAAGTTTGCTTAAAAGCTGATGCTGAATTTAAACCCTACAATGCTAGCTTTGGCTGATAGCTTAATTGAGCAACCTGTGTGCTTCTTTCCAATTGCAGTTGCTCCGCTAAAAAAAATATGCAGAAAAGCCAGTAAGAAATTAAAACCCATGACTGAGAATAGTCGCCATGCTACATTCTGCTACAGTGTCTGAACGCAATGCCCGAATCGATTGTACACCATGGTAGTGCGATGTGGTTCGTTGAGTTCATTAGAAAATAACCTTTGTCCAAGCGCGGTGTGTCTCTTGGTACACATCTAACCGGATTGTCGCACGGACCATAATGTTGGTCGAGCAACGACAACCAATGTGAATTCGGTACCCCATAACATTGGACAAATGAGTCAAATTACTGTGGCTAGTTAGCCATCCTTACAAAACATATGTTTCTTCCACTATGCTTTCAATCCACTCATAGGGTCTAATCAGGCCATCACTACCTAAATTTTTCTATCTTGACCACTTATTACCTTTATTGTCCTTTTGATAGTGTGCCATTAGTTTATTTTAGCATAGCATGGTTTCATTGGTACTGTGGACCACAGGGGCATCTGTTCCCCGTAGATTATATATATAATCAGCTTATGAAACAAGGACAAAATGTTAAGTGACCATCATAGACTATCAAATTCATCTGAAATAAACTGCACATGGTAGCTTATTTCAGATTATTTGGTGGTTCATGGAGACCTTTTTACGATATTGTTCATCTGGACCAATAGCAGAAGACACAGGCCTTGGAACAAAAAACGAGTTGATCATGCAACACGTGATGGGTAAGACTGGAAGAAACAACATGGTAGATCAATCTTGCCTAACGGCTACAGTCATCCTAAAGTACTAGAGCTGCGAGGATAGATATTGCGACCCAAGATGTACTCATAGAAAAAACAGGCTTGCTATGAAATACAGTGGACAAACCATAGGGGAACAATACATCGTACTGGTCTAAACCATTCCCCTCCATGTTATGTTACTCATTCTCCCGGTGCCTTCCATTCCTATGGGAGTAGATACACTTGAATATTTTCGTTGCCCACTCCTTTCCCAGGCATAGGCCGGCAACCGAAAAATAACATGTAGTACTGGACTTCTGTAATGGTTCTCGAAACTATAAAGCCTCGTATGGTGCTAGCTTTACTTGCTCGGTGTGTATGAAATAACAGCATATGCCTATCATATGTATTGAGGTTAGCTTCTACATACTTCTGCCCACAATAAATAGCTTTTCTACTTCTCGTTTTTGTTGCATGGATGGATTGCTTTATTGACACAGCACCTTATAATAGTTTTTTTAGATAATTCGTATTTGTTCAGCTCAAGTATGCAGGTGAAATGGCAAACATGGCATGTTGTATTGTGATTTAGCTAGCGCTAATCTAAGTGAATCGGGCACGTTGCCAAATGAAGAACGATCAAGGGTAGTCGATGCATAGTTGCACAGTAAGATATGTCATTGTCAGTTGTAGAATAATGAAAATGTCACCAAGTTTGGCAACGACAATCCACTATTAGATTTAGTTATGCAAGTATAAGTCTAAATTGAATCAATATATGAAATGGACAGTACCCTTTAATTTCAAATAGAATACAACAACCATCTTCCCCTTCCAAAGTATTTAATTAGGGGTATATAGTGGAAATAAGAAGTGAGAATGTACTATTAGACCGGCTTCATTGTGGCGGAAATCCTCAATTAAAATGGCTTCAGTGCACCAGACCATGGCATCTTAGTGGCTTAAACAGGCCTTGCAATCTGC
Source organism: Alloteropsis semialata (assembly GCA_004135705.1). Taxonomy (NCBI): domain Eukaryota; kingdom Viridiplantae; phylum Streptophyta; class Magnoliopsida; order Poales; family Poaceae; genus Alloteropsis; species Alloteropsis semialata. The sequence goes on from CM014272.1 coordinate 23,854,911, forward strand.
AACCAATTGAAACTTGCAATCTGTTGCCTAATGTCCCGAGTAAACCACTAGTATTTCGGTCGAAAACAGATACACAACAAGTATCACCGAAGGCAAGATCGGGCGGTACAACTCAAGACAAATTTTACATTACAAAGGTTATTACAAAGAAGTTCAAGTACTTACAAGTTATTACATAATAGAGTTCAAACGCATGTAACGAATAAAATGAGAAGTCTAATGGTAAGACAAGTTACGTCATCGCACATCCTGACACATGAATGACACACCGTAGTCATTGCTAGAGGAGGACGGCTCAAAGACAATAGACCAACCTTTAGAGAACACCTGGCCAAGTCAAAATGGCTGCTTGGACATATGCATTATCATCTTGGAACAACCCACAAGCAAGGCTGAGTAGACTACTATTCCGCAAGACTTACCCGACTAATGGTACATACTTGGCCAGCTGCTAACACGTGAAAGGCTTTGGATTGAGGGTTTTGTTTTGCTAAAAAATGGCTTGGAGTTATTCATTACTTTCAAAGGTATAGCATCCAATTGAAGGTTGGGATAAAAATTAGATAAGTTTGCAACTGTGAAAAAAATAAATAAAATCAAGGTATAATAATATTAGTCACTAATGTTGTTCTTAGTATGATGTGACGTAGTGGTCATATTGTGGGTAGTGTGGCATTTGGAATCACAGTGGTCTCCATTGCCATGGTTCCACCGTGATCTCCATCGCCATGCCTCTTGTATTGTGGTGATCAAAATCGCCACCATGCTTGAAAAGGCCTCTATGAATATATGCTAATAGCTAATAAGTAAATTACATAAGGGATCAAGTATTAGAAGATGTCACTAAGGTCATTATACAATAATGGAATAACCTCAACTCGGTTGTGTTCACTTGCAGCAACACAGGCTACTCAAAAGTTACACACTGATGATCACATGACATTGAGGCCCTACTCAAAAACAAGTTAGTTATAGAACACCTTCTAATGAAATGATACTAGGGTCTCACTATAGCAAATAGCAACGGCAGTCCTACAGGGTGTCGAGGTAGGAGCTGTCCTCATGGATCTTAGGCACCGCCCTGAAAACCTCACAGAATTAGACAGGTCGCATCAATGAAATCTCTATGAAAATCTCATCGGACTGATCAAATCCATCCAAATCTGAGCCTTCCACTATGTCTCAGTTTTCACTAGGCCAATTGTATTGACTGTTGTGTTTGGTGTAACTAAGAGGACGTCTACACATGATCTCGTTCTGTTGGCTCAATGTATTGACTGTTCACGCAATTAGTCTCGTTGCTGATTCCAGCAAGTATGGACTGTATGTACATCAAAGAAGGAGCAAGAATTAATCTTTTTGATCACATGATGGTATCAACTCATATGTATTCCAATCCCATATAACCAAAATCCTCGCAATGAAAGATCCATCTCATCAATCTAACATAAGAACAGTAATAGATTGCATCCACTACAAGAACATATCACATATATGCACATGATCCAAACAACATACTAAGAAAGATGGCTCTGATACCACTGTAGGAAAGCCAAGTAAGCTCCTCTAGCTCCACATCTACCAAATCACCCAGGAAACTTGTGAGCAAAGGGGTCATATACCCTCCTAGTCCTCACCCTAGGAGTAACCACTTGTCGTCATAGCTCATCCGCATAGCCGCAACAACAAGAGCACCTTCCCAGAGAGTCCACATGTGCGGGGAAGGAATGCTTTGTGCTAGTGTGCTAGCACCGCACGCCCCACTAGGGTCTTGGGATTAGGCTAAGACGAGGTGGCGGCAAGGGTTGTGGCGTGGTGCTAAAATCAGAACTGCCACTGGAGAGGGTATGGGTAAACCCACTCTTGTTCATAACCAAATCCAAATATATATTATCCAAGCCTCACCCTCCCCATTCTCACCCATATCCAATTGATAATTTCTTTTGCACTAGATACTATACATATCTAATGGAAAAATAGTTTTCTCCTCATACCCTGCCCTCCCCATTTTTAATGGATAAGCAGTTTTTTATCCATACCCATTTGAGGTGGGTGTGGATTTGGGTATGAATTATGGATACTCAGCAACAGGTCTAGTTAAAATAGTGCGCCCCTGCCCCACCGCCCATATATAACGGGCTGTGAGGTTGTAGGCCCATTAGTATCCTAATCTTCCTGAATAAATTATCAAGTGGTCCTTTACTCCGAAATGTTATGATTGCCTCTTGGGCACATCACCTATAGTATAATCCAGCGTGATGAGAACTCCGTGTCTGGCAATGCCATCCACCTTGATACCATGGATACAAAATGACTTTTGACCGTTACTTTGCTATGTGCATTTTAGTTATTTATTAGAAGCACTACCAATATCCCTATGGTGTATTGTCTCTCCTGTGCAAAAAGAAGAGAGCTTAATTGCGTCATCATCTCAACAATGTTAAACATTTGGATGCATCGGAATAGGTGAGAAGTGTTGCGACACAAAAATCTCCCACGTGCAGGGGACGCTAATATGGAGACTGAGGCTTTGTGTAGCTACCACTACTGGAGAACGCTCGATCGGTCACGGTTCGTAACCCTCATAGGTACCGGTTCTGGAACCGGTACCGCGACACCGTGACTAAAGGGGGGCGGCCTTTGGTACCGGGTCCAGACCCGGTACCAAAGGGAGGCTTTGGTACCGGTTGGTAACACCAACCGGTACCGATGACTAAAAACAAAAAACAAAAAAAAAATAGCGCCAAACCCAAATCCTCACCCCCAGCGCATTTTGATTCGGTTCATCATCGTCATCCAGTTCGATTTTACAAACAATCATCACAAAACCAAATCCAAATCCTCTTCAGTTCATCGTCAACCAGATTTTACAAGCAAATACAGCACAAATCCAAATCATCTCCACCAAATCCTCTCATCTAACAGCACCAATTCGAAATCCTCCTCATGCATAGGCACAAATATTTCTTCAGATATCAAAAACAATATACATGACATGTTTCTTAAATCAATCACAGCAAAATCAATCCCAAGATCTGGAAAAAAAAAGAATCACCGGCACAGTATTCTTCGAGAATACTGTTCATGGCACAGTATTCTTCGAGAATACTGTTCTTCCTTCGCGGAAACGGACGCGGCACGAGCACGCCGCCGGTGGACGAGCTCCTGCCCCGCGCTGGCTTGCGCCCCGCACTGCTTGCGCCCGCGCCGCCTTGCGCCTTGGTCAGCAGCCGCAGCTTCTCCACGTTCGTCAGCAGCTTCACCGGTGCCGCGGGCCGCCTGGCCGTCAGGGTCGTCGGCGCTCCTCGCTCGCTCGCCGCGCAGGGGACCTCGCCCGCAGGGGGGCCTCGCCCCGCCAGGGGGCCTCGCCCGCAGGGGAGCTCGCCCGCCAAGGGACCTCGCCCCGCAGGGGCCTCGCCCGCCGCCGCCCGCCAGGGGGCTCGCCGTGAGAGAGTCTGGGTGAGAGAGATAGAGAGGGAGAGGATAAGAGTTCGAGTGGGTGAGAGATGGCGCGAGATAAAGAGCTGGCGTTAGATTTTTACGGACGTTTTGGTACCGGGCCGTAACACGACCCGGTACCAAAGGCCGTCCTTCGGTACCGGGTGATGTTACCACCCGGTACCAAAAGGTCCAGGACCTTTTGGTACCGGGTGGTAACATCACCCGGTACCGAAGGACGGCCTTTGGTATCGGGTCGTGTTACGGCCCGGTACCAAAGGGTACTCGGGGGGCAACACATTTAGACCCGGTACCAATGCAAGCATTGGTACCGGGTCTTTTACAACCGTGACCTATTAGGGAGGATGGATGAAGGGTTCTCCGGTAGTGTACAGTTGCCATTATCCTCAGTCATTTCTTTTACCTCAGCTTTGTTTGTACACCTCGCCTATCGTTTGTTTTATGTTTTGTAAAAAAAACATTCTCTTTAGTCCAATCGGTAACGCTCCTGCCTATTTCAAAGAAATAATTATTTGCAATAAAATATAATTATTTCTGGTGAATAGTGCATGAGGCGCACAGAGCGTTTGGAGAGCTCAGCTAGGCAAGCTTGATAATCCAGCTACGCTCACCTTCCAACTGCAAGATGTTTGGATTCATTTGATGAGCTAGCACTAATCTTTGGCTGACATTAAAATTTGCCAATTTTTTGTTCCTTTAACAATGTAATTAGCAAGCATATGTAGTAACATGGTACAACTCGTGATGATTAAATAATGGACATATACGAGCCTGAAAATCACAGAGACACCTAGCCGACACAATTTGATTACTTTTCTGTTTTGCTAAGCTGAAGCTACACACTTTGATTTGGTTTGGCAGCTGCAACTCTGCATTTTTCAATCGGTTCAGTGCAACATAATGCCTACAACACCACGGGAACATTATCTGTTCAACATTTCCATGAGAGCCATGCGGGATTCTGGGGTTCTGCCACATGCCCACAAATTACATTTCAGCGGCGAGGTTAAATTCGCAGACAGCCAGTGGCATCCTATCTCCTGCTGCCTTCTATTCGAATGGGAGGAGACAACGACGATTTTTTTTGCTCAACACTCTTCCTCCTCCGGTTTATGTGGCTCGTTCTCAGTCCTTGATGTGGCAAACTGAAGCGCGATAATATATATTATCGAATTCGTTATAGATGGTACTCTATTGCCTCGTGTGGCCTATTTTATATTTCTCGGTGTGTACATAATTGATTCTGCACTATTGATGTTAACTCAGATCAGCTTCTAAATATTTCCTCTAGATCTTATCAAAATAATTGTTTTCCTAGATTTTTCCTAGACATAGCCCATGTATGTAGGTTATGTGGCAAGCAAGTTATATTGGGATGAAGTTTTGTCTGGTTTTTAAATCAAACTCGTTATATGGAAAAGTATCAAGCATCGTCCATGCACTGCATGTAACTTACGTATCCTTGTAAGTTGTACAATGAATCCCCATCACAATGTTTGAGCAAGCTCCACCGTACAACTTAGTTAAGGACGTATACGTTAAAATTAAAAAAAAAGAGCATATATGGTCCGGAGCAGAGGGGTCGACAAAAAACGGGGTTGCTGGTAGGAGACTATCTCCTCTAAGGTAGATGGCCATGAAGAAACATATTCTTTCAAGCCAAAACTGCTATGCTGAGGAGAACCTGGATTACTGATTACTTGACAACACGTCTGAACATATCATCGTAGTTGATGTACCTTTTATGTTTACCAGTCGCGTATAAAGCACCAGGCAATGAAGTTTGGTGCAGCCATTTATATGGCAACATTAGTAGCTTTCGGAATCTTATCAAATATTTCCTCAGGATCTTATAAAAATAATTGCTTTTGTAGATTTTTGTTTGGCATAGCCCATGTATGTAGGTGAAATGGCAAAGTATTCTGTATTGGGATGTAGTGCTGACTGATTTTTAAATAAAGCCGGTTGCATGGAGAAGGATCAAGCATGAACCATGCATAGTACGTAATGTATATATCATGAGCACAAGTTTTACAACGAATCTCCATCATAATGTTTGACCGGCACTACGGGAAACCCGGGGTTTGCCGAGTGTCCCAAACACTCGGCAAAGGCCGAAATACACTCGGCAAACGCTTTGCCGAGTGTTACACTCGGCAAACAGCACTCGGTAACCCGGGACTCGGCAAAGAGCTGTTTGCCGAGTGTATTTTTTCGGGCACTCGGCAAACCCTTTGCCGAGTGCTATTTGACACTCGGCAAACAGCCGGTTTCCTGAGCACAAAAAAACCGAAAACAAATAGCAAAAAAATTTATTTAAATGTGGGAAGGCACCCAACCACACAAATAGCAAGTCGCGCCATTTTTCGCGGAAAATTCACGCGCTACGCGGTCGGCGGGATTCGAACCCGCGACCTCTCTCTCGCGCGTAACCTTCTCTACCACTGCACCACACTCTCACTTGTGACTAGATATCGTTCTGATTCCTACCATATTATACTAAACCGAGTGTAAATTGCTTCTTTGAGGCCGTAAACGATTTCAAATTAAAAACTTGTCAACTACAAAGTTTTATAACTTTTTGAAATCTACAAGTTTTATTTTGGTAGTTTCTCCATCCGAGGTCATTTACAAAATTTGAATTTCAAATTTGAGAACATTCAAACTTAGTTTTCGTTGACTATATGATTTCAAATGAAAAAGTTGTCAACTACAAAGTTTCATAACTTATTGTGATCTACAACTTTTATTTTGACTGTTTTTTCATCCGAGGTCATTTGAAAAAACTCAAATTTTGAATTTTGAGAACTACAAACGTACTTTTCATTAGCAAAACAAATTCAAATTAAAAAATTTTAAACTACAAAGTTGTATAACTTCTGAAGATCTACAACTTTGATATATGACATTTCTTCATCCGATGTAGTGAGAGTAACATTGTTCACAAATCTTATAGATCTCTCTTATAGTTTCAGGAAACTCTACGAGAGATCTAGATTTCGTGAACAATATTCATATGAATTTGTCGAATGAAGAAATGACCAAACTAAAAGTTCAGCATCTTGAGAAGTTATACAACTTTGTAGTTCAAAACTTTTTAATTTGAATTGATTTACTACTTCAAAATGTGGTTTTAATTATGACTTTGCCGAGTGTCAAAAAAAACACTCGGCAAACAGGACCTTTGCCGAGTGTCAAAAAAACACTCGGCAAAGATATTGTTTGCCGAGTGTTTTTTTTTTGACACTCGGCAAAGAATATCTTTGCCGAGTGTTTTTTTTTTACACTCGGCAAACCATATTTTTGCCGAGTGTTTTTTTTTGCCGAGTGTTTTTTGAAAAACACTCGGCAAACAAGTTGTTTGCCGAGTGCCCGAAAAAAAACACTCGGCAAACATGAAGACACTCGGCAAACTCGGGATTTCCCGTAGTGCGGGGTCCGCATACGAATTAGTTAAGGAGGTACCAGTTAAAATAAAAGAAAGGAGCAGACATGGTCCGGAGCATAGGGGTGGATGAAAACAGGCTGCTGGTAGGTGGCCATGGAGAAAACACATTCTTTCACATCCAATTGGTGTATCAGCTGGGTGCCTGGACACACTGTCACTACCAAAGTCTGCATCTTTGCCGTGTGTCAGGGGCACACAGCAAAGCCCCAAATACACATGACAAAGGCTTTCAAATACAAAGTTGTATAACTTCTGAAGATCTACAACTTTTGTGTATGTCATTTTTTGATCCGATATAGTGGTACTAACATTGTTTACAAATCTTATATATCTCTCTTCTAGTTTCAGGAAATTATATGAGACATATAGATTTTGTGAACAACTTTACTATGGTTTTGTTGAATGAAGAAATGACCAAACTAAAAGTTGTACATCTTGAGAAGTTATACAACTTTGTAGTTCAAAACTTTTTGATTTGAATTGATTTACTACTTCAAAATGTGATTTAAATTATGACTTTGTCGTGTGCCTCAAATAAGCACACGGCAAAGACATACTTTGCCTTGTGCCAAGAAAAAACACACGGCAAAGTCATGACTTTGCCGTGTGCCAAAAAAAGCACACGGCAAAGCCATACTTTGCCGTGTGCTTTTTTTGGCACACGGCAAAGTATGGCTTTGCCGTGTGCCAAAGAAAAAGCACTGCCGTGTGCTAAAAAAAAGCACACGGCGAATATGCTCTTTGCCGTGTGCTCGATAGAAAACACATGGCAAACAACCGGGCACACGGCAAACTTCGATTTTCCGGTAGTGCGTGATGCAAAAGGCAACCTGAATTCTCGGTGTAGTTGATGCAGTGCTTCTGTGAAGTCTCTAAACAACCAATTATGATGGGCAAGCGTGTCGTTGGACTGAAAACCTTGGAGGAGTTATTGGATTTCATAGGTGGCAGATTTTTTTTTATTTCACTTTTGAGTCTGTGTAAGCACAAATGACAGGAAGGACAAGATATCCAATTGAACAAATAAACATCTGACTGGAACAAACGTTCTAGTCATGATAATTTGAATTGTCGTAGTATGAATTAATGTATAAAATTAACTACGCAAGTCGTTCAATAGTCCTTGAGACGCAGTCGCAACATTGCATGGATAAAATAGTCACTTAACTTTGAGTGTTGGTATTGGGTTCCACCTCTATGAGTATGCAGTAAACAAGAAAGTAAACTAGTACTCGAGTCAACAATACAAGAGATGAAAAAGGTGATACATGATGTATTACTATGGAAGTGTTATGTCACCAGCCCAAAAAATCGAATCCTTTACCCCTCTATTTATACAAAGACCAAGAGACTGTTACCAGATATCTTTGCCATTTGGTATACAAACTAAATTCTAAGTATCTTATATAAAAAATAAACTAACGTGTACATATGTCAGTGCAGCCACTCAGGGATTCGTTGGACAAAGCACACTGTGGAATAATGACAAATCCAAAATTTTGGTGACATCCTTTCTCCGGGTGCCTTCCATTCCTATGTGAGTAAATAAAATTATTTTTGTTTTGGCTGCACGCTCTTTCTCCTTTGTTGTGGCAAACTGAAGAGCTTGCGGTGTTTAGATGGAGGGTGAAATTTTTTTCACCCTCCTTTGACCACTAATTAGGGGTATTAAATAAAGTCAGTTTATAAAACTACCTCCACAACCCCTGGTAAATTCACGAAACGAATCTAATGAGGCCTTTGACCACACGATTAGAGGATGATTACTGTAGCATTACTGTAGCAAATCATGGATTAATTAGGCTCATTAGATTCGTCTCGAAAAGTTACGCTCATCCGTGAAGAGGTTTTGCAAATAGACTTCATTTAGTACTCCATGCAAGAAAGATTCCTTTTTGTAAAATTTGTTGGAGCTCCATCTAAACATGGGCATGATACTATCATATTTCTGTAAATAGCACAATAAAACCTCATGTGATACCATTGTTCGGTGTGTATATATAAGAGTATTGAGCTATGACATTTATTCTTGGAATGTAAAAGCATCAAGCAATGATGTTTGGTGATGTCATTTATTTGTCGACACTAATACTCAGTTCAACTTCCATATATTTTCTGGCAGTGATAAAGCTGTTGTATTTTTTAATTTTCATTCATTGGCAGCATGCCTTATGAATGAGGAATCTTACAATGAAAAAGTGTAAATTTCACCCGCTCCTTTGGTTCCCATACTCTCAAGATGCAATTAAGAGTTATTAAACTTCATTGGCACTATTGACCAAAAAAACTTCATTGGCACCCTGTTACAACTAGAGTCTAAGCGAGGTTAACCGGTCCTTTGATTCCAACACTTCAGATTTTCTCCTGATTTTGTTTATCCAACTGGTAATAGCAAGATAGAGTGGGAGAAAGCCTGTCAGCCTAGGTGGCGCCAACCAATATGCATGGAAATCTTGTCCGTGGCCCTTCAATGCACGTTAATTTCTTCACATTTGGACATATAGGATACTTCGCCCTCGGGTTGTTTCGGTAGATTTGCATGAGTGTGGTTTAACTGGTCGGCCCTCCAATCCAAAGAGAATCCTTTTGGTCCATAGGATTCTTATCTTTCGTCATATAGGCAATGACGTTCTGACATAGAACCTAAGTGGCTAGACCAGCCGGCATGGGCTAGGCCTTGCAGCCTAGTTCATAAGTTGAACGAGCCCGCATCTGCATTAATTACACCTCTCTTCTTTCTTCATCACTTCATGCAAAGGGTGCTTATAAACTTGCCGGAACCTAATTAGACCATCATGGTTGGACCAATTTCACAAGAGGTGAAAACCAGAATGCCATGTAGATAGGAAAGTTTGTACAGCTTTTGTACCAATACTTTGTAGTTTTCAAATTCAGAGTTGCACACAGCATGCTTACCATGTTTTTGATGCAGTAAAACTAACAGAAATATTTACACAGTGCAGGACTGGGTTTTAGCCACCATTAGTTTTTTTCTGCATATTTTCCTTCGGTTTTTTCAAGTATATATGCAGCTTGCCAGTGCTGCTAACTTGTTCACTTCTAGAATCGACATATATAGAAATGTTTCATGGTCTTGTGCCCATGCGTTCTTTATTCTCCATGGCACCATTGTATCTTGCTTCTGGCGGTGGTGATATGAAGGGCATGGAGAAATCAGTGCCAGTATGAAGGATAAGGAAAAGTCTACATAACCCCCTGACCTATTGATGTTCGCCTACTTAACCCCCTCACCTATAAAACTGGGTATTCTACCCCCTGAACTATCCAAAACCATGGAGTTCAGGGGGTAGAATACCCGGTTTTATAGGTGAGGGGGTTAAGTAGACGAACATCAATAGGTCAAGAGGTTAAGTAGACTTTTTCCCAAGGATAGAGCTGTAGTGTGATAATGTCTCTCTGTGTGGTGTTGATTGCTTCAAGGCTAGCTAATTATTGTTGCTTGATAAATTACTGTATCATTTTCTCTTTTAAAATTAATTAAATGCACAAAAAAATAAAATGGCATGCCGATATTCTTTTTCCGTTTCCCTACTCACCGACAAAGACAAAAATTTTGAAATTTCAGCGAAATTTTGCCAAAATCGTGAACCTTGGGTAGGGGAGTAGTGGCCGTTCCTGCTTCTTATTTGGAGTTTTCACGTCCACGAGAGTGGCACCTGGCCTCCAAGCCGGTGATCCGGGCGTGGACGCTTCTTTCGGTGGCTAGCATCCAAGCCTCGAACGGTTTCATCACCTGAGTAGTATTGGGATCCCGAGCGACAGCTGCGAGGGGCCGTGACCTTTCTATCAGACAAAATATGGTTCATCATCTAGACATCCTGATGCACTGGATTTAGAGATATATATATATATATATAAGAGGCAAAGAACAAATCCGAGCTCTCTCTTTTGAAGATTCTTGTATATATGCGGAGAATCATGTTTTCCTGTTCTCTCCAGCCCATAATGCTATTTGTAGCTCAAATGAGCAATTCGTGGGCCATGTTAGAGTCGGCCTTGGTCTGCAAGGAAAAGGGCCAACGCTATAACAGCGAGTAAGCACATCAGACCTGCAAACATGGGCCCATGCAGGCTGGGCTGCAGGTTCATTTTTTCATTTCAGTTTAGGAGGACTATATTGGTTGAGCTCCTTGGGCTGGCTCAATAAGGTTCTGCTGCAAAGATTTTTTTAGCTCTGCAGGAATGGCACCATTTTGGTCAAATATACTTCTTTCTACATGATAATTACGTAATGGTAAAAAATTAATATAATGTAACTGCTCAATGGAGGCTGTAAGTTGTTGACGATGCAATGATCTGCGGTGACCATCATTCGCCCCATCATCCGTGCTCTAGCATTGTACGGAAACACCATATTTTCTTGGTTACCTATTTCCCAGCGCCTCCGAATCCTCACAAAGTGATTTGTGTCTCTTTCCCCCTATTGCTATCTCTCCTTCGTTACTGTGTGCATTCCCTTGTAGTGGAAAAGCAAAGTTTGGGACAGTATTGTGTTTATACAATTATACATATAGCATAGCCTCAAATCATAACGCATGCTATTGAGCATACTGATGTCTGGTAGGTGGCAGATTGGCAGCAGCCCAAATACTGGGAGCAACATAGTTCCTACTAGCTTTGAGGGAGGGTAAGACTTCTATTGGAATACTTGTGGTTTATAGTTTGAAACACTCTCTTTTAACGAACCTGTTATTTTAAGTTAGTAGTTCTAAAAGTACACACCCTTCAATAAGAGTTCTGATAATGTTTTAAGCTCGAAGTTGTAAAAGAAACACCCTCTTTAATAAGTGTTCCCATAAATCGAGCATGATTGATCAGAACTCTTATGTTTCTATTGCTCGGTGTGGTGGTGTCCACATAACAGATTAGGCCTGCTGCATTGATCACCCACCTATAAGACCATTCTCACAGGGTTTTATGAAGAGTTTCATCAGCTTAAATTCAATGCCACATAAGGGCACCCGCAGCAGCCATTCAATGCATACAATAAAATATCAGCCACACAGAGGCCAGGAACCGATGCATAAAAAAAAAATCAATTGATCCTTCTCCAGTGGCTGGGACCCACAACGTACCATCTCTGATGCATGCACTACTGGTTCACTCTTTCACGAGATGAGCGGCTTCAAATTTTTTATTAGCCATGCACCGATGCATGTCTTTGCATCGACTCCTCTCTCTCTCTCTCCTCTATGGTTCAAGCTGCTTCACCAGTTCAATCAATTCAGACGCGTGCCACGCAGGACAATGCCTTGCTTTGCCTCGCTCACTGAAGAAGCCCTAAGCGTCCTTCCTAACTTAGCAAAGAGAGATAGAACAGAGTTTCATCAGATGAGAGGCAAGTTTCAGCTCCATCAAACCCAGCAGACACAGATATCTAGTTTTCGGTCTTAATAATTGTAAAATGAAACCATCCACTCAGAGTGGCTTAACGTATCGAACACTCACATCTGGTGCTTTTATTTTTCTAAGTATTAGTTAACATATGCCAGTCTATTGTAAAGATTCAAGATTACCATATTAATTCAGTATGAAATGGATAATCACACCTCTTTTATATAGCATGTTCTGGCCAATCTCTCTTCCAGAAATTTTTCCTAGGGGTCACTACGGGAAACCCGGCATTTGCCGAGTGCCTGAAGCTTCGCCGAGTGCGAAATTTCGGGCACTCGGCAAACATGGGATATGCCGGGTGTAGGAAATAATACACTCGGCGAAAAATGGACACTCGGCAAACCCATTCTTTGCCGAGTGTCCACCCCAGAGCACACGGCAAAGAAGGCTTTGCCGAGTGTCCACCCCAGAGCACTCGGCAAAGTGCAACCTGGCCCCACCTGCCAGGCCAGCGCCGTCGCGCGGTCCGCACGGCCGTTGCGGGCGGCTAACGGTCCACTTGTTTGCCGAGTGCCAGCACTAGGGCACTCGGCAAACATCGACCCGGGCCCACTTGTCAGACCGCCGCCGTCACGCTGTCTGGACGGCGGCTAACGGTCGGGACTTTGCCGAGTGCCCCAGTGTTAGCACTCGGCAAAGAGCCTGTTTGCCGAGTGTACCTGCTGGCACTCGGCAAACATTGGCTCCATATTTTATGTAAATGCTTCCAAACCTTTTTTGTTGATTCAAGTATGATACAGTGTACTCTATGTTGCAATTTAGGTTTTTTTTTCGGCTCGTTTACTATATTCAATGATTTTGTTTCATTAAATTGAATTTTTTGTTTATTTCAAAATTTGAACTACAGGTGTTTGAAATCTTGGAACAGAGTTATTGTAAAAGTGATATTCATGTTACTAACTCCTTATTTAGACAACATCAATGAGAAATAAGTTATTTTGGCAAATGATATTTGCGAAACACGACGATGTACGTGTGGTAGGATTGTTTTTTAATTATAAAAAATTCTAATGAACTCCGAAAATCCTGAGATTTGTCGAGAGCTCATGATATCTTATGTGGAGGCTGCGGTAAAAAATTTAGAAGCTTCTGCAAAAGTTTTCACATACGATGCTTGTAACCGGAACATCTCCGAAGAAGTTTCATTGAGTTCTAATAGATCGTTCATGATTTGGACACAGAGTGACATGACAATTCGAGTTTCACTTCCAAACTTTTTCTAATGGCAATATACTACCTAAAATGTATCGTGTCAAGTTTTGGTAAATTTTCGGATCCATTTCAGATTTTATAATTTTTTTATTACGTATATTGAAACTGAAATGATATACATGGATTTTGTTGAATAATCACATAAAATAATGGTTCTTTTGTTCTACAATGATGAGATATGCATTGTACAGTGGAGTTGACATGTTTTTTTCAATATTCGTTGCACCAAAAATCAAAATTTCCGAGATTTTCAAATTTTCAAGGCCTGTTTGCCGAGTGCCCGCGGAGCAGCACTCGGCAAAGATCCTATTTGCCGAGTGTCTGCCAGCTGGCACTCGGCAAAGGCCCAGGGCCCACCAGGCAAGCTGACACCCCATATGTTTTAAAAAATTTTAAAAAAATCTTTGCCGAGTGCCTGGATCTGACACTCGGCAAACAGGGGCTTTGCCGAGTGCCAGATCGCGGGCACTCGGCAAAGTGGGGCTTTGCCGAGTGCCAGATCTCGGGCACTCGGCAAAGTGGAGGAACCCGTTACTTACCCGATTCCCGATTTCTCCTCTTCCACTCTCAGTCATCCAGTCAGCCAGCCCGTCCGC
>CM014272.1:23881005-23899409 GCA_004135705.1 Alloteropsis semialata
CCAGCTTCCTCCCCAGGCTGTACTTGTCCTTGAGGTTCTCGGTCTTTCGCCGGAGCACGGACTCCACCTGCAGCCCGGCGCTGGAGATGCGCTTGATGTGCGCCGCCTTCTTCCTCGACTGCTGCCGCTGCTGCGGTTGCGGTTGCGCGGGCTGCTGCGACGCCGGCGGCGGCGGCGAGGGGTCGGGATCCTTTGACGGTGGCGGTGCCGATGGTTGCGCGGGCTGGGGAAGCGGCGCCGGCTCGGAGATGACGATGGGGGTCGGAGCGGCGGTCGGCGCGGAGGCCGGCGACGGCTTGGCGTCGGACTCGCTGGGCTGGACCTGGACGACGGGGACGGAGCGGGAGGTGGTGGTGGGGTTGGAGGGCGTGCCGGTGGAGCGGGTGCGCGACGGCCAGAGCGAGAAGTTGCCGAAGAAGCGGTTCTTGGAGAAGCGGGACCCGGTGCAGACGTTGCCCATCGGGCGGCGATCACAGCCTGGTCCTCCGGCGCTGGTGCTTCTTCCTCGGCGGTGGCAAGGGCAGGCGCATGGCAGTGCGGCAGCGGTCACGGCGGAACGGGGCGCGTTCCGCCGGGAGACGATGATCGGAGGTGGAGGGGTGTGGCGATTGGTTCGTGGTCGTGGTTTGGGGGAGGAGGTCGGAGAGGATTGAGGAGCGAAATGAGGAGCTAAAAATGGCAGCCAAAGGGAGAGCAGAGGGGAGGAAGAAACAGATGAAACAGAGTGGCAGCTGAAGAGCCTCTAATTTTGGAGGAATGGAGGGGACTGGGAGGGCGCTAAACTGATGGCCAGAAGTCGGCTAGAACATGAAATTAGCTTAAAACAACAAACTTGAAACTATAAATCAAAAGTGTTCCAATACAAAATTTTCTGGTGTATCTCGAGCGGATAATTTTAACGAAAGATAATTTAGCTAGCAGTAATTAGAATGAAATTTAAAACTTTCTTTTTCTCCAATAGTAATAAGTTAATCTAACAATTACCTGCCGCTTGTCAACATGCTATAGTCACTTGAAGAATTGTTCGGATAGCTGGTGGGTTAACTCCATCTATGGGCGTGTTTAAATTCACAAACTTTGCATAAAGTTTTCACCTTGAGAACCGTGTCAGTTCATTTCTTCTCTCTGTGCACGCGGCCCAATGCATAAACTTTTCACCACTTTTCAACAATTCACGATTTAAACACCCCCTATATCAATAACGAAATTGCCTATAAAGCATAGGAAAAGAAATACAAGAATTTAATCTATGTGGGGTACGGTCATAGTTCTAATATTTTTTTATCTGTTACTAGTTTCATGTCTCGTTGCTACAGGCAATACACATCATAGGTAAATGAAATCCTAATGTTATTGGCAAGCAATTAGTATATAAATCATGTATAAATAGTAACCTAATCTTACTACAAGCTCTAAGATTCTTGAAAACCATCTCATGTGTAAAAAAAACTCATTTAACATTTTAAACATAGTTTTTTAAGATTTTTTTATTACATAAATTTACTATGGTGGCAGATCAAAGCAAAATGGGTTGTTTATGATTTAAAACATCTACTCACATAGATTCAGGATTTTTGGAAATAATCATGAGTGCAATCAGCTCACCTAACAATTTAAATATAGTTTTCAAGATAATTTATTATTAAAAAATCTAAATTAATTGTCATGTCATAAAAAATAAGAATCATAAGAGTTTGGGTACAAAAGTTTCCAGTGTACCACTTGCGGATAATTTTAACCAAACATATTTTAGCTAGGAGGAATTAGAATGGAACTCAAATTTTTCTTTTTCTCCAATTAATAAAATAATTTAACATTCAACTTTATCTTGTTAACATGCTATAATCACTAGAAAAAAATGTTCAGATAGCAAGGGGGGCTAATTCCATCTATGTCAACAACAAAATTGCCTATCAAGCATAGGAAATAAATACAAGATTTTAATTTGTGATTTTTTATCATGTATTAGCTTCATGCCTATGTGTTGCTTTGATAAATGAAATCCTAATTTTATTTCTAAGCAATTAGTATACAAATCATGTATAAATAGCATCCTAATCTTACTATAGGCTCTAAGATTTTTGAAAACCATTTCAAATGTAAACAACTCATTTAACAATTTAAACATAGTTTTTTAAGAACTTTTTATGAAAATCTAAGTTAACTATGGTGGCAGATCAAAGCAAAATGGGTTATTTACTATTTATAATATCTACTTACAAAGATTCAAGATTTTTGGAACGATCATGAGTGTAATCAACTCACTACTAATTTAAATATAGTTTTTAGAATAATTTATTATTAAAAATCTAAATTTATTATCATGTTAGATTAAAAGCAAATGGATCGCTTCTGATGTATAGAATATATTTACAAAGATTCAATTTTTTGGAAACTATAGTGATTGTAAACACTTGACATGACAATTTAAATATAGTTTTTGGTAAACAATTTTATTTTGAAGCTACAATAGTCAAGATACCATATCAAAGTAAAATAAATTGCTATTTCTTTATAGTATATACTAATATTTTTCAAGATTTTCAGAATTTCATATGTAGTTTATTTTGTTTTGGTTGTATTGTTTGGAAGGGTTGTGGTTCAAACTGAGAAGGATGGACAAGGGAGGGGTGTGATGAAGGAAGGGGCGCAGGGGTGGGTGGGGTGGGGGATGAAGAAACCATAAAATTGTGACACCAAAAAAAAGTATATATGTGTATCTTTGTAGGTGTAGATCTATTTACAAAGATTCAATATTCAGCTCACCTAACAATTTAAATATATTTTTTAGAATATGTATTATTCAAAATCAATTTCACTATCATGCCAAATTAGAGCAAAATGGATCGCTTCTAATATATAATCTATTTACAATGTTTTTTGGTAAATAATATATTTAAATCTACAACAGTGACAATATCGGATCAAAGCACAAACGGTCGTTATTGAATTATAGTATCTACTATTAGTTAACTTTTTAGAATTTTATTTTATTTTGATTTGATTGTTTGGAAGCATTGTGGCTCGACTAAGAAGAAGGCACGAGGGACAGGGTGGATGAAGGAAGGTGCGCAGGGGTACGAGGTGGGGAACGAAGGACCAAGGATCAAGGCATTTGTGCAACCAAAAAACAATCTACGTTTGTATCTTTTAGGTGTAGAGATACACATAGTGTTCTAAATTATGAAAAAAAATGTTGCAGTTATCTTATGCCCCATTCACTCATCCGCATCTTTCTTGTCTTCTTCCACCGCCACCCCTGCCCACTTACATCTCAGTCCCACACCCTCAACGCTGCCCTTCACTCGGTGGGCATGCGTGCCCCCGCGGCTGACCATCAGCCATCGGCCATCCAATATCGCTGCCTGGAGGCACTACCGCGGTGCCTCATCTCCACCACTGGCCGAACCGCCAGCACCGCGCGTGGCCTCCTTNAAACCTAACACTAACTGCCAGCCCCGACTACAACCCGTGTCGTGCAGGGAATAAGAACGAGATCGTGCGGCCAAGGTGTGCCAGACGAATCTCAAAAACTGGAAGCCATGTGCGTGTCTAGGTTTCTGGTAGCCACAAAGGTTTTTCGATGTAACTAAAATGTGGCTTTATCGTCATCATCATCATTTGCGGTTTCACCAACATGGGCTGCTGCCACTGGGGACCATAAACTTCAGTCCATAGCTTTCCATCAGTGTCACGTACCAACAAATAATATCTTCAATACCATGCGAGACAACCACTATATATGCCCACAATATTAACAAAGTTTTACTCGTCCCCTCTGCGCTTCTGGTTTCCAATTCAAGGAAAAAAACACAATGAAGTAGTAGTGGTAATAGGGGGTGTTGGGAGTGGTGGGGCGGGGGGCTGGCATTTGCTAGAAATCGAAGACACTGGGAAATAGTTTATCGCAAGATCATCAGTTATTTATTGTATGGTCGAAATAGGATGAAAGGCCAAATGTGCATGAACTGACCAAGGGAGTCCTACCTTTACCACTATTGAAATAATCACAACAAACCATATGACTATTTCATCGGCTACCACTACTAATAATGTGGATGAACTACCACTACTCCCCTACGTGGCAACCTCTATTATGAAATGATTAGCTAGCCTTGAAGACATACTTGGTATATACATAATAATTTCATGGGCACCTTGTACACTGAGTTAATCGTTTACATTATATTAGCTTCTTTTACCATCACACATTTGCTAGCTATTAGCATTTTGAACCATTTATAGGTAATGATTTTGTCCCAAAAGTTTTGTCAATTTTGCAAGCCAAGACTGACTCTAGCGTGGCCCACAGATTGCTCATTTCAGGTGGAAATAGCGGTACGAGCAGGAAAGAAAAAAAATTGCCATAATTAAGGATACCAGATCTCCAACATGCATGTATATATGCATAGGTATCTCCTAGATCAAACCATTGTGCCCAATGTTTCATAAACTTTTTTTCCCTATGTACTCTGCATCACCTGAATTGTTTATTCGGTGGATTTTCTCAAGAATGTGCATATAGCATATATATACAAAACACATCAAATTAGACGTACCAATGGGCTCTACTTAGAGTATATGTTGGTATTTCTGTGCAATGTGTTTCGATATAAAAATCATGCCATGTGTTTTCTTTTATTGCCTTTTTCCATCAGAGATTGACTTAATTAAATTAAATAAAGAAAAAAATACATGCATGAGTAAAAGATGTGTGGCATTTTAGATTGTATACGGTCTGAAAGACCCAATTTTGACAACTAACTTCTACTTGAAAACATTTGCAAAGTAAAAAAATGATGTACAAGCTGTGCTGTCTCTCTAAGTTCCCATTCAAGTTATAGACAGAATGTTGCATATTAGAAAACGGGTGATGTTAGGAAATGGAGGTACCAATGCATGAACAAAAAAATGATTTTCAACACTGATTGTTTTGCCTAGTTCATTTCTTTTTTCTGCTACCAATGCCTTTTGGTCTCTTGTTCTGCTGGAACTGCTGTAACATTTTATCATGGGGAAAATAATAAGAATTATCTGAAATCACCCCAAAATTTGGAGTGAACTAGACAGTTTAATATCTTGCATGGATCGTCAGCTTGATTGAAACATGTTATTTGCAGCATCCAGCTCAGACCAAGATTATGCACACTATTTGTGCCCCATGATCGCACCATCCGCAATATGAATTGCCTCAAACATGTAGACAAAAATGAGTCCTAAAGGGATTTAAGATTCCATGATGTCCGTAGGTTCAACTGAGTAGTGCATCTCGAGAACTTATTGACTGACACATAGTAATGATGTGATGTAGAAACGCTGAGTTTAAAGTACTACGGATGTGTATATTGGCACCAGTTACGTACAACCTTTAATATGCACATGAAAAATGTATTGCAAACGTTTTATTTTAGCATCAGTTGTCCCTACCATGTCATCGTGTTTAACTTATTTCAGGGTCAGCCATATAGATATTTTGCATAACCAATGGACTTTTCTTTCTCAGTCTAAGAAATCAAAGATTATGGTGTTGGGGCATTATATACCCCTAGGAAAAATTTCTGGAAGAGAAAGATTGGCCAGAACATGCTATTTAAAAGAGGTGTGATTATCCATTTCATACTGAATTAATATGGTAATCTTGAATCTTTACAATAGACTGGCATATGTTAACTAATACTAAGAAAATTAAAAGCACCAGATGTGAGTGTTCGATACGTTAAGCCAGTCTGAGTGGATGGTTTCATTTTACAATTATTAAGACCAAAAACTAGGTATCTGTGTCTGCTGGGTTTGATGGAGATGAAACTTGTCTCTCATCTGATGAAACTCTGTTCTATCTCTCCTTGCCAAGTTAGGAAGGACACTTAGGGCTTCTCCAGTGAGGGAGGCAAAGCAATGCATTGTCCTGCGTGGCACGCGTCTGAATTGATTGAACTGGTGAAGCAGCTTGAACCATAGAGGGGAGAGAGAGAGGAGTCGATGCAAAGATATGCATCGGTGCATGGCTAATAAAAAAATTTGAACCATAGAGGTGGGTGTGATCAATGCAGCAGGCCTAATCTGTTATGTGGACACCACCACATCGAGCAATAAAAACATAAGATTTCTGATCAATCATGCTCGATTTATGGGAACACTTATTAAAGAGGGTGTTTCTTTTACAACTTCGAGCTTAAAACATTATCAGAACTCTTATTGAAGAGTGTGTACTTTTAGAACTAGTACTAACTTAAAATAACAGGTTCGTTAAAAGAGAGTGTTTCAAACTATAAACCACAAGTATTCCAATAGAAGTCTACCCTCCCTCAAAGCTAGTAGGAACTATGTTGCTCCAAGTATTTGGGCTGCTGCCAATCTGCCACCTACCAGACAACAGTATGCTCAATAGCATGCGTGATGATTTGAGGCTATGCTATATGTATAAACACAATACTATCCCAAACTTTGCTTTTCCACTACAAGGGAATGCACACAGTAACGAAGGAGAGATAGCAATAGGGGGAAAGAGACACAAATCACTTTGTGTGGATTCGCAGGCACCGGGAAATAGGTAACCAAGAAAATATGGTGTTTCCGTACAATGCTAGAGCTCGGATGATGGGGCGAATGATGGTCACCGTAGATCATTGCATCGTCAACAACTTAAAGCCTCCATTGAGCAGTTACATTATATTAATTTTTTACCATTACGTAATTATCATGTAGAAAGAAGTATATTTGACCAAAATGGTGCCATTCCTGCAGAGCTAAAAAAAATCTTTGCAGCAGAACCTTATTGAACCAGCCCAAGGAGCTCAACCAATATAGAAGTTCCTCCTAAACTGAAATGAAAAAATGAACCTGCAGCCCAGCCTGATGTGCTTACTCGCTGTTATAGCGTTGGCCCTTTTCCTTGCAGACCAAGGCCGACTCTAACATGGCCCACGAATTGCTCATTTGAGCTACAAATAGCATTATGGGCTGGAGAGAACAGGAAAACATGATTCTCCGCGTATATACAAGAATCTTCAAAAGAGAGAGCTCGGATTTGTTCTTTGCCTCTTATATATATATCTAAATCCAGTGCATCAGGATGTCTAGATGATGAACCATATTTTGTCTGATAGAAAGGTCACGACCCCTCGCAGCTGTCGCTCGGGACCCCAATACTACTCAGGTGATGAAACCGTTCGAGGCTTGGATGCTAGCCACCGAAAGAAGCGTCCACGCCCGGATCACCGGCTTGGAGGCCAGGTGCCACTCTCGTGGACGTGAAAACTCCAAATAAGAAGCAGGAACGGCCACTACTCCCCTACCCAAGGTTCACGATTTTGGCAAAATTTCGCTGAAATTTCAAAATTTTTGTCTTTGTCGGTGAGTAGGGAAACGGAAAAAGAATATCGGCATGCCATTTTATTTTTTTGTGCATTTAATTAATTTTAAAAGAGAAAATGATACAGTAATTTATCAAGCAACAATAATTAGCTAGCCTTGAAGCAATCAACACCACAAAGAGAGACATTATCACACTACAGCTCTATCCTTGGGAAAAAGTCTACTTAACCCCTTGACCTATTGATGTTCGTCTACTTAACCCCCTCACCTATAAAACCGGGTATTCTACCCCCTGAACTCCATGGTTTTGGATAGTTCAGGGGGTAGAATACCCAGTTTTATAGGTGAGGGGGTTAAGTAGGCGAACATCAATAGGTCAGGGGGTTATGTAGACTTTTCCATATCCTTCATACTGGCACTGATTTCTCCATGCCCTTCATATCACCACCGCCAGGAGCAAGATACAATGGTGCCATGGAGAATAAAGAACGCATGGGCACAAGACCATGAAACATTTCTATATATGTCGATTCTAGAAGTGAACAAGTTAGCAGCACTGGCAAGCTGCATATATACTTGAAAAAACCAAAGGAAAATATGCAGAAAAAAACTAATGGTGGCTAAAACCCAGTCCTGCACTGTGTAAATATTTCTGTTAGTTTTACTGCATCAAAAACATGGTAAGCATGCTGTGTGCAACTCTGAATTTGAAAACTACAAAGTATTGGTACAAAAGCTGTACAAACTTTCCTATCTACATGGCATTCTGGTTTTCACCTCTTGTGAAATTGGTCCAACCATGATGGTCTAATTAGGTTCCGGCAAGTTTATAAGCACCCTTTGCATGAAGTGATGAAGAAAGAAGAGAGGTGTAATTAATGCAGATGCGGGCTCGTTCAACTTATGAACTAGGCTGCAAGGCCTAGCCCATGCCGGCTGGTCTAGTGTAACATCCCGGATTTTTCCGGAATGTTCTTTGACTGCAAAAATGTGGGTTTTAAAATTTTTCGTGCATTGTTGTGAAATACCTAGATTGCCTTCTTGTGAACCTCCCTAAATTCCTAGAAAATTAAAATTTACCTTTAATTTCTACTTAGGGATAATTGAATGCTAGAGTGATTTGGTTCTTTTTGGTTTTAAGTGTGTGCTTGAGTGGAATTTATATTTGAATTCAAACCGTTCAAATATAAATTCAAACCAAACTAACTTTACTAACTCCTCTCGGGCCTAATCTCTCTACTCATCTAACCCGGCCCAACTCTCTGTTTCCCTCTCTCTTCCCAGCCTCGGCCCATCTCTCTCTGCTCCCGCCGGCCCGTCATTCCCCACGCCCCGCTTCCTCTCTCTCTCTGCCATGTGGGCCCGGCCGCCACAGTGGCGTCTTCCTCCTCACGCGCCGTGCCGCGCCGCGACACCCCGCACCGCCGCACTCCGCTCCTCCCTTTTTCCGCCCCCGCGCGCGCAGCGCCAGCCCGCCGCGTTTCGCGCTGCCCCACAACCGCCCGGGGGCCCGCGCACATGCCCCTGCCCCCGCCTTCCCTTGGCTCCCACGGAACCCCCTTTCCCCTCGCCCAAGTTCCGCCGCCTACAAAACCCGGCCCCCTCTCTCGGTTCCCCAATCGCCAAATCTGTCCGGGCCGAAGACCTTTTCATCCACACCAACGCCCAATTGGAGAAGAGAGGAGGGAGAGGAAGCGAAGGAGAGGCCGCTCGTGGAGGAGGAGACCGCCCGTGAAGCTGTACCGCGCCGTCTGCGTCAAGCTGCCGCACCGCCGCCGTACCAAGAGGAGGAACACCGACGAGAAGCCGCCGCCGAGGAGTCGATTCGCGAGCTGTACCACGACTACGCCAAGACAAACCCGCTCTACTTCCTTACCCCGTGAGTCCCCACCTCGCTTCACTTGCCGAGCTCGCCGTGATCTGTTCGCCGCTCCATGGCTGCCCCTGCTCTGTGATCTGCTGGCCTTCGTGCCGTTTGTGAACCTTGCCAGGCTGGCCTTCGTGCCGCTTCCCCTCTTGTGCAGGATCCCCAAACCGAGCCTCTCTCTTTTCTCTCTGTGTTCTCCTTGGCTCACCGCCGTGGTGCTCGCCGTGGTCACCATGCTCGCTTCTCCCTCCACCTCGTCCGTGCGTGCCTTGCTCCATGGCCCTGCCTGCTGCGCGGCCGTGGTCAGGAGGACCACTCCGCTCGCGTCAAGGCCTCCACCAGCGAAGCCTCGTGACCTTGATTCTTCACCACCGAGCCCCGCGGTTACTCCGACCAAATCGCGACACCACTGCTCGACGCCATCTTGTTTCTGGCCTAAACACTCCACCCGTGCCTCCCTCGTTTGAATCCCTTGATCTCTGTGACATGCGCCACGGACAGGAGGTCCGGGCCGCGCCCGAGAAGCACCGCCGCCTTGTTTTCTCGCCGCCATGCACGCCGCCGCTCGCCACCGCACGAAGTTCATCGCCGCTGCCCTGTTTC
Source organism: Alloteropsis semialata (assembly GCA_004135705.1). Taxonomy (NCBI): domain Eukaryota; kingdom Viridiplantae; phylum Streptophyta; class Magnoliopsida; order Poales; family Poaceae; genus Alloteropsis; species Alloteropsis semialata. Next base: position 23,890,790 of record CM014272.1, read on the forward strand.
TCCTCTGCTAGACCACCAGAGTTCCTCGATTTTGATCTGTGGCCACGGCGCCAGCGTTCCGACCCAAGGACCCCATCTCCCTGGCCTTGGAATCCTTTTTCCCGCGCTCGCCGACGACCACAACGCCGCCGCGCTCGCGCTGTGATCTGCTGCTCGCCGTCCGACGCCACATGGAGACCCACACACACACCTAGCCACACGAGCCACACAAGATCCCGCTTCCCCCTCTGTACCACTGTCCAGTGGGCCCGGGCACAGGTGACACTGATCCGTGGGCCCGGACTCCTGTGTCACCGCCAGGCGGGCCCGCGCCGTCGTCTGATCATCCACCGCAGCACAAAATGGCCTTGGGCCGAATCTGCTCGGCCCATAAATCGATCCTCCAATCCAAAGTCCACAAAACCTCCTCCAACTGTCAAAGCCCAAGGAATGAATCGGCCCATGGAGCAGCCCGCACCCGGCCTTTATTCTTTTCCAACTGACAGTCCGACCCCACATGTCATTCTCTCTGTGTCACTGACAAACCGGCCCCATCCGTCAGCCTCTCTGACCCGCTGACATGTGGACCCGCTGACCGTTGACCGGTCAACGCTGACGTCATCATGACGTCAGCAGTGGCCGACCCCACTGATGACGTCATGCTGACGTCAGCATGCCACGTGGCGCGTTTTAGAGCTGACACGTGTCGCTTCCTGGTGCTGCCACGTGTCAATGTCTTTTCTTTTCTTTTTTGGAATTTCAGAAATAGGTTTTATCTAAGAAAATTCATAATAAATTCATCCTAGCTCAGAAAATTATGAAACCAGTTTTCTATAATTCTCTAAAAACATGATCTACGCGTTAGAACAGGAGTTGAGTGCTTTTGGCTCTTGTTGCTTCTTATTTGGAGTTTATTCGCTTAGATGCCGTTGTTTATTTTTACGTGTTCTAGGATCTGAAGAAGATCTAGAAGACTCCGTCGACTCCATCAACTTGGACTTCGGCAAGTGAAGACCTGTACGACTACATCAAGATGAGTTTGGATCGTAAAGTCACAGGTGTCCACGCCCATCCTACTTTGAATCCTATTAGGCATTGCTACTAGTATGCTAGCGCTTTACTTTCTCGCATGATGATGATGCTTGACCTATTGCATGGCCTTATTTACTTACCGCATTCCTTGTAAGCCTGTTACACTTTGATGGTATGAACTTGCTATGCTTGCATGTGTATGGGCGGGTGTGATAGGATTCTTGGCGTGTGTGGGGCAAAAACCCGGGAAGGAGTAAGGGGTTTTGGGAACTTTGCGGGGGTGAGCAGAATAACTCGATCTTCGTATCGAGGGCTTGGGGTGTGTGCCTGGGCACATCCTGTGTGGTACCTGTGGCGGGTACATGTTCTATGTGATACTTGAGGAGTTTGGCGGCAATACCTGTAATGGGTGCGCGAGCGGACCACTGGAGGTGGATACGCTATTTGACGGTGACGCTCACCCCGGCACCAAAAACCGAGTTGGATTGGCTACTGGAGGAAGGAAACCCGTGCCCACCACTTACATTTAATGGGGGGTGTTCCAGCCAGCCTAGTTAAGTGCGGTACCCGGACTGTAAGGAGTTAGCGGAAGTGTGTGGGGGAAAAGGCGGAGACCTTTGTTCCCCGAAAGAGGCTCATACCCCGGGATCTGGCCACCGCGGGGGAGGCCATCACAGTTCTCGGGCACCGAGTTGCGTCCTCAGTGTATCCTAGGCCGGGAAAAGCAGGAGGGTACCGTTCACTGGCTAGGGTCTGTGCTGTGGGTTGTGTCTCAGTCGGCTTGCAACCGACTTGCAGCCCGAGTGGGTCCAGGGGCACAAACTCTGCAGAGTATAATCTTTACGTAAAGCCGTGTCCACGGTCAAGGACAGCCTTCCCACCTTCCTTTCCGCCATTGTTTTAGGGATTTCTACCTCCCCTCTAGAGTAGGGCCTGCCTCGGGCAGTTGAGATGTGAAGGGTGGGAGCTTTCACATCGCCTAGAGAGTGATGAGTGGAAGATATTGGTGACGGGTACCTGGTGCGCCAGGATTGCTCGTGGTGTTGTGAGAATGGTTTTGGGATGGAGATGCTGCTGCTTGCATAGGATTAACCTTAAGCCTATCCTTGATATTTCTTATACTAGATTTAGGCCACCTTAAAGCTTGCATTACGGATGGTGACGTGGACCTGTCCCAATCCTTGGGGGCAGTTTGTGAATGAACAGGTGAGGACCCGAAGTGCAAGAACAACTCTGTTGAAGTTGGTGAGAAGGTTGCTGTGCTATGCTCAAGTGTTGCCTGTGGAAGTGGTGCTCTGAAGCTGAAGCTGGCGTGAAGCCTAGTTACCGTTGCGTTGGTTTTCATATTGTCGTTTAGCCCAAGGGGCATGTACCAGTACGCTTTCCGTTATACCCTTGTTGTAAGCTAACTCTGATGATTGTATTCGTTGTATGGATGTGATATCCAGCTGAAATGAGTTCTGTACGTGATAGCCGTTGATTCTGGGACTATCACAATGGTACAGGGATTCGGATTCTCGTAATTGAAAATCCGGGACGTTACATCTAGCCACTTAGGTTCTATGTCAGAACGTCATTGCCTATATGACGAAAGATAAGAATCCTATGGACCAAAAAGATTCTCTTTGGATTGGAGGGCCGACCAGTTAAACCACACTCATGCAAATCTACCGAAACAACCCGAGGGCGAAGTATCCTATATGTCCAAATGTGAAGAAATTAACGTGCATTGAAGGGCCACGGACAAGATTTCCATGCATATTGGTTGGCGCCACCTAGGCTGACAGGCTTTCTCCCACTCTATCTTGCTATTACCAGTTGGATAAACAAAATCAGGAGAAAATCTGAAGTGTTGGAATCAAAGGACCGGTTAACCTCGCTTAGACTCTAGTTGTAACAGGGTGCCAATGAAGTTTTTTTGGTCAATAGTGCCAATGAAGTTTAATAACTCTTAATTGCATCTTGAGAGTATGGGAACCAAAGGAGCGGGTGAAATTTACACTTTTTCATTGTAAGATTCCTCATTCATAAGGCATGCTGCCAATGAATGAAAATTAAAAAATACAACAGCTTTATCACTGCCAGAAAATATATGGAAGTTGAACTGAGTATTAGTGTCGACAAATAAATGACATCACCAAACATCATTGCTTGATGCTTTTACATTCCAAGAATAAATGTCATAGCTCAATACTCTTATATATACACACCGAACAATGGTATCACATGAGGTTTTATTGTGCTATTTACAGAAATATGATAGTATCATGCCCATGTTTAGATGGAGCTCCAACAAATTTTACAAAAAGGAATCTTTCTTGCATGGAGTACTAAATGAAGTCTATTTGCAAAACCTCTTCACGGATGAGCGTAACTTTTCGAGACGAATCTAATGAGCCTAATTAATCCATGATTTGCTACAGTAATGCTACAGTAATCATCCTCTAATCGTGTGGTCAAAGGCCTCATTAGATTCGTTTCGTGAATTTACCAGGGGTTGTGGAGGTAGTTTTATAAACTGACTTTATTTAATACCCCTAATTAGTGGTCAAAGGAGGGTGAAAAAAATTTCACCCTCCATCTAAACACCGCAAGCTCTTCAGTTTGCCACAACAAAGGAGAAAGAGCGTGCAGCCAAAACAAAAATAATTTTATTTACTCACATAGGAATGGAAGGCACCCGGAGAAAGGATGTCACCAAAATTTTGGATTTGTCATTATTCCACAGTGTGCTTTGTCCAACGAATCCCTGAGTGGCTGCACTGACATATGTACACGTTAGTTATTTTTATATAAGATACTTAGAATTTAGTTTGTATACCAAATGGCAAAGATATCTGGTAACAGTCTCTTGGTCTTTGTATAAATAGAGGGGTAAAGGATTCGATTTTTTGGGCTGGTGACATAACACTTCCATAGTAATACATCATGTATCACCTTTTTCATCTCTTGTATTGTTGACTCGAGTACTAGTTTACTTTCTTGTTTACTGCATACTCATAGAGGTGGAACCCAATACCAACACTCAAAGTTAAGTGACTATTTTATCCATGCAATGTTGCGACTGCGTCTCAAGGACTATTGAACGACTTGCGTAGTTAATTTTATACATTAATTCATACTACGACAATTCAAATTATCATGACTAGAACGTTTGTTCCAGTCAGATGTTTATTTGTTCAATTGGATATCTTGTCCTTCCTGTCATTTGTGCTTACACAGACTCAAAAGTGAAATAAAAAAAAATCTGCCACCTATGAAATCCAATAACTCCTCCAAGGTTTTCAGTCCAACGACACGCTTGCCCATCATAATTGGTTGTTTAGAGACTTCACAGAAGCACTGCATCAACTACACCGAGAATTCAGGTTGCCTTTTGCATCACGCACTACCGGAAAATCGAAGTTTGCCGTGTGCCCGGTTGTTTGCCATGTGTTTTCTATCGAGCACACGGCAAAGAGCATATTCGCCGTGTGCTTTTTTTTAGCACACGGCAGTGCTTTTTCTTTGGCACACGGCAAAGCCATACTTTGCCGTGTGCCAAAAAAAGCACACGGCAAAGTGCTTTTTCTTTGGCACACGGCAAAGTCATGACTTTGCCGTGTGTTTTTTCTTGGCACAAGGCAAAGTATGTCTTTGCCGTGTGCTTATTTGAGGCACACGACAAAGTCATAATTTAAATCACATTTTGAAGTAGTAAATCAATTCAAATCAAAAAGTTTTGAACTACAAAGTTGTATAACTTCTCAAGATGTACAACTTTTAGTTTGGTCATTTCTTCATTCAACAAAACCATAGTAAAGTTGTTCACAAAATCTATATGTCTCATATAATTTCCTGAAACTAGAAGAGAGATATATAAGATTTGTAAACAATGTTAGTACCACTATATCGGATCAAAAAATGACATACACAAAAGTTGTAGATCTTCAGAAGTTATACAACTTTGTATTTGAAAGCCTTTGTCATGTGTATTTGGGGCTTTGCTGTGTGCCCCTGACACACGGCAAAGATGCAGACTTTGGTAGTGACAGTGTGTCCAGGCACCCAGCTGATACACCAATTGGATGTGAAAGAATGTGTTTTCTCCATGGCCACCTACCAGCAGCCTGTTTTCATCCACCCCTATGCTCCGGACCATGTCTGCTCCTTTCTTTTATTTTAACTGGTACCTCCTTAACTAATTCGTATGCGGACCCCGCACTACGGGAAATCCCGAGTTTGCCGAGTGTCTTCATGTTTGCCGAGTGTTTTTTTTCGGGCACTCGGCAAACAACTTGTTTGCCGAGTGTTTTTCAAAAAACACTCGGCAAAAAAAACACTCGGCAAAAATATGGTTTGCCGAGTGTAAAAAAAAAACACTCGGCAAAGATATTCTTTGCCGAGTGTCAAAAAAAAAAACACTCGGCAAACAATATCTTTGCCGAGTGTTTTTTTTGACACTCGGCAAAGGTCCTGTTTGCCGAGTGTTTTTTTTGACACTCGGCAAAGTCATAATTAAAACCACATTTTGAAGTAGTAAATCAATTCAAATTAAAAAGTTTTGAACTACAAAGTTGTATAACTTCTCAAGATGCTGAACTTTTAGTTTGGTCATTTCTTCATTCGACAAATTCATATGAATATTGTTCACGAAATCTAGATCTCTCGTAGAGTTTCCTGAAACTATAAGAGAGATCTATAAGATTTGTGAACAATGTTACTCTCACTACATCGGATGAAGAAATGTCATATATCAAAGTTGTAGATCTTCAGAAGTTATACAACTTTGTAGTTTAAAATTTTTTAATTTGAATTTGTTTTGCTAATGAAAAGTACGTTTGTAGTTCTCAAAATTCAAAATTTGAGTTTTTTCAAATGACCTCGGATGAAAAAACAGTCAAAATAAAAGTTGTAGATCACAATAAGTTATGAAACTTTGTAGTTGACAACTTTTTCATTTGAAATCATATAGTCAACGAAAACTAAGTTTGAATGTTCTCAAATTTGAAATTCAAATTTTGTAAATGACCTCGGATGGAGAAACTACCAAAATAAAACTTGTAGATTTCAAAAAGTTATAAAACTTTGTAGTTGACAAGTTTTTAATTTGAAATCGTTTACGGCCTCAAAGAAGCAATTTACACTCGGTTTAGTATAATATGGTAGGAATCAGAACGATATCTAGTCACAAGTGAGAGTGTGGTGCAGTGGTAGAGAAGGTTACGCGCGAGAGAGAGGTCGCGGGTTCGAATCCCGCCGACCGCGTAGCGCGTGAATTTTCCGCGAAAAATGGCGCGACTTGCTATTTGTGTGGTTGGGTGCCTTCCCACATTTAAATAAATTTTTTTGCTATTTGTTTTCGGTTTTTTTGTGCTCAGGAAACCGGCTGTTTGCCGAGTGTCAAATAGCACTCGGCAAAGGGTTTGCCGAGTGCCCGAAAAAATACACTCGGCAAACAGCTCTTTGCCGAGTCCCGGGTTACCGAGTGCTGTTTGCCGAGTGTAACACTCGGCAAAGCGTTTGCCGAGTGTATTTCGGCCTTTGCCGAGTGTTTGGGACACTCGGCAAACCCCGGGTTTCCCGTAGTGCCGGTCAAACATTATGATGGAGATTCGTTGTAAAACTTGTGCTCATGATATATACATTACGTACTATGCATGGTTCATGCTTGATCCTTCTCCATGCAACCGGCTTTATTTAAAAATCAGTCAGCACTACATCCCAATACAGAATACTTTGCCATTTCACCTACATACATGGGCTATGCCAAACAAAAATCTACAAAAGCAATTATTTTTATAAGATCCTGAGGAAATATTTGATAAGATTCCGAAAGCTACTAATGTTGCCATATAAATGGCTGCACCAAACTTCATTGCCTGGTGCTTTATACGCGACTGGTAAACATAAAAGGTACATCAACTACGATGATATGTTCAGACGTGTTGTCAAGTAATCAGTAATCCAGGTTCTCCTCAGCATAGCAGTTTTGGCTTGAAAGAATATGTTTCTTCATGGCCATCTACCTTAGAGGAGATAGTCTCCTACCAGCAACCCCGTTTTTTGTCGACCCCTCTGCTCCGGACCATATATGCTCTTTTTTTTTCTATAAAACCGGGTATTCTACCCCCTGAACTCCATGGTTTTGGATAGTTCAGGGGGTAGAATACCCAGTTTTATAGGTGAGGGGGTTAAGTAGGCGAACATCAATAGGTCAGGGGGTTATGTAGACTTTTCCTTATCCTTCATACTGGCACTGATTTCTCCATGCCCTTCATATCACCACCGCCAGAAGCAAGATACAATGGTGCCATGGAGAATAAAGAACGCATGGGCACAAGACCATGAAACATTTCTATATATGTCGATTCTAGAAGTGAACAAGTTAGCAGCACTGGCAAGCTGCATATATACTTGAAAAAACCGAAGGAAAATATGCAGAAAAAAACTAATGGTGGCTAAAACCCAGTCCTGCACTGTGTAAATATTTCTGTTAGTTTTACTGCATCAAAAACATGGTAAGCATGCTGTGTGCAACTCTGAATTTGAAAACTACAAAGTATTGGTACAAAAGCTGTACAAACTTTCCTATCTACATGGCATTCTGGTTTTCACCTCTTGTGAAATTGGTCCAACCATGATGGTCTAATTAGGTTCCGGCAAGTTTATAAGCACCCTTTGCATGAAGTGATGAAGAAAGAAGAGAGGTGTAATTAATGCAGATGCGGGCTCGTTCAACTTATGAACTAGGCTGCAAGGCCTAGCCCATGCCGGCTGGTCTAGCCACTTAGGTTCTATGTCAGAACGTCATTGCCTATATGACGAAAGATAAGAATCCTATGGACCAAAAGGATTCTCTTTGGATTGGAGGGCCGACCAGTTAAACCACACTCATGCAAATCTACCGAAACAACCCGAGGGCGAAGTATCCTATATGTCCAAATGTGAAGAAATTAACGTGCATTGAAGGGCCACGGACAAGATTTCCATGCATATTGGTTGGCGCCACCTAGGCTGACAGGCTTAAAATTTGCCAATTTTTTGTTCCTTTAACAATGTAATTAGCAAGCATATGTAGTAACATGGTACAACTCGTGATGATTAAATAATGGACATATACGAGCCTGAAAATCACAGAGACACCTAGCCGACACAATTTGATTACTTTTCTGTTTTGCTAAGCTGAAGCTACACACTTTGATTTGGTTTGGCAGCTGCAACTCTGCATTTTTCAATCGGTTCAGTGCAACATAATGCCTACAACACCACGGGAACATTATCTGTTCAACATTTCCATGAGAGCCATGCGGGATTCTGGGGTTCTGCCACATGCCCACAAATTACATTTCAGCGGCGAGGTTAAATTCGCAGACAGCCAGTGGCATCCTATCTCCTGCTGCCTTCTATTCGAATGGGAGGAGACATAACGATTTTTTTTGCTCAACACTCTTCCTCCTCCGGTTTATGTGGCTCGTTCTCAGTCCTTGATGTGGCAAACTGAAGCGCGATAATATATATTATCGAATTCGTTATAGATGGTACTCTATTGCCTCGTGTGGCCTATTTTATATTTCTCGGTGTGTACATAATTGATTCTGCACTATTGATGTTAACTCAGATCAGCTTC
>CM014272.1:23901466-23924086 GCA_004135705.1 Alloteropsis semialata
GCAAGGCGGCGCGGGCGCAAGCAGTGCGGGGCGCAAGCCAGCGCGGGGCAGGAGCTCGTCCACCGGCGGCGTGCTCGTGCCGCGTCCGTTTCCGCGAAGGAAGAACAGTATTCTCGAAGAATACTGTGCCATGAACAGTATTCTCGAAGAATACTGTGCCGGCGTCCTCAGGGTCTGATTCTTTTTTTTCCAGATCTTGCGATTGATTTTGCTGTGATTGATTTAAGAAACATGTCATGTATATTGTTTTTGATATCTGAAGAAATATATGTGCCTATGCATGAGGAGGATTTCGAATTGGTGCTGTTAGATGAGAGGATTTGGTGGAGATGATTTGGATTTGTGCTGTGTTTGCTTGTAAAATCTGGTTGACGATGAACTGAAGAGGATTTGGATTTGGTTTTGTGATGATTGTTTGTAAAATCGAACTGGATGACGATGATGAACCGAATCAAAATGCGCTGGGGGTGAGGATTTGGGTTTGGCGCTATTTTTTTTTGTTTTTTGTTTTTAGTCATCGGTACCGGTTGGTGTTACCAACCGGTACCAAAGCCTCCCTTTGGTACCGGGTCTGGACCCGGTACCAAAGGCCGCCCCCTTTAGTCACGGTGTCGCGGTACCGGTTCCAGAACCGGTACCTATGAGGGTTACGAACCGTGACCGATCGAGCGTTCTCCAGTAGTGTGGAGACAAAATTGTTGTACTCTTTTTGTCTTTTTGTGAGTTTTTCTAGAATACCTCACATAAAGTTTTTTTTAAAGAGGCAACAAATGAAAAGCATCTAGCAACAACCTTGTACTCTTTTCTCCATTCCTTTTTTCTCACTGGGTTTTTGGAAGGAGTTTTTAATGAGACTTATGTTGGTCACGGTATTCGCCCAAGGGGAAGTGTTATGAAACTGATATAATAGTGAGCTTATACCGAATTTACTCTTGAAGCTAAAGAGCTACATCCTGAACATCAAGAGTCATCTTTTTTCTATACAAAGAACCTATGTACTCGTTCTATGATATACAGAGATAAAGAAGATTGGTTCCACACAAATTGTCTCCTATATATTTCTAGTTTAGTTCACGAGATGGGGATGGAGGACAAAAACTAATACTAGTCTACGTCTTCTACTGCTTCCGGGGACAAGAAAACGGATCGGGAGATCCGTGACACCGTCAATTATAACAGCCTAAACCAGTTCTCCATGTCCTGAGCACGAAAAAAAAAAATCTCCTTGAACCGTTGCATGGTTTATTTTTGTTGCGTACACCAATAATCTGGCATTCCACCGACGGCGACTGGCATCCCACAACAGCGTATAGGCCCGCCCATGTCAGCGATGTCGTGGTGTGAGCCGCAGCGGCGTCCTGCTGATCAACGGCGGGCCGGGAGTTCTCCGGCTCCCTGCATGGGCATCGTCGGTCTCCGACGGACGGCGACCATGGCGGCAGCGTCGGCGCTCTGAGCTCCGGCCGGTTTGGAGATCACCGTCTTTAGATCGGTTGGTTGCTATCAGTCGCTTCTGGCTTTAATCGGATCTTGATTTGACTTACGTGTAGGAAAAAAAGTAAAAAAATCAGTGTTTCTCCGATGCTCTGACCCTGAGCGGCTTTGGTCGGTTGGATTGGAGACTTCATGCACTGTAAATTGAACTGAGGGGGTGTTTAGTTCCCTAGAATGCAAAACAGAATGCAAAATGGGGCGCGTTGGACCGCGTGCACAGAGAGAAAAAGTATATTAAGAATCATGCAGAATGCAAAATGGCCACAGAATGCAAAACGGAGGAGGAACTAAACAGGCCCTCAACCAGCCATGTGCTGCTGCTCCTGCGAGGTTTCCGTTTGGCACAGCTTTGGCTCTTGCAAAATGGCTTTGACTCTGGGGGTATTTAATTCTCCCAACTTTCCACTTTTTGCAAAAAGTTTTTCACACTGACAACCGTGCCCCCTCTCACAGAACACGCTTCCTAATGCGAAAAGTTTTCACCACTTTTTCTACTTTCACTGGAATTAAACACCCCCTCTAGCTTTTATGATGAAGCAGCTTTTTTTAGCTTTTGCTTTCATGTCGAGAAAACTTTTGGTAGAATAGCTTCTCATAGCTTTTTCAAATACATAGAATAAGTCAAATGTTCATTGTGCCCTTTCTTATTTCTAGTCTTTTTTACTTCTTTTTTCCTTTTTCCTCTTTTCTTATATTATTTCTTACTTTATTTTTTTTCTTTCGACGACGGACTTATCTCTGCACGGCTGTCAGGATCTAACAACCAGAGAACAAGGGAAATCGCAAGAACAGGACTAAACGTTGGGGAACAAGAAGAACACGGTGCGGATGTTGGAGAATCGGTAGCTTAACTGAATCAAGGACAAGTTCAAGGGGATCCCGATACAGGCGCCGTCAGGGAGACGACGAACCTAGCTACCTACTCCTACCAACCACGAGGGTTCCTTGTTCTTCAGTTCTGATTATTACAGACCGGGAGCAGAGCCTAAATAAGGATGCTCTGATTAGTACATAAAACATATTAAGGAGAATAAGCACTATTTAGTATCTGGCAAAACGAGTTTAAGGAAAAAAGGGCGGATCCACGTTGATAGTCGATCCGACGGTCGGAGTGAAGTCGGCCAACCGTTACTCTGGACGCCGACTCTGCTATTAGCCACTGAGTGTTCTGAAACTGAAGACCAACAGCTGAACTGAAGATTGAGCTACGCCAATTCTGACAATGCCCCCTCCTTGAGATCCTTGCCCTCAAGGATGAAAAGATGGGAATACCTTTCGTATGAAAGCTGCGTCCTCCCAAGTGGCCTCTGATTCTGGTAAATTCACCCATTGTATGAGCCATTGTACAACTGGTTCATTATTTCTTGGAATCATTCTTCGTTGAAGTACAGCTGCAGGAGCAACCTTGATGACCCCTTTCTGATCAATGAGTGGTAGTTCTTGGCTTGGGACTGCAGTAGGACCACAATGTTTCTTTAATTGGCTCACATGGAAAACATCATGAAGCTGGCAATTTGATGGCAACAATAACTTGTAGGCTGCTTTCCCAATTTTCTCCAGCACCCTGAATGGCCCATAATACTTTGAATGTAACTTCAAGCATCTGTGTGCACTGAGAGAAGTATGCCTGTAAGGTTGTAGTTTGAGGTATACCATGTCACCTACAGTAAACTCTCTATCAACTCTATGCTTGTCAGCTTGGTTCTTAATCCTTGACTGAGCTTTGTGTAAGGTGTCCTTTATGATCTGGGTTGCAACTTGTCTATTTCTGAGTTGTTCTTGTGCTGTCAGGTCAGGGCAGTCGACAGTCACTACTTCAGCAACCATTGGTGGTTTAAAACCATATAAGGCTTGGAAAGGAGTCATGTTGAGAGAAGTATGATACGATGTGTTGTACCACCATTCAGCTAAGGACAACCAGTGGAACCATCTCTTTGGACTGTTGAAACACATGCATCTCAAGTAATTTTCCAAACATTGATTCACTCGTTCTGTTTGACCATCTGTTTGTGGGTGGTAAGCAGTAGACAGATGAAGTTCAACCTCCAAGCTCTTGAACAAGGATTGCCAAATAGCACTTGTAAAGATGGGATCTCTGTCAGTGACTATAACCTTTGGTAGTCCATGGAGTTTGAATATGTTATCCAAATACAAAGTAACAACCTCCTGTGCTGTATATGGGTGAGTAAGAGCAAGAAAGTGTGCATACTTAGTGAACCTATCCACAACCACCAATATAACCTCCTTGCCTTGTGATTTTGGAAGTCCCTCCACAAAATCCATGGAGATGTGTGTCCAAGCCATATCAGGTACTGGTAATTGCTGCAATAAGCCAGGATATGGACAATTTTCAGACTTGTTCTTTTGACATATTGGGCAAGTTTTGACAAATTCTTTAATTTGGAACTGCATGTTTGGCCAATAGAACAGGAGTTGAATTCTTTTCAATGTTGCTCTTTCCCCAGAATGTCCTCCCAAAGCAGAATTGTGGAAACTTTGTAAAATCTGAGATTTCAGTGGCCCACTGCTGCCAATAAACAGTTTGTTCTTGTATCTGATAATGCCATCTTGTAGTGTATGATTTGGTACTGCCTGAGGATCAATACTTAATTTGGTTAGCAACTCCTTGCATCTGTCATCATCTTCATAACTTGCAGTGACTTGGTCCATCCACACAGGAACAGCAGCTGATAAGGCTAATACTTCAGAAGAATGTGTAGCTCTAGATAAAGCATCTGCAGCTTTGTTTTCTTTCCCTTTTTTGTATTCCACTTTGTAATTGATACCCAATAATTTTACTAGTAACTTGTGTTGGATTCCTTCCAACAACCTCTGCTCTTGAATATATTTCAGACTTTTCTGGTCTGTTCGGATTATGACTGAGGTGCTAGCAATGTAATGTTTCCACTTCTTTAGTGCTTCCAATATTGCCAAAGCTTCTTTTTCATAGGTGGATAAAGCTGCAGCCTTTGTGCCCAATGTTTTGCTTAGAAATGATATTGCTCTCCCATTTTGCATCAACACAGCCCCAATGCCTGTACCACTGGCATCTGCTTCCAGCACAAATGGTTGATTGAAATTAGGTAATGCAAGTACTGGTGGCTTGGACATCATTTGCTTAATCTTGGTGAAGGCTTGCTGTTGTGCTGCTGTCCATTGAAAATTGTCTTTCTTCAGAGCATCAAATAGTGGTCGACAAATGATTCCATAATCTTTGATAAATCTTCTGTAATATCCAGTCAACCCCAGAAATCCCCTCAACTCTGTAACAGTTGTTGGAGCCGGCCAGGATTGGATTATCTCAATTTTTGTTGGATCAGTGGAAACTCCCTGGTCATTGATGACATGGCCTAAATATTCCACTTCTGATTGAGCAAAAGTACATTTGCTCAACTTGGCAAATAACTTGTTCTGCCTCAGAATTTCCAATATCACTTTGAGGTGCTGTAAATGCTCAGTCATATCTTTGCTATAGATCAAAATGTCATCAAAGAAAACCAAGGCAAATTTCCTTAAAACTTCAGCCAACACAGTGTTCATAAGATTCTGAAATGTAGCTGGAGCATTAGTAAGGCCAAATGGCATCACTATATATTCAAAATGGCCCATGTGAGTTGTAAATGCTGTTTTCTGAATATCTTCCTTCCTCATTCTAATTTGATGATATCCTGATCTCAAATCAATTTTGGAAAACACTTTTGCCCCATACAATTCATCCAGCAGATCTTCTATTATGGGTATAGGATATTTGTTTTTCACTGTATTAGCATTCAATTTCCTGTAATCAACACACAACCTCCAGCTGCCATCTTTCTTCTTGACAAGTATGACAGGAGAAGAATATGGACTTACACTTGGTTGAATCATATTAGCCTGTAGGAGCTGCTTGATCAATTCCTCCAATGCATTTTTCTTGTGGTATGGTAATCTGTAGGGTCTTTGGTTGATGGGTCTGTTCTCTTCAATCAGTGGAATTGCATGGTCCACTGATCTAAGTGGTGGTAATTCCTCTGGCTCATGAAAGATATCCTGGTACTCCAAGAGAAGTTGCTGTATTTCAGGAGGGTACTGCTTTTCATTACTTTGTTTGCTGGAATTTGTGTTATTCAAAATGATCACTGCTCCAATAGCTTGCTTCTTGAGTAATTGACACAACTTTTTGGGTCCAATGACTTTGTCACTATGCTGAAATGTTTCATCTGAAAATGTTATCAGTGATTTGCCTTCTTTGGTGATAGTAAATTCCCTTCTTCTCAAATCCAACCCCACTGGACTATGTGTACAGATCCAATCTGCACCTAGGATAATATCATAACCTTTGATCTCCAGCAGCCTAAAATCTGAAACAAAAGATTGACCTTGAATCTGGTATTTTGTTTGTAGACAGGCTGCTTCACTGTACATTTCTGACCCATTTGCTGCTGCTATTCTTACTTTGTCCACTTCTTGTATGTGACAATTTGCTTTTGTGGCAAACTTTGGGTGTATAAAGGAAAGATCACTGCCACTATCCACCAAAGCTGTTGCTTGTTTTGTACCAAACTTCAATTGTAATGTAAAAGTTGCAGCTCTTGAGGGGGTACCTGACAAGGCTTGAACTGACACTTGCATAGTATGGAGTGGCAGAGCATCATGAAATTCTGCTTCTTCTGAATTTTTTGCATCTTCTATTACAGCCACCTCTTCTTTGCCCTCAGCATTTTCCACAAGAATGACAGAATAGATTTGCTTACCTTTGCAGATTTTGGCATGTCCAGGGACCCATGGTTCTCTGCACTTGAAGCATTTGCCAGCAGCCTTCAACTCAGCCATACTAGGTGATAATGTCATGTCCTTGTTCACTGGTTTTGCTGGTTTAATGTTGGTAAAATTGGGGGTGAATTTCCTGAAAGAAGGCTGTGCTTGTTCCAGTCTCCTAGCATACCAGTAGGCTTGTGACAAGGCTTGTGGTCTATGACATTGTAGGTGGTACTGAATTTGATCCTTGAGGCCAGCAATAAAACTAGAGATATAATAATCATCTGTTAGAGATGGGTTGTGCCTTCTCACTTGACTCACCATTTCCTCAAATTTGTCCACATATTCCATAACTGTGCCATGTTGTTTTAGGTTATGAAATTGGCCAACAATCTCATATTCAGATTTTTGGTTGAATCTATCAGATAGCATTCTGCAGAAATGGTGCCACATCAAAGTGTTTGAGTTGCAACCAGTTCCTCTCCACCAATACTCAGCCTTTCCTTCCAAATATAAAACAGCAATTTTGACTCTCTCTTCACTTGGAATACCCACAAGCTCAAAGTACTTTTCAGCCTTCCTGATCCAACCATCACAATCATCTCCAGTAAACTCAGGAAATGTGAGTTTTGGTCCTCTGGCCACATGTTTGTGCTGTCCTTGGACATGCATATTGTAATCAGTGTTTTGCACATGAGGATTTCTTTGCATGTGGGCTGTAGTGTGGTAGTTTTCCTTGGGTTTTTGTGGAATCTGCTGTTGAGTTTGCTGATTGTTGAATGCAGCAATGGGTGGGAATTTGTCTTGGTGGGGTTCAGGTTGTTTTTGAAAAATGGGTTCTTCTTGCTCATATATGTGCCAGGGATGTTCCTGCCAATCTTGCTCATAATCAAATTCTTCTTCAGCATTGTAATAGTAATTGTTGTTCATGAGAGCTCTACTGGAAGATGGATCATGCTGTATCATCCTAGCTCTAGCAACAGGTGGGGGAACATAATACTGTTGGTTTGCTACAGGTGGTGGTTGAAAATGCTGAGATTTATGGATTTGAGCTACATCAGTACCCACTTGTTGAGCAGGCTTTCCAACTTCTGGAGTTTTACCTTTGAATGTTGAACCTTTGTCTTCCATTTGTTGAAGTCCAGGGATGGGTGCCACTCCAGTGAGGTGATTAAGGACCTTGTCAATACTTGACTTGAGCATCAAATTGTTCTCCTCTTGAGCCTTCATGAACTTGTCAAGTGTTCTTCTAATGCCATCAACTTCCACAGCTGTTGCATATAAGGTTCCCTGGGATTCCTCGTCTTCCAACGCCATCACTTCTCTTACAGATTCGGTTTAGGCAAAGCCCTCCCCACAAGATCTGTAAGAACAACCGCTACACCAAGATTGCGGATTTGGATCCGGAATTTTACACCAAGACAGATGCTTGGCAACCCTCACCAAAGAGCAATCTTCCACCGTCGCCACCGCACTACCAAATCAAAGAAGGCACTCGGAATTTTACACAGAAACAAATGTTCTGCAACCCTAGCCTCTTCAATTCGTGTGCAAGATTTGGGGGAAAAGGGGGTTTTGTACTTCGAATCGGGTGGGAGGGTGGGATTTTAAACGGGAAAGCCGAAACCACCGACGCACCGCCGATCGGACTCGAATCGAAGTACTTGGCTCTGGATTTTACAAGGAAAACCACCCGAGGATGGTTGGCTCTGGATACCTTTGTCAGGATCTAACAACCAGAGAACAGGGGAAATCGCAAGAACAGGAGAAAACGTTGGGGAACAAGAAGAACACGGTGCGGATGTTGGAGAATCGGTAGCTTAACTGAATCAAGGACAAGTTCAAGGGGATCCCGATACAGGCGCCGTCAGGGAGACGACGAACCTAGCTACCTACTCCTACCAACCACGAGGGTTCCTTGTTCTTCAGTTCTGATTATTACAGACCGGGAGCAGAGCCTAAATAAGGATGCTCTGATTAGTACATAAAACATATTAAGGAGAATAAGCACTATTTAGTATCTGGCAAAACGAGTTTAAGGAAAAAAGGGCGGATCCACGTTGATAGTCGATCCGACGGTCGGAGTGAAGTCGGCCAACCGTTACTCTGGACGCCGACTCTGCTATTAGCCACTGAGTGTTCTGAAATTGAAGACCAACAGCTGAACTGAAGATTGAGCTACGCCAATTCTGACAACGGCCTTATCTTCATCCACCGACGCCTTCGCTTTCCTCGTCGCCTCGTCGCCTCAGCTTGGCGCCCAAGCTCGCACGCGCGCCAGGCGGCCTCCGCCCCCTCCGCCGCCGCGCACCAGCAGGCCTCCGCCCCGGCAGCCTCCCCGCGGCGCATGCCATCCCGGCCTCCGCGTGCCCATAGAGCTCGCCACTGTCAATGGCAAGGACACATGCGTCTTCTGACCATTTGGGATGAGGATGAGCTGGTACAAGCTGCTATTTTTGGCTTCTCGCCTGTCGCGGAAAGCAGAGAGCGGGTTTCACGGGGCTTCATCGCAGCTTTCTTCATCGAGCTATTTTCGTTTTCGCGTTTGGTAGGAGAAGCTGATAAGCGCAAGCTGAAGCGGATGTATAAGCTGTGCCGAAGGGGTGCTTAGTTGAACGACAGGAGCCGGCTTCACAACCACTTCCAATCTTGAGGAATTTTCTTTTCATAATTGAATAAAAATATATGTTGAGCATACATAGTTAATATTTTTTTGAGAATTCCAAAACTATACAATCTTCTTATCTAAATATTTGTCGTTGTTGACATTTTCTAAATTTTTGATCTTTTGTCTTATTCAAAAATTTTATACCGATATGCAAAAAATGATAAGTCGCACTTAAAATATATATAATGATAAAATAAATCACAAACAAAAGATATACACATAATATTTTGAATAAGATGAATGGTCAAAATCGTGATAAAAAGTCAATGTTGCTGCCGCCTCTACCGTCTGCCCCAAGCATCTGATGTGCCTTCACCCTTTTGAACCCTATGGACCCTGCTATTCGTTGGCCCGCGAGCCATCCTACGACCCTGCCTCCCTTCGATTTGTTGGAGGCCGTCTTCATCTCCATCCTTGGCCATCGGAGTCGCTCTTTATCAACAGCTTCTTCATCCAATTCAAGTCTCCAAGCGAGGTCCTCTCGCCCCGGCTTCAAGCGTCTTTATGGGTCCAAGGTGACGCTGACGCCTCCGGTGGCCTCCGCCGACGAGCTCCCCTGCGGCAGTTTGGGAGTCTCGCTTGTTTGGGCTTGGAATGTAAAATGTCCCTCTTACGAGGGGCTCCTTATAAACTTGCAGCTGTTTTAATATATGTCTCGTTTTTTATTTTAAAAAGGCAGAGATGTGTATTTTAAATGCACCTCCACAACCCCCGGACATATCTCTCTTTTCTTTAATGCTTCACCATCTGAAATACCGGTTCCAAAAAAAAAACAATTTGAAATACCTGCGCCCACTTCTACCTAATCTTCATTTTGGGCCATTCATCGTCTCCATGGGCCGGGCTAGGCTACAGTCCTGCTATTGTCCTGAAACAGTTACTACCAATATTGTCTTTCCTCAAATTTTTTTTAAATTTTTTTTTACGATTTTTCAAAAATAACGGTTGGATGACAGAATTTGCAATTCTGTCATCCAACCGCCGTATCATTTGGCTGCCGCCAAATGAATCGGCGGTTAGAGAAACCGCCAAATAAACCGGCGGTTAGGATTAACCGCCGGTTTAATCGGCGGTTAAATCTAACCGCCGTTTTAACCGGCGGTTCCTCTAACCGCCAGCCTGCGGTTGAAGTAACCGCCGTTCCATTTGGCGGTTACACTTGCCGCCAAATGGAACGGCGGTAAGGGTTTTTTTTCATTTTTGTATTGAAAAAGCGGTGTAATTTGTATGTGGCACCGTAAATTTTTTAAAATGCTTGCGAATGAAGGAAAATTATAATATCAAACAGAATAATATCACAAACAAGAAAGTACTGAACATGAAAAGTATAATACAACATCCAGTACAATACATAATCACTCGAGTGTAAAAAGTAAAAAAACTAAATGCGGCCTCGCTTGACCACCTTAGGCCTGACCCTCCTGGCCGCCTGCTGTGCGGCCCTCGTGTGGTGCGCGGAGTACGTGAGGGGGTCAGGTGGCGGTGCCTGCCGACTCGGGCGCCCTGCATCCGCAGGAGGCGGTGTCGCGAACGGTGGCTGCTGCGAGAACTGAGTAGCAGGTACAGGGGCGCTACCTAACTGCGAACCACCAACCTCCTCCTGCAACCCCTGCCCCTGTCGGTACCAGGTCTCAATGTCGGAGGGGACCGTCCACTGGGTGGCCGCGGGGTGCTGCTCCTCGACTGGGTCATCGGGTGTCCCGCCTGAAGCGTACGCTGCATTATACACAATCACGTTAGTACGCAAGTAAAAGTATATAGTAATATCGTTTGGTCAATTACGTACCTAAGCCGTGGACGGCCAGCCCTGCCGACGTAGACGCGCCGGCTGTGGTCATCGGTGGTTGCCCTGTCACATAAAACATTAGTCGAGAACGTAATTAGTCAATGATAGGATGTTACGAACAAAACTTGGATACTATAGTGTACCTGTGCTGTAGACAGCTGACGGCCTCGGCGTGTACGTGGGTATCCCCAAGGGAGCGCTCTGAACCGGGACAGGCGTGCTAAGCGCGGGAGGTACCGTCGACGCACCTGGTCCCATAGAAGTGAAGTGTAGGCGCGAGGAGCTGGACGGCGCGGAGGGTGCCGTCGACGGACCTGCTCCCATAGGAGGGAAAGGCGGCTGCGAGGAGCTGGACGGCGCGTGGTACGTACGTCCAGTGGACGCCGAGCTGGAGGACGAGGCGGGATGGCGTGGAATCGCCGGAGCGTCGTCGTGCCGGCACGAAACCGCCCGCCTGAACTTCGTGAGGAGGTGCAGAATGTGGTCGTACGTCGCCACGTGGTCGGCGGGGGTCATGAAGTCCGCCCTCGCTCGGCTAAACGCAGCCGTAGCGTCGATCTCCGCGAGCACGTCGTACTGTTCAATTATGTTAATTAAAATGCGTACTGATCGAATGTGTTATAGCAGTAAGGACATAGTACTTACCCCAATCGCGTAGTTCTGGTCGCGTCGTACCGGGTACGTGCTCGTCACCTGCGCCGGGGGGAAAGTGGGCTGGGGCGGAACGCGGAGGACCCGAACGTGGGTCCTAGGCCAGTACCACCGCAGGTACGCTGCGAAGGCCTCGTCGGAGTGCGGGCGGTGCTCGGCGACGACGTGGTTCAACGCGTCTGCCCAACCGACCACGTACTGCGCCAACGCGGGCTGCCACAGTGTGCCAGCTGTGTGTCTGAAAGTGCATCTAGGCCCTCAAGTGGATTTTGGTGAATTGAGTGACAAAACGATTAAAGGACTAACTTGTTTGTTTAAGTGCATGAGCAGGGATCTATTCTTATAGTTCATTTACAGTTTATATGCTCATGATATATATGTGTTTATTAATCAAAGCAAGCAAGTATGATCCCATGATTTCTAGAATGTTGAAAATGGCATGTCATTGGTATTCATGATGGAGACATAGTTCTATGATTTATATATGGTCTCTAATTGCTTAAGATGGACAGTCATTAAAATATTGGGATGATAGTTTCAAAGAAGTATGCTTGGATCATTATTGGTCTCATGCCAAGGATGGTTTTTGGACAAGGCATGAGACACTATCACTATGATGAAGATAGATATTCATGGATCAAGTGAGAAAAGAAGAATTATTGCATAAGATTGGATATTGCAATAAGATTGGATAGTGCAAGACTTCATGCATGTATGATAAAAATGACATGAGCATATGTGTTACATATTGGTCTTCAATTGGAAGCTTGCATTATGTGGGATATTCTTTGTCAATCAAGAACAAGCATTTGAAGAGTCTTTCAAGTGGAATTCATTCAAAGGCAAAGCAAAGTCAACTTGATGATACAAGGGTAAGTGATGAAGAAGCAAATCGAGATGACTAGAGCGAGGGACTAAGCAAGCTAAGGTGCAAATTGCTAGGGTGAAGCATCTAGTATCCGGGGTGTGTTCGAAGTATCATATCCAAGTCTCATCAAGAAAAGCAATGCAATGCATATATATGTTATGATTGATAAAGAGAGTGACCTAAGGATTAAAGTGAATTCAAATATAAGTTATGGAAAATCCTAAGTCACTAGCTCAAGGTGGATATGCTCAGTTGAAGATACAATGTTGAAAAGCCCTCAAAGAAGTGATTGATCAAGTATTGGCATGATCATTGACATACAAGCTCAAGTAGTTGAATTATGATCTATCTTACGTCTTGAGTATAGGTATGCCGTACTATCAAGAGGGATGCAACATTGGTTGAATGACAATCTCCAAAAGTGCTCAAGTGAACCCTTGTGAGTTTAACCATGAGAGATTCTAACTTAGTGGGGTTCCCTGGGTAAACCGGTTTTACCGGTTTTGGGAACCGGTTAAACCGGTTTATGTGGCCTGAGCGTCTAACGGCTAGTTTGTTTGAAATCCGGTGAAACCGGTTTTCTCTGACAGAAAAACGGCTAGTTTTTGGTGGGATGGGTATTTATACCCATGAGCTCCTCATTGAGGTGCTGCTGGTTCTTTGGCGTCCCTTGCATATTCCTGAGGCCAGCTGAGCTCTCCCCAACCTCTCTTTGTGAGATTTGAGCTATCCTTGTGAGATTCTTGAGTTGGGTTGAGAGAGTGACTTGTGTGTGAGCATTGGAGAGCAATCCTATTTCTTGAGCACTTGTGGTTTCGTCGATCAGCTGTTGAAGCATTTGTTACTCTTGGAGGTTCTTCCTCCTAGACGGCTAGGCGTCGCCCGGTGAGCTACCAAGTGTGTGGTGAGCCACGGGATCGTTTGTGAAGGTTTCACCTTGCCTCCGCAAGGGAAGAGGTCACTTAGTGGAAGGAGGAGATAACTTGACCTTGGGTGGTCGTATAAGCTTCCTCAACGGAGAGTAGGATTCACCGTGCCGTGGTGGCTGCTTGGTGCGAGCGGTGAATCCGAACTTCGGGAGAAAAATCTCTTGTCTCTTGGTTTGAGCTCTTTCCTCAATTTGTCTTTTCTAGCATATTACTTGTGCTTCCGCTTCGATCTACTTTGGTGTGCTTGAGCTGTGTGCAGGAGCTTCATTGGAACACTTGGAAACATCCCTGGAAGCTTCACACCATTTGTGGTTTGTGCTAGAATTCGTAGAGGGGCAATTTACATTTGTTAGTGCAATCTGTGTAGAACCGGTTTTACCGGTTTGCCAAACCGGTAATACCGGTTTTGGTGCTGACAGTTGGAATTAGTTTTCGTAATTTGCAGATTCGCCTATTCACCCCCCCTCTAGTCGACATCAAGGTCCTTTCAATTGGTATCAGAGCAAGGCTTCACATAAAAGCTTAACCGCCGTGAAGTAAAGATGTCGATTGAGGTACATTTTGAGCCACTTGAGCTTGATGGCTCAAACTATGCTTCTTGGTTTGGTAATGTTCATAATACTCTTAGAAATATAGATCCTGTAATTGAACATATTTTAGTTGCTAGCATTCTACCTCCTAACTTTGATTATGACAACATTGGGTTGTCAAACCTCACTCAAAAGGAGTTAGCTTGCTCGCAACTCAATGCTTGTGTTACTGACTTTTTGCGAAGATCTGTTTGTGAAGATATATGGGACATCGTCTCTAGCAAAAGGGAAATTTGTAAAGATGCCCATCTCATTTGGTCTCTNGAGAAATCCGAAGAAATGGACATCTCATTTGGACTCTCATCAAGGATATATTTGAAAATCCGGAAAGTGATGATGAAGAGGAAGAAGTCATGGAATCACTTGAGAAATGCTTATCTACATCAACAATATCTTGTGAGCCTCAGGTGACTCCATCTACGGAGCAAGAGAGCAACAAAGTGCAAAACTTGGTTCCTGTGCAGGAACCGGTTTTACCGGTTTGCAACCCCGGAAAAACCGGTTCTGCCAAGGAGACCGAGTGCAGCTCTGCTCAAGGCACAAGCGATGACTCAAGCAAGGCCTCCACGTCAACATGTTCATCTTCCAGTGATGAAAGCATAATGTGCTTGATGACCAAGAAGAAGGAGCAAAAGGAAGAAATAGCAGTCTGCCTGGAGGAACCGGTCCAACCGGTTTCCCGAACCGGTTTGACCGGTTCTGCCCAGGAAACTGCTCCCGAGTGTGCTCAAGACATTCCAGCTGCAAGCGTCACTCCATCAACTTCAGCATCCTTAGAAGAAGAAAAACAAGTGCTTGGTTCTCAACTTGAAAAGCTCAGTAGTGAGCATATGGCTTTGCAAGCAACTCACAAAGAACTTGAGTGTTCTCATGAGAAGCTTGTGGAATCATATGCTGTGCTAAACATTGCTCATGAGGTTGTACTAACATCGGTAAAATATCTTGAACCTCGTACACACACATGCACATGCTCTCACATCAATTCTATTTTATTATGTGAAAAACCGTGTTGCTCCCAAGCAACCAAATATTGTGGTGAGCATGTTGTTGTAGAGTCTTGTGATGATCTCCTTGCTGAAGAATTGGAAGATTTGAAGCAAGAAAGAGAAAAGATCAAGAATGACTTGGTCAAACTTAAGGGAAAGAGCCAAGTGCAACCTTCTCAAGATAACCGTGAACACATGGTGAATAAGCTTGAGAAGGGATCAATAGTCACTGGTTTAGTCCCTAAGCATGACAAGCAAGTCAACAAGAACAAGACTCAAGAAATGAGGAAAAAGGGGCTTGATCACATACAATGCTTTGAATGCTCAAACATGGGGCATTATGCATCCATGTGCCCCATCAGGCTAAAAATCAAGGCAAAGAAGCAGAGAGGATCCAAGAAGAGGGCATGCTACAAATGTAAGGAAGTTGGACACTTGATTGATGCATGTCCTTTGAAGAAGTTGGAGCTGCCTGTGCAAAACCGGTTTAACCGGTTACATGAACCGGTAAAACCGGTTCTGGCTGAGGCAGTGCACCAATCCTTCAAGAAGGGTGATCAAGCTACATCCTCAAACATAAAGGCTAGCAAGGTACAAGTGATCAAAAAGAAGAGCAAATCACCAAGCAAGATCAAACACCGTATTTGCTACGTTTGTCAATCAAAAGGACACATGGGTAAGGATTGTCCAAATGGTAATATTCCAAAATCTGATCTTATCCATTATGATTTTGCTAAGCTTGGGAATGACAAAGTTGGTACTTATGCTACTAGAGTGATTAGTTCACCTCATACTAGCATAAGAGCCATTTGGGTTCCTAAGCATCTTGTAACTAACCTCAAAGGACCCAACAACATTTGGGTACCAAAGAGTGCTTGCTGAGCCTGCAGGATCGTCGAGAGGCATTGGACACTTGGCTTATAGAAAAGATACTAGAAATGAAGAAATTAGCCAAGTGACTAGCAAAGTGTTGAAATCACAAAACCAATGTCATCTCGGTAACTAGTGCTTAACGTCATGTCTTAGTCACTCTCAGTTCTATGTAAACACTCATGGGTCACAAGTGTGAGCTTGTAAAGCTTGGGAAAGTGACTTTGACATTTTTATTCTATTTATTCCCCATATGCCATAAGATGCTTTTAATGGCTCTTTAGCAGAGCATATTACTTTGAAGTGCAGGAACATAAGAAATCAATGAAGAAGGAATTTCTTGGAACATATAAAGGTGTATTTTCACTGATATGGAAGCTACCAGGAAAAACCGGTTTGGTAAACCGGTTTCACCGGTTTTCCCCAGTGGGCTTCACTTAAGTTCCGGCAGCCTCTGTCTCGTGCCAGAAATTTCCGACCCAAAAGTGTCACACCCGATTTTGTAAACAAAACCGAATGACTATCATATGTGCGCCAGGATCAAGTTTACACACATATGAGACTTCATCAGTGATATAAAAGACAGTGCAAAACGTAAATAAAATTGAATACCATTATTACACTCACGGAAGCGAATTACTAGCAGCGGAATCTTCAACACTTCTCCACAGGCAGCTGACTGGGGGAACACGTATACCTAGAAACTTCCAAAGTACTCCACTGAAACTTCTGTCTAAGCCTGAGCCGCAGATAAAGCAAGGTTGAGTACACTTATGGTTGGTACTCAGCAAATGTAGAGCAAAAGCAAATGACATGCAAAGGCTTAACAAGGAAATAGTTTGGCTTCTAATTAAATTGCTTTAAGCACTTTAGTTGGTCAAGTTTTATTTAGCAGCATAATTACTAAGGTATAAGTATATACCAACCCAATTAAAGAACTGAGATACATAAATGCTCATAAAGTAACCATGATTTATTTCAACTTCAAGTTTAATTATCATGAGAGGGTCCAAGCCGCTCATAACCGTGAGCACGGCTGATATATCAGTTTTACACTCTGCAGAGGTTGTACACTTTCCCCACAAACAATGTTTCTCATATAGCCTGAGGTAGCTAGCCTCTTCAACACTTCCTTAGGTGAGGGGCCAGAGAACCATTACATGACCTTTACAAAGAATTATTAACATGAAACAACCCGCTAAGGTTTCAAGCCACAGCAGAGCATAACCTTTTCTAATCGCCGAGTTACTTACCAAAGCATACTCCCAAGAGATCCGGCTATACCCCGTCTATGCTTCCCCTCTTGCCCTTTCGGTAAGGTTATTACAAGTTAACTCTTCTAATTAATTAGTCACGACCAGAGCCCATTAGCTATGTGGTTGCACTGTTTTCTTGGGTGGTCACTCCATGTTCCAATTAAAAATAGTGATCTTGTTTATCGTCCGATGAGCATATCACAAATTCATAAAGTTCAGCATTAATGTTCTCCATGTCCCAAGGTAAAGCAACTAAGCAATGCTACCAACAATAAATTAAATAACCCGGTTATGCAAGGAAAAAGGTAATCAAAACTAGTCAAGTCCTTAACATGGGTCCCATTAATTATAACAGCATGCAAGCATAGCATAACTATATAGTGAGCATGTCACATGGTTATTAGGACGAAAAGTATGATCAAGAATACACTTGCCTTAAATCCAGCTAACAAATGCTATGGCTCAGGAACTTCTCAAACGAATCCTCGAACAAACCTTGAGAACCACGAACGTTGCTCCTATACGCAATCACGGGGTCACACATGCAAGGAAACAATACAACAAATAAGAAACAATACACCAAACATGGGCAACAGTACAAAGGAATGGTATAAAGGTATAGATCAAGTCCTTACGGTCACGTGAGCTGAAGAATCACTCGAATCGGAGTTGAAACGACCAAGATATGGATAAAATGGGATTTCAGGGGCTTATCTGCGAAGAACAGGAATTTCAGGGGTTAGATTGTAGAAATCCGAGGGCATATACATAATTATGTATATAACTTCAGGGTTTAACTCATAAAAGAACCAAGTTGGACGGCGGGTTAGATATATTGAAAGATCGAGGGCTAAACCGAGAAAGATAAGGACCTTTACGTAATTACTTTACACTGGATCTGGACCGCGGATTTATTCCTGAAAACTTGAGGGTCTCTTTAGCAAACTTGCTCGGCTGACCGGTACACCCTTAGATTGACTTGGATCTGGGCCTTTGATCGCGAATCGGACGATCGAGGGCGCTCGGGCTTGTCGGACTTGAGGACGACGGCGGACGGTGGCGACGCCGCGGCGGCGACCTCGCCGGAGACGCTCGATCTCGAGCTAGGGGCCTCAGTTTCCCACGCGGATTGGACCAGGAGCTTCCACGAGAAACGGCGAACTCAACAGCGATGGAAAAGACGACGTCCAAAGGACGAAGACGACCGGCGATGGAGCAGAGCGGCCGGACCTGCGCGGCGTAGCTCCGATGAGCAATTTCGGTGCACAGAGGGGAAAACCACAAGTTCAAGCGGCAAGGGTAGCTTCTATACCTCCTGGAGACGCTCTGGGTTGCGTCCTCGATGAAGAAACGGTGTCGACAGCTTGGATTGAAGGCGACGGCGCTTTGGTAGGGTTTCGCGGCGGCGCTAGAGCGGTCGAGACGCGCGAGCGGCTTGGCTAGGGTTCAAAGGGGTCCAAGGGACGGCGGCGCAGCTATATAAGGGGACTAAGGCTCCGGGATTCGCTCGGTCCGGTTGGGATACGGCGCGGTCGAGGCGGGGGATCGGAGTCGGAGTCGGGCTGGACTCGGACTCGGGTCGCAGGCGGCGTCCGACACTAGGAGACGAAGCTGACGCGTGGGACCCACGGGCAGAGAGACGGGCGAAGACGGAGATCGGGCGAGGCGTCTTCGGTGCGGGCGGCTGAGCTGCGGGCCGGCGACCGCGGAGGAAACAAAATGGGCCGCGCGCTAGGAGATGGCTGGGCCGACGAGGTGGTTAACCGGACGTAGGGAAGAAACCCGGGTACCAAAACCGAACTAAACGGGAGTCCAGGGACGACTTTCGAACTAAAACTAAAAACTATAAATCTAATCAAACAAATGCAAATCAAATTGAATTTAAACAAACTTAAATTCTCTTCGACTTGCAAACAGTACATAAAACTTATGCAGCAGCATGAATGCAACAAAAACTTTTTGGGAACTAATAATTAATTATTAAATTGAATAAAATCCTAATAAATTCCAATTAAATCCTAGTAATTTATTCATGCCTTCAATAAATCCTAGAAAATTATGGAAATGTTGCTACAATTTCTTGTGATGAAAATTAGGGTGTTACAAACCTACCCCCCTTAAAAGAATCTCGTCCTCGAGATTAGGATGAACTTGTGAAGAGATCGGGAAATTCCGCCATTAACTCATCCTCTCTTTCCCAAGTTGCTTCATCCTCCCCATGACGACTCCATTGCACCTTGCACATTTTAATCACCTTGCTTCTAGTAGTTCTTTCAGCTGTCTCCCATATCTTCACTGGATACTCCATATAAGTCAGATCATCCTGCACATTTAATTCTTCCATAGGTAGCTGTTCTTCAGGCACTCTGAGGCACTTCTTAAGCTGTGATATATGGAAGACATCATGCACATCTGACAAACTAGCTGGTAACTCCAACTGATAAGCTACTTCACCCTTTCTTTCAAGAATCTTGAATGGCCCAATGAATCTAGGTGACAATTTTCCCTTCACTTTAAATCTGCGCAAACCTCTGATAGGAGAAACCTTCAAATACACATAATCACCAACTGCAAAAGTTAATTCTCTTCTCCTAACATCTGCATAACTCTTCTGTCTAGACTGGGCTGTCCTCAGATTCTCTCTGATAATCTGAACCTGTCTTTCTGCCTCTTGCAGTATTTCTGGACCAAATACCTGACTTTCACCTGTTTCACTCCAATATAATGGAGTTCTGCACTTCCTTCCATACAAAGCCTCAAAAGGTGACATCTTCAGGCTTGCCTGGTAGCTGTTGTTATATGAAAACTCTGCATACGGTAAACTATTATCCCAACTTTTTCCATGCTTCAAAGCACAAGCTCTCAACATATCCTCCAAAATCTGATTAATCCTTTCGGTCTGTCCATCTGTCTGAGGGTGATAGACAGAACTGAAATTCAGCTTAGTATCCATAGAGTCATGCAACTTCTGCCAGAATCGTGATGTAAACTGAGTACCTCTGTCTGATACGATCTTCTTGGGCACACCATGCTGACAGACAATACGAGACATATACAACTCTGCTAGCTTAGCACTAGTATATGTGGTCTTGAGTGGAACGAAATGAGCAACATATAGAATCATAACCATCTCGAGTACGGGGCAATCCAACAATAAAATCCATGCTGATTTCTTCCCACTTCCATTCAGGTACTTTCAATGGTTGAAGCAGTCCTGCTGGTCTCTGATGTTCAGCCTTAACTCTCTGGCACACATCACACAAAGCCACATGAGTACCAACATCTCTCTTCAACCCATACCACCAGTACCTTTCTTTCAAGTCCTGATACATATCTTAGTACTACCAGGATGAATTGAGTAAGCAGAATCATGAGCTCCTCTTAATATCTTATCTCTGAGATGTGCCACATCTGGCACACAAATCCTTTTCTTGAACCAAATAGTACCATGTGCACCCTCAGTAAAATCAGGGGTTTTTTTTTCAATTGCCATAAGTTCCTTAATTTCCTTGATCTTCTCATCATTAAGCTGACCTTGGCGAATTTCCTGCTCAAGAGTAGACTCAACTTCCATAGTCACTCCTTCTGTATGAGCAACAAGTCCAAGGTTCAATCGCGCAAACTCTTCACACAGCTTCTCTGGCATCTGATGAGTCAAGAGGGTATTAGCATGACGCTTCCTGCTCAAAGCATCTGCAACCACATTGGCCTTACCAGGATGATAGTGTATTTCCAGATCATAATCCTTGATCAATTCTAGCCAACGACGTTGCCTCAAATTCAGATCCTTCTGCGTGAATATGTACTTCAAACTCTTGTGGTCAGTATAGATCTGGCACTTGTTCCCAACCATATAGTGCCTCCAAATCTTCAATGCCTGAACCACTGCTGCTAACTCCAGATCATGAGTAGGATAATTTAACTCATGTTCCCTCAACTGCCTGGATGCATAAGCTATAACATGTCCTTCTTGCATAAGAACACATCCAAGACCCTGACGAGAAGCCTCGCAGTAGATATCAAAACTCTTATGAATATCAGGCATCACTAACACTGGAGCTGTAGTTAGCCTTTTCTTCAATTCTTCGAAACTAGCTTGACATGCATCTGACCACCTAAATTCTTTTCCTTTCTCTAATAATGAAGTGAGGGGCTTCACTATTTTAGAGAATCCTTCTATAAATCTTCTGTAATATCCTGCCAATCCCAGAAAACTCCTGATCTCAGGCACATTCTTTGGTGGCTCCCACTTCAGAACATCTCTGACTTTGCCTGGATCAACTGCAATTCCACCATCTGTAATGACATGACCCAGAAAAGATACTTCTTTTAGCCAAAACTCACACTTACTGAACTTGGCATAGAGCTGATTCTCTCTGAGCTTCTACAATACTAGCCTCAAGTGTTCCTCATGTTCCTCTTCATTCTTGGAGTAGATCAAAATATCATCAATAAATACCACCACAAACTTATCCAAGTACTCCATAAACACCTTGTTCATCAAATACATAAAGTAGGCAGGAGCATTAGTCAAACCAAAAGACATAACTGTATACTCATATAAACCATATCTGGTAGTGAAAGCTGTCTTCTGGATATCTGATGGCCTGATCTTCAACTGATGATAGCCTGAACGCAAATCAATCTTGGAGAATATCTTGGCTCCTTTCAACTGATCAAACAGATCCTCGATCCTGGGCAGAGGGTATTTATTCTTGATAGTAACTTCATTCAATGACCTGTAGTCAACACACATCCTCTGTGTACCATCCTTCTTCTCAACAAAGATAACTGGTGCTCCCCAGGGAGATGAACTAGGGCGTATGAAACCCTTATCCAACAACTCCCTCAGTTGTTTCTTCAGTTCTTCCAGTTCATCAACTGACATTCTATAAGGTCTCTTGGAAATAGGAGCTGTACCAGGTAGAAGTTCAATGAGGAACTCGATATCTCTATCTGGTGGCAAACCTGGCAAATCATCTGGGAACACATCTGGAAACTCACATACTACTCTGATCTCAGCAACTGTAATACTCTTAACTTGATTTGCATTTGCCTGTATTGAATTCAGTTGCTTCTGGCTGATCTGAGTATGACTTTTATCTTCATTAATCACCTCATGTTGCACTACGGCTTTCCTTTGGTTGTTTCCACCAAACAAATGCGGGTATTTCTGTGGACACATACCCTTGTCATGTCCTTTTTGCATGCAATGGAAACAAGTCTTCATACTTGGAGCTTTTGATTTTCCAGACTTGACCTGCAAACTCTTTGGCTCTGGCTGAATGGGTGCTTGATAATGATCAAGTTGTGGCCCATAGCTGATTTCTGGAACTTGAGCTTGGTTGGAGTGGCCATATTGGTGAACTGGATAACTCTGCACCTCAGTCTGCTGAGTAAGACGGAAACAAGTTCTGCGATCAGTCTGTAACTGTCTCTGAGAGTCCATCTTCCTCTTCTTCTTCTCATTTATATCATCTCTTAAATTCTCTATCAAGAGTGCCTTATCCACTAGCTGATCGAAGTTAGAAAAGGTATGCACCATCAACATATATCGAATAGGCACGCTCAATCCTTCTTGGAAGGGTTCTTGCTTCTTCTCATCATTAGCTACCTCTTTTGGTGCATATCGTGACAACTGAATGAACTTGTCACGGTACTCAATCACTGACATCCTTCCTTGTCTTAGATTGAGGAACTCTTTCTTCTTCTGCTTAATCACACTCACAGGGATATGATATGAGCGAAATTCATCCTTGAATTCCTGCCAAGTGATGCTACCTGA
>CM014272.1:23926126-23943664 GCA_004135705.1 Alloteropsis semialata
CTGATGACTGGCTGAAAGTCATTGGCAAGCAGCTGGATATCACCCAGTGTACAGACCGCGAAAGAGTCTTGTATGCTGCTGGACGCCTGGAAGGAGCCGCATCCGACTGGTGGGATGCATACACAGCTGCCCATGCCAATGCCGGCACTATTACTTGGGCAGAATTCAGCAACAGTTTCCGTCTGCATCACATCCCAGCTGGTGTGATGAAACTGAAGAAGAATGAGTTCTTGGCTCTGAAGCAGGGCCATATGTCAGTGAGCGAGTACCGGGACAAATTCATCCAGCTGTCCCGCTACGCGCCCAATGAAGTCGATGATGATGAGAAGAAGCAGGATCGCTTCTTGGATGGCCTGATCGGACCTCTGAAGTATCAACTGCAGAGCCATACTTTCCCCACGTTCCAGAGGCTTGTAGACAAAGCTATTGGCCTTGAGAACACTCGCAAGGAGCTCGGTGAGCTCAAGAGAAAGTCCCAGTCACAGGGACAGTCAAGCAATAGCCGCCCGCGCTTCAACTCTCAGCAAGGGTCACAGTTCCGCTCTGGAGGGCAGGGTGGAAACTATCAGCAGAACCAGCAGTATCGTGGCCAGCAGCAGAACCAACGCTTCAATCAGCAGACTCAGCGCAGTCCTAACTTCCAGCAGAACAGGTCTGGCAGTTCATCTGGCACCCCAGTGCGCAACAACAATGGCAGCAACAACAATCCTGTCGCACCAGTTCCACCCAATGGCTGCTTTAAATGTGGAGAAGTGGGGCACTATGCTAACAACTGCCCCAAGAGCAACGTGCAGACACCACAGGGCCAGAAGACCAATGGTCAGAGGCCTGGATCACAGACTCCACAGATGCGCAACGGGAATCAGAATTCCCAAGGCAACAAGGGCCAGCAGAACTACATGCGTGGACGGGTGAACCACGTGTCAGCTGAATCAGCCCAGGATGCTCAGGACGTTGTGCTCGGTACGTTCCTTGTTAATTCTGAACCTGCATCAGTTTTGTTTGATTCTGGAGCATCGCATTCTTTCATTACTGAGCAATTTGTGGAAAAACATGATATACCTATGAGCCTTATGAAGAAAACTCTACTAGTTAGTTCCCCGGGCAGTGAGATGAAGGCTAATCACATATGCCCGCGGGTGAATCTGAAAATTATGGGGGTAGATTTTCCAGCCAATCTGATAGTCCTAAAGTCCAGTGGGATTGATGTGATTCTTGGCATGGATTGGTTATCTGGATGCAAGGGAGTTATTCAGTATGCCAAGAAGTCAGTGCTCTTGACCAGTCCTCAAGGAGATCAGATTGAGTTCATTGCCAACACACCGTCTACAGATGAAGCAATGGTGAATCAGATCAAGGGAATACCTTTGGAGGAGATCAAGGTCGTGAGTGAGTATCCAGACGTCTTTCCGGAAGATTTACCAGGTATGCCACCCGATCGTGACATTGAGTTCCGTATTGATCTCTTACCTGGCACTGCACCTATATTCAAAAGACCCTATAGGTTGGATGTTAAGGATTTAAGTGAACTAAAGAAACAAATAGAAGAGCTATTAGGAAAAGGATATATCCGTCCTAGCTCATCACCTTGGGGAGCCCCTGTCATCTTCGTTGATAAAAAGGATGGCACTAGAAGGATGTGTGTTGATTATAGAGCTCTCAACGATGCAACCATCAAGAACAAATACCCACTACCCAGAATAGAAGATCTGTTTGATCAGATGAGAGGTGCTAAAGTATTCTCCAAGATTGACCTACGGTCAGGATACCATCAGTTGAGAATTCGACCAGAAGACATCCCCAAAACAGCGTTCACCTCCAGATATGGGTTATTTGAGTACACAGTGATGTCGTTTGGATTGACCAATGCCCCGGCGTACTTCATGTACTTGATGAACAAGGTGTTCATGGAATATCTTGATAAGTTTGTAGTGGTGTTCATCGACAATATATTGGTGTTTTCTCGGAATGAAGAAGAACATGAAGAACATCTGAGATTGGTGCTACAGAAACTCCGAGAGAATCAGTTGTATGCCAAGCTCAGTAAGTGTGATTTTTGGTTGAAGGAAGTTTCTTTCCTTGGTCATGTCATTACCGATGGAGGAATAGCAGTTGATCCCAGCAAGGTTCAGGATGTGTTGAATTGGAAGCCACCTATGAATGTGTCCGAGATCAGGAGTTTCCTTGGTTTGGCAGGATATTACCGCAGATTCATTGAAGGATTCTCCAAGATTGTGAAACCGCTCACCTCGTTGTTAGAAAAGGAACGAGAGTTCAAATGGGATGAAGCTTGTCAGAATTGTTTTGAAGAGCTGAAGAAAAGGTTAACCACGGCCCCCGTGTTGATAATGCCAGATATACACAAAGGGTTCGATGTCTATTGTGACGCTTCACGTCTCGGTCTTGGTTGTGTGTTAATGCAAGAAGGCAGAGTGGTAGCTTATGCATCAAGGCAACTGAGGAAGCATGAGCAGAACTATCCAACTCATGATTTAGAGCTAGCCGCTGTCGTGCACGCACTGAAGATTTGGAGACACTATATGATTGGAAACAAGTGCCAAATTTTCACAGATCACAAAAGCTTGAAATATATCTTCACTCAGAGGGATCTCAATCTCAGACAACGTAGATGGTTGGAATTGATAAAGGATTATGACTTGGATATTCAGTATCATCCTGGCAAGGCTAACGTCGTAGCAGATGCTTTGAGTCGGAAGAGCCAAGCTAACATGGCTATAGCTCGACTAATGCCTCAAGAATTGTGTTGGGAAATGGAACGACTCAATCTCGGGATTCTTTATAACTCAGAAGCTATGACAATGGAGATTGAACCTACTCTTGAGCAGGAAATCAGACAAGGTCAGTTGACTGATGCTAAGATCAAAGAGATCAAGACTCTGATTGGTTTAGGAAAAACCACGGATTTCACCGAAGATGAACAAGGCACTGTTTGGTTCAGGAAAAGGATCTGTGTACCAGATATCGATCGTCTTCGTGAGCTCATATTGAAGGAAGCACATGACTCCGTATATTCTATTCACCCCGGCAGTACCAAGATGTACCAAGATTTAAAGGAGAAATATTGGTGGTATGGTCTTAAGAGAGACGTGGCAACTCACGTAGCTTTGTGTGATGTATGTCAAAGAGTGAAAGCAGAACATCAAAGGCCAGCAGGTTTGCTTCAGCCATTGAAAATACCCGAGTGGAAATGGGAAGAAATTGGTATGGACTTTATCGTAGGATTGCCTCGCACTCGGGATGGTTATGATTCTATATGGGTCATTGTGGACAGATTGACTAAAGTTGCTCATTTCATTCCAGTTAAAACTACATATTCAGGAGCCAAGTTAGCAGAGCTGTATATGTCTCGAATTGTGTGTTTACACGGAGTACCAAGGAAGATAGTGTCTGATCGAGGTACCCAGTTCACATCTCGTTTTTGGCAGAAACTGCATGAGTCAATGGACACCAAGCTTAATTTCAGTTCAGCGTATCATCCACAAACAGATGGACAAACTGAGAGGACAAATCAAATCTTAGAGGATATGCTTAGAGCTTGTGCCTTAAAGCATGGAGGCAGTTGGGATAAGAGTTTGCCGTACGCAGAATTCTCTTATAACAACAGCTATCAAGCTAGTCTCAAGATGGCTCCATTTGAAGCTCTGTATGGAAGAAAGTGTAGAACACCGTTGTACTGGAGTCGGACAGGAGAAAGTCAGGTTTTCTGACGAGGATCCGAATTAGGGGTGCCCAATCCAACCTCTTAACCCAGGGGCTCACGATAATCCACCCCTCAAAAAACAAAAATCAGAGACCCAAAGCAAGGCGAACATCCCGTACCCCGACTACTTGGACCGCCCGGGTGGTTCCCCGATTCGCCCGAGAGGTTTTCCGCTCCCGAGTGGCCTCCCGGTTCGCCCGAGGGGTTCTCCGCTCCCGAGTGGTTTCCGACGCCCCGGGTGGAACTACCTGGCCGCGCCCCGGCCCATCCAGCGCCGTACCCACTTGGTACCCGCTGTGTCAGACCAGGATGGGCGTCCGTCCTTCGCCACGGCAGCCACAGTGGCGCCCGTCTCGTCCGAACAGGAGCGCTACAGTCCGGGGAAGGATGCATGCGCTACACCCGGCACTCCAGTACCATTCCAGGCGCCCCCGGACGACATCTGGAACCCGAGCAGGACACCTGGAGCACCGAAGGACCTCGGGCAAGTCAACCACGACCCGGAACTACCCGGGAGCTTACCCGAGAAGGCATCGGCGTCAACCACCCAGGATGTACGATCCCGGGTCCGGCGGGGCGCCCACTCCGTCAACACCTGCTCCCCGTACGGCTCGGCAGACGACACCGGACGAAGCTCTCGGGAGCAGTAACTCCCGTTGTAATTTTCTCCTTTCTTACCTCCCGCTCCCTTCTCTCCTTGAAGCTATAAAAGGGGACGAGGGGACGTCAGCGCGGGGCAATTGGAACACCGGTCGAACACTCGATCACAACACACACCACACGCTCGTTCGCATCACTCAGGGACTTGGGACCCTCTCCCTCTCCCAACTAGTTTGTACACCCCTACTACAGACTTGGACTTGAGAACACCGGCTCTCACTGGACGTAGGGTATTACTCTCCGGAGGCCCGAACCAGTATAAACCCCCTGTCTCTCGAGTCACCATCCGGATCCTGACACGCGATCGTAGGAAATTTACTTGTTGGCGGTAGAGAACCCCGACATTTTCGGACCCGAAATTCTGCAAGAAGCCGAAAGACAAGTCCAGATAATCAGGGATAATCTCAGAACTGCTCAGTCACGACAGAAGAGTTATGCCGATACTCGGAGAAGAGAATTGACGTTTGAAGTTGGAGATTATGTATATCTCAAGGTGTCACCTATCAGAGGTCTCCGCAGATTCAAAGTCAAAGGGAAGTTGTCACCTCGCTATATTGGTCCTTTTCAGATCTTGGAAAGGAAAGGTGAAGTGGCATATCAGTTGGAGTTACCCGAGCGACTGTCGGATGTTCACGATGTGTTTCACATTTCTCAGTTGAAAAAGTGCTTGAGAGTACCCGAAGAGCAACTACCACTTGAAGAGCTTAATGTGCAAGATGATTTGACTTATTCAGAACACCCGGTCAAGATCTTGGAAACATCAGAAATAGTTACAAGGAACAAAGTCATCAAAATGTGCAAAGTACAGTGGAGTCATCATTCGGAAGATGAAGCTACTTGGGAACGAGAAGACGAGCTCATTTCAGACTTCCCGCAGTTGTATCCAAATCTATCCGAATCTCGAGGACGAGATTCTCTTTAAGGGGGGTAGGATTTGTAACACCCAAATTCCATCATGTAACAAATTATAGAAACTTTGTTTAGGTTGATCTTAGGTTTAATGAATTTATTTTCCTTTATTTAATTTGTGGCCTTAATTACTTGAACATTAAATAATTAATTTTAGTTCAATAAGTGTTTGTTGCATATCATGCCATGCATTTGTTTTTGTTTGCTTGAGTGATCTCAAAATCCTCTCAAATTCAAATTCCACTCAAATATCTCTCAAATTCATCCAAATCCAAATTCAAACAAAAACCAAACTCAATCCCTTTTCCCTCCTCTTCCTTTCATCCTTTTAGCCCGGCCCAATCTCCTTCTTCTTCTTCTTTTCCTTTCCCCGCCGGCCAACGGCCCAACCCGGCCCACTCGGCCTTTCTCTTCTCTCACGCCCGCGCTCTTCCTTCTTTTCTTGCTGACCGCCGGGACCCGCCTGTCGGCGCCTTCGCCTTCCTCCAGCGCTCGCCCGACCGAGTCGCCATCCACTGCGCGCGCGCCCGCGATCTCCGCCCCACGTCCGCGCGCCCGCGTCTCCCTCCCCCTCTTCAAGCTCCTTCACTGCGCCATCAACCCGACATCACTCCCCTTCCCTCGGCCCTCTCTCCCTTTCCTCCCTCGCAACGGCCGAGAGCCTTCAAGGCCTTCAATGGCCGTAAACACCGCGCCCGCTCTCGGATTCCCTACACACCGAGCCCCCTCCGCTCCTCCTCGGCCCACTATAAGATACCCCGAGCATCTCTCCTCGCGCACGAACACACTCCACACCTCAAACCCACCTCTCCTGTGCGCCGAATTGCTCGCCGGAGCTCGTCAGTGCCGCCGCCGTGAGGTAATCACCGCCGCCGCCTCGGTCCTCTCTGTCCGAGCCCCCTTTGACCATCTCCATCGTGTTCGCTCACTCACAGGAAGCTCCGGAGCCGTTTCCCGACGTCCAGGAGCCGCCACCGACGCCGGAACATCCTCCTCGCCGTACACCGAAGCTCGCCGCCGCCTCCTTACGCCGACGAGCACCTTCCGTCCCCCAATCGGCCCATCAAATCCCTCTGGTGAGCTCGCCATTCCCTGCTGAACACCCCCCTGCCATTTGTTTACCTCCTCTTGCACCGTAGCGCTCAACCGAGCCGTCGCCGGCGAGTTCCCGCCGTGGACGCGGCGGCGCCGCCGAGTCCAATGGTCGCCGGCGCCCCTTTCTTTTTCTAGCCGTCCGATCTGATATCAAGGGACCGGATCGCCCCGAGCGTACCGGTCAACTGGGGTCAAACCCGCCGGTCGCCGGTCTTTTTGCTAAAGAGACCCTGATCTTTCTGTTATTCAACCCGCGGTCCAACTGCAGTACAAAATATTCATACATATGCCCTTATCATTTCTGTTTAGGCCCCTGATCTTTTGAATATTCCAGCCCGCCGTCCTTTACTCGGTTATATCACTTGCTAGCCCCTGAGATCTATGTTTATTTATGTTTGTGCCCTCGGTTTTTATCAAAACAGTACGCAGACTTTAGTTTTAATTGCATATAGGTCCCTGCAACCTTGTAACTAGCGTAGTTTCGTCGTTTTAAATCCGTTTTGGGCGATTTTCGCGTCTACGCGATCGTCTTTGCATGCTCTTTAGTTTAAGGTGCTTGTTCTGTACTTTTAGTACTGTTTGGTGTACTGTTTTTATTTATTTTGTTGTATGTCTTGTGTGATCGTGTAGAGAACGTGCCGTTCGAGGAAGATCAGGAGCAGCAGCTGTTTGAAGAGGACCAACAGCAGTTTGTTGAGGAAGGCAAGTGGCCTCCCTCTACACGAACATTCTTTTTGTCCCAATTACATTCATGAAATTCACTTTTACTTTACTGTTATGCATTAATTTTGACGGGTTATCCTATTAGGACATGACTAGATCTTTTTACCTTGAACCTTGAATCACCTGGTTACATCATGGGTAGAAATGCTTAGCTTGCTTAAACTTGGGATGGTTCTGTTACCTTTTATGCAATGTTAATCATGATTTAATTATGTTATTATATTCTTGCTTAATTACAAGATCATCATGATTAATTGGAACATGGAGAACCACCCAAGAAAACAGTGCAACCACAGTTTCACATGGCTCTGACTTAGCTAATTAATTGGACTTGGGGTTGGCTAGTGGTCTTACCGTAAGGGCAAGGAGGGGGCCGGTGAGGGGTCATAGCTCGGTCCTTTTTGTAGGAGTAGTCTTTGCTAAGGTACGTCCTCTCTTGGGAGGGCTGTGGACCTCACCGCTGCCGAAACTCTAGCGGGCTGCTAGTTTAACTTTGGGTCTTTGTAAAGGCTTCGTAGTGAACCCTCGCCACTCACCAAAGGAAGTGTTTAAGGGCCTTGCAAACCCGGGCGACAAGGGGAACACGAGCTGTGGGTAAAGTGTACAACCTCTGCAGAGTGTAAAACTGATATATCAGCCGTGCCCACGGTTAAGGGCGGCTTGGACCCTCACATGATAATTGAACTTTAACTTGATCTTAACTTGTGGTTCTTGGTCTCTTGGTGGAATAATTTTGGGTTATCCTGCTTAATTTTGGGATGGTATAAACTTACATCTAGTAATTAGGTGCTTGCTAATAAAACTTGATCAACTAAAAGTGCTAACCGCATGAGCCTGAACCCCCTTTGATGGCCTTGCATATTCCCCCACTTGTTGAGTACCAACCATAAGTGTACTCACCCTTGCTAAACAACTGCTGTTCAGAAGATAACAATGATGTGGAGTACTTCAGCGACTTTGATGAGTTCTAGGCGCGTCAACCAGTCAAGTGCCTGTGGATGAAGTCAAGGAGCTGTTTTATCGTTTAGGATGTCGGTGAACGTTTAAGACCTTCGTGTCTATTTACGATGAGTGTAATAAAATTATGTACTCTCTTTTATACGCTTTTGAACATTGTCTTTTGATATATTCACTGATGACGTCAACATATGTGTGATGAACGGATCCTGGCACACATATGCGATGCATTCGATTTTGTCCTTAAAATCGGGTGTGACACTCTCCCCCATGGCGATTTGAAGTTCCCAAGCAAGAGAAGGTCGGCCCCTTTGATTCTTGAGGTGACATTGGAGGTCTAGGTCGGTTTCACCGGATTAGAAACCGCTTTGGATTCAAAGCTCATGCGGCCTAGGTATTCCGAGGTATAAAATCTTCCCATCACCCGATCTATCTCCTCGGTGAATATCTATCAAAACCCTTCAAGGAATCATCTCCTAGTATGCCCAGGAAGCCTCTCTGTGAATGGATTTGAATTTGGTGGGCTGCATTTTGAGGATGGGCGATTTAGGGTTCCACTGCCCAGGAACCGGTTTCACCGGTTTATGAAACCGGTTTCACCGGTTTGTACTGGTCAGCCCCAAATAATCCATCTTGAACGTGTAGTTTTTACCATTAAGTTTGTAGGATTTTATTCATGGATATATTCTGTTGTTCCTACACTTTTAGCCATTCACTTTGCTCAGCTAGAATTTTCTGTGAACTACCCATGCTTGGACTGTTGGTCATGGAATATATCATTTTGACATGGATTTAAATTATCTTGATCAATTCTTTCAATTCCATCATTTATCCATGACCAAGAACCTGATCTTGTGCTCTGGGCAAAACCAGTTTCACCGGTTTGGAAAACCGGTTTCACCGGTTCTGCACAGAGCTGCTGCCAACTGATCTAAATTTTCCATCTTGTGATCTTTTTATCTTCAAATCAGTCCTGTGTCCTGATCTTAGTGTTCACATCCTTTTTGACCAGAAAATTCTCACTTACGAGCGGAGAAAGAAGGAGATGGCCGATGAACAAGGTGGTTCTGGTTTTGGGGGGTTCATTGATGATGATCCTCCTAGGCGCAATCTGAGGCCTAGGAAGAAGAGAGCAGCCTCGAGAGACATTGATGATGTTCATGAGGAGGCTCTTGACACTTCAAGTGATGATGATGAGGCTAGTGATGAGAACTATCGAGTTGAGCCTCGACATGGCAAAGGAGTGGCTGTTGAGAGCAGCGAAGAAGAAGAAGAGGGTGGTGGAGGTGCTGGTGTTGATGAAGAAGAAGAAGGTGCTGCTGGTGAGGAAGAAGAAGAGGAAGAGGAAGATGATGATGTGACAATGCCTGAAATCAGAAAGCCTGTTGCTCCAAGAAGAGGAGAAAATTATCTTCTAGGTGGCATGACTGATGTGGCTAGGCAAAAGAGGAGAGAAAATTATATTGGCACTCCTAAGACAGCCACGGACTACAGGTTTCACACTTTATTCCATCAGAATTACTATTCTAGTGCTATCATTGGAAAGAAAGGTCACATTGAAGCCGAGTCAAAGTGGATTGACTGGGATTACATGGCAAGGTACAATGATCCTATATTCAATGAGATTTTAGAGGTGGTTGCCAACACTAGAATAAAAAGAATTATGAGCTTCAAGTGCTCTTGGAATAAAGAAATCATTGCTCAGTTCTATGCCACTTTGTATGTTGAGGAGGGAGTTAGTGTAAGAAGGATGCACTGGATGACAGAAGGAAGGCCTTATAGTATATCATTTACTTCCTTCTCTAGAAGGTTTGGACTTGGAGAAGAAGATGCATCCTTTCCCAAGTTACATAGAGCCGATGGTCCAATGCCCCCTAAGAACATGAAGTTTATGTATCCAAGGACCGAGCAAGGTAACTTTGGGAAGGTAAAGGGTCTCTACACCTATTATCTCATCTTGAACAATTTGTTTAGGGTAACCCTTACACCTAGAGGAGGTAATCAAACTGATGTGTCCAACTATGCTCGTGACTTGCTTGCTGCCATGAGACCTCCTGGAGTCAACTTTAGCATTGGGGAGTATCTATGGGAGGAGATCAGGATTATTTCAGAAAGTCCCCAAAGGCTTTGTGGTTTTGCTCCGTATGTAATGTATTTGATTGAAAAAACCACCAAAAGGCAATTTTTGAAGGACACAAAGCATGAAGCATTGAGGTTAAAGCCATCTAAGAAGATCAGGGTTCCATCTCCAAATAGATATGGGGTAGGAGAGGCCGATCCGCAGCAGCAGCAGGAGCAGCCTGCTGGACAGCCAGAAACCGGTTTTACCGGTTCTGGAAACCGGTTTCACCGGTTTGAGGCTGACCAGCAGCAATCAACTTCATATCGGCCAAGTGAGAAGCCTTCATCTCCCATTCGTCGAATCTTGAGCTTTCTCACTGGTATATGCAAAAGTCAGAGGGACATAATGGTTGAACAGCAGAGGCAAAGGGTGGCCAACAAGAGAATAAATGATTCAATCAAGTTGATGCACAATTCTATGAACTTGCAGCCACCAAGGTCTCCACCCTCTCCAGCACCTGTTGAAGAAGAAATTCCTTCTGTTGAGGACTTAGTGGCCAACTATCAGTCACAGACATACTTTGAGCCACTTCAGCACCATTTTGGATATGGTGCATATCAGCCACCTCCACCTCCACCTGCACCTGGCATGACCGGAATGGACTTCCCTGGAGCGTCATCGTCTGCAGCACCACCTCCTCCTCCTACATATGGTGACGATCTTGCTTCTAGGGCAACAACAGCTCTCTTTGGTCCTCCTACTGGTCCTTCTTCTGGTATTTGACTTGATCTACATCTTTCAGCTCTTAGTTTCTGTTCTTCCATCTAATTCTTCTCTTTTTAGGAACTCCGTTTTGGCAAGAACAATCTCCAAGCCACAACAGTGATGGCCAATGATGGATTGACAAGTGTGGGCAGCACTGCTCTTCTTATGGCCCTTATTGGATGATTAATGACAAAGGGAGAGAAGAGCAAGGATTAAAGCTTAGATTTTTGAGTTTAGTGTGCTGTCTCTGGACAAAGCGGTTTTTCGGTTTTGTAAACCGGTAAAACCGGTTTCTGCTGTGTTGCAGAAACTTGGATGTAATAATTCAAATCTATCGAACCTTTATCTTTTGTGGATTTGAGGAACTTGATTGAGTGCTACTGTGTGTAATGAACCTGTATTTCATTTAAGTTATCCTTTGCTAGTGTGATATGCATGTTTGAGTGATGAATGTTTTTGTTTGTGTGTTGACTGGGTAGAACCGGTTCAACCGGTTTTGCAAACCGGTGAAACCGGTTTTGGTCTGGGCAGTGCACAAACATCTTCTTTGAATTCTGTGATATGCATGTCATATTTTATTTCAAATCATGTTATTGTTTATATCAATTTTGT
Source organism: Alloteropsis semialata (assembly GCA_004135705.1). NCBI lineage: Eukaryota > Viridiplantae > Streptophyta > Magnoliopsida > Poales > Poaceae > Alloteropsis > Alloteropsis semialata. Next base: position 23,937,631 of record CM014272.1, read on the forward strand.
ATTGGATCCATGATGCTTAGAAATAGAGGGAGCTCCCAAGTTTTTTTCTCTTATATGTGCATTTGGCATGTGAGGCCAAATTTTTGAAATTACATTCAAAGCACACATTAAGGGGGAGCTCACAACTGATCTAAGAATTCTTTAATAACTATTTAATTTTGTCTGTAAGCTTTAATCGAGTTGTCATCAATCACCAAAAAGGGGGAGATTGAAAGTGCATCTAGGCCCTCAAGTGGATTTTGGTGAATTGAGTGACAAAACGATTAAAGGACTAACTTGTTTGTTTAAGTGCATGAGCAGGGATCTATTCTTATAGTTCATTCACAGTTTATATGCTCATGATATATATGTGTTTATTAATCAAAGCAAGCAAGTATGATCCCATGATTTCTAGAATGTTGAAAATGGCATGTCATTGGTATTCATGATGGAGACATAGTTCTATGATTTATATATGGTCTCTAATTGCTTAAGATGGACAGTCATTAAAATATTGGGATGATAGTTTCAAAGAAGTATGCTTGGATCATTATTGGTCTCATGCCAAGGATGTTTTTGGACAAGGCATGAGACACTATCACTATGATGAAGATAGATATTCATGGATCAAGTGAGAAAAGAAGAATTATTGCATAAGATTGGATATTGCAATAAGATTGGATAGTGCAAGACTTCATGCATGTATGATAAAAATGACATGAGCATATGTGTTACATATTGGTCTTCAATTGGAAGCTTGCATTATGTGAGATATTCTTTGTCAATCAAGAACAAGCATTTGAAGATTCTTTCAAGTGGAATTCATTCAAAGGCAAAGCAAAGTCAACTTGATGATACAAGGGTAAGTGATGAAGAAGCAAATCGAGATGACTAGAGCGAGGGACTAAGCAAGCTAAGGTGCAAATTGCTAGGGTGAAGCATCTAGTATCCGGGGTGTGTTCGAAGTATCATATCCAAGTCTCATCAAGAAAAGCAATGCAATGCATATATATGTTATGATTGATAAAGAGGGTGACCTAAGGATTAAAGTGAACTCAAATATAAGTTATGGAAAATCCTAAGTCACTAGCTCAAGGTGGATATGCTCAGTTGAAGATACAATGTTGAAAGCCCTCAAAGAAGTGATTGATCAAGTATTGGCATGATCATTGACATACAAGCTCAAGTAGTTGAATTATGATCTATCTTACGTCTTGAGTATAGGTATGCCGTACTATCAAGAGGGATGCAACATTGGTTGAATGACAATCTCCAAAAGTGCTCAAGTGAACCCTTGTGAGTTTAACCATGAGAGATCCTAACTTAGTGGGGGTTCCCTGGGTAAACCGGTTTTACCGGTTTTGGGAACCGGTTAAACCGGTTTATGTGGCCTGAGCGTCTAACGGCTAGTTTGTTTGAAATCCGGTGAAACCGGTTTTGGTAACCGGTGAAACCGGTTTTTTCTGACAGAAAAACGGCTAGTTTTTGGTGGGATGGCTATTTATACCCATGAGCTCCTCATTGAGGGGCTGCTGGTTCTTTGGCGTCCCTTGCATATTCCTGAGGCCAGCTGAGCTCTCCCCAACCTCTCTTTGTGAGATTTGAGCTATCCTTGTGAGATTCTTGAGTTGGGTTGAGAGAGTGACTTGTGTGTGAGCATTGGAGAGCAATCCATTCCTTGAGCACTTGTGGTTTCGTCGATCAGCTGTTGAAGCATTTGTTACTCTTGGAGGTTCTTCCTCCTAGACGGCTAGGCGTCGCCCGGTGAGCTACCAAGTTGTGTGGTGAGCCACGGGATCGTTTGTGAAGGTTTCACCTCGCCTCCGCAAGGGAAGAGGTCACTTAGTGGAAGGAGGAGATAGCTTGACCTTGGGTGGTCGTATAAGCTTCCTCAACGGAGAGTAGGATTCACCGTGCCGTGGTGGCTGCTTGGTGCGAGCGGTGAATCCGAACTTCGGGAGAAAAATCTCTTGTCTCTTGGTTTGAGCTCTTTCCTCAATTTGTCTTTTCTAGCATATTACTTGTGCTTCCGCTTCGATCTACTTTGGTGTGCTTGAGCTGTGTGCAGAAGCTTCATTGGAACACTTGGAAACATCCCTGGAAGCTTCACACCATTTGTGGTTTGTGCTAGAATTCGTAGAGGGGCAATTTACATTTGTTAGTGCAATCTGTGTAGAACCGGTTTTACCGGTTTGCCAAACCGGTAATACCGGTTTTGGTGCTGACAGTTGGAATTAGTTTTCGTAATTTGCAGATTCGCCTATTCACCCCCCCCTCTAGTCGACATCAAGGTCCTTTCAAGACTCAGACTCCGAGTCTGCCTCAGGAGACGGTGCTGGAGCCTGCCTCCCTCGCCCCCTGCCTCCACCCTGTCTCCCCCGACCCCTGCCTCCACCCTTCCCCCGACCCCTACCTCCACCCGTCCCCCTGCTGGACCCCTCACCGGCAGAGGACCCTCCACCTGCACCGGGAAGCCGTCTCAAAATCCCCGCTAACGACTTGGTGACACCGCCCACCATCTGCAATTACAAAGAGAAAATCAATCAGTACAGATAAACAAAATGTACTTAGAAATAAATGCAATTGAACAAATCATAAATTGGAAATAACATGGTATTGCAAATAATAAATGCGGAACATACATGTATTAGAAATAATCATCGTGGTTGGGATTCACTGGATCATAAGTCTCATCATCACTATCACGGTTGTCAAAATTTTCATACTCATTCTCCTACGGAGGAATGTCCTCATCACTGTCATCGCCTAACTGTAATCGCTCTAGTAACTCTAAGTCCTTCACACCACATACCTCATCTCCAGCGTCCTCTTCATTGTCTACTTCCATTTGGATCGCTTCGGTTAAGTCTATCTCAAAATTCCCTTCTAGCCCATCTTCTTGGAAAAACTCCCCGACATATGTATTTGGGTCAATGTTGTAATCTTCATTGTTTGGAACAGATATTTTACCGTGTGGCGATACCTTGTACACAACATCCCACCCCCGAAGGCGTGGGTCGGTTTTACATGGGTACGAGAGATAGTAAACTTGTGTTGCCTGTTGAGCCACAATATATACGTCATCTCCTGGCAAGACGGTTGATTGTCGAATTTCGACTAGCCCAAGATTTGGAGTTCGTCTCACTACTTTGGGATCAAACCAATGGCATTTGAATATGACTGGATTCAGAGGTTTGGATCCATGAAAAATGAGTTCGTATATTTCTTCAATTTTTCCATAGTACTCGACCCCATCAATGCCCGGCGTAAAAACTCCTGAATTTGTGGTTCTTCGGTTCGGCCGATTCTTCTCGTGGCGTGTTGTGTGAAAGCGATATCCATTCACATCATAAGCATTAAATGTTCTCACCCTATAGCCACAACCATCGGCAGCCTGTCTCAACTCGGCACTCATAGACGCATCAGTTTGCCCCTGCAAGTTCATGGATGATAGTTCGTTATATTATTCGCTACGATGAAAAACCCACGAAGTAATTGGGTTAGTACCTTATGTTTGAACCACGAAATGAAATCGGGTTTTTGTCCACCCGCGCCATCTCTAAGAAGGGTCTCGCTTTCCTGCGGGGTAGGTTGTCTTGAACGACGCCAGAATAGACGATGAAATTCCCTATATCAACAACAAACACAAGGTGTTGGATGTAGAATTGTGAGTTAAAAGACTGAGGTAGTTGAGGAGTACGTACCGCAAGTACGGCTCCACCTCATCAAGGTTGGTCAACACATAAAGCATGATAGTGCGCCACTCTTCATGCCTCAAGGTTTTGTATGACCCTTCACTTGCACTTCCGAGTTGCCCTCTGAAAAGGCTGAGGTTCGATTCATCTTCACGAGCATTGTAACGAGGGGGTGGATTATGCACGTTTGGAAGGTTGTCAAGATAGTATTTTGTTGTGAAGTTTGAAACCTCCTCCAGAATGTATGCCTCAGCAATGGAAGCTTCAATTTTGCATTTATTTTTGCATTTGGTTCGAAGAACCTTCTGACATCTCTCAATTGCATAGCACCAACGGGACTGCACAGGCCCCCCCATTCGTGCCTCATACGGGAGGTGCAGAATCAAATGCTGCATTGGATTGAAAAAACCGGGTGGAAAGATCTTCTCCAACTTACAGAGCAACACAGGTGCCATTCTTTCCGTTTCTTCAATCACGGACCGAGATATTTCCTTAGCACAAAGCTGGCGAAAGAAGAAGCTCAACTCAGCCAGCACTTGCCAGACATGATCAGGGACATATCCTCGAACCATCACCGGAAGAAGTCGCTCTAGCCATATGTGATAGTCATGACTCTTGAGCCCGTTGATTCGCATAGTAGATAAGTTCACTCCCCTCTTTAGATTCGTTGCATAGCCATCGGGAAACATTAACGTTTGAAACCATTCTAGAACTTCCCTCCTTTGAGGCCTCGACAGGACGAAATCGGCCTTAGGCTTTCTCCATGACTTGCCGTCTTTGGGAGGCGGTATGTCTAGCTTTGGCCTATCGCATAACCTCGCCTGATCCACTCTAGCCTTAACATTGTCCTTTGTCTTATCAACCATGTCCATGATTGTACCAAAAAGTGCCTCACCGAGATTCTTTTCTGTGTGCATCATATCAATGTTATGTGGCAGAAGAAGGTCTTCCATATAGGGAAGCCTCCACAAGCCCAACTTATGAGTCCAGGCATGTTGCTCACCATATCCGACAAAACCACCTTCTTCATTGACCACGAGAGCATCTAGCTGAGCACGAACATCCACACCTGTCAACATTGCTGGTGGAGGGTCTTTAACAACGACGCCTTTCGTAAAGTTCTTGGTGTCTCGTCTGAATGGATGGTCAAGAGGGAGAAACTGTCGATGTTTGTCAAAACACAAATACTTGCCACCTTTCACCAACCAAATGAACTTCAGAGCTGCCTTGCATATTGGACATGGGAACTTGCCATGAACACACCACCCACAGAACAACGCATACGCCGGCAAGTCATGCAGAGAGTAGTGGAACCAAACATACATTTTGAAGTTTGTCTTTGTAGCTCGGTCGTATGTCCATACCCCTTCCTCCCAAGCATGGAACAAATCATCAATCAGAGGCTCCATATACACACTCATATTTTTTCCCGGGTACCCCGGAATTATCAACGACAAGAATATGTTCTGTCGTTGAAAGAGCACACCGGGGGGGAGATTGAGGGGGATAACGAACATGGGCCAACAAGTGTACGGTGCAGCCGTCATTCCGTAAGGATTGAACCCATCTGTTGCCAGCGCAACACGGACATTACGAGCCTCTATAGCTTTGTCACTATGAATTGAATCGAAGTTAGTCCATGAGTCACCATCGGATGGATGTACCAGTTTCTCAGGATTGTATCGACGGCCTTGCTTGTGCCGTGTCATCTGTTTCGCGGATTCCTCTGTCATGAAGAGTCGTTGGATTCTCGGTATGAAGGGAAGGTACCGTAGGATTTTCACGGGGATTGTGAGCTGCCTCTTAGTACCATCACCTGACTCTACCTCCAAATACCTAGAGGAACCACACTTTGAACAGTACTTTGCTTCCGCATTTTCTTTTCTAAATAACAAGCATCCATTCGGACAAGTGTGTATCTGCTCATATGGCATCTTAAGTGCACGAAGGAGCTTCTGTGCCTCGTACAAGCTCTTTGGCAGAATGTGACCCACCGGAAGCAGGCTGCCAACAACAGTCACCATTGAATCGAAAGCGTCTCGACTCAGGCCAAACTGAGATTTTACGGCCATGAGGCGCGCAACGGCATCCAGTTGAGAAACTTTGGTATGCCCGTGAAGGGGTTGCTGTGCTGCATCCATCATCTGGTAATACGCCTTTGCGGTGGGCTCTGGCTCCTCCTCCCTAGGTGCATCATCGAAGTGTGCTTCATGATATTCATCCAACATGTCCGCTACCCCGGCATCAGCATCATAATTCTCGATGCGTTGTCTCACGACCTCGCCTCGTACACGATCGTTTTCACCATGGTAGATCCACCTGGTATAGTTTGCCGTGAATCCAAACTTGCAAAGATGTTT
>CM014272.1:23944664-23968982 GCA_004135705.1 Alloteropsis semialata
ATGGCTAAGTATGGGCACGGCCGCGCGCTTTGGTACCGGGTGATGTCACCACCCGGCCTTTGGTACCGGGTGGTGACATCACCCGGTACCAAAGGGTGTTTTGCGCGCCAAACTGAAACCCTAAGGTACCGGGTGGTGTCCCAACCCGGTACCAAAGGGCCCCCAATTCAGTTTCCCGCTCTTCTTCTTCCTTTTTAGTATATACTCTTTTTTCCTTTTTTCTTTTTAGTTTTTATTATTTCACATATCTACTATTTGCATAATTCTTTATTCCTTTCTATCTTTTTAGTATATAATCTTTCTTCCTTTTTATCTTTTTAGTATACTATTTAGTATTTATAATTTATCTATTTAGTATATACTATTTAGTATTTCAAATTTAACTTGTTAGTATGTATTATTTGACATATATATTATTTAGTATTTTCAATTAATTCTTTTATATTTAATATTTGAAATTTAAATCTTTAGTATGTATGTTTGGCATATCTACTCTTTCTTCCTAAATTGCTTTTTGTTTATCTTTGGTATATTATTTTCTTATAATAATCTATGAATTTCCTTTACATGAAATAACAAAGTATACATCAACTAACAGTATTAATTTTCTTATAATGATATATGAAATAATATAAATCTAGATTCATATTTCTATATATATTTTATTTGGTATTAGTAATGTATATTAACTCCTTTGATATTAGTAATATATATTAACTCTTTCACTATTCTAGATTCATATTACTATTTAGTAATATATATTAACTCCTTTACTATTCTAGATTCATATTACTATTTAGTAATATATAATAACTCCTTTACATTACATACCATAACGCTTCAACATGATTAGAATTACATAGCATCATCATGCTTCAACATAAGTACAACATTATGCTTGAACAACAATAATCAGAGTCCCTGCATGCCATGCTTCTTCATGAGATAGAAAGGATAGTTTATATCGATAATCTCGATGCCTAGGAACCTGTCGACATAATCAAGTGCATATATGTATACACTATCCTGTGCCTTGTAACGTGAATCCAAGACCTCTCCATAAATTGTGATCTTAGCAACATTAGCATGACTCAATGTTATATTAGCTTGGAAACCACCATTAACTCGATAAACCCCTGGCGTCGTGTGTGCATACCCTAAGTTTCCAAGGACTTGATAAAGGACTGCACGTAGACCAGAACACGCATGCATGAATCCACAGTAGTAGTCATCCTACAATAAGATTAATAAAACATATTGTTACAGATAAAGATAGTAAAACTTTAATATAATTACACAACTGAAAATAAAACTAACTTACATAAATCGATTCATATGAAGGACTAATCCTTTTAGGCATCTGTGTCACATCTGGCTCACCCGCCTCGAGAGCTTTCAACTTGAAGTAGCTGTAGTCCGGGAAAACATGGCGAGTTTGACTTTCATTTGGGCTAATGGTTGCCTCACAGCATCACACGAGGCCACATGGTCTTGCTGCCACACGCCAGAATGAACGTGGATAATAACCATGTCACCAGGATTTGGGTCACGGGAGGCATTTTTTTGAACGCTAACGGAGATCATAACCCTACCAGTATTTTCGGTCACATTTTCTCTTAATACCAAAGGACTTGATTGACCGATGTTTGCACCATTTAGCCATGTAATTGGATTAATGATCTGCATTATTAATAATTTCTATTCTCAGTGACATAGTGATTACATTCAAATGCAACTTGCAGAGGATTATCTATATTACCATATTGTAGCGAAGTTGCTGAGGTGTGGGAATTGGGACATGATCAACTTGTTGTGTTGTCGACCATCCAGGCTCGTGAGCCTCTCGAATCGGGATGGTAGGTGGCATATTAGTAACATAGCCACCACGTCTAGCTGCCTGACGCTGTCTTGGCATGATACTAACCAAAATAAACCGTAATATATTACAAGTCAATTTAACAAAACTAGTAAATACTTATCAAGAAGCATAAGACAAAATCAAATTTGGTTAATCAAGAAGCATAAGAAACTATTCTAGAATCATATTACTATTTAGTAATATATATTAACTCCTTTACATTACATACCATAACGCTTTAACATAAGTACAACATTATGCTTGAACAGTAATAAATGTTTTCTTTACAAGAGTGCCTTCGTTATGATCGTTGCGATCGTAAGGAGCATCTTCATTAGCCAACAGGATGCTTGTGTCAACCTCCACACTGAACGGAGACACCTCGTCACACCTATTATAATCATCTTCATCGGTGACGTCCTCGACACCCACGATTTTTCTTTTTCCCGTGAGAACTATGTGCCGTTTTGGATAAAGTTCGGAGTTGTTTGTTTGCAGAGTCCCCGTCTTGGGTTTGGTAGACATGTCCTTCACATAAAATACTTGATGCACATCCTTGGCGAGCACGAATGGTTCATCTACATACCCAATTTTGTTGAGATCCACAGTTGTCATGCCGTAGCGGTCTATAGTAACACCTCCACTTGTAAGTTTCACCCATTTGCACCGAAAAAGTGGTATTTTCAAAGGTCCATAATCTAGTTCCCAGATCTCCTCTACCTGGCCATAATATGAGTCCCTGTTCCCTTTGTTGTCATAGGCATCTATACAGACACCACTATTTTGGTTGGTGCTTTTGTCGTCTTGGGCTCTCGTGTAAAATATATACCCATTTATGTCATAGCCTTGGAACGTCAAGAATGAGGATGATGGTCCCCTTGCCAAATACGCCAGCTGTGTATGTATTGTCTCGTTACCCATGAGCTTTTGTCACAACCAACCAGCGAAAGTTTCTATGTGATGGCGTGTAATCCACTTGTCAGACTTTCTTGGATTTTGGTAGCATATTATAGTCTTGTGCTCCTCGATGTAAGGAGCCACTATGGTTGATGACTGCAATACAGTGTAATGGGCTTTCATGAATAAATCATAGTCGCTACACCTTGTTTGTTTCCTTCCTAACGTGCCCTTTCCAAGTAGTCTCCCCTCATGGCGTGACTCCGGTATACCAATCGGTTTCAATTCGGGGATATAGTCAACACAAAACTCAATAACCTCCTCTGTTCTGTATCCCTTGGCGATGCATCCTTCTGGAAGAGAACGGTTACGAACATATTTCTTTAGAATAGCCATCAGTCTCTCAAAAGGATACATATTGTGTAGGAATACAGGACCAAGAATACCAATCTCTTTGACAACATGGACCAGGAGATGCGTCATAATATTAAAGAAAGACGGAGGAAATATCATTTCAAGGCTGACAAGGCTTTGGGCCACATCATCCTGCAGCTTTGCTAGATTACTGGGATCGATTGCCTTCTGGTCGATTGCATTGAGGAAGGCACATAACTTCATAATAGTTGTTCGGGCATTAACGGGTAGAATTCCCCTCAGCGCCACCGGAAGCAATTGTGTCAGCAGCACATAGCAGTTCTTCTCTTTCATATTTATCAGACTCTTTACATTCGATGAGTAGCCGGACGGGACCTTAATACTGTTCAAGCAATCAAACATGCTGGTCTTCTCCTCCTTGCTTAGAGTGTAGCTAGCAGGACGTAAGTTCCATCGCCCTTTCTCTCTTTTCTCAGGATGCAGGGGATCTCGTTGTTTCATACGTTTCAGGTCCTATCGTGCTTCAAGCATATCTTTTGACTTGTCGTAAGTACCAAGGAACTCTAGCACGTTTACGCAAAGATTTTTGGTTAGGTGCATCACATCAATTGCGTGGCGGACATCTAAGACCTCCCAATATGGTAGGTCCCAGAATATTGATTTTTTTTCCACATGGGTGCCTTTCCATTTTCACTTGCCGCTGGTTGGCTGCCAGGTCTCTTTCCAAAGACCACATTCACATCTTTTACCATAGCAAATACATATTTTCCATCCCGATGCCTTGGTTTGCTACGACTTTTTGCCTCAAAATGCTTTCCTTTCTTTCTTAGCGGATGTTTCTCAGAAAGGAATCGACGATGGCCCATATACACACATTTTCTACAATGTTTCAGGTAAATGCAATCGGTGTGTTCTAGGCAATGTGTGCATGCTTTGTATCCCTTGTTTGACTATCCCGACAGGTTACCAAGTGCAGGCCAATCATTGATGGTCATGAACAGTAATGCTCGTAGGTTAAATTCCTCTTGCTTGTGCTCATCCCACGCCTTTACACCATCTTTGCCCCACAACAACAAAAGGTCCTCAATCAGTGGCCTTAGATACACACCAATGTCGTTGCCAAGCTGCTTTGGCCCTTGGATTAGCACTGGCATCATAATGAACCTCCGCTTCATGCACATCATAATTTAGCATGCTCTCTGTTTCTGAACAAACGCTTCAGACATTGTATTATAGGGAAATACCACATCACCTTGGCAGGGACTCTCTTCTTGCTTCGTATGTTGTTTCGGGCAATATGTTGCCCTTTGGAAGCATCTTCTTTATCATTTTCAATATCTCTCCAAAACCTTTGTCAGACAAGCCATTAGTTGCCTTCCATTGCAACAGTTCCAGTGTAGTACCCAACTTTTTCTGGTCCTCTTTGCAATCTGGGTACAGTAATGTTTTGTGGTCCTCCAACAGACGCTTCATTTTCTCCTGCTCTTTCGCACTTTCACAGTCTTTCTCTTCATCACGGATTATGCCACCTAAGGCATCATCATCCTCATCTTCTGCAACTGCTTCACCCTCGCCCATTGCTGTATCATCTGCAAAGGCACCGTATTCTGCAAAGTCCGGGATGTTGTCCTCACCTTCTTCATCATCTTCTTCAAAGAATATCCCCGCTTCGCCGTGTTTGGTCCAACAGATATAGTTAGGCATGAAACCACTCCTAAGCAAGTGTGTGTGAACCACCTTCTTCGAGATGTGATAATCCTTCTCATTCTCACAGACCTTGCATGGACAACATATAAAACCCGAGGTCGAGTTAGCCTCTGCCGCATCGAGGAATTGATGAACGCCATTAATGAAGTCAGATGAGCGTCTATCCGCGTTGTACATCCATTGCTGATTCATCTATGTAAATATCATTTCAAATATGTAAATATCATTTTATGTATGTAAATATCATTCACAAAATACAACAAAAAATATGTAAATATCATTTGAAATATGAACATCATTTGAAGTCTCTAAATAGATGTAATTCTAAAGAGATGGTTTTGTTGTAATTCTAAAGAGATGGACGTAACAAGCTCTCGCTCAGAGCTAGCAGGATGGTGCTACAGTAACCAAGGGCACGATGGCCGACAACCACATTCCAAAATAATCAACGTCTTACTTTTGCTCATCTCAAAAAAAAATTAAAGGAGTGATTTGCCTCAGATATGTTGTCTTTCATTTGACCTTGAACTTGGAGCATAAGAAACATTATAGGTGGTAAAAAAAATTGGTTCATGGTAGGCATGGAACCATGAGACACACCCAGCCCAACCATCACAACCGATCCGTTGCTTGGGCATGGATGTGTCTCATGGTTTGATGACAACCATGAGAAGCATAACTATACAATACAAACTCAAGCTCAAGGTCATCATATGTTACCCAGCTAGAAAACTAGGTAAAATTTGATATCATCATAGGCATGTCTAGAGTTGAATTATTTTAGTTCAAGATATTGACAACCATGAGAAGTAAAATTGAATTTAAAATCTAACTAAATAAGAATATCATTTATAATCTCAAAAAATCCTAATAACCCTAAATATCAACGTCATTTGAAGCCTCTAAAAATATGTAATTCTAAATTTCGTAATAAGCCTAAATATGAATTTCATTTATAATCTCTAAAAATCCTAATAACCCTAAATATGAATATCATTTATAATATCTAAAAATTATAAAAATATGAAACATTTAAAGTTTCTACAAATAATCCAAAAATCTAAACAATGTCTAAAAATTTGTGCATCATCTCTACACATGCAACAACTAACTATATAGTGATTCTCTATTACAAATTCATAATAAAAATGAAGATTAAATCTAAAATCTCTTATTTCAATCCATTCCACAAAACACAAATTACTCAAAACATAGAGCATGAAATAGACCATACTAACCGTCAAAAGAGAGAGGATGAAGTTGCTAACCTTCTAGCGGACTTGGTTTGCAAAATCTCCAAAAGTTATGAAAATTTTGGGCATGAGCACCCCCAAACCGAGCTTAATGGAGGATGAAGAAATGAGCCATGGCTCTGGCTGGGGGAGGACGAAAGGGATTTATACGCGGAGCCCCTTTGGTACCGGTTGGTGGCACCAACCCGTACCAAAGGGTGTCACATTGGTACCGGTTGGTGCCACCAACCGGTACCAAAGACCCCGAGAATCATTGGTACCGGTTGGTGACACCAACCGGTACCAATGTGGCCCTTTTGGTACCGGTTGGTGCCCCCAACCGGTACCTATCACTACAAGAGATGTTAGGATAGGCGACGTTTCATTTATATCACAAAAACAGTAAAATTCGTCATACTTTGCATTTTGTGACATTCGCGTGACGAAAACTAGTTCGTCGCCTATAGTGTGTCATAAAAGATATAATGTGACGAAAACATGTTTTTTCGTCGTAAAATTTGTGACGATCCTTATGTCGTCATTAATTTATGACGCTTAGTTTTCGTCACTGTTAAGCCCAAAAATGTCACAAATCTTTTATCCTGGATACCTGTGCAAGCGCCACGTAAGACAGAAAACGTCACAAAATGTTCTATTCGTATGACATGACGATGCGTGGCATATCAATTGTGACGTTTTGATTCATCACAGCGTAGCTCATTTTCAGATCTGAGATCCCATAAACCCATTTTTATAGAAACTGAGTCTAGTCTTTATATAGGCCTAAATAGCTGTAGACTCAAATTTCAGCCAATTCAATACAACACATTGCAGCCCATTCCAAAACAAATTTACATACATCATTTAATTACAAAATCCATTCAGCAATTCACACCAACTCACTGATCCACATGAAATATACTATTGATGTCCATGTCAAGACACCAGTATAAGATAGCCAAGTAACAAATTAACAAGTACCCTTGTTGCGAATTAACTTTGTCAAGTCTCACATCCCAATTAACCAAACAAACATCACATTATCTATATGGCAGTAGGAACACAGTTCATCATCTATATGGCAGTAGGAACAGTTATGCAAAGACCTACTCCTTGTTGCGGCCACAACAAACGACGAAGGAAGGAGCTTGTCTACTCTCCTTGTTGCTTCAACCTTTTGATCTCTTGCAGCATCACTTCCTCCGAAGCACTCACCTTCATCTGAATACATGGAAATTACCTTGGTAAATTGAGCATTGTAACAACAGCAAAAAGTGGTAGCTCTCATCTAGGCATAGTAAAATTGATCATATGCAAGGCCATTTGAGTTGAGAAATCAAGACAAGCTAACTTCATGCAGCTTACCAGATCCATATAATTTTGGTTTTAGAGAGACTTTAGATTACTTACATCTGTGCCATTTTTTTCATGTTTTGCAGCCATATAAAATAAATGGTCCAACAGCCAGCCAGATACAATATGTAAGTACAACATATTAGTTTAGCTAATGTATGTATGGCTAAGCCTATAACATGTTGTTAGTAAAGGTTATTCAATTCAAAAGGATTTCGATGCACCACTGTGCAGGAGCAGAGCATAAGAGTCGATGAGCTTGTGCATGCCTGAGATATCACAATTTTCCATGAACATTAGACGGACAGTAAGAAGATATCTGATAGAGATAATTATGCATATTTTTGATTAATATTGTGTAAATAACAAGCATATACAAAATTACAAACCATTGATATATGCTACAGCAGTACATTGGGTTCTACTAAGCCAGTTTATAATTACTCTCATGAAATTCAGACCACAAACCTTATGAGGCCATGACTAAGTTCAGTGGCTTCTTACCTTGTCCTGGTTTTCGCTAATAGAAACTGTACCAAGTCACCCCAAACTGACTTGGCACTGAAATTGTCACATTGTACCTAGCAATTTAATCATTTTCACAGCTGGCACCTCCCAGAAGCACCTGAAAATTCTTGACATGCCTCAAACAGATTGCAACACAACAACTCTGGTCTCTATACAAAGTTCAAACAAAACTTTAAATGACAACTTGCTTGGCATTCTTTGGGGTGTATATATGCATGCCTCAAGCGGAAGGTACATTAATGAGCATACTCCGAACTAACAAGAACTTTCAACAGAAAGCACAACTATAAAGTGCTAGCAGCTCTCTTTCTTTACTTAAAAATGATATTACAGCTTATATGCAGACATTGATTTACGAAAGACTCAGTTGTAAACATGCTTGCCTTTCTTCAAGTCCTTATATGCACAAGACTTGCAACTAACTCTCTACAATTTCCACATATCACTTGATACACAAATATTTGAAAGAACAGACAACTAGTTTATACATGTCACGTGCACTTGATGCTAACTTCTAAGAACTCAATTCAGCAAAGCAAAGTACAGATAAATCAAGCGGATCAGTAAAGATAAAAACAAAAGGAATCACCTAGAGGAAGCAGCTTTACCACATTTGTGCAATTCCTGAAAACAAAAATACCACTCCACCAAATCAAAATTTCACGGCAAAAGGGGAAAGGATCTTTTGCTGCTGTCGACCGGACCGTTCGCACTTCGCAGCCTCACCACATCTCCCCAGATCTGACAACCTCCAAAAGAGTCAGAGACGAGCCACATAAGGTGGAAGATGGGGAACGGGTGGTGCAAGCGAAGGAGAATCCAGGACGTACGCATCGTGGTCGGCTGCAAGTGTGGAACGTCGCTGAGGATGGAGGATGGGGCACTGCATGGCTCTCCGGGCAGCGCTGGGCTGCAGGTTCAGGCGGCGCCGGGCTGGAGGTCGGGGCAGCACTGGGATGCAGGTCGGGGCGGCGCCGGGCTGTAGGTCATGGTGGCGCCGGGCAGGAGGACGGGGCGGCGCTAGGCTGTAGGTCGGGGCGGCGCCGGGCTGCAGGTCCAGGCACCGGCCGTCGGGAGGTGGCGCGCACGGAGGGGACGAATTTGGGAGAGCACCGAGCGCGGGGAGGGGATTTGGGAGAGCACCGAGCGTGGGGTGGCGATTTGGGAGGAGAGGAGCGAGGGAGATGGCAGCGGTGGCGGCGCGGCGGGTGACTGGGAGGAAAAGATAAGCTAGGGTTTGGACTTCACACTGACCGGTGGGCCTGTTCTGCGAGTTTTGCACGCGAGAATAATGGGCCAGAAGCGCGCGCGGAGAGAAATGGGCCCAAGGAAGTATGCCGACGGATAGATGTATATGTTGGGTTATACCGACTAATGATGCGATGGGACATCTAAGACCCTGTTTGTTTCAGCTTCTGGCGAGCTTTCCGTGCATAGCTTTCCATATATCCGAAAGCCGGAAAGTTCTGAACAGTGGAAAGCCAGAAGCCACTTTTCGTGAGCTTTCCAGCTTTCCACTGTTCAGAGCTTTCCGGCTTTCGGATATATGGAAAGCTATGCACGGAAAGCTCGCCAGAAGCTGAAACAAACAGAGCCTAAATATATGTACCGACGGATGGTTGGTCCTACTAACGTGATATACTAACGCACAGTCAGTTACTAAGCTATACCGTCGAATGGTCCTTCGGTATTTTCAAACTTACAGCGACCAACGTCCGACGGGATATTGGGGTTGTGGTATAGTGTGTGTTCGAATCCCGCTGCTCCTTTATTTTTTGCGCAAATTAAATGCCGAACAAATTCTCAAACTTTTTAAACTTTGCTTTTTTGTTAAGACCTTAACTATAAAATATATAAGCTTTTAATAAGATAACATAATAACTGGACTAATGTCCTAATTGTTTTAGTCGTAGGCGCCTAGCAGTGTCTCTGTTTTAGTCGTACGCGCAGAGGGATGTAACATGTGTGACCAACTTGTAACATGTGTGACCAACTTAGTAAATGCATCTGTCTAAAAAAATTCAAGAGTTCTTAAAAAGTTCAAGAAAAAATTAGAACCAACCAACACTATCATGAATTTGTGACGTTTGCTGGTTATCCTCTTACGACAAACTAATGTTCGTCACTATAAGCCATTGATTTGGTTTATGACGATTTCTACTTTGTCTTAGCAACGAACGCTGCATTTTCGTCACTAAGTCACACAACCTCGTAGAAAACGTCATAAAGCGAAATGAAGAAATGACGTTTTGATCAATTGTCACGAGGTATTCGTCACAAAAGGTTAGATATGTTGTAGTGTATGTGCTCGCAGAATTATTGGCGATTGGACCCGGTACCATTGCTTGCATTGGTACCGGGTTCAATCCAACCGTGACCGATTAAGGTGGATGGATAGAGAGTTCTCCGGTAGCGAGGGAAAAGCATTATGGGTCGTTGTGTTGCTTAGTTGTGTGCTTCTGCCCTGAATCGAAAGCAGCACATCCCTCGTTAGTTCTTCCATTTACAATAATTCATTTCGTGGATCCTAGTACACCTATTCTATCTAAGAACCCTTTTGTAGCCAAAGTTTCCGAATCAAACTCTGGCCAAAGCTTTCATTACAGCAAACTCTGGCCACGGATTTGTTACGCATCTTATTTACAGCACCCACATGGCAGCATCAATACACAGACAGGAAAAAGTCTGCTCACTTATTGCAAAGTCAATGTTATCACTATCAGATGAACATTTACTTTGGTTATTTTCAAATTATAACCACTAGATTTTTCTAGAAGGCTCACTACCGGAAAATCGAAGTTTGCCGTGTGCCCGATAGTTTGCCGTGTGTTTTTTATCGGGCACATGGCAAAGAGCCTATTCGCCGTGTGTTTTTTTTAGCACAGCAAAGTGTGACTTTGCCGTGTACTTTTTCTTTGGCACACAGCAAAGTCATACTTTGCCGTGTGCTTTTTTTTGGCCGTGTGTTTTTTTCTTGGCACACGGCAAAGTATGTCTTTGCCGTATGTTTTTTTGAGACGCACGGCAAAGTCATAATTGAAACTATATTTTGAAATAGTTAATCAATTCAAATAAAAAAGTTTTAAACTATAAAGTTGCTTAACTTCTCAAGATGTACAACTTTTAGTTTGGCGATTTCTTCATTCGAAAAAACGATGCTAAAATTGTTCACAAAATTCATATGTCTCGTATAGTTTTCTGAAACTAGAAGAAAGATATATAAGATTCGTGAACAATGTGACTACCACAATGTCGGATGAACAAATGAAATATATAAAAGTTGTGGATCTTCAAAAGTTATACAACTTTGTAGTTTAACTCTTTTTAATTTGAATTAATTTTGACAATCAAAAGTACGTTTGTAGTTATCAAAATTTGAAATTTGAGTTTTTTCAAATGACCTCAGATGAACAAACAGTCAAAATAAGAGTTATATAGCATAATAAGTTATGAAACTTTGTAGTTGACAATATTTTTATTTGAAGTGGTCTTGTCAACAAAAAATAGGTTTGAATGTTCTCAAATTTGAAATTTAAATTTCATAAATGACCTCAGATGAAGAAACTACCAAAATGAAACTTGTAGATTTCTAAAAGTTATGAAACTTTGTAGTTGAGAACTTTTTAATTTGAAATCGTTTAGGGCCTCAAACAAGAAATTTATACTCGGTTTCGTATAATATGGTAAGAATCAAAACAGAATCTAGTCACAGGTAAGAGTGTGGTGCAGCGGTAGAGGAGGTCACCCGCGAGGGGGAGGTCACAGGTTCGAATCACGGCGGCCGCGTAGCGCGCGAATTTTCCGCGAAAAATGCCGCGACTTGCCGGTTTGCCGTGTGCTCGACAAAAGGCACACGACAAACTCGGCTTCGCCGTCAGACCTGGTTGCCGTGCACGTTTTGCCGTCAGCCGCACATGGCAAAGGATTCGCCGTCGGTATTTCTGCCTTTGCCGTGTGCATCTGGCACACGGCAAAGATGGGAATTCCGGTAGTGACTGAACAAATAGAATAATAGATGTGCATAAGTACGTGACACATATAAATAAAGGGCTTGGATGTTGATTGAAAAATATTGAACCTGCACCATGGTGCATGGATTGAAAACTCGTAGCATGCATTGCACATCTGTTTCAACAAGAAACAAAAAAAGGATAAAATTTGTCTACTTGCAACTCACAAGGAACTCAATTTGTTCTCTTCCACCAGATAAAACAGCGAACTGGAAACTCATCACAATCTGTAACAATTCCCCATTTGACATGGCAAGTGAGTTGTTAACTGAGATGAAATAGTGGCTTTCTTGTGGTATTTGCTGCTTAGGCAAACATTCACATTTACGTCCAGTGGAGTCTGGTCTCACCGGCCTGTGAGTTCGTATGAAATGTGCGAGCGGACTCCGCTGTGAAGAAGAAATTCAGGAAACCTTCCATGCCTAAAACAGAACTTCTGCTGACAAGTGAGAAGCATTGGAGGAGAATGGATGACAAGCTGACACAATGGAGGAGAATGGCTCAGGGCAAGCTACCTTTTCTTTTTATCAATGCAGATTCCCCTTTTCTTTATGTATACAGGGAAATTGGCCGTAATAAAAGCATTGGACATGTGAATAAAGCAAGACCCAGTGTATGGTTTGAGAATTGAGTAACCGACGTGCTATTTTTCATTGGGATGAATCTCCTGCTCTCTCCTTAATTATAATGACACTGCCAAGTCAGAAAAATTACTGACGTGGTAAAAACATTAAGCTCATTAAACTCTATGAAACCCTATTGACTAACATGCTCACATGTGTGGGTGTGTCACTTTGAGGAAGCACATAAACAAGTGATTAATTGGTACAGCTTATTAAACGTGTTTTGCTACGAAATCCGAAACAAAAATGGAGATTTTCATATTTACCCCTTGTGAGCTTCTCAACTGTTTGTTGGCTTCCATCAGGAAATAGCAAAATGGACACGTATAACCACTAGGAATTTATTGCAGGTTGCACACATCTAGTTGCCATTGCCACAAGCATTTGTCACAGACTCACGGTCTATAACAATAATATCCCATTTAGTGAAAATTTGGAAAAATCATGGCCAACATGCAACATTAGGGGTACATTAAAGTTTGAATTAAGCAATTTTCTGTAACACCATCCAAATTGTAGGTAAACTTTTTATTCCATTATTATCATTTATGTCACAGAAAAATATTCGGTAACAGATGTAATAACAATCCAGTAAGAGTTCTTAAGAAACCAAATGACTCGGGTAGCACTTCTGCAGGCCTTCCTTATTGCTTGTTAAATTAGGACCTAGCTTCGCTATCTCTGAACAATTTATGCCTGAAGAGTTACTATTTATGTTCATCCTGTCGACAAAATGTGATTTTTTTTTATATATCTTGTTTTGCCAAAACCTTGCCTGCTATGACAATGGTACTTATTGCAGTCAATTGTTTCCTTGATATCAGTAAAATTAATATCCCCAATATGGAGCTGATGTAAAGTAACTTTACTACCATTTTTACTCCAATTGTGTCAGTTAAATGTGGTAACAACTACATTATATCAAATCCCTTTATGGAGCCATGTTATCAATCAGCACCTTCCTATAAAATGGACTACCATTTTCAAAATGATAGGAACTTCAATTATTTGAACTGATCGTAAATGAGCCAATGCACATGTAAAATTGGGACACTGAGAGAGAAAGCAGCAGAGAGAAAAAAATAGATTTGAAAAATATTACTATTTCCTTGTTAGGGCTGTGAGGTTTCGAGAATCAAAGATGCTCCAATGCTTCATGAAATACCTCTAATATGGAAGTTTCTGCCGTTGGGTATCTCTAATAGAGAAACCAGGCAAGGCCGCGCCATTGCAGAGGAACAGGATGATATACAGAGCCTGTACGAGTGGAAGACGTGGAGTGTTAAAAATTAAGTTAGAGATCTACATAGGTCAAATTAAATGCCAGAGTAAAGAGCTGAATACCAAGAAAAGCCCATTTACGATTAGAGAAATGGAACCAGTTTTATCTTGTTAGTCAGTTAAATTAAATTTACCATTAGTTTTGGAGGAAACTGTTTTAGCTTGTTAGTTTATTACTGAATATCATATTACAATGAGTTTTATTTGGAACTTGTTCCGTTTTATGGAAAACAACGTAAACGGGTTTTTGGCCAAGAACTCATTATTCTGAGTTTCGAGAAAACTAGAAACCNCCCCCCCTCGTATATATACAATTCTTGGGTACTATTCGTTCCTAAAAAAACATTGGAGGAGCCTGAGACTCTTTTTTTTTTGAGGGAAGAGGAGCCTGAGACTCAGACCTTTTCTGACTGCATTAAATTATAGGTAAAAAGTGACCTATATCAATAGTTGCACTCTCAAATTTACTCTGGGATAAATCTTATTGAACAACACGGCCCAATAAAAAAGGACAAATGTTGCCAAGCAGAAGCAGCACATTTAGACAAAAATGTACATGTTACTTCAAAATATAAATCGAGAGTAAATCTAGAGTAGGGAGTGCCATTACCAAATAGGTAACTTCATGATTAGAACAGTTGCACTATTGACTTCGAGAGATATTTGGTGCTTCTATTGATTGACAAGCTTCGAATGGGAGGACTCAGTACAAGAAAAAGAACAAGAATCTTGAGAGAGAGACCCATGAACTATTGGATTCTCAACCGTTCTACGCGTTGACACAAACGCCAGGTTGCTTGGATATCTGTTTGATATATTGGTCCGCTTAGCATATTTGGCCATTCCAGGCCAGTCTTTTACATTATTTGTTTTAATATTTTCTTTTTATAGTTTCTTAGTTTTTGTTTGGCGTTCCTCTCTTTCTTCGTCGTGTAATCAACCCATTTGTTTGGTGTTCAGCAGTATTTTACTGGGATACCGGCATGTGCAGTGAGCAGCAAAGTAAGTAAATTCCACATATATAAGAATTGACCTCGGAGTAGAGAGGTGAATTAATGTGTTCACCCATAATCATTATATATATGTTAAACAACAAATTATTATAAAACATAAAAATATGTGGGATGGGTATGTGTACATGCTACAACGTGCCTTGCAGTGCGCTAAAATTGCAAGACTAAGGCAGTGGAAAGATCTAGCGCCCAGGAGAGAGAGAGAGAGAGAGAGAGAGAGAGAGAGAGAGAGAGAGAGAGAGAGAGAGCATGAATCACTGGTGAAATGGCACCTAGTTTAACTATTTCTGGGAAATAATCTGTGCCTAATATTCTGATCATTTGTATGCATACATAGTTGCTTTCATAGGATTAGAAGGAATCAGGAATCAATGGAGAACAAGCTTTTCCTGAGCCTAATTGTGCTTCGAGCCATATTTTTGAGATCTTTCAAATGTCCTAGAAAACCCCTAATATGGATAGAACTCAAGCAAGAAGTAAATCTAATAGCACTGAATTGAGGCATTTATTATCCTCTGAATGCACGGTTGTTTGCAAGACCGACGTGGTCAAGTATATGTTGTCCATTCCAATGCTGAAAGGAAGAATCGGAAAGTGGATTTTAGCATTATCGGAGTTTGATTTGAAATATGAATAAGCTAAGGCAGTAAAAGGGCAAGTGATGGCCGATTTTGTGACACAGCACATCGGAGATGAAGTTAAGATGGTTGAGCCGATGCCTTGGACGCTATTCTTTGATGGGTCTTCATGTGGTCAAGGCTGTGGCATCGGAATCGTTATTGTTTCGCCTGGGGGGGCAAATTTTGAATTCAGTTATCCGATGGATCCTATTTTTACAAACAATCGAGTTGAGTATGAAGCATTACTTAAAGGATTGAAATTGTTAATAGAAATCGGAGCTGAAGCTGTTGAAATCTTTGGAGACTCCCAGTTGGTGATTTATCAATTAATCGGCAAATATGAATGCAAAGATGATGTATTGACTTCTTATTACGAAGAGTGCCGATTATTGTTGCAGGAATTTGTGATGGTCAATATTCAGCATATCCCCAAAGCTCAGAATGAAGAGGCTAATAATTTGGCGCAAGCTGCTTCTGGCTATCGGCGTTTTCATGAGATTATAACGATAGAGCCGGAGATCGGAGATTGAAGGTATGAAATAATAAAATATCTTAAAGATCCATCAAAAAAGGTTTCTAAGAAGTTAAGATTCATGGCTGTCAAATATGTATTGCATGATGATCAATTATACTATAAGACGATTGATGGTGTGTTGCTCCGATGTCTGAGTATATCGGAATCCAAAGATATGATGGATGAAGTGCACGAGGGTGTTTGTGGTGCACATCAATCGGCTCATAAAATGAAGTGGATTATCAGAAAGATGGATTGTTTTTGGTCAACGATTCTAGAAGACTGTTTTGAATATTATAAAGGTTGCCAAGAATGCCATAAGTTTGGAAATGTCCAAAGGGCGTCTGCATCAGCCATGAACCCGATTATTAAACCATGGCCTTTTCGAGGATCAGAAATTGATTTAATCGGACAGATTTATCCATCATCAAGTAAAGGACATAAATTCATATTGGTGGCAACAGATTATTTCACTAATTGGGTCGAGGCGATTCCTTTAAAGATTGCCGATTCTAAGAATATGGTAGAATTCGTTAAGGAGCACATTATCTATCGGTTTGGTATTTCTCAGACTATTATGACCGATCAGGGAACTATGTTTATGTCTAACGAATTTTAAGATTTTGCTGCAGTATGGGTTAAACGTGTTTTGCTACGAAATCCAAAACACAAATGGAGATTTGCATATTTACCCCTTGTGAGCTTCTCAACTGTTTGTTGGCTTCCATCGGGAAATAGCAAAATTGACACGTATAGCCACTAATAATTTATTGCAGGTTGCATAGTTGCCATTGCCACAAGCATTTGTCACGGTCTATAACAATAATGTCCCATTTAGTGAAAATTTGGAAAAATCATGGCCAACGTGCAACATTAGGGGTACATTAAAGCTTGATATAAGCAATTTTCTGTAACACCATCCAAATTGTAGCTAAACTTTTTATTCCTATTATTGATGTCATAGAAAAATATTCGGTAACACAAGTAGTAACAATCCAGTAAGCGTTCTTAAGAAACCAAATGACTCGGGTAGCACTTCTACAGGCCATCCTTATTGCTTGTTAAATTAGCACTTCTCTGAACAATTTATGCCTGAAGAGTTGCTATTTATGTTCATCCTGTCTACAAAATGTGATTTTTTTATATATCTTGTTTTGCCAAAACCTTGCCTGCTATGACAATTGTACTTATTGCAGTCAATTTTTTCCTTGATATCAGTAAAATTAATATCCCCAATATGGAGCTGCTGTAAAGTAACTTTACTACCATTTTTACACCAATTGTGTCAGTTAAATGTGGTAACAACTACATTATATCAAATCCCTTTATGGAGCCACGTTATCAATCAGCACCTTCCTATAAAATGGACTACCATTTTCGAAACGATAGGAACTTCAATTATTTGAACTGATCGTAAATGAGCCAATGCACATGTAAAATTGTGACACTGAGAGACAAGCAGCAGAGAGAAAAAATATAGATTTGAAAAATATTACTATTGCCTTGTTAGGGCAGTGAGCTAGCTGTCAAGAATCAAAGATGCTCCAATGCTTCATGAAATACCTCTAATATGGAAGTTTCTGCCGTTGGGTATCTCTAGTCGAGAAACCAGGCAAGGCCATTGCAGAGGAACAGGATGATATACAGAGTCTGTACGAGTGGAAGACGTGGAGTGTTAAAAATTAAGTTAGAGATCTACATAGGTCATAGTAAATGCTAGAGTAAAGAGCTGAATACCAAGAAAAGCCCATTTACGATTAGGCCCCGTTTGGATCCCTTCAATTTAAAGGAATTGGAATCTACTTAATGGAATAGGCTATTTGTTTTGTAATGTGACATTCCACAACTTTCCAAAGTTTAGATAGAAGCCTATCTTAAATTCATGGGATGGGAGATGGAAATTGATTCTATAGATTCTAATGCTATATTTCTAATGTGTATTTTGTAGCATGCTCTTCGACTCGCTACCCTACAATAGAAGTGCAACATATAACTATATCTCCCATAAGGCCAACAATAATATACAAATATATTTCACATACAACTATATTAGCTAAATTAATTTGTGTCTAAATTAGGATTATTAGAATGAAATTCAATTCCAATGGTCCAAACGGGGCCTTAGAGTAATGGAACCAGTTTTATCTTGTTAGTCAGTTAAATTAAAACGTATTTACAATTAGTTTTGGAGGAAACTGTTTTAGCTTGTTAGTTCATTACTGAATATCAGATTACAGTGAGTTTTATTTGGAACTTGTTCTGTTTTATGGAAAACAACGTAAACGGGTTTTGGGCCAAGAACTCATTATTCTGAGTTTCGAGAAAACTAGAAACCCTTATCCAGGTTTTGGACATATCCTGATAACAAGGTTTTGGACGGTTAGAAACTATGCTTTGTAAAAAAAAAGCTATCCAAACAGCCCAGACCATAACATTAGATTGAATGGCTCCTTTTAGTTGCTCCACCCCCCCCCCGGGACAATTATTGGGTACTATTCATTCCTAAAATAAACATTGGAAGAGCCTGAGACTCGGCACCTTTTCTCACTGCATTAAAGTATTGGTAAAATGTGACCTATATCAATAGTTGCACTCTCAAATTTACTCTGGGATAAATCTTACTGAACAACATGGCCCAATAAAAGGATAAATGTTGCTAAGCAGAAGCAGCACATTTAGACAAAAATGTACATGTTACTTCAAAATATAAATCGAGAGTAAATCTAGAGTAGGGAGTGCCATTACCAAATAGGCAACTTCATGAGTAGAACAGTTGCACTGTTGACTTCGAGGGAGATTTGGTCTGTTGAGTAGAACAGTTGCACTGTTGAGTAGCACATTGATTTACATGCTTCGAATGGGAGGACTCAGTACAAGAAAAAGAACAAGAATCTTGAGAGACTCATGAACTGTATAGAAAGATGGTGGAGCCCCTCACTACTAGAGAACTCTCTATCCATCCTCCCTAATCGGTCACGGTTGGATTGGACCCGGTACCAATGGAAGCATTGGTACCGGGTCCAACGGCAATAATTCTGCGAGCTCATTGGTACCGGGTGGTGGCACCACCCGGTACCTATATGGCCACATTGGTACCGGTTGGTGTCACCACCCGGTACCAATGAGCCTCGGGGCCTTTGGTACCGGTTGGTGACACCAACCGGTACCAATGTGACCCCTTTTGGTACCGGATGGTGCCACCAACCGGTACCAAAGGGGCTCTGCGTATAAGGCCCCTTCTTCCTCCCCCAGCCCGAGCCATGGCTCATTTCTTCATCCTCCATTGAGCTCGGGTTGGGGGAGCTCATGCCCGATTTTTCCATAACTTTTGGAGATTTTGCAAACCAAGTCCGCTAGAAGGTTAGCAACATCATCCTCTCTCTTTTGACGGTTAGTATGGTCTATTTCATGCTCTATGTTTTGAGTAATTTGTGTTTTGTGGAATGGATTGAAATAAGAGATTTTAGATTTAATCTTCATTTTTATTATGAATTTGTAATAGAGAATCACTATATAGTTAGTTGTTGCATGTGTAGAGATGATGCAAAAATTTTTAGACATTGTTTAGATTTTTGGATTATTTGTAGAAACTTTAAATGATTTTCATATTTATGCTTATTATGATTTTTAGATATTATAAATGATATTCATATTTAGGGTTATTAGGATTTTTAGAGATTATAAATGAAATTCATATTTAGGCTTATTACGAAATTTAGAATTACATCTTTTTAGAGGCTTCAAATGACGTTGATATTTAGGGTTGTTAGGATTTTTTGAGATTATAAATGATATTCTTATTTAGTTAGATTTTAAATTCAATTTTACTTCTCATGGTTGTTAATATCTTGAACTAAAACAATCCAACTCTTGGCATGCCTATGATGATATCAAATTTTACCTAGTTTTCTAGCTGGTAACATATGATGACCTTGAGCTTGAGCTTGTATTGTATAGTTATGCTTCTCATGGTTGTCATCAAACCATGGGATACATCCATGCCCAAGCAACGGATCGGTTGTGATGGTTGGGCTGGGTGTGTCCCATGGTTCCATGCCTACCATGAACCAATTGTTTTTACCACCTGTAATGTTTCTTATGCTCCAAGTTCAAGGTCAAATGAAAGACAACGTATCTGAGGCAAATCACTCCTTCAAATTTTTTTTGAGATGAGCAAAAGTAAGACGTTGATGATTTTGGAATGTGGTTGTCGGCCATCGTGCCCTTGGTTTGTCGCAGGTTTTGGAAACCTCCCGATGCAGGAGAGGTGCTGTCGAAATTTTTAGAGATTATAAAAGATATTCTTGTTAAGGCTTACTACGAACTTTAGAAATACATCTTTTTGGTGGCATCAAATGATGTTGATGTTTACGGTTATTAAGATTTTTAGAGATTATATATGATATTCTTATTTAGGTTTATTACGAACTTTAGAAATTGGGGATGAATTTTTCATTGTATTTTGTGAATAGATGAATCGGCAATGGATGTACAACACGGATAGACGCTCATCTGACTTCATTAATGGCGTTCATCAATTCCTCGACGCGGCAGAGGCTAACTCGACCTCGGGTTTTATATGCTGTCCATGCAAGGTCTGTGAGAATAAGAAGGATTATCACATCTCGAAGAAGGTGGTCCACACACACTTGCTTATGAGTGGTTTCATGCCTAACTATATCTGTTGGACCAAACACGGCGAAGCGGGGATATTCTTTGAAGAAGGTGATGAAGAAGGTGACGACAACATCCCGGACTTTGCACAATACGGTGCCTTTGCAGATGATACAGCAATGGGCGAGGGTGAAGCAGTTGCAGAAGATGAGGATGATGACGCCATAGGTGGCATGATCCGTGATGAAGAGAAAGACTGCGAAAGTGCGAAAGAGCGGGAGAAGATGAACCGTTTGTTGGAGGACCACAAAACATTGTTGTACCCAGATTGCAAAGAGGACCAGAAAAATTGGGTACCACACTGGAACTGTTGCAATGGAAGGCAACTAATGGCTTGTCTGACAAAGGTTTTGGAGAGATATTGAAAATGATAAAGAAGATGCTTCCAGAGGGCAACACATTGCCCGAAACAACATACGAAGCAAGAAAAATCGTTTGCCCTCTAGGACTGGAAGTACAAAAGATACACGCATGTCCCAATGATTGTATCCTTTATCGGGGCAAGTCGTACGAATCTTTGGACGCCTGTCCGGTTTGCAATTGCTCGCGGTATAAAATCAGGCGAGACGACCCTGGTGATGTTGAGGGAGAGGCCCCAAGAAAAGAGTCCCTGCCAAGGTGATGTGGTATTTCCCTATAATACAACGTCTGAAGCGCTTGTTCAGAAACAAAGAGCATGCTAAATTGCTGCGGTGGCACAAAGAGGATCGGAGGGAAGACAATATGTTGAGACACCCCGCTGATGGGTCGCAATGGAGAAAAATCGACAGAGCGTTCCCAGACTTCGCAGAAGATGCAAGGAACATAAGATTTGGTTTGAGTACGGATGGCATGAATCCTTTCGGTGATATGAGCAGTAGCCACAGCACTTGGCCCGTGACTCTTTGTATGTACAACCTTCCTCCGTGGATGTGCATGAAGCGAAAATTCATTATGATGCCAGTGCTAATCCAAGGGCCAAAGCAGCCTGGCAACGACATTGATGTGTATCTAAGGCCACTGATTGAGGAACTTTTGTTGTTGTGGGGCAAAAATGGTGTAAAGGCGTGGGATGAGCACAAGCAAGAGGAATTTAACCTACGAGCATTACTGTTTGTGACCATCAATGATTGGCTTGCACTTGGTAACCTGTCGGGACAGTGAAACAAGGGATACAAAGCATGCACACATTGCCTAGAACACACCGACTGCATTTATCTGAAACATTGTAGAAAGTGTGTGTATATGGGCCATCGTCGATTCCTTTCTGAGAAACATCCGCTGAGAAAGAAAGGAAAGCATTTTGAGGCGGAAGGTCGTAGCAAACCAAGGCATCGGGATGGAAAATATGTATTTGCTATGGTAAAAGATGTGAAGGTGGTCTTTGGGAAGGGACCTGGCAGCCAGCCAGCGGCAAGTGAAAATGAAAAGGCGCCCATGTGGAAGAAAAAGTCAATATTCTGGGACCTACCATATTGGGAGGTCTTAGATGTA
Organism: Alloteropsis semialata; assembly: GCA_004135705.1. NCBI lineage: Eukaryota > Viridiplantae > Streptophyta > Magnoliopsida > Poales > Poaceae > Alloteropsis > Alloteropsis semialata. The sequence goes on from CM014272.1 coordinate 23,966,823, forward strand.
CGCCACGCAATTGATGTGATGCACCTGACGAAAAATCTTTGCGTAAACGTGCTAGGGTTCCTTGGTACTTACGGAAAGTCAAAAGATACGCTTGAAGCACGACAGGACCTAAAACGTATGAAACAACGAGATCCCCTGCATCCTGAGAAAAGAGAGAAAGGGCGTTGGAACTTGCGTCCTGCTAGCTACACTCTAAGCAAGGAGGAGAGACCAGCATGTTTGATTGCTTGAACAGTATTAAGGTCCCGTCCGGCTACTCATCGAATGTAAAGAGTCTGATAAATATGAAAGAGAAGAAATTCGTACACCTCAAGTCCCATGACTGCCATGTGCTGCTCACACAATTGCTTCCGGTGGCGCTGAGGGGAATTCTACCCGTTAATGTCCGAACAACTATTGTGAAGCTATGCGCCTTTCTCAATGCAATCGACCAGAAGGCAATCGATCCCACTAATCTAGCAAAGCTGCAGGATGATGTGGCCCAAAGCCTTGTCAGCCTTGAGATGATATTTCTCCGTCTTTCTTTAATATTATGACGCATCTCCTGGTCCATGTTGTCAAAGAGATTGGTATTCTTGGTCCTGTATTCCTACACAATATGTATCCTTTTGAGAGGCTCATGGCTATTCTAAAGAAATATGTTCGTAACCGTTCTCTTCCAGAAGGATGCATCGCCAAGGGATACAGAACAGAGGAGGTCATTGAGTTCTGTGTTGACTATATCCCCGAACTGAAACCGATTGGGCTACCTGAGTCGCGCCATGAGGGGAGACTACTTGGAAAGGGCACGTTAGGAAGGAAACAAACAAGGTGTAGCGACTACGATTTATTCATGAAAGCCCATTACACTGTATTGCAGTCGTCAACCATGGTGGCTCCTTACATCGAGGAGCACAAGACTATAATATGCTACCAAAATCCAAGAAAGTCTGAGAAGTGGATTACACGCCATCACATAGAAACTTTCACTGGTTGGTTGCGACAAAAGCTCATGGGTAACGAGACAATACATACACAGCTGGCGTATTTGGCAAGGGGACCATCATCCTCATTCTTGACGTTCCAAGGCTATGACATAAATGGGTATACATTTTACACGAGAGGCCAAGACGACAAAAGCACCAACCAAAATAGTGGTGTCTGTATAGATGCCTATGACAACAAAGGGAACAGGGACTCATATTATGGCCAGGTAGAGGAGATCTGGGAACTAGATTATGGACCTTTGAAAATACCACTTTTTCGGTGCAAATGGGTGAAACTTACAAGTGGAGGTGTTACTATAGACCGCTACGGCATGACAACTGTGGATCTCAACAAAATTGGGTATGTAGACGAACCATCCGTGCTCGCCAAGGATGTGCATCAAGTGTTTTATGTGAAGGACATGTCTACCAAACCCAAGACGGGGACTCTGCAAACAAACAACTCCAAACTTTATCCAAAACGGCACAAAGTTCTCACGGGAAAAAGAAAAACCGTGGGTGTCGAGGACGTCACCGATGAAGATGATTATAATAGGTGTGACGAGGTGTCTCCGTTCAGTGTGGAGGATGACACAAGCATCCTGTTGGCCAATGAAGATGCTCCTTACGCTCGCAACGATCATAACGAAGGCACTCTTGTAAAGAAAACATTTATTGTTGTTCAAGCATAATGTTGTACTTATGTTGAAGCATGATGATGCTATGTAATTCTAATTATGTTGAAGCATTATGGTATGTAATGTTGGCCAAATTTGATTTTGTCTTATGCTTCTTGATAAGTATTTACTAGTTTTGTTAAATTGACTTGTAATATATTACGGTTTATTTTGGATAGTATCATGCCGAGACAGCGTCAGGCAGCTAGACGTGGTGGCTATGTTACTAATATGCCACCTACCATCCCGATTCGAGAGGCTCACGAGCCTGGATGGTCGACAACTCAACAAGTTGATCATGTCCCAATTCCCACACCTCAGCAACTTCGCTACAATATGGTAGGGTTATGATATTCCTCTGCAAGTTGCATTGAATGTAATCACTATGTCACTGAGAATAGAAATTATTAATAATGCAGATCATTAATCCAATTACATGGCTAAAAGATGCAAACATCGGTCAATCAAGTCCTTTGGTATTAAGAGAAAATGTGACCGAAAATACTGGTAGGGTTATA
>CM014272.1:23971433-23988934 GCA_004135705.1 Alloteropsis semialata
CAGTCATATTACAGTTATTGATGAGCTTGGATAGATTGGAAAGCCCCTTTGCCCAATTTTTCAATACTCTTCTAAGAAGCTTGAATTTGGCACTTAGGATCTGATGGCGCTATCTGTGGTATTCACTGGGATAAGCCACACATTGGCAATGTGTTCCATGCAACCAGGATGACTGAGCCAATAATTTTCAAAACGAAACACATTTGCCTTGGGGATGGTGGTGCCTATTTGAACTTTACATGGCAGATGATCAGAAGTAATTCTTGCAAGGGGTAGCACCAGAGAGAGGGGATATTTAGTAGTCCATGCAACAGAAGTAAAGAACCAATCAATCTGTTCCAATAGTGGGGTGTCATGCATATTACTCCATGTGTAGCTTCTTCCTTTTATCGGCAGTTCAATAAGTCCAAGATGACTTATAATGTTATTGAAAACAATTGTGTCATTAAAATTCCCACCAGGCCTGTTCCTATTCTCAGCATATCTATAGAAATTGAAATCCCCAACAAACAGCCACAGATCCTCGTCATCAAAGGAAAGATTATAAAGCCAATTGACAAAAATATCTCGAGCAGGTTGTCTACAAGGGCCATAAACCACCACAAGGTTCCAACTATCAAGATTGTGGACAGAGGTAACAGAAAGTCTGATGGCAAAGGGCTGTTTCTCGAGGGTGGCAACAGTGAAGAATCTCGAAACCCAACAAACAAGGATACCCCCAGAAGCACCCATAGAGGGACAGAAGTCAAACTTATCAAATCTTTTGGGAGCAAACTTCCTGATAAACTGCAAATCAAAAACCTCTCTTTTGGTTTCTTGAAGGCAAAAGATATTGGCATTACTTTCCTCTATTTTGTTTCTAATGGAGTCCCATTTGTCCCTGTCATTCACACCACGCACATTCCAACATAAAATATTCCAGGATCTACTATTCATCGAAAACTAAAAGGTTTAACAGCAGATAACATGGGGTACAACCACCATAGAAACTGAAATGAAACAAAATAGGAAGCATAAAGCAGTAGCTTGTTGGACACCTCCTGCAGGGAACAAAAGAATCTTGGAGATGCATATATAAACTATACTTCATCAGGCATCAGTGTGGTAATGTTCAACTCCACAGGAGGAACACCACAGAAGGAGGTACCCAGATCAACTAGCATCCCAGCCCCAATGGGATCCACATCTGCATTCTCCATTTCTTCATCCAAACTTCTGCTCACAATGGCCATTTTCAGATCTTCAACTGATGAGATTGTGACAGTTTTCTTGGCCTCTCCCTTTCTCTTTCTGGGCTCATTTTCCAATTGAATGAACTCCCTCTTCTCTTCTTTCCTGAATCTTGAACTTCTTCTAACCTCATCATCTACTATTGGGGTTTTGCTCTTAGCCTTTCTCTTGCTTTTACTGGCAGTGCTGGGAGCTACAGAGGGAGGCACTGCAACTGCTGGATTTTCAGTCTGGTTATTAGCAACTTCCTGACTGACAAAATCTGAATTGATCCCATTACTAATTACAGGATCAGGGATCTCATCCATAGTGGGGGGAATCTCCAAGCTTGGGAGACTGCTTGCATTGATTCTAGTAGGTGAATCCAGCAACTGATTAGATGAATGGTTGGGAGCAGTGATATCAGAGCCTTTATTTAGCTGTAATCTTGGTCTTCTGTATCCAGATGATGTGGAGGCTTCAGCATTATTTCCCCAGTGGGGGTTGTCAACCTGAAGAAACCATGTATCAGTTAGGAAACTGTCAGGAACAAACCTCCAGCATTGTTGTGGCATTGGGTTCTTCATTGGGAGGGTGTTCAGGAAGTCTTGTGCCATCTGGGCCATTTCGGCTATCAACATTTGGGCTGATGGAGCTGGGCCAAAGCACTGGTGAAGCCCAAGCCTGTTAGCCAATGCCCTGATCTGATAATCATTGTCAAAATGCTGTGTGCCTTGGCTGACTGTCACCAAAGTCCTGTTAGCTGAGGGTTCAACCGGCAGTGGGAGTTCAAAGGTGACTGGAGCACCCTGTGCCCTGAAGAAAGCCTCTGCCTCACTGGACACTGAAACACTATTCTGAGCCTGATCGGGGTGCTGCATCAGGCCATTGGCAACAGCATTGGCTACAGCAATATCTGCCAGATTGTTGACCTCAGCCAACTCATTATCCCCCACCACTTCTCCTTCTTGTTGTGGCCATGGTACCCAGTCCATGTTATCTGCCTGCTGCTGGGGATGGGGCATTTCCCACCCATGGTTGACATTTTCCTGGTTAACCTCATCAAGATCACCAACATCCTCAAAAAATCCCTGGGGGATATTGCCTTGGTTGTTATTCAGATGGTTACCATTTTCTGGGTGAGGGTTGCCATTTGCAGGTATTTGATCTTCATCAGCAGCTTCCACATCATTTGGCAGACTGTTCAGAACAAATACAGGAACTGTCCAGGAATTGCCATTGTCACCCATTGTGCTACCTTCACAGAGAATAAGACTCCTCGGAATCCTGCTGACCAGAGTTACTTTGCATCTCAAGAGGATCCTTGAACGACATCTAGAGTTGTCAGTCCAAGTGATTACAGTGCCAAAGTGACCCACTGCTTGGGAGATAATGCCTCTGGTCTGGAAATCCAATGGGAAGCCCAAAAACATGATCCAGCATGTTCTAGTGAAGGGGCACCGCCGCAGGTTGATGCCCCTATCATGCTCTTCTACATCAATTTCACGCAATTCATCAAGTTGATGCGGACTCATATTTATCATGACTTGCCTAATGATCGGAGAAGAGAACTGAACCAAACACAAACCAAGAGGTGATAAACAACTGGACCGAACACGGACTTGATGCTCATTTTCAAAGTAGTTAACTATCTCTTCCATGGTTGCATATAGCTGATTTTGCGGAGGGGGAGGCCGGACAGAGACGATTGCATACTCTTCGTGACGGCGCGGGGGGTTGTCGCAGATGATGATTCTACCCCGTGCAGGCCGAGCCCAATCTTCAATCTCCATCCCAAAGGGCACAAAGGGAGCTGGATTCACGGCGAAGTTCGCCATTTCCTCTTCAAGATTGTCTTCTTCTTCAGGCTGCGACACAGCTTGAGCAGTGCGGGGTGCTTGCGGAGGCGGCAATGGCGAGGAGGGTATGGGGTTTTCTGTAGCTGAGGGAGCATTTAGGGGAGGGGAACTAGAAGCTTGCCTTCCTTCCACTTCCCGGGGTGACTCTTGATGTTCTAGATGGGCTTCAACCCGCTGCCCGACTTGCTTGGGCCTCCAAACGATGTTGGGCCTGCTTCTGGTTACACAAAATTTGAAGATATGCCCATATCTGTAGCACGCCGCACATCGAACCTGTGACCGGCATTTAACTCTCTGTGATTAAAGCAAAAACAACGCGTGCATCCACCGAGGCGCCGCACGCGATTAATCTTCTCATCAAGTTTCAAGACGGAATTAATGTCTTGACTAGAATGGCTGCATGAGTTCAAATCTGCACTATTGCTTGAACAAACTCCATCACCAACAGAAACGCTCGAACGATCAACTTCATGCAGATTCACATCACAGGAATGAACAACATGGTCCTTTGCATGATTTTTCAGAATGCCAGAAACACCAGAGAACTTCTTGTCTTCACAAGAAACATCAAGCGTAAAAGAGCCAATTTTGATGAAACGATTGATCTCACGCGGTTTGGATTTGGAAACCGGCGAATCCATGATCAGCTTATCAGCAAATCGAACTTTCTTGGCCAAAACACCCTTAAGCTCTCGTTTCTTACGCTTGGACTGAACAAACGTCCAACGTTTTTCCTCTTCAGCTTCCCAAAGCCTCTTCTCCCTTTCCCAGTTGGGAGCACCATTGCTCCACAGATGGAAATACACATCAAAAGACTGACCAATGAATCTACGAAGTTTGTAAATTTCAAAACCAACAGCCTTGCATGAAACAGAGAATCTGAAATGATTTTGACTCTGATACTGCACTTGGAAGTCTGCTGCCAAACCTCCCAAACAGGATTGAAGGGCTAGAGCAACTGAAACCTCATCCAATCTGAACAAGAACCGCCTAAAAGTAGCCAGAAGATAGAAGCAATGCTCGTTCACAACAGAATCATGAACCCTTCTCCCCACTGTTCGATAAACATCATTTTCAAACTTACGCCCAATGTCATAGTCCAGCAGAGAATCAATGTACCAATCCATCCAGAAGAAAACCAGGAAAACCAGAGAAAGTCACGGCCAAGCAATCCAGAGCAGCAGCCAACAACCAAGCAAAAAAGGGGAGGGGGAGCACCCTCAAGAGGAAGAACAGCCAAAGGACCAAACCAGGGGAGAGAAGACAGTTAGGGCGCCAGGGACTTAGCTGAGCAGGATCCATGGTGCGGTGCCAGGGAGAGATCGCCATGAGGGGAGCCAGAGGGAGGCGAGGGAGACACCATTGATGGGTAGAACTCAGAAACATGCTCGCCCTATAGCCCATTAGCATCCATACTTCAGCCCTGCATTTTTTTCAAGGGAACTTTTTGCATTTGGAAGAAAATTTTGTCTCAGCTTTGTGGTATTGCTCACTTGATTTCTTCGGATCTTTTGTTGATACTTTTTAAAATCTTTAGTGTTTTCTTAAGGTATGTGCTTACCTAAGTCTTTCATCTTGTATCGATGAAATCAAAAGATTAGATATGTTTGGACGAGTTCTAGCTGTAGTGTCCTCTAAATTGAACGTATTTTGTTAGGTCTCAACTCTTGGATTTTTCTTAGTGAAAGTATTTAGTTAGGTTATTTTTCTTATTTTAATTAAACACAAAGATTTAAATCAAATTTATTTTTACATTCTTAGAGAAAATTGTATAATAAATGAAATTGGCCTGTAATAAACTTTATAAATTTGGGATGAATCCCAAATCTGTCAGTCAGATAAGCCCATTGTATTCTAAAAAGGAAAAAGTCCTTTCAACGTCCCTCATGTATTGCCGTAGTCTGAGTTTGGTCCCTCACATACAAAACCGGGTATTTGTCATCCCTCAACTTCAAAACCCATTTGTTTCTGGTCCCTCGGCTGTTTTGAGAGTGGTTTCACGTGACGTGGCGCTGGGTCCCACATGTCAGGTGACAAATGGTGGTGGGCCCCACATGACAGGTGGCTTTCTTCTTCCTCAGTGCCATCCGACGACCCCGTGGTAGGGCTCCACGCCATCCGCACCACGCCCACCTCGTCCTCCGCACTCTTCCTCTTCCGCGCGCTCCCCTCTGCGTCACCGCCGCCGCTCCCACTCTACCACGCCCTCGCCGCCTGACTCGCCTCCCTCGCCGCGCTCCCCGACCTCGGCGCCCACCTCGCCTCCTTCCCGCTCCCCGCGCAAGAGGCGCGCCCAGGCCGCCGAGGATCATCCTGAGGCCGTTGCGCGCCGCACCGGCACCAGCGCCACCAAGGATAGGGCGTGCGCGAGCTGGCCGTGCACTCAGTGGCCCCCACCCTTCCTTCCTCCCCCACGTGCCTCCTCGGCCGGCGCTGCGCTCCCCGTCGCTGGACTTCGGATCAGGGCCCTCCATGAGCGGCGCTAGCATCTCACCGCCACCGCCGCCGCCGCCGCGGCGCGGTGAACCTGAACACGGCAGCTAGGTCCCCGCCTCATTCAATTCCTTGCACACGGTGAACCTGAACGCGGCAGCCGATGATCCCTCGGTTCTCTCAGTCTCCCTTCAATTCCTTGCACGCACGCCTCAACAACCCTCCCAGATACCCCTCCGGTGCTTGTTGCTCGTTCCCATGGCCAGAATCGCCGGGAATCTGAGAATTTTTGGCTTCCGGTGACCTCTGCTCGTCGCCGAGCAACCCACACATGGAACTCCATCCACTGGCTCTCCTGTGCCCAATTTGAACAGTAAAACGACATCATGGTGAGGCCCTGATCCTTCCCCACCCCTCTTCCCCTTCTCTCGTGGCCATCCCCTTGCCGGGCACCGCCGCCACGCCGGTCGTAGGCCGTCCGCGTGCGCGCGGACGCTGCCGTGCCTCTGGCCAGCCAATGGCCACGGGCAGCGCGTTGCCCAGGCCGCGCCAAGGGCTCGAGCCGTGCCCAGGCCAGGCGCGCCGCCTAGACCGCCGGTGGCCAAGCCTCCCGTGCTGGCCAAGCCCCTCCCTGGACCGAGGGCCTCGTGCGCGGAGGAAGAGATGGAGTAAGAAGAAAGCCACTTGTCATGTGGGGCCCAACGCCAGTTGTCGTCTGACATGTGGGACCCAGCACCACGTCACGTGAAACCACCCTCAAAACAGCCGAAGGACCGAAAACAAACAGGTTTTGATGTTGAGGGATGGCCAATACCCGGTTTTGAACGTGAGGGACCAGACTCTGACCACGGCAATACATGAGGGGACGTCGTTCCTTCTAACAAACTGCGGCTGATACTGGGCCGAATTCCAATAGTCGCAAACGGGCCTATTTTTAGGAGCCGCGGGCTTTGATTACTCAATTCGTTGCCCTGTACTGGCCCGTGAGAAATGAAGAACAGAACAAAAACATGACCCGTTGTTTGGTTGCCCGCCCTCTTCGTTGTCAGCGCCGCCTCCGGCCATCGAATCGAAGCATGCTGACGTCGTCCTCGTCGCCGTCGATGTTGGGCTGGCGCGGAGTGCGTGCTCATCTCCATCCGGACCTGTCGTTGATTTCCTTCGTAGATACGGAATCCCAACTTGCCAGGTTGGGGAAATTTTTGTACTGTACAGAAATCTCCGTTCCCAATACTGTCGCAACTGCCGCGAGAAACCAAGTCTGAATCTTTCGTTCTTCCCTTCAGTTTTTGATTATCAAACTTATCCATCTTATTCAGCGTGCTCAGATCGACGCCATATGACCGCACTAGATTTAAGTACTTGGGGCGGCTACATGTTATTTCATTAAGGCCAGTCTCATTGCAAATTTCATTCCTATTGACTCCACTATTTGTCACTTGCTTCTAGGACTGAATTTCTAATTGCTAGCTATTCATTTTTCAGATGAAAGGTGAATTTTCAAAAAACTTGTGGAAGATAAAAGAGTTATTATACTAATTTATCCAAAATCTCTTATGAATGTTATGGGAACCAAAATGGGTTTTATTGATGATCCACTTAGGTATGCTTATTTCCTACAAATTATGTTGCACTTTATCCCATATAATAGCTTAGTAATGCGAATATTTCACAGGTCAGAGCTAATGTTTATGAAACCCAATTCAGGAGAGTTGAAGTGGTGAATTCTTTTATGTTAGCAACAGAGCATTCAAAATACAGCTAGAGTGCCCGCTATTTCTACCACAGCGATCATAACATCAGCTATGCGGAACAGCTATAGCCAATACTAATACACTATATTCTTTGACTAACTTCATCGCACTTGTGGCTAAGAATTTGTTGGCCACATTTTTGTGGCTAGCCACACCTTGCCTAACCTTAGTTGTGGCAATATTATTTTAAAATCAAACATGCCCTAAGTCTTCAACAGCTCAATTTCTTAGTGTCATTCTCATTGCCTGACATTTCAGCCCCATTTATGCGCTGGATAATCAGGAGTAAATAATGGGCGCATTTCACTATCTTTAGCCATCTGATTGGATGGCTTGAATGTGCCAGTTTTGAGTGGGCTGGGCAACATTCAAAATTCTTGTCATATCAGATCTTGGTTCATTCTTATTGTCAGGTACAGTACATTCAGACAAAGTTAAGTAAATCGTTCAAATTTTGCATGGCTGATAAAGTATATAAGCTGATTTAAATTATCCTAATGAACTCAAAAACAAAGCTGATAATCCTTTTGAACCCAAAACTATTTGTGTTAAATAAGTTCCTACAAAATATGAACTTCCTAAACATGTAAACACAACTCTAAAACCTGAAAGATTTAATACGGGAAATGAAAAATAAGTGCTAAATATATACTACATGCAAGTCTTCTAGCAAAGATTATTGCGCAAAACATATGCAGCACTTGAAATGAAGCATCATAAAAGAAATGAACGCAACTGTTATCAGAAGCATGTTTCAGTGCATATATTCCAATGTTTGTTGGAACATATCAGATTGCTAGCATGACTTTAAAGATGTTCCACGTGAAGATCTAAGAACAGTTTTAAAGTGCCTCAGTTCTCAAGTGACAAATTCACGCAAAATCCATGGACATCTTGATGCTCCACAGCGCAGCTATTTGGATGGCACTGCAGCATCCTCAGACACAGATGAAGACACATGCTCAGCAACATGTGTCACCCATCATACAATGAATTCCATGCCAAGTTGTTTCATGTAGGTCACCAGTTTCCAGCTAAATGATCCACAATAACACTTTGCTATCCAGAACCTACCCTTCGAGCTTCGGCCTTTTATAGTCATCTCTTCCATCCTGCTCATGACTTCCAGCAAGCTGAGCATCATTGTGGGCCTTGTGGTGCTTCGATGTGTGATCATCCTGCTGGGACTCGCCATGATTTTGCTTATCAAACGGTTGAGGGGGTGGTTCATTACTGTCCCTTGGAAACTCTCCATCTTCAACAGTCGTTGGCACATTCTGCTCGCCACAGTGACCATTCTCCATTACATGGTCAACATTTTGAAGATCCGCTGTAGGCATGCTACCATGGGACAAATTCTGCTTCTTATCATGCTTCATCTTCTCATCCTCAGCAGCCAATTCAACGCCATGCTCTAGCTCTCTCTCAAGTAGATCATCATCATCCATCACATTTATGTTTGTGGCAACACCACCTTTCGATTTTCTTCGCTTCTCCAAAGCTGCTTTTACCTTATCCTTGTCAATTTTATTCATCGCATCCATCCTTGAGGTCGACACACCAGGAGCTTCATTGCCACCAAGAACACCATCTCTTGTTTCATTGGAGTTATCATGTGAGCAAAGCGGTTTCTGTTCTTCCATTGGATTAAGAGACTCATTATTGGACTTTGAATAATGATCTCCTGGCAAGGATTTCTTGCCATGATGCAACCAGTCCATACCAGCATCAGATTTACTTCCACTCTTGCTGCTCTCATCTTTGCTGCCACCGTGGTTACCATTGTCATTCTGAAGGATTTTCTGGCCAGAAATATGCTTGTCTGAATTCGAGTGCCCAGTGCCGTGGTGGCGTGGAGCACCTATCAAGGAAGAATGCTGTGAATTTGACACTTTGGGTGCCTGATGACATCCCAGAGCAGATGGTTCCTTGGAGTTTCCATCAGATTTTACACAAGAATGTTGATTACGCCCACCAACAGAGCTCCCTTCGGCTTCACTTCCCTGTGGTGGCTGTGCCTGTGTCGTACGGTTTTGCTCATACAACTCCAACATTTGATTGCTAACCTCTGCAATCATGGACAACGAAATGTTTTCATTGTCAGACGAAATACAGGCATGTGCAAGATCAAATTATTATTATAATAAAACTAATAACAATTAGAATGATAAAGAAGAAACTCCATGTAGTGGGACTTGGTATTTGTTCTCTTTACCACAAAGTTTTTATGTGACAAGTCACCATTAACAACTAGAAGGTGCTTTTGTGAATAATTAAAACATTGCATTTGAAACAGCACCCTTTCAAAGAGAGATATTCCTTTATTTAGCATTGGTCCCTCTATAGCAATCATATCCATTTTATTAAGTTTTTTAGTTATCCCTTTGGGATATCGTTTTGTTTTAGCTGATCTTAGTATTGGGGTTTTTTTATGGATTGCCATTTCAAGTATTGCTCCTATTGGTCTTCTCATGGCGGGATAAGGTATTCAAAAAAGAAATGTGTACACTTCCATTTATAGACGACTTCAATATAACTCGCGAACGAAAAGGCAGCAATATAGCAATACAAAGCCGCACAGCACCTAGAAATATCCAACTGGAACAAGATGGTCAATTTCCCAAGAGCTCTCCATAACTTGGGTTGGGATACCATGATAGCATGTCCAGAAAATTGACTAATACAAAGCCCCCATTTGACCATGCTTTATAGATTACAAATTGTGTACACTTCCTGTTCTTATTTTTCTTCGAATTAGCTTTAAAACTATGTTACTTTACTCTGCAACAGGAAAATGCATTGGTTCAGGCATACAAATGACTAACATGTACAGATTTTATAATTAATTGTATGATGAATTAATTAAGGCATGAAGAAGTTATGGTGGTCAAATCCAAAAACTCCCATGGGGCAAAATTCATCTTTAGAAACATGTAGGATATAATAAACTAATGCCGTGGAGAAAGATGCCATCCTACAAGTTCAACGAAGATGCAGGATACCAAAAACTGTCAAGCAGTACATAAAGAAAATAGATTTATTCTAAGTACCTATGACATTTTTCTTTTGTTCAAAACCAGAGCTTAACAGGACAAAAATCAATTTGACACACCAAACTCATGGTAATAATTCAATAAACCAAGGCCAAACCAAGCAGAACAAATAAACAAAATAGAGCAACTGGAAACATTTCATTTTGCAAATGAGGACCAACCTTCAAGCTGTCGTGGTGTGACATCAAAATCCTGCCACCAAACCTTATCACCATCAGATGGAAGCTTCACTTTGAGAAATTTAGCAGCCAAAAAGATAGCACCTGCTGCAATATGATGAGGCTCGAATTGCAGGCAAAGCGAAGTACGCAGCCTGTACAGTGCACAATATTTTTAAAGTGCAGTAGATACACAACTGTGAACTGCAATTTCAAAAGACGGCAAGGGTAGCATTAGCATACCCATCATTTACAAAATTCCAGGCAACCCGAGGAAGTGCACTTTTACCACCAACATTGAATCTCCTTATTGCCTCAACCAAGGGCTTGTAAGCATGGTGAATGTTCAGGTCAAACCCAAGTGTTACAAGTACAACTCGCTCACCAAGTAAAATAAGTTCCTTTTGTTTATCATATATTTCCTGCAAGAGGATAGTAAGCACTAATATCAGTGGAAAATTAGTAAATGGAAAAACATTGCTATCTTGAAAACAAATTGCTTTTGAAATATGAACTGGTGCATGCAGAAACCTATCTTCAAAAGCAGGAAGTGCAAAAAAGGGAGCCTATATATATATATATATATATATATATAATTTTTCAACTTTGGTAGCACCTAAGGATGATTTGAGCAACCACAAGCTGATAATGGAAGCTTACAATGGCCAACTATTGATGGCCACCTTTATTTTCTTAGCATATGTTTGTTTAGAATCATGAACTGTTCAACACTCATATTAATAGCATGTGTACCTCAAATCCAGGACAAAAAGTGGATCTGAACTGCTTTCATTGAGACTTAAGAGTGAGATTTGAATCTTTAGATACTTAAATGGAACAAAAATCTAATGTTTTCTGGCTTCAGCTGAAGTCACTGAATGAATAGCTTTAACAAGAACATAAAAAAAATCCTAGTAGTGTACGATGAAAAAGTATGCAAACTCCAACAGATCATGCAGGATAAACTATAAGGTGTCACTGTTTCTGGATCAAAATAACAGATAACTTTCGTTACCTTTTGCTGCTTGATTCTCTGACCAGCATTAGGATCTTTCTTATGAATAATCTCGTAAGAAACCAGGATGACATCCTTCAAAGGTCTAGGTGTTTCTTCAACTTTTCCAGCCAAGAACATACAAACTGTGGCAATTGTCTGTATGGGTATTAGACTCAGAAGTATTGGTGCATATCTCTATAGAAATACAAAAAGAAAGTATAACTGCATGCTTAGTTTCCAGGACCAAACCTATATCTAAGAATCTATCTATCAAAGAGTTTACATCACAATATAAGTATTCAGTTTGTAACACGAATGCAAAATACGAATGCAAAATAGAATGTAAAAATTGAGCTTGTTAGGAAAAGATCATGTTTATTGTCAGGCATACAAAATGGAAATGCATTTATCATTTACTTCAAATAGCAAAATGAGATTATATCATTGAAAAGTTTCTAATATAATAGAAGCCATTGATAAAACAACTAGAGACAGGCATTGAATAACACTTACTCGTCTATCATTTTTTGCATGGGATTGGCGAAGGTAAAAACGGTGACAAAATACCATAGCTGTAGCAATTGTCACTTGAGGCCTACAAACAGCAAACAAATGGAACTTTATGAGCTAACACAGGATTTACCTGCAAATTTGATAACAACAAAGTCCATTTAAAACTTAAATACATTGACGGGGTTCACATGAGCAATGCAATTTGCACCAAGATTATAGCCACTAAGAAAAGGCACACTTTAGCATGCAACAACAATGACCGTGCACACAAAAATGAACACCAGCAAAACCTGAATTCATTTTCAAATGCCAGGCTGTCAAGTATAACAAATTTTAAATTCTACAACAATAGCGACACAAATTTCTCTCCTATCAAAGGTATGCACATCTTGATCAACACTAAAATTGTAGATATATCCACCCCCATGACAATGTCCACACAAATCACTACATAAATTAACAATAAGCTGATATAACAGACATTGTTAAAAACTTCAGCATCATGGCAAGATTAAAGTAGCACTTCATTTAAAAGAGTGTTATTAGAATTTAAAAAGTGAAATGCAAAGAAAACCAATAAAGATAAAGTAGATCAATGTATGCAATCTTACACTTTCAGCTTCATGCCCAAGTCTTGCAGAAAATTGCAATAAGACTTTTGAAGGCTAGACTCTTTCTTCAAATCAATGCCATCCCTCCTGGATGGAGAATTTTCTTCTATTTCCTTCCTACTGAAATACCAGGATGGACCAAGTCTCCTGGCTTCCTCATGCCTACCCTGGATAAATCCATTTGGGCTATTGTCCACAACTCCATGCTGTGACGAATCACTTGGCACCATAGCCATGTAGGCTCAGTTATATTGGGAACGAATTGATGAACAATTTACTTCTTGAACTCCTTAGTCAGTTTCTGAACATTGATACACATGATGTTATTGCTATTACCAGGTAATAAAAGATATAGTATGTCACACTGCGACACCAACGTATGGTGCAGGGTCTCATGTGCATAGTAAAGATAAATTCCAAGACGGATTATAAAAATGGAAAATAAAACTGAAATCCTTGACATAACATGCTAGAAGACCCAATAATACACAAACATGCCCAAATATGTTAAACAAGGTGATGATTTATCTGGTAGTATGGTACCCGCAACTGAAATTGCTACTGACTGATCACAGCAGGACTCAAACATCCAGCAAATTCATGCACATACAAATCCAGCCATTTAACCTACCAGTCAAAAGGAAAGGATCAAGAGCCACCAATTCGTGGACATAAACACAATCTGGCACAACCATGCACCCAGCATCCAGATCCCAACCACAGGCCTGTTTATTTGTATAGCCCCATTGGTGGTAATCAGTTTTTGGAATCCACACCACGCAAGAGGCAAGGCCACAATTTGAATCTACAAAACCATATAAAATTACGATTTCAACCTTACACAAGCCAGTCAGGACTCCTTTGGCCAGGGTTGCTATTAACTATCTGCCTGGCACATCCAGAGACAAACATCTTGCAAATTCATGCCCCTAATCAAGCTATTTACCCTACTAGTCCACAGGACAGGATCAAGAACCACCAATTCGTGGACAGAAACAAAATCCTTGCATGGTATAATCCATACAAACCCACCGTGCACCCCCAATCCCCAATTCAATTTGCCAACTGTTCGTATGTATAGCCAATCCGGACAAGACCGCGATTTGAATCTATAAACAGGGTTTGAACCTATGCCATCTCGCAAGATCGTAATTTGCCACGCATCGCCCGCCGCCGCACCGTGCCACCTAATCGCGAAACGAACAAGAAATCGACACATCTAGGGTTACCAAATTCCAGAACCGTCCCCAAATCCCCCGCGGCCCTTTCCCATTGCTCGCAGATGGAAATCACAAGAACGCCCGGGAGAGAGACCGGCAACCGCTGGCGCAACAGCACAAGATTCATGCGGGAGGAGCGAGACCAACCTGGCAAGCCGCTAGGGTTCCGGTTCCGCAGCCCGCGGACGCCGCCAAAGCCGAGGAAGCCGCCGCCGCGGCCCGCGGGACGGATGGCGCCGAGGCGACGGGGCTTCGGGGGCCTCGGGCGGGCAACCGCCGAGGCGCTCCGGCTCGCCGCGCGCGGCCGCTGCCGCCTTCGCCGCCGCGAGGGCGTGGGGAAGAGGGCGGGCGAGGCGCAGGGAAGGGGAAGGGAAGGGCCGCCGCGTCGCGGCCTGGGGATAATAACTCAAGACGAAAGACGCAAAACCCTAGACTATTTGGATTTTATTTGATTTTTTCGTTTCGTTTTTTGCGGTTTATATCCTTCAACTGAAAGGATACTCTTGATTTTTCATTCCTTTTTATTTATTTTTCTTTTTTCGTAGTGAGATACGCTCCCGATTGATCTGTATATGCAGCGTATATTATGAAACGCAGACTTTATTTTGAGGAAAAGGTATACGCTGACCAGACCTTAGGATTTTCGTGGGCCGGACTGGCTCGAGCGGGCCCAAATTCCGGGAAAAAACTGGCTCAAAATTTGTGCCCGATTGGGCTCGTTCGGGCTCTTTTTTGAGCCGAGCTCTGAGTTTTAATTTAAAAATTACATAAGACACGCATGTATAATAGAAAAAATAAAAATATAAATGGCAAGTTAAAGAAAAGATCCTGTCGGTATGTTAACTGATATTTTCATGGCACATATACCACATATATTACCTAAAATAAAAATAGTGTATTATATATATGCGATCACTCTCCTACCTAAAGTACTGGTGAAATACATATACTGGATGCCGACATTACAACATCCTCGTCTTAAACATAGGAGCACCACGACTCGTTTTACATGTAGCTACGGTGGAAGTTGAAAGAGGATTATGCTCTCAATTGATATATACACCCTCCAAACATATGCAAATTCCAAAGCTACCATTTATGTGATGCAATGCCCTCAACCTTATTGCCCACGGCGATGTACTTCCTTGATGTTCATGGCCAGGTAGTTGGGCCATATGTTATTCTACTATTACAGAAACAATTTGTTGGTACATCAAAATTTTTTAAGGGTGCCTTAAAATCGCTCTTTATTTTTTAGACTGGTCTCTTTGACCACTGGCCCTACCAATACTAACCCTAGAAGTGCGGACCATTTTCAAACATGAATGTATATAGAACTTGCTCTCTTAATATCCAAACTAAAAATTTCTCGTCCATTCATGTTCTCGGGACTGGTCGCTGCCCTCGTCCACACACTTCAGCCTTATCTCATAAATCGTGACTCTCTCGTGTGTCCCCTATTTTCTACCTACCTCTATTTTATTCAATATCGGCTATTTTTAAAGACAATAAAAGTAAACTTGATAATTGACCTATGTTGTTTGTATAAAGTATACATGAATTACTGATGCATGAATTTGCATATACAACACAAAAAAACTGAATCTACAGAACTAAATTAAAATCTCTACTCCTAAAAAAAAACCTAATGTCGCGTTTTCCCGTCCGTCGTAGGTCCTTTCGACGTCCCCGTTTTCGTCCGCCCCCCGCACCTCTTCTCTCTATGTTTGGCGCCGGCAGGTGGGCCCTGCAGTCCCCGCTTTCTCCTTCCCATCCCTCGCCCTCTCCTCCGATCCCGCAGCCCTCGCGCACAGACGCAACGCCGCCCCCCTCGCCTCACATCATCCCTCCGCATCTGGGGCTTCGGCCCGGGACGACGCGGCGGCGCCCATGGAGGTCCAGCGGCGCCCTTCCTCACCGTCGCGGTGGCTCCATCCCTCTCACCCTCGCCTCCGACGGAAGTGGCCGGGGCCGAGGCGCGGTCGCCGGTTCGAACCACCCGGCGACTCCCTCTACCCCCGGCGGCTGCTGCCCGGCCCCTTCTACATCTGAGGCTCCGGCCCGGGACGGCAGCGGCGTGCCCGTGGAGATCCAGCGGCACCCTGGCGACTCCCTCTCCCCCCGGCGGCTGCTGCCCAGCCCTGCGCGAAGGGCGCGCTCGAGTGCGCGGTGTGCCTCAGCGAGTTCGACGACGACGAGACGCTCCGGCTCCTGCCCAGGTGCGCCCAGGCGATCCACACCGACTGCATTGACGCCTGGCTCGCCTCGCATGTCACCTGCCCCGTCTGGCGCGCCGTCCTCGTGCCCGACGCCGAGGCCCCGGCGCCCGCCATGGTGCCGCCCGGTGCTGCTCCGACGACGGAGCATGATGCTCCTGCTGCAGTGCCGCAGCCACCGCCGCATGAAACGGCCACAACTGGAGTGGGCGTCCATCCGGTTTTTACTGCCTTCTCCACTCGCCGGTACAGAATCTATGGAATCCCCACCTTCCTCTGCTTGGATCAGCTGTTCGGCTGCCTCTACGGCCTTCCTTGCTGCGTGATGCAGTACTGGCCTTCCTTGCTGCGTGATGCAGTACTGGCAGCAGCAGATTACTTTCAATTTCTGGGTTCGCTCGAATCAATTCCCATGAGTCTCAAGTCCTCCTTACAGCCAATGAGCCATTAGAATATTCACTCACTTTTTTGCGGCTACAGTTTTTCTCACATCTTACTAATCTATGGTGATTGTTATATTTCCAAGAGGCGTTTCCTGATCTAAGCCCGGCATGAGGGGCTCCAAGCTTTTGCTGTTACTGGTGGCGGCGTCATCACTGTGCCTATATGCTGCTGTAAGTCGCTGCTGATTTTGTACCTTCTGATGTTAACAATGGCGATTAGATTGATTACAAATGTGGCTCTGATTTTTGTCTTGTCCTTTTTTTAACTTTTAGATTGCTGTGCAGCAGACTTGCCCTGTTGACCTTCATAGCAAATGTGAGGGTGTCGCTTCAGATGATTGGGAGGGAGAGTTCTTCCCCGGCATCCCAAAGATTAAGTATGATGTGAAACTGTAAATTTCAGATTCTTCGACTAGATTTTGATGCGGCAGTAACGAATTCTCGTGCACTAAACCACTGTCCCTGAACAATTGATACTTAATGGTGCTGCAGGGTCCAACAAGAAGAACCCTCTATTCTATCGGTGTTTATTTTTTTGTTTGAAGGGCTCATGGGGTGCTGAACTGACCGAATCTGTTCATGATACATCAAGGCCATCTGATTTAAGCCTTTATCACATACGTCCATGGTCCTTCCTCAGCTTCTTTCCATGCATTCAACCGATCATATGTCTCTAAAATGTTGGTTCTGATACAATTGATTAATGTCATATGTACAGAGACATGGAAAGTAAAATTAAATGTCAATTTAATTTAGATTCATATTTCCTCATGGCCTGCGGACAGATCGTCAATTTAGGAAGGGATTTTTTTTAACTTTGCTAATTGATTATCGTCTTATTATTGTTTCACCTTTGAAGTATGATCTAAGTGCAGACAACCATCACCATCATCTTGCCATCATCTTGCAATTGACAATTACTCAATTAGCCAACAAACTGTTGGTCAGCTAATGCCATATATGTGATTAAAATTTCAGATTTGTTTTTAGCACATAATTGCCAGCTAATGCAACCAAAATACATGCTGATTTGAT
>CM014272.1:23992217-24026767 GCA_004135705.1 Alloteropsis semialata
AATATAGATAAAAGAGATAGGAGCCCCACTGACTAAGTTTTTTAGATCACATAC
This sequence comes from Alloteropsis semialata, assembly GCA_004135705.1. Lineage (NCBI taxonomy): Eukaryota > Viridiplantae > Streptophyta > Magnoliopsida > Poales > Poaceae > Alloteropsis > Alloteropsis semialata. The sequence continues at coordinate 23,992,272 of CM014272.1, forward strand.
AACAGCTCCAACATGAGATCTATCTAGAAAAGGCGATTGTATCTTCTTGATGACATTTTGACAATCTGACGCCACCATGATGTGGTCAAGATCATGTTCTTTTGCAAAAATGACACTGCATCGAATTGCCAAGGCTTCAGCCAATTCGGGGTCTTCAAGTGTATGCACCCTTTTGCAGAAAGCCATTTTGGAATCTCCAGCATGATTACAAATTACTACCCCCACTCCAACATGAGGAGGGTCTTTAAAGATGGTTGCATCCACGTTGACCATTAACCAACCATCCGGTGGTGGAGTCCATTTTGGTACTGAGCTGTTAGACTCACACCTGTGAGTTGTTGGTTGTATTTTTGTGTGCAGCAAAACCATATCTATGTAGGCTTTAATGTGTTCAGCAACAGACTGAGGGTGCATCATATTCTCACCATTTGTGACTGCATTTCTTGCCTCCCAAATGTGCCATACAGTGATTGTGAAAGATATGGCTTCATAATCTTTAGCCCCCTCCAAGAAATCAAAAAGTCATTATTTAATGTTAACAAAAGCATGAAACTTGTAGTTTATGACAAAGCATTTTCTTACCTGACACCATATCTCAGAAGCATATTGGCACATTAAGATTGCATGCTCCATGGTTTCTTCTTGCCCACAGAAACAACAAGAGTCCAAAGTGGGAATGTGTCTGTGTTTTAGTTGTGCTCCAGTTGGCATGCAATTATGAGCCATTCTCCATAAGATTATTTTCATTTTAGGTGGTGCTTGAATGGCCCATAGTCGTTTCCATAATTTTGATGTCTTCTGTTGATATGAGGTTTCACCCCTATCATTTTCACTCAGAAACTATGAAAGCTTTCTAATCTTGTAAGATAGTATGCTGATTTGACTGTGTATGCACTTGATTTGGAATATGACCAGGCTGGGAAGACCTTACAGGGAGTATAACACACAGGCATTTGCAAAATCTTTTTGGCATCATCTTCATTAAAGCATGAATGGATCATCTCCTCGTTCCAGCTCCCTGTAGCCTCATCTATAAGAGAATGCACATTTAAGTCATCGGGTAAGGAAGCAATTGGTTTAAGCATGCAAGAATTTGGAATCCAGTGATCCTTAGTTATGCAAATGGTCTTTCCAGGGGCGAAACCAGCACAAAATGATAAGGGGGCTGAAGGCTGAAGCCAACTGCCAGCATACAATCAAGACCAACGAACATAAGTTCATCACTTCATTATGTCCAATACTAGAACAACATGTTCATGAGGAGAAGTAGCAAAAGACGAATATGAAGTTTTGTCCATTAAAAAACATGAAAGCAAAACATAATGCGACGCGTTGACAATGACAACCGTTATTCTTCTTCCCCATGAGAAGCAATCCGCACAAGGCAAAATAAATAAGTGAATGGGCAAATAATAATGTCAAAAAATATGAAATTCAAAGAGATTTAAACATACCACTAAATTGTCTTTAGGCACAAGTCTACGGCGTTTTTTCATATCTTCAAACCGCTGTATGATTATGTCACTATTAATGCTTCTAAATATCTCCTTCTCAACATAGCATATCATCAAATCATTGAGCCATTCATCCCCTATTTTGCTTCGTCAATCTGTCTTTAAAAGAGCCATAGCTGAAAAAACTCTCTCAACCGAAGCTGTTGCCACTGGAAGTATCAATGTGAGCTCAACGAGCCGATAAACCAATGGGTAAGAGGTATTAATGTTAGTCTTGACCATAATTTCAGCGACCTTTGAAAGTTCTATGCACCCAAAAAACTCTTAATTTCTTTTAGCACGTTGGTGGAATGCTTTAAGTTGACTTGGCAATAACACAAGTTCACCGATATCAAAATCTTCAGCATATATTTTAGCAAGTTTCACAAGCTTATCCACATCAAAATTAGAGAAGGAGTTCGTTGGATTAAGTGAAGCCATGCATACTAACAACTCTGAACTAGCTTCACTAAATCGATGATTCATCTCAGTCAAAATTGCATCAATGGCAGCAAGAAAAATCTCAACATGGTAGAAATGCATGTTAGTTACCTTTTGCCTTCTACGTGCAGATGTCCCTCTAGCATTTACTTCCTTATCCATATCTAGCACTTCAATCTCATTTTTATCACAGAATGACTTCACTCTTTTGAATAATGACTCCCATCCATTGTCCCTCATATCCTGCAAGGTCTGTTTCACACTCATGATCAAATGCATTGCCTCAACAATATCTTGATCCTTTCTTTGCAAAGCACGTGACAAAGTATCTGTAGTGCTCAATATTTCTATCATCAAATGCATGATGAACACAAAATCAAAACTTTCCATTTTACCAATCAAACCAAAAGCACCACCCGTACATGTACGTTTAATGGAATCTTTCTTCACAATCTCAAGCACATCCAATATAGCCTCCCACATTACCAAAATACGAAGTAATGTTTTAAGATGGGAGCCCCATCTAGTATCTCCAGGTCTAGCAAGGCTACTTTCTTGGTTTAAACCTCTTCCGGTGGCAATCTCACAATTCTCTAACTTCTCTAGCAAATTATCATGGTGTTTTGCAAGCAGGATATCCTTTCTCATACAAGATGCACCCACAATATTGACTATCAAAGGAACATAATTAAAAAAAATCTGCAATAGCTGGAGTAGAAGTTGAAACAGCGACAACCACTAATTGCAATTGATGGGCAAAACAATGCACATAGAAGGCATAAGGATTTTGATCACGAATCAATTTCTGCACGCCATTAAATTCATCTCTCATATTGGAAGCTCCATCATAACCCTGCCCACGAATCATACTCACGCTTAATTTATGGCTAGAAATCATACCGACCAAAGCTTCTTTCAATGCAACAGATGTACATTTCTCAATATGTTTAAGTCCAAAAAATCTCTCCATCACCTTTCCTTCATCATTGACAAACCTACATGTCAAAATTGATTATCCATTACAAACTTAGCATGAATATAAAATTATACAATGGAAATGAAACAATGCAGAGTCTCTAGTAGATTACAAACCTCAGAACCATAGCCATTTGCTCCTTTATAGATACATCTCTAGACTCATCAATGAGCACTGAGAATCGCTTGCCACGAATCTCATCCATAATCACTGATGTGACTTCTTCTGCACAAGCTTTTGTAAGATCCTTCTGAATATAAGGAAACAACATCTGGCAATTTTTAGATCCTTTATCATATGCATCCTAAACCACTTCGACCTTGTCTTTGTACCAGTCAATCATCTCTCTGAATGTTCCCTTGTTGAGCGAAGTAGAGGACTCATCGTGTCCATGAAAAGGATCACCTTGCTGTATGAGGAATCTTGCAACATCTAAAGAAGATGACAAGCGAGTCTTGTATCGACTATCTTCCTCCTTACTTTGTTTTTCAAATTTCCAAGAGACACTTGTTCTTTGATTCATAAAGTCATCGTATTTCAGCCTTGCATTACAATGAGAATGTGAAGCACCATGTTTATCAAATTTTTCCAAAGCCTTCTTCCATTTATCTATACCGACCTTTGCAAAGACATTGCTCCCCCATTTATCAGGCTTTCCTGGCTCAAAGAAAAGATAACAATAAAAACAAAATGCTGCATCCTTTGACTCACTGTATTCCAACCAATCATAACTCACAAACCAATGCTGCTGAAAAGATCTCCATTCACCACTTTGCCATTAGCGAGGAAATGTAAAACCAACTGGTTGTTGAGTTGGACCCCTCAAAGCATATGCCCTCTTAACTTGATCTCTAATCTCAGACAGATACTTATCAATTGGCTTGCGCAATCCAGGATCACTAATGATATCTGGTTCACAAAATTCCACTCTAGGGTTTTTTTTGGGGGCCTCGCATTAGTTTCTAGAGGGGCAGGAGTACTGGTACTGCTTGAATAGTAGGAAAATAATGTTCTCTTCGACATCTTGAAATTCTATGAAATATTGACAAAGCATTGATGGTTTAATTCTTGAATTAGTGACAACCATTGAAAATAGACGGAATTGGGGCTCGGATTTCGCACCTGACAATCTGGTGGCCTGCCTGCCAGCCGGCCGGGCGTGGCCGTGTGAGCCGTCGGCTGCTCCCCTGCTGGCTGCGGTGGTGCTGTCCTGCTGGGAGCCTGGGCCTAGCCACACGGCNCGCCGCCCCACCACGCTGGGCCGCTCGCGGCTCGATCCTGCCAGCCGCTGTCGCAACTCGCAAACTGCTCGACCCCGCTGCCCGCTCGTATGCTCCTCGGTCGGACGGTCGCCGCTCGCGGCTCGCGCACAGCACCCTCGCGCCGCCGAGACCAAGAGTCCGGACCGTGACTCCGTGAGTCTCACGGCCACGGGACGGAGGGGATAGGGTTGGATTAATGGGCTGGTTTGTTTGATTGGGCTAGAAGTCCGGTGGCCACTGGAGGGGGTAATTGGTGCTGCGTGTATTGGGCTTTTTAATTGGGCCGTTTGTTCATTGTCCATCAAAGCTGGCCCAAATCGCGTGAAAACAGTCGTCTTCAACCTCCAGCCCCCCTTTCTTCAGCCATTGTTCCTAAAAATTAGAGGGGGGCTATGGGGGGGATCCATTGCAGCTTGGACAGTAGGGGGGCTGGAGCCCCCTTAGCCCCCCCTAGATCCGCCCCTGGGTCTTTCCATTGCCTACTCTCCAAATAACACCCTTCATAAGTAGATGTTTACCATACATAAGGCTGCCCCATGTGAAAGATGAGCTTCGAGGACAGGGCACATTCAAGAATGTGCATTGAGGGAAGTAGCGCCCTTTGAGAACTCTAGGACAAAGTGAGTTAGGCTCGGTAAGAATTCGCCAACATTGCTTGCCTAACATCGCTTGGTTAAAAAGCTCCATATCCCGAAACCCCATGCCTCCAATAGTTTTAGGAGTTGTCAGCCACTCCCAAGAATGCCAATGCGTTTTCTTTTTACCATCATCAGTACGCCACCAGTGATTTGAGATTGTTGTTCTCATTTTGTCACAAATTGCAGCCAGCAAACGGAAGCAGCTTATAACATATATTGGAATTGCTTGTATGACTGATTTCAACATTACTTCCTAATTAGCCCTTGAGAGAGGCCGGTCACTCCAACTTCTTACTTTCCTCCACATACGGTCAGGTAAGAAATTGAAGGTGCTTGAAGGAGATCTTCCTACCCAAGATGGCATACCTAAATATTTTTTTTGCACGACCTCAGTGTGGACATTTAGGTATGCCTTCGTTCTATCCTTCACTTGTTGTGGGCAATGATTACCAAAGAAGATTGAAGACTTTTAAAAATTAATCTGTTGTCTGGATCCTTCGCTACAAAGGTGCAACACCTCGTTAAGAGCTTGAAGGTTCTTGATATCCCCTTTGGCGATAAAAATGCTGTCATCTGCAAAAAGGAGGTGGGATATTGGTGGTCCAGATTTCCCATTTTTATCCCTTTTATTTTTCCTTCAGCTTCTACAGAACTCATGGTAATAATTCAATAAACCAAGGCCAAACCAAGCAGAACAAATAAACAAAATAGAGCAACTGGAAACATTTCATTTTGCAAATGAGGACCAACCTTCAAGCTGTCGTGGTGTGACATCAAAATCCTGCCACCAAACCTTATCACCATCAGATGGAAGCTTCACTTTGAGAAATTTAGCAGCCAAAAAGATAGCACCTGCTGCAATATGATGAGGCTCGAATTGCAGGCAAAGCGAAGTACGCAGCCTGTACAGTGCACAATATTTTTAAAGTGCAGTAGATACACAACTGTGAACTGCAATTTCAAAAGACGGCAAGGGTAGCATTAGCATACCCATCATTTACAAAATTCCAGGCAACCCGAGGAAGTGCACTTTTACCACCAACATTGAATCTCCTTATTGCCTCAACCAAGGGCTTGTAAGCATGGTGAATGTTCAGGTCAAACCCAAGTGTTACAAGTACAACTCGCTCACCAAGTAAAATAAGTTCCTTTTGTTTATCATATATTTCCTGCAAGAGGATAGTAAGCACTAATATCAGTGGAAAATTAGTAAATGGAAAAACATTGCTATCTTGAAAACAAATTGCTTTTGAAATATGAACTGGTGCATGCAGAAACCTATCTTCAAAAGCAGGAAGTGCAAAAAAGGGAGCCTATATATATATATATATATATATATATATATATATAATTTTTCAACTTTGGTAGCACCTAAGGATGATTTGAGCAACCACAAGCTGATAATGGAAGCTTACAATGGCCAACTATTGATGGCCACCTTTATTTTCTTAGCATATGTTTGTTTAGAATCATGAACTGTTCAACACTCATATTAATAGCATGTGTACCTCAAATCCAGGACAAAAAGTGGATCTGAACTGCTTTCATTGAGACTTAAGAGTGAGATTTGAATCTTTAGATACTTAAATGGAACAAAAATCTAATGTTTTCTGGCTTCAGCTGAAGTCACTGAATGAATAGCTTTAACAAGAACATAAAAAAAATCCTAGTAGTGTACGATGAAAAAGTATGCAAACTCCAACAGATCATGCAGGATAAACTATAAGGTGTCACTGTTTCTGGATCAAAATAACAGATAACTTTCGTTACCTTTTGCTGCTTGATTCTCTGACCAGCATTAGGATCTTTCTTATGAATAATCTCGTAAGAAACCAGGATGACATCCTTCAAAGGTCTAGGTGTTTCTTCAACTTTTCCAGCCAAGAACATACAAACTGTGGCAATTGTCTGTATGGGTATTAGACTCAGAAGTATTGGTGCATATCTCTATAGAAATACAAAAAGAAAGTATAACTGCATGCTTAGTTTCCAGGACCAAACCTATATCTAAGAATCTATCTATCAAAGAGTTTACATCACAATATAAGTATTCAGTTTGTAACACGAATGCAAAATACGAATGCAAAATAGAATGTAAAAATTGAGCTTGTTAGGAAAAGATCATGTTTATTGTCAGGCATACAAAATGGAAATGCATTTATCATTTACTTCAAATAGCAAAATGAGATTATATCATTGAAAAGTTTCTAATATAATAGAAGCCATTGATAAAACAACTAGAGACAGGCATTGAATAACACTTACTCGTCTATCATTTTTTGCATGGGATTGGCGAAGGTAAAAACGGTGACAAAATACCATAGCTGTAGCAATTGTCACTTGAGGCCTACAAACAGCAAACAAATGGAACTTTATGAGCTAACACAGGATTTACCTGCAAATTTGATAACAACAAAGTCCATTTAAAACTTAAATACATTGACGGGGTTCACATGAGCAATGCAATTTGCACCAAGATTATAGCCACTAAGAAAAGGCACACTTTAGCATGCAACAACAATGACCGTGCACACAAAAATGAACACCAGCAAAACCTGAATTCATTTTCAAATGCCAGGCTGGACGACCTCAGTGTGGACATTTAGGTATGCCTTCGTTCTATCCTTCACTTGTTGTGGGCAATGATTACCAAAGAAGATTGAAGACTTTTAAAAATTAATCTGTTGTCTGGATCCTTGTGGACATTTAGGTATGCCTTCGTTCTATCCTTCACTTGTTGTGGGCAATGATTACCAAAGAAGATTGAAGACTTTTAAAAATTAATCTGTTGTCTGGATCCTTCGCTACAAAGGTGCAACACCTCGTTAAGAGCTTGAAGGTTCTTGATATCCCCTTTGGCGATAAAAATGCTGTCATCTGCAAAAAGGAGGTGGGATATTGGTGGTCCAGATTTCCCATTTTTATCCCTTTTATTTTTCCTTCAGCTTCTTTTTTCTTTATCAAATAAGATAGGCCTTCCGCACATAGAAGAAAAAGATATGGACTGATAGGATCTCCTTGCCACAAACCTCTTGTTGGGATAAAAGGCTATGAAAGTTCACTATTAACCTGTACAACATACCTGACATTTGTTACACACCTCATTACAGTCTCAATCCAATCATCAGAGAAACCCATCTTGCACATAACTCCTTGAAGGTATTTCCATTCCACTCTATCATAAACCTTCATCATATCTATTTTCACGGCAAAGAAAGGTGTATTAGATTTTTATCTTCTGATGGTATGCATGCATTCATATGCAACTAAGACATTATCTATAATAAGCCTGCCAAGAACAAAAGCACTTTGCTCAATAGAAATAATAGCAGGGAGGAAAGTTTTCAATCTATTTGCGAGGACCTTTGATGCAATCCTATAAAGCACATTGCATAGGCTAATTGGACGAAAATTAATATGCCTCTCGGGCTTTGAGATCTTAGGAATTAAAACAATAGTTGTATCACACAAGCCATCCGGGATTGCGTCACCTTGTAAAAAACTCCTAACAGCTGAGCAGATATCAGCCTTAAAAAACCCAATGATGTTGATAAAACAATGTCGGGAAACCATCAGGGCCGGGCGCTTTAGTCGGTCCCATCTTGAATAAGGCTTGGTGGCAAGCTGTGCAGGTGTTGGGGCCTTGGGAGGCAGGCAGCCGCCGCTGCTGCTACCCATCAAGCAATGTTGCATTGGCTCAAGCAGGGATGCGGCAATGCAATCAGTTAGATATCAAGGCAGCCCGATGAACGGGCAGCACGGCCCGCTTTCAAGGCACCGACGCGGCCTCCGCTGCCGCAGAGATCTTCAGATGCTGCCCCATGAATCGTGATCCAGCAGTTTGGCGCGGAGCAGCCGAGGGGCGGGAGGGGACAATGACGCTGGCAGAGAAGCGGGAGGGGACGATGACGCTGCCAGGCATCAGTATTGTGTGGACGTTTTTTTTAAAAAAAATTGTTTGGTGAAAAGACATTGCATTTTTTGCAGAATCATTTTCAAACTTACGATTTTTATGGGTCTCATCTTTTTCCCACCTCCCTCCGCCCCGACAGCTGGGTCCAATGTGAGGGGTAAGGTGAGCCTAAACTGGGTGAGAAACGTTTTCAATTATTTTCGTTCTTTATAGTATAGATAAAGAATAAATTGCGTTCACCATACAACAACTTGTAACATCCTATTACTTTAGTCTACCAAGTTGTAAAACTTGCAGCAGTGAAAATAGGGTTTTCACAGCCGGTTTTTAACAAGAACCAGCTGTGAAAATTGACTTTCACAGCTGGTTTTGGAAAACCGACTATCTCCTCCAAATGACGCATTTTTTTGCACTTGTTGTATTTTTCATGATTCGAACCCGTGACCTCTTGCTTCAAGTGTACATCCACCAACCACTATATCACACCTTTGCTTGTAACTTAATGAGTGATGCGCTCCTTTTATATTAACTCTGCCGAACTTTTATAGAAGTCTAGAGGCCACACCATTGACCAAATTAGGTTGGCAATTTTTGTGGTAGTTCCTTACAAGCACATACTTTCAGGAAAAATATCAGAACAATAATATAAAAATAAAAAATAGTTGTAAAAATTGATTTTTAAGTGCTAAAAATTCATTTAATTCATAAAAAATAGCAAATCATTTCAAAAAATTTCTAAACTCCTTCATGGAAACTTATATGCAGTATAAAATATGTAAAAACATATTTATACATCATATGAGCAAAAGTAAGTTTTATGATGTATAAACATCAAAGTTTGCCTTAAGGTTATATGAAAGAGTATGAGAGATGTATATGTTTATGAACAATGTATAGTCTAATTTTCTCGAAATGCATTGAATTTTTTATGAGAAGGATATACACCTATAAAGGACTCCATGACAACTTTATAATTTTTGGACAAGTTTGTGATATTTTTATTATTTTTAAAAGTAAAGGAGTAAATTAAAGTGTGAATTATACATAGCAAACCTATAGACATTTTATATATTTTTCAGGATTTGATCTAAACTAGAGCATATGTCCTTAGGTACTATTTTTCTAATATTTGGTAAGAGCTATTTAAGAGACATGTAGTTCAAATTAAAATTACTAAGAATATGTACCTAGAAATTCATTTAATAGTTAGAAAATAGTAAATCATTTCAAAAAATCAAAACTGCTCCATGGCAACATATATGTAGTGTAAAACATTTAAAAATTATGTCCTTGTAATAAGAGCAAAAATAACATTTTAGAGTGTGCAAACTAATCGATGTTGCACTTCTTTAATATTAAATGTTTCGAATCTTTATGATTTTTTAGAGACCACAACTTAGATTCCGATTGAGCTGATTTTTTGGTTGTCCCTTGTGTGCTCTTAGTCCAATAAAAAATATCAAAAAAATAAAATAAAAATAAAAAATTTTGTGTACAAGCGGTTCCGCACAATTGGACGTGTTACAACTAGATGGACTAAAATGATACGACGCTACAAGTTGTTGTGTGGAGGATGCAATTCACTCAAAAATAAATAAACAAAATTGCATGGACCGTTGGTTTCTGCTTACCAAGCCATCTCAGGCCGTGTTTAGTTGGAGGCTGAAAAAATTTGCAAAAGGAAATCTTTCTTGCATGGAGTACTAAATGAAGTCTATTTGCAAAACCTCTTCACGGATGAGCGTAACTTTCCGAGACGAATCTAATGAGCCTAATTAATCCATGATTTGCTACAGTGATGCTACAGTAACCATCTTCTAATTATCCTCTAATCATGCGGTCAAAGGCCTCATTAGATTCGTCTCGGAAATTTACTAGAGGTCGTGGAGGTAGTTTTGTAAACTGACATTATTTAATACCCCTAATTAGTGATCAAAGATGCATTTAATACCCTGAAAAAATTTTCAGCCTCCAACGAAACACAGCCTCAATAGAAAACATGTGCGGACCGAAACCCAGAAGGTTCAGGCTAGATCAGATCAGGCCTAAAATACTTAGGTCTAATCTAGACACGTCAATTTGTTGGAAAGGATTATGTATATTTATTATCTATTTAGGGATAGAAGAAATGGAACCTGGTATACGGATTTTGATATTCTGAATGTGAATACCACTCGAAAATACTCTCCCTCTAGAAATAAAAGAAATTTTCATTTGTACTAAGTCAAACTATTATAAGTTTGACAGATTTATAGAAAAGAGTAGTAATATTTATTATATCAAATCATCATATAATTAGATCAATTATGAAATACGTTGTCAATTTATTCGTTGTTGTGTTTGATGTTTATACATTTATTTTTAACTTTGGTCAAACTAAAATTAGTTTCACTTATCATCCATGTATTAGAAAAACAGATTCATCATGCATAAAACATATATAGAGATCGGAATCTCTACTCCTAAAAAGAACGAAAGTCTCCGTTTTTTTCTCCTCCGTGTTTCCCCGTAAGAGTTTCGTCGCTCCGCCCGCAGTCTCCCTCACGACTGCGTGCGTCGGTCCGCGGAGGGAAGATCCTCCTTCGTCGGATGGAAAGAGTCTGCCTACAAAAAATAAAACGTGAACCATATGATCTCCTTTCCATCTGTGACCCTCCCCTCAATCTTCCGCTCGCGGAACGCGCCGCCATCTACGTCTCCCTCCACCACAACGCCCGCTTCTCCTCCTCGCTGTACTCCCCGCCGAGCCGTGCCATCCTCCTTGACGCCCCCTCACCGAGACGCCAGGGACGCCTGGGATCTACACCATCCTACTCGCTTCACTACTCCTCACTGCCCTTCTCTTAGATCCACGCCATCGCCAACGACCGCTGCCCTGACCATCCATCTGTGGCGCCCCTCTGCTCCACGTCTCCACCCTAAAGCCCGCCCGCCTTTGCTCGTGCAGCCGCCGTCCACGAGGAGGGCCACTAGGGTTTGCTCTGCACATCCTGTTGCAGCCGCAGATGGCCTAGCATTGGCATTCGAGGGCGTGGTGGAACCTAGACTAGACGACTATGGCGACTCCCAGCCATCTGGTTGCCGCCCGGGGTATGCGCCGGCAACGACAAGGTCGATGGCGATGAGGTGGGGAACGAGCGCCCGGCGTCCGACAGTGGCATCGCCGCGGCCGGCGACCGGCCGTCGCTATCCTACGGAGGTGAGGAGGCCGGTAGCCACCCCTGCCTCCGGCGAGGAGGCCAACGAGAAGGACATGGAGGTAAGCTTGTACATTCACCCTTCCTCTTCCCCTTGATCATGCTCATTCAGTATGATTGACTTGTTCAATTCAGCCACCATAAACATGTAATGTTCCATGATTTTAGCTAAGCAATCTGGATTCTGGATAGAATCACGTTGACTTGAGCCTGTGTGATTGTACGAGAGGCTGTAGTGTGAGCTCATGTTGACTTGGGGCAGACCACTCCTGTGGCAACTCCTGGTGAGATCTTTGCCTCATGGTTAAGTGAAGTAAAACTTTTCTATCTGTGCTGGTTAAGTGAAGTAAAACTTTTCTATTTGTGCTGGTTAAGTGAAGTAAAACTTTTCTATCTGTTAGCGGTCTCAATCTATGACGTGGTATGGCTGAGTTAGATTGAACATTCGGTATGTTTGGGCCTTCTTCGGATGGTCCTTTTGCTAATTAGCTTGACTAATATTCACATCTGCCAACCAAGTAGCGATGCATATTAGTCACATTTTATCAAAGTGATTGCCTGTAACTTTATACACTCAATTTGTTTCATATCTGAAACAATCTGTTACACAGAGATTTTGTTACACTCCTCTCGCACAACGATTCATACAGGGCAATGCCTTTCCCCAAATTTCCATGATGGATATTAGCATCTAGCTTCTGTAAATGTATCTATACATCCATTCTCGCGTCTGTTAGATCTTGTGATTTATTATACTGTTTTTCATAATAATTATGATTTAGAGTATGTTATATATGTTTTCCCCTTCTCAGTACTTGCAAGTACGAGACAAACATAAAATTCTTGCTCCAGTTCTTAACATCGTCCGTGTATTGTTTTGCATTGTTGTGTATCGTTTGCAGCAAGATGGATGTGCCAGATATATGTTGATAGTGAGATATGGATCCTTTTGACATGCTTTATTGTGTTTTATGCTTGCCACATCATTCCTCATCCAGCCAATGGATGGTGTAGATTTGGATCTCTGAAATCTTTTACATCTGACTTTGATCAATGAATGAGACAGATGCTGACTTACTGAGCAGGTAATGGCATTCCTGAGTACTGATTACTATCTGTTACTGCCATGGTGTGTTGCTTTGTAAACTTTTGCACTTCAATTAGGAGTATCGTAGTACTACTATATTGGTTTGTGTAGCAGGGGTACTTATGATCTCAGATTAGTTATTTTTCTCTTCTTCTGGTTCAGATTAAGAGAAGCTGTGGACGTGATGTCAAATATAGGTAATTCACTGTGGGCTCCTGATTTTTAGTTTGAACAACTTCGTTTTTCCTTTTTCAATTTTATCTGTATCTGCACCCAGTTTAAAATGGTCAAATGGAAGGGTAGATGTTGTAAGATTCCTTAGATGCATCGCAGCATATGCGAATTATACCTTCAGAGGAAACACAGTTTGAAATGCTCATCATAGTTGTTGTGCACCAGATGTGAAAATTAGCCAATTACCCACCTGTTTCATTGTAGAAGCTGATCACATCTATTTCTGAGAGCTCAGCCAGCATCTTCTCCGTATTTTGTTCTGGGTATGAACACGCCGAACATGCTGTAACAACTGAAAAAAATAGTGCCTTAATAGTATTAGGAGGAGGGAAAATAAACAACATGAATATGGTTCTTAATTAGATATTTTAGAAAAGAATTGACGCTATGTTCTACTGTGGTGGTTATTTCTTTGGCCAGATAGGCTGCGACATTTGTTTCGAAGCAATTTTTATTTGAAGCTTATTAATCCCTGGAGTGCTAACTGCATTCAACAGGCTTGGGCAAGAGTAAGTTCTCAAGTCACATTTCACATACATTTTCTTGGAAGGCCATTTCCAATTTATGAATTAAAGAACAGTGTAAGATCTTCAATTTTTAAATCTATTTCTCAAGAAATATATAATAGGTGATCTGAAAATTTTAGTCATGATTTCAGGAAGCTCTTTGCTCTCAAAGAACTGAACATAGTGGCAGGGGAATTAAGTGCTGAAGCTTTATCTTATAGATGCAAAAGTCATCTAGACACAGAAGTGCTGTTCCAGAGTAGTATTTTCTTTGTTTTGTTAGATTTTATTAGTTTTTCCTTTATCCCCTTTGTAAGACATGCTTGAAACAACAATGGACGACCAATTTTGGTCTGCCACCATATTTTTCCATGCTCCTCCTATTGCAATGAAAATTGTTGTGTTGCCCATAGCAACACATCATATCACCAAATCATTTATCTTATATTTGTGGGTGTGCGTGTGAAATTAAGGGACGATGGACAATATGGGTTTATATTTGCGGAACTTATCGTGATGGATAATTTCTGTTTTTTCATGCTCAACTTATCACATTCTAATATTTTTTATTTTGCTCCCGTAGCAACGCACGGGCACGAACCTAGTCAATATGTAATTACATATACAATGTGACCACACATCTAATAGGGTTATATTCTCAGCCCACAAGTTTATCATGTTCTAAGATTTTAGCAAGAAGCGATTGATATGATTACAGTGCCACTCAATCAATCCCTATGCAAATAATTAACGATTGATATTGTAATAGCCGCCAATCTGTCTACCCTCCCTAGCGCTAGCGATCTTGCATGGGTGAATCTGTTCGGCCATCGAACTATAGGGCGTGTTTGGCACAGCTCCAACTTCAGAAAAATAGCTCCACTCCACCAACTCCAGGCTTTTCGATGCCAAACACGTCCAGCTCCAGAAACTCCAACTCCGGAAAAAACCTGGAGTTGGAGGCCAAGGGCGTGTTTGGATCCGCTCCGCTCCACGTTTTTTAGCTCTGCTCCAACAATTCCAAGCCAAACACCACCAGCTCCACGTTTTGCAGCTCCACGAAAAACGTGAATCTGGAGGCCAACTCCACGTTTTTTGTGGAGCTCCTCATGAGGTGCTCCACGTTTTGCAACTCCACGGTGGATCTGCTCTATGGTAGAGTTGGTGGAGTGGAGCTACGTGAATCTGATCCAAACACGCCTCCATGTTTTTCTTGGAGCTCCTCAAGGGGTGCTCAAAAAACTCCAGTTATAAATATTCTCATGGAGTTAGGGCAAAATTACCCACCATTGCCACTCGTTACACACAGTAGTTCTGGTACCGGTTCACCAGAAAAAATAGAATAGGGCCAGCCGCTGGCGAGCGCCGCCCGCCCAGCAGAGTGCGCGCCGCCATCGCGGGACCACGCGAGCCAGAGCGCGGTCGGTCGGCGTGGTGGGAGAGGAGCGCGGCGCCGAGGAACTCGCTGCCGCAAAAACGCGGCTGCCGGGGACCTGCTCCGCCTCTCCGTGGACGCCGGGACACCACGGCCGTGCGACTCATCCTGCGCCGGCAGCCGAACCTGTTGTCGTTCCTCGGGCCCATGGCCGCGGTGCCCGACGCGAGCAGGGCTACCTAAGCGCCTCGGATCGACCTGGTTGTCCTTACTGTCCTGTACCAACACTTGCGCAGGGAATTCAGATGTCGCTTCTTTAACTGGACATGGATTCGCATCGCCATAACAACCCTTGGGTAAACCACATGTACTAATCTGTCACTAACGAACAGAACACGGAACAGACACAAGGAATCCATGGACCAGATGAGGCTTGGCATATGCGAGCGGCGAGCCACGATCGCCTTGCTGGCGGGTCGGGAGCATGGACATCGAGTGCGAGGACGTGGAAGGACACAAGCCGCTGCACGTCGCCGTTGAGGGCGGCCACGCCGAGGCCGTGGAGCTGCTGCTGGACATGGGCGCAGCGTCAACGCCAGGACCAGGCGCGGCGGCACGCCGCTCTAGATGACCGAGGCCATGGGGTATGAGGCCATCGCCCAGCTTCTGTGCGGTAGGGGGGCGGAGAGGAAGATGAATTGTGTTTTTTTTTTAAAATAGAAAAGAGGAAAGACAGAGACTGACATGTGGGTCTCAATGCTATGGGCACAATAGACTTTTCATAACAACATTTGTCATTTCCGGAGCTGGATCTATGTCTTTTGCCAAACATGTAGACAACTCCAATATTTTTATCGAGTTGGTGGAGTGGAGCTGCAAAATGGTGGAGTTCATGAAGTGGAACTAAGAAAGTTAGACGGGAGCTGCAATATCGGCATCTAGTTTGTCGGGGTTTATAATAAAATGAATAAATATGCTTCATTTTTTCAAAAAATCCATAACTAATTCATTAGAGCTCTAGAAAAACTTGAAAACACATACATTATTTTTTTTAAAAAAATCATGCTCGTGTTGTCCTAAGTCAAATTGTTTATATCTTTGGCTATCGATATCTAAATTTTATTTGCCACAAAAGGTATCAAAAAACTTATACAAATTTCAATATTGGTATTGCTGGATTTGTTATGACAAGTATATATTTTGATAATGTTTTCCACTTTCTATTTTATATAAAGTATAGCTTTCTAGACCAATATAAAATATAGTTTATAGATACTGACAGTCAACCTATCCTAACCCAAAGACCATGGACCCTCGAAAAGGCGATGGGCAGGCTGGGAGACCACAGCTCTGAGCTGGTGGTTACTCCCAACAAACCAGCTGCGCTTCCATCGGCAACGGCAAACCCAGGATCATTCAGTGGAAGCCCACCCGTAATCGTCCGACCATCATCGGCCCACCAGCGCCCGCCCATTCCGTTCCCTGCCCCTACAGAATCAAGGAGGCTGTCCCCTCGATTCGTTTCACCTCCGCTGCCGCCGTGCATGCCGCCGGCGAGGCGACGCCGCCTGCTGGGAGGTAACGAGACAGGGACACGAAAGCAAGCAGGGGCAGCAGCCACCCTGCCGTGCACGCATGCGCTTGTTCACCCACGAGCCTACTGTGCCCGGCCGCCAACCAGCGGCGGCCGCGCGCGGCGACGAGCGGAAGCCAACAACGGCGTGCCGGCGGCCCCGGCCCGTCGCGTCTCGCCCAGCGGCGGTTCCATCGATGGCTTCCCTTGAAGGGACCATTCAGCGCTGCTGCTGCTCCGCAGTGCCGGTACCGTGTCTGCCAGCGCCAGTGCCCATTGGCAGTGGCAACCTGGCAGGGATTTTCAAATGAGCAACAGACAAATGGTACATCACGTTCGCTCTCTTTTTCCCCCTTTTCCTGTACGAATATATAATACGGGAGCATATATGAAGAGTGATTTCATTCCTTGAACAGTATGGTCCATTCCAAGCAAGTCCGTGCCAATGGCAACGCGCTGCCTCGCTCTGAGCCTGAGGTACCCGTAGAGATGCTATCTTGCACGAAGTGGAGCAGGCAGGTGGAATGTTGCCAAGTGCCATTGCTGCCGGCCAGAGAACCACTAGTCCGGCACACCAGCCGGCCGGGCGGGCATCAGCCCTTGCTTTTTCACCTGACGATTGGACCCGACGGGGGCGACGGCCCCGGTGCCGCTGCGCTGCTTCGCCGCCGGCCGCCCATCGGAGAGGACGCGCACGACGCACGCGGCACGCGGCCCCCGCGCGTGCGGACAAACGAGAAGCATGCAGCGAGCCACACGCTCAAAAAGGAACTGGGAGAGGAGCAACGTGGCTCGTCGAGAACAAGCACAAGAGAGAGACACTGGAGAAGGTACATTGGCACATCGCCGGTCGCCCGCTCAACAGGAAAGAATGCAAGGGCTGGTGACAGGGGCGGAGCCAGGATTCAAGTATAGGGAGGCCGAGGCGCCAAAGAGAACTAAAGTGAGAGCGGACATAACCGTTAGCCAATTACTCGTATGAATAGAACTACTTGCACTTTGTTTAATAGATGGTCTTTTGCCAAGTATTGGTTTTCAAGAGCTTATATTTGAGGTGAAAAATAGAATTACTGTATCTTAAGGCAGAGATGTTTTTTTCACTGTTTGGAACATCACATTAGCATTGATTATTTTTGGCACAATTTTAGTCGTAGTACATCAATTTTTCTTCTAAGTCGGACGCAATATTCCAAAAAGTGAATGAAATGGGAAATTAGATCTCAAAAGCTATATTGTACATGTACACTGTAACACTCCTGTGTTAATAAAGTCCTAATCGCTATTCTGAAAAACCTTTCATGGTCCTTAAGAAGTAATCCTGGATTTCTTAAGATAAGCAAAGGTGGAAAAAAAGGGTTACAAGGAGTGCTTGAGTTGGAATTTTTGGTCCAACCTACGGTCTTGTAGTTTGCAATCTAAGCCAAATCAACCAACAAATGTATAAGCGAAATTGAAGTTTGATGTACCAGCAACAAGAGTTACATTTGGAGTTTTAAAAGTTTACATGTGAAATATGGAGAGAAAGTGGCTTGAAGGTAGCTGGTGCAAAAGGAAGATAACTGAACTTTTTTCTGAAAATGGACGATTGAAAAGGGTCAGATTCAGGGCAGCATATCTCCTGATCTAGACAGATTCAGCTCAAGGTCGTATTGGAGAAAATGTAGCTCTATGTACAGGCTACAACTTTTGTATTTGAAGTTTGGAGAGTTTACATTCAAAATGTGGAGAAAAAGCTGAGTCAATTTGCTAGTTTGAATGAGTTTCAGAATCAAACGCGAGTTCAGTCAAGATTCAGTTACCAGGTCGATCTTCAGAGCTGTGGATCTCCAATTTGGTTGAGTGTTGGAGCAAGATCATATAAGAAGATTTGAAGATGGATGTGCCCTCTCCAAGTTTTGTATTGGGCAATGTGTTGGATGGCAAATGGTTTGAGGAGATCGGGAGAGGTTTTGGGCATGGTTTCAAGCCGGTTTCAGTTCGGGCGCAGCAGAGCTTCGCCGTCGCCGCCGCCCCACCACTCTTGGCCGCGCGCCAAACTTCGCGCACGCCACGCGCCAGCGTGAGCTGAGCACAGCATGCAAACAGCTACTGGCACTCGCTCCGCCCGTGGATAGGATGAAACCGAGCCGAGCCAGCCTCGTTCGTCCTCACTGTTTTCGTTCTTCCGCCGTTCTTGGTCCTCACCACCATCACCACTGAATCTGCCGCCGTTGTTGCCTCTCCGCCCAATCCCTTTTGTGAGTGAGTGCCCTAGGTTATCCTCTACCTCGCCAGTCCATCTGTGTTCAGTTCCCTTGCCCACAACCGCCGCGCCGTCGTCGTCCTCCGTCCTGTCACCGCCGCCGTCCACCGAGCCCGCGGTGAGCTCCACTTTCCAGCCACTTTTGTCACCTACCAATCCCGTAGCCGGGTTCTTGAAGTTGTGGTGATGCTCACCATGGGCGGGTTGCCCGTTTTTGTGCCGGGTTTGGCCGGAGCACGGCTGTGCCGCCATGGCCGCCGAGCGGCTCACTGCTGCCGCTAGAGAAATCGAAGGGCCCGTTCTTTGGAGCTTGAGATAACTAGTGCAGGGAGTGTTCTAGGTGGTGCAGGAGCTTGGAGTGCCATTTGTTAGCCTGGGGAGCGCGTTCTTGGGGAGTTTACGGAGCGCCGCCGCCGTGGTCGTGTGCTGTCGTCGCCGCAGTCACGTTCTTTGTAGGTTGGTCATCCTCGGGTGGGGGTTCGGCCAGGGATGTGTTGTGGTGGGCTAGAACGTCGAGCCATGGAGTTCGTGGAGGTGGAGGGCCTCGCCGTCGGCGAGTTGGCCGCCGGCCGGGCCGGTCTTGTCCGCGCTTAGGCGCGAGCGCGCGGGCATGCGCGCGTGTCGGCGCGAGGAGGGAGGAGAGGTGGAAGCGGTGCTGGGCCGGGCCTCCTGTGCCGGCCGAGAGAGAAGGGAGGAAGGTGGGCCGGGCCCGGTTGGCCAACCAGTGGAGAAGGCAGGGGGAAGTGGGCCGAGCCGGGCCGGCTGAGGGAAAAGAGAGGAGAGAAAAAGAAAGAAAAAGGAAAAGGGTAAGGTGGGCCGGGTCGGGCCGGCCCATTAGAGAAAAGATGGACTGCGGGTTGTATTAAGGATAAGGCCAGGGGTTTTTTGCAAAATCAGGAGGTTTTAGGTTTTAATAGGTTTTTAGGTTTTTAGAAATACATTTCAATAGGATTAATATTTAGAATTGCATATCTTTTTGTAGGAAGCTCTAAAATTAATAAAGTAAACTTTGTTGCAGTAGTTGCATTTTTCTTTATGCATCTAGATTATTGTTTAGTACATTAGATGTTTTTATAATTATTACCCTTGATTTTAGAATGGGTTTAAGGGTTTGTTTAATTAGAAAATAGGTTTTTAATTAGTTATTCCTTTATTTATAATCCTTGAATAAGTTAATTAATTCCTTTATGCTAATTAGGTATTTTACAAAAGTTTAGGGTGGTTAAGGGTCTCTAATTTAAAGTTTCCATGTTTTTGCATCATGTCGTGTAGACCAGGATCCGTTGCAGCCCGAGCTGGTGGAGGTCCCCGACGACGTCCAGGAGGGAGACGAGGTGGTGTTTGAGGCGGAGACCGAAACCGTTCCGCGAGCTCCAGAAGCCCCTGTTGCTACAGAGCCGGAGATCAGTGAGCCAGGCAAGCCCCGGAGCATACCTGTCCCAGTACTAACTTGACTGCTATTGATATGATTGAGCCTATGTTTGTGCATTAGATTAGGGTAGAGTGAATCCTATTTTAATGCATAATCCATCCTTGTTTAGAGCATCTCTGCCACCTTTTAAAAAAGATAGAGTAGATTTGCTTAGACCTGCTCACAGTAGTAAGTCAGGTGTGATCCCGATCACCTGCACATTAGGTAGTGCTAGCTTAGAGAGCTAAAAGTTGTTTAATAAGTCTTTGAAAGTGTTGGGCAGGGCATTTAGATGATGATAAAGAGATATGTTGGACGCTTTGGTAATTTGAGTTGGTCCTGCCCACTTGATAAGTGTAGGAGTTGCTGTGGTCTGCCTGTGGTCAAGCTTTGAACGTACTGGGCACATACCGGTATAGGGAGCCGGGAAACTGATGTACTTCTGTGATACTAACGGTTGAACTATGACTCACCATGTCTGGCAAGGAATGTGGGCGGGGTCGTAGTCAGTAACCCACATACCTTTGCCCGGGCACTGTGTAGGGATTGGGGATACGACCCCGGGCTATGTGGGCACAGTTCAGGCAATGGTGGCCGCAGTGGGAAAGGTAGCTTTGTGTGGCCTTCCGGGGGCGCGTACGCGGCGTGTGTCCCAGGTTTTTCCCTGCAGGGTTTGAAATCGATTTGAATCGCTGAGTGTCACGGTTTTGATATATGCTTGATCCTGACAGATACTTATTGTATGTTTATGTATTGTTAAGCTCTCATACTTGCTATACCTTGTTTGGCAGTACTGGTTGGCTCACCTAGCTGAATAGGGTAATATCATGTCAGTCTAAAATTTGGCAATTAAAGTAGTAACTTCTTAAGCTATGCCTTGCTAGTCTATTTGTTTCTTTTTAGCTTCAAGCCTGGCATGCCCTTGTTATCCCTTTAGATTAGTCTGTCGGGTAAGTCTCACTGAGTACCTTTGTACTCAGGGTTCTTTGACCCTTGTTGCAGTTGAGCCCGAGGAGTAGTGTGTTGCTGGCGTCGGGGTGGTCCGAGGACTCAGACATGTCAGGGCACGACATGAGTTGATGTTAGCTTGTTTAATTACTTTGAAACCTGTTGCTGAACTTAGAACTTGTGTTAAGTTGTTTAAATTTGAGCTACTCTGGTTTGTATAACTGTTATCTATCCATGTTGTATATTTGTGCCTGTGCAATATCTGTGATGTATCCTCTGGTGTTGGGATCCTGAGTATTTGTGATGAGACCGCTGATAGTGAATGATTCGGGTTGTCTCGGAGACACTCGATGGAACCCTGGACTTATACTGACCCAGGTGTGTGACGTGATAGTGTTTTACACTACAGATCATACCTGAGTCAGTTTAAGTAGGGCTGTTCCGTCACATACACAAATGTATAATATGTAATTATCCTTATTATACATAAACATCTAAAGAATAGTGGAATGAGAGAAAAGTTTTAATTGTTATGGGCTTATGGAATCTATCGCTATTACAAAGCTAGCTATTTAATTAACTTCACTACAAACAAGCAGCAGACTCTAATGCTAGGTGAAGTGGTAGCCAATGTTAGAAGATTAGCCAGAGAAAGAAACAGACCCATGTAAACAAGACCAGTTGTTCCCTGTTGGGCTGCCGTAAGCCTTGAATGGGCGATAAATACTAATGCTCGTGATTAGTTGATAAAATAACAGAAAAATCTTTAAGGTGCCTTTTGTTGTGTCACAGACCATAGGGGGGCCAGGCCCTGCGCGGCCCCCTGGCTGGTGAGATTCTGGGATCGAGCCCCTACATTGTCATTGTGGCTTGCATTGCCGACCCATTCAATTTGTGGCGAGCATTCTTCACATACCTGCTGTATCTGCTGGTTGGGTACCAAGTGAAAAAGAAATACTCTATCACAAATCCTACCCTCTCCGATTTTATTTACATGTCGTATTAGATTTGTCCTAAGTCAAACTGAGGAGTTTTGACTAACTTCATTTATAGAAAAAATGATAACGTTTACGTAGACCAAATGTATACTTAAGCTCATTTAAATGTTTATTG
Organism: Alloteropsis semialata; assembly: GCA_004135705.1. NCBI lineage: Eukaryota > Viridiplantae > Streptophyta > Magnoliopsida > Poales > Poaceae > Alloteropsis > Alloteropsis semialata. Next base: position 24,014,681 of record CM014272.1, read on the forward strand.
CGGATTCGTTTAGTGGAATGCCCAATACGTCAATATGTGTGCGCGTCTCAGGGGTGGGCCCTACTCCATCATCTTCCATCCTCCACCGCTCGTTCTCTCATCTTCTTCCACCGGTCCGATCTCTCTTCCCCCAAATAGCATGTGACATCTCTGTCCCCCGGCTGACCTCCACCTCGTCGGCATCGCCTTCGACATCGATGAGGGTTGCCCTCCTCTATCCCTTCCCCCTCCCTTTTCCTGCTCTCCCCTTCGGATCTGAGAAGGCATCACCGCTGACCTCGTCATCTTCTTCATCTTTGAGGAGAACTCCCCCACACCGCCCTCCTGCCCTGTCTCCGGCAGCTTCTACAGCTGCATCCATTGAAACCGGCCTCCGCTAACCTGGCTCTACCGTATATCAACATAGCGCCCCCGGCCCGAAACCACCCACCGGTTGTTCCTCCGTCGCCTCACCTCGCCGCCCGTCACCCGCCTCCCCGTAGCTCTATTTAGGACTTGTAGTAGAGATAACTTTAGAACCAAAACTGGAACCCCAAAGCCCAAACCCCAACCGTAAACTCGTTGGAGTGATGCCCATCATCGGAGAAGAAGAGGTCACCAAAGTTGGAGGGAACGGTATGTTACTTTTGTCCTCGATTTGTTATTTCTCTCATTTTTCCTTTTTTCTCTCCCGAAGATTCTCCTCGTCCTAGGACACTACAAAGCGAGAGCCGCCTCAATTTAGTATTTGAGTTTTCTATAAACTTTGTCAAAGTCACATAAGTTTGACTTGGGACAAACAAAAATGGAGTGAGTATTACAGCAGTGTAGTACTCCCTCCGTTCCAAATTAGAATTCGTTTGACTTTTTTAACCCTAAGTTTGATCGCTCGTCTTATTCAAAAAAATTGCGCAAATTTAGTCAAATTAAAGTCATTCTTGAAGAAATTTTATTAATAAAGCAAGCCACAACAAAAGATGTGATATTTTGCATATTTTTTTGAATAAGACAAGCGGTCAAATTTAGAGTCAAAAAAGTCAAAGGAATTCTAATTTGCAATGGAGAGAGTATGACCCAAGTGCCGTCGACTCGGTTGCTCTTAGTATCAACAACCAAAATTATTTAATCTCCGAAACTTGGCACTTTGTATGAGCAATCAAAATTATTTAGTCCCCTAAATTTGTGCTAGAAAGATGTACATGTACTTCACAAGTCGGTAGTATGGAAATCGCTTCCTAGTGTCCCCATCTCCTTGAGAACCTCGAGATTACAAGATCCTCATTTTTTTTGGGCCTGTTTGGTAGAGCTCCACCTGATTCTGATTCTCTATGGGAGCTGATTCTCCGAGAGAAGTGACTCTGTGGCTGAAAGTGATTCTATTTGATTCTCTACCAAAAACTATTAAAATCAGAGTAGAGAATCACTTCACAGAATCAGGAGAAGCTACTTTTTTCAGCTCCCAGCCCTTTAGTTCATTTCAGAGAATCACTTCACAGAATCAATCACTTCTCTCTGAAAAATCATTTGGCAGAGCTCCTGCTGGATTCAGCCGAGAATCAGCTTTGGGAGCTCTGCCAAACGGGTAGTGTGGAGGTCCCATTAAAGTGCCGATCAGCATATCATCAAGCACCACCTTTCGTTGTGGTTTCTAGAAAAGCTCTCATAGGATGCCAATTGCCACCCGTTATCTTTAAGCATCACCTTCCGAATGCATTATCTTTCCGAAGGTCACAAATACTTGTAAATTATATCCAAGTATCTTTGTGCAATTTTTACTACATCTTCAGTTTAGCCGGTTTCAGTATATTTTAATGCCCGTGGATCGTCAGCTAGAGATTATGAGAAGCTACCGTTTAGTTTTGTGGACAGTTAAAAACTAGATTGTAAACGGGGGACTATTTGAATCCTTCATCCTTGATGTAAAGCTATGGAGTCAGAATGTTGCTTTTAGATGCCAATGACGATCTATAATTTCGTCTAGAACATGGGTCATATGATTATGAATAATGATAGTGGATAACTTTGAAACTGCTGGAGATGCTCTAAAACAACTAAAAGCTTGATAACAGTTCGTCGGATTGTAGCAAACTGTGCGCTAGAGATAGTAAACATTAGCATGTTTGGATTATCTAGTTTTTTTTAAAAAAAACACCGTTCATAACAAGCAGCAGAAGAAGTTGCTTAAAAATGAGCAGCAATTTGCTGTAGCATCCAGCACAGCTTTCCCTTTATTTTTTTTTTGCTCTAGGAATCCGTTCAAAAGTTCTTTTCCAAGGCTTCTCTCTTCACTCCCACGTCGAATATATGCTGCCCCAGCTGTTCCACACGTCTCCTTCCCGGCCTCTTCCACCGCGCCTTGTCCACCTCCACCACCGCTTCCCCCTCCCCCAATCGAACTCCATGGCCCACCACTCACCGTCGCCGTCCAGCAGCAGCAGCAGCGCCAGCAGCCGCCGCCTGTCGGAGCTGCTGGGCGAGCAGCAGGAACCCTTCTACCTCGACCTCTACCTCCTCGAGAAGGGCTGCCGCTCCCCCGCCGCCTTCCTCGACGCGGCCGCGTGCGGCGGCGGTGGCGGCGCCTGCTCGACGTGCTGGCCGAGGGCCAGGAGCATCGCCGGCGGCAGGTTGCTGCGGCGGACGGCGAGAAGCAAGAAGCGCCGCCCCCGCGGGGGCGGCGTGCTCAGGCTCCTGCTCTCCAAGATCCTCAGCGGCACGGTGGCGGCGCCTGCGGCCACGACGGCGGCCAAGAAGAAGCGGCTGCAGCTGGCCGCCATCGACTGGCGCAGCGCCAGCGTCGACGATGAAGAGAAGCGGAGGACGCCGGGCCGTTCCACGAACGCAGGCGCTGTTCCTTCCCCCAGCGCCGCCGTCGAAGGCCAATGCACCGAGGTAGGCGAGGAGCAGGAAGAAGAGGACGACGAGGAAGAGGAGGACGAGTCGTCGTCGAAGAAGCAGCTGAGCCCGGTCTCCGTGCTAGAGCAGCGCCTCTTCGAGCACTCGCCGCCGCCGCACACGCAGAGTAAGCAGCATCTATCTATCCGTCCCTTTCTCGTCACCCGCCATTACGGTCCCCGTACGCAGAGAGCGAGCTCAAAGTCTCACGCGCCATTAATGGCAACCACTGCATGCAGAAGCTCTTGTCCTCTTCAGCGAGCTCCTGGAGGCAGCCTGCACACCTACCACGCTGCTGCACCTCCTCGCCAACGCCAGGCAGTACAGAAGCCGCAGCACCGACGACGACGGCTCATCATCACGACGGCGGCGGAGGAGTTCCAAGAACGGCCACAACAACGCGCGGCGGCGGCGGGAGTTGGAGGACGACGCGGCGTTCGAGCGCGACCTCGCCACGGCGACCGCGCTGGTGGCGTCCGAGATGGCCGGCGCGAGGGTCCGGCCCGGGGACCTGCGGCCGTCGGCCCAGGACGTGGGCGAGGACATCGCGGCGGCGGTGCTGGACGCGCTGACGGAGGAGGCGGCGGCGGAGCTGGCGCTGATGCCTGATGCGGGTGGACCACGGCTGTGCGGTTGACACGGCGGCGACGCTGACCTCCGTTGTTGGGTTTCTGGTGGGGATGATGATGATGATGTAACTACGTATCTGACGGGCGTGTGCGCGTATTTTATGCTTTGATGATGGTTGAGAGGTGTAGGCTCGTTTTGGTTTTGGGTTTATTTTGTGCTGATTGCCTGACAGGGCCAAGCTAGCTACCCTTTTGGTTGTTGTTGGCGTGAGCGTGATAGTGTCAAAATGGAGCTTGTACATGGCTAACAATAACATGCATGCTGAGATTAATTCAGAAATAAGAATAGAGATCTTTATGACAAGAGGTTACAACTAGCCTGTGTGAAAAATAAGGCGCCACCATTTTGAAATTGTAATTGTAAAAAATTACTATTTAAAATATTTGTCTTCATTGAATTTTTATCAAGATTTTGACTATTCGTTTTATTCAAAATATTGTATGTATTATCATTTATTTTGTTAGTGATCTGGTTTATCATCATATATACTAAGTGTGACTTTTTTTTTGCATATTTGCATAAAAAATCTGAATCACACGAAAGGTCAAACATTTTAGAAAAATTCAACACCGAGAAATATTTCAATACGGAGGTAATACATCTTATCTTATCTATGTATGAATGCCACATTCTTTGACTTCACTTCTTGGAATTTTATATTTTATATGTATTTCTAAAGAACTTTAAATGAATAAAATATCAACTACAAAGTTTTAGGTCTCGTGAAAATACTGCGACTTTGGTATAGAGCATCGTCCATCCACGGTCTTTTGAAAAGAAGGAATATCAAAAACTCACTTGTAAAGAATAGTTATGAGAAATGGTAAACAATATTTGGGTGGTAAACAATTATTAAATGAAGAAATTGTGAACTATACAATTTTAGATCTCTTATCCCACAATTTCGATATAAAGTTGTGTACATCTGATTTATATGAAAAGTTATAATCCTGCCTTTAAAAAAATTATAGTTTAATTTTTTATAGACTACTGCTTATATCCTCTATAAGTAGCTAGAATCTATAAAAATATAAACTTTTAGTGGGGGCTGCATATGTGGCCGCACGCTCTATTTTCAAAGACGGCCGGCATCATTTATTTATTAACTATATATATGGACGAAGTGGGACACCTGCAATACGCCAATACAAATGCTCTTCGATCTGTTGCGGTGGACACGTGTCTGTTAAGAGTTTAGATGTATGATGTATGGGAGGAATGAAAGAATTTAGATGTTCTCTGTTGAACATGTCAGGAGATATACAGAATATACCTGCCTCGGCACCGGCTCCCAGCTCATTTTTCAGTTCTTGTTTCGTGCAATTCGTTGTGCGTCCGTACGTTTCCACTTTGGACACAAGGGCATGCACCGCACGTGCGGTAAAACAATGGCGTACGTCCGGTTTGTCTGGGTTTCGTTTATTTATTTATTTATTTATCCGCTCTGGTTTATTCCCGTGGCCAAAACATTGGTCGCCATGGATTGTTTTAGGCTGAAGCATCGGCAACACCCGGTACTTGCGGTTGCGGGTCAGTCAGTAGAGTAGTGAATGCCCAGTACTGCATAGTAGTATATAGTATCGGCCATGTCCCTTTCTCTGCTCCGTTATATATGGCGCTGTCCCTGTTCCGTTCCGTTCCGTGCGTCCTGTGGGACGGGCAGGGCATCTCGGCCGAGGGCGACGCCGGAGCTACCGGCATGTCATCATTCTTCAGCTCGGCAGCACACACGCTTTTTCTTCCTTCGTCTTTCTCGCTTTGAATTAAACAACGATGCCTTACCGGAACCAAGACCACAGTGCTCGATTACGTACTACGTGGACACCAAGGTCGGGATGGGGCCCACCTTCAGAAAACCCGAGCGTACGTGCGCAGCGCAGGTGCCGGATTGTTGTGCGGTGGGTGCGGTACGTACGCGCCCCAGATTGTTGTGGGAGTCGCCGTGTCGTCCCCGCGTGTGCCGTCGTCTCCGCTCTCGGTCGGTCGCCTGATCTTGGGAATGGGGAGGAGCTGCTTCGGTGAGGTGCCCTGCGCTTCATTTCCCAGCAATTTGCTTACGCCAGTCTCAGAGGGGAGTTTCTATGTCAGGAGAATTTTTCTGAATTAGTTTTTTTTTTCTGATTTGGACCTTTCACAAACTTTTTTACAAAATGATTCGTGGGAGTGGTTTCTTTTCCATGGTGTCATGACTTTTGGTGCAATTGTTGGTTTCTTTTGCACGGTGTCACGAATTTTGGCACCATTGTTGAGTAGCATGGCGCGGGGCAATTGGTTCGTGCTACTGCTATACATGGGCAGACTGCACGGCTGTTCTATTTAACAAGGCCGAATGTCATGGCAAACTGTTTTCCCCCAAGTAGTTTATTTACGAAAACATTTTATACGGATCAGATTGGCAGGCCAGACAGGGAGTAACATTTAGGTGATGTTTGGTTCGGCGAAAATCACTCCGTATCTGATTACATGGTAACGGATACAGGTTAAACATGTTTGGTTCAGTTTCTCTGTAATCAGGTCCCATGGAATCGGTTACAGCCTAGTACAAAATCGATACCGCCCAATTTTCTCCATAATCAAAATCGTTACGGGCCTTCCACCACGATCTTCTTCTCGACCACCCGTTTTGATTTGCCCTCTCCAGACACGTGAAGCACTCCAGATCTCCCGGCCATGGGAATCGCCTCCTTCCTCATCTCTGGCTACTCGGTCCTTTCCCTCCCCGCGCGGAGGTGACGAGGCAATCTGGCCACTAGGGGCGATTCCAATTCTCATGCTCTTCAGCGAGATGATCTACTCCTCCCAGTTTCCTGCAGCCATGGCGGCTCCTCTTCCATGGCAGTACGATCGGTTGCCCTCTAATGTGCTTGCTTTCGTTGGGAACTTGGCATTGAAGTTTTGAATCAAACGACTATGGCCGAGTGCGGTTAGTTTGTTTGTTGTTTCTGATCTCATCTGATTTCTTTTCTCGAACATGGATGATTTTTTCTCTATTATATTGTGACATCCGTGGTTTGGATTGACTTCGTTTGTTTGATCGCACGGTGGAACATATTTTCTCTTCTATCTAATGCATGTATGAGAATTCCGTTTGATTTTACTGGGTTAATTTCCCACAACCAAATTAGCTTTGATGAGCGTTTCTTCTGATTACTGAGTGATTGAACCAAACGCTGTATCTGAATTCGTTTTCGTTACATAGCCAAACCAAACAAATCCCGCTTTTGTCACTTCTCTTTACATTGCCTCCCGTATTTTGTTACGGTTTGCGTTTGCGTTAACGGAGACAAACCAAACACTACCTTAGGTGTGTGTTCTTGGACCTTCCCCCTCTTCCCAGCAGCGTCGCTTTGCAGAGCCACTCCAGCAGGCTTTAGGGCTGCCCTTCATAGAATCGGCCATTTCAAGGCCCAGAACCTCTCTATCCCAGCCATAATTATTTCGTGGAGAATCATGCATAGCCTCTTGACTTTCCCTAATCCTTATTCTCTCTCCTTCTCAGCTTAACTTCTCATCACTCCTGCTTCTTCCCCTGTTTCTCTCTCCCCGTCCCCTCCCCCGCCGCTGTCCCTGCCATCTCCGCCTCTCCGCCCCCTGCCCTGCCTCGCCCACGCCGCGCCGATGAGCAGTCTGACTCCCTCTCTCGCACGGTGCCGTCGTCTTCTCCCTCTCGGTCGGTCGGTCGCCTGGTTAGCTTGGGAATAGGGAGGATAAGATCGACACTGCATGCGCCAGTGCGGTGCCCCTGCTCTTCATTCCCCAGCAATCTGGGGTGTCACCATAGCAACTTCTTCGGAGCCATTCACTGCTGGAGAAACTCGTATCAGTGCCGGTCACAGGACACGTTAGTGCCGGTCACAGTGACCGGCACTAATTTGTCGGCACTAACGTCCCGCACGTTAGTGCCGGTCATGGTGACCGGCACTAACGTGAGACGTTTAATGCCGGCTGGTATTCCTAGCCGGCACTAAGCTGCCCGACACCGTCCGGAGCCCGGCAGGCAGTTTAGTGCCGGCTGGTTACACCAGCCCGCACTAAATTGTTTTTTCTTTTTCATTTCCCTTTTGTTTTTGTTTTTGTTTTTTATACGTATTGCTATGCGTATTTGTACAGGATGTGGCTACGTACTCGTACTCTTTGCCAAGCTGATATCTTAAGGATAATGTCACATATTCGTACATAGAGTTCATACACAACACTTAATTGCAAGTACTTAGAGAGTATTTCAAATATTACAAATTAAGCATCAACGGTAATAAAAAAAATACGTCGATCAACTTTGGCTACGCTTTGACGGGGATCGCCATAAAATTCGCCTTTGGGATTTATGACTTCATCGAGCAGGAATCCGCACATAGCTTCTTGAATTGCCCGAACATGAGCTGGTTCGATGAGGTCTTCTTTCATTTTCCAACGCTGTCAGTGTCACATTTTTATATCAAAACATGAGAGTGAAAAATAATAAATTAAAAATAATATCAGATAAAATATTAGATTGAGCAGTACAATAAATGGGAAAAACAACATCATCAAATTCATATGAAAAAAGTATATGAATTTATTAAGATCAGGTTCTGTGCCTATTACCAATAGCTAGAACGTCAAAAGGGTATATATGGTCCCTTTCAACCTTCAGTTTAATTGCCATTTGTACGTCCATTTTTTGCTATAATTGAAAGTAAAAATTGCTCACGTACTTTGAATGCATCCGGCGTCATTTGTCCTTTTTCACTTGCAAAAGTGTTGATCCACTCGCATACGTAGTATCCACATAAGTTGTTTCCTTGCTCCTGTCTCCAGCACTATGGGCAAATGGGTTACGACGTAGAATAATAAAATGTTTATTACGAATGACACTAGTTGTGAGAATGAATTCATACCATAAAGTCAGTCTTAAATTGAAGAGGATCGATATCTGTTATTTTCAAGTGTTTGCTGAGAAAGCGACGCCATGCATTGTTTATCACGTCGATGAGGCCTTGGTACTTTGATTTGTCTTGCCTCAACGAGTCGTAGACCCAGACCTCATGCTTATCAATCTGAATACTAAGCAGTATCCAGTGGAAGCTGTTCATATACATACGCAGAACCAATTAATGTTGATTATAATAATTGTTAAATAGTATTATTATTAAGTAGGGATTGAAAAAGAGAAGGACTCACTTATGATTGTATGGCAAGAGAATGAATGGACACATGCTTTGCTTACGCAATCCCCTGTATATAACATCGCACACCTCGGTGGACTTCAGTCTTACCGACTCCTCGTGTATAACATCGGGGTCCAGGAAGCCGATGTTACAGTAGTTCTTCTTTCGGCAAATTTGAATTTTTGACCTACAAGACAATTAAAACAACAAAAGCGGGGATGAGTCAACACACAAGAAGCGAGTATAGCTAAAATAATAAAACGAGAGGAAATACTTACATGAGCCATACACTCATGAGACACTTGTGAATGGCATCTTGATGGAATAAATCGTAAAGTGCCACAAACTCGACCCATACGTCGTCTGCCCCCCGCCAGAAATGGTGATCTTGAATCCGAGCTGGGAACATCGCCAATCCCGCTTTAGATTGCACGGCATACCATTTGTGAAACTCAGACATTCTCGTTGGTAGGTATGGTAGCAACTCTGGCCATATAAGAGGTTCACCAAGTACAAACTTTTTCCTACCGCGGGCCGTCTGTAGGGCCGTCCCAAGCAATTGAGCCTTTGTGAGATCCGTGTGCACTATCATTGTAGCCATGGTCGCCGGATCTGTTGATAAAATGGGACGTTCTTCAGGCTCAACTATCAACGGAGCGATCGATTGTTGGGACTGTTCTCCGAGCTGGGCAATGGGTTTTGCATTCCTTCGCAAGTTCCTAGGGTCTTGGTGTAGCTTTCTGATCGTCCGATCATAATCTGATTCTTTTTCTTTCTCCCTTGGTAGGCACTCTTTGATGAAGTGTTTCTTTGCAACTGGATCAATTTTGGGCTTCTTGTTCTTAGCCTCCCTCATGTCCTTCAGGTTCTGAAAGAAGGCTTTTACCGGGTCTTTTGGCTCTACCTCTTCTTGAGCCTTCTCTTTTTTCTTCCTCTGCTGCTTACGAGGAGATTGGACTGAAGGTACTGTGTATGCCTTTTGTTGCTTGCTCTTATGAGGCTGTTGTGCGGCTAGTGATGGCGGATCAGGGTCGCTTTGTGCGGCTGGTGATGGAGGATCCGTGCTGGGGTGCCATGCAGCCGGTGGAGAAGGAGGACCAACACTTGGATTCCTGTCTGCTGGCGTTGGTGATCTTTGCCTTGAACACTGAGCGGAATCTCTTGCGTCTTGCACCAATCTTATGTCGCGCTTTGGCCAAGCGATCCATGTGTGTACGGCATGTTGTAGTTCCGTTTCTTCCGGACCTATAGGGATCGGGAGGTCCAGGTCTTCCCAATCATCTTCCACTCGGTCAACTAAGACTTTGGCGTATCCTTCAGGAATCGGCAAGCAATGTAGTGTCCCGCCTTCTTCCGGTACTTCCGCATAACCCTGAGCACAAACTTTGAGCTTTTTTCCGCGAAGATACAGAAGCTCACATTTGGTCCTCACGGTGATGTCGTCAATGGGGTGTCGTTGGTTGTCGACAACAAATTCAATTCCAGCCCCGTGAGGGAGCTCCGTGGAAGCGACACTGCTACGACGCTGAGAGTCGGTGCTGATCTCCAAATTGGCAGCTGGTTGTTCCGGGCGTTGGCTAATTGTTGCCTCAAGTGAAGCTATCCGGGTTTCTAGGGTACGGAACTGCTCTGCCACTGCTGCCTTACTTCTGCATCGGCTTCGGTAGGTTGCAAGATCTGCAGCAAAGCCATGTTTCCATGGAACTACGCCTATGCCTCGGGTCCGTCCAGTGTGTTTCGGATTCCCAAGAGCGTAAGTTAGCTCGTCCTTCTCTCTGTTGGGCTGGAAAGTTCCTTCTTCTGTATGCCTCATTGCCTCTTCGAGTCTTTGGGTCGCCTCTCTTATTATGTCGCTTGTCACAAACAATCCATTGTCCTTGTCTAGTGTGCCTCCATGAGCATAGAAGTAATACCTTGCTCGTTTTGGCCAATCCAAGGTCTGCGGTATGATTTCTCTTGCAATTAGGTCATTTTCCATCTTTTCCCATTTTGGAATGGCAACCGCATAACCTCCTGGCCCAAGATGATGGAAGTGCTTCTTTTTGCTAGAATTGTCTTTAGCTTGAATAGAGGCTGCCACGCTCTCTGCCGAGGACTTGTAGTTTATGAATTCATTCCACCACTGTCGTTGCTTCTTCCAGACTTTATCAAAATCTGGTGTGAGGCCCTTTTTGACAAAGTTTTTGATCAAGTTTCTCTTGAATGTCTGAAACTGGATAGCCATCTTCTGAAATGCCCATTTCTTCACTTTCTCTTCTGCATTGCCTTTGGGAAAGTGGAAGTGCAGCTTCACCTCTTTCCATAACATTTCTTTCTCTGAATCTGGCACAATATCTTCAGCATTATCAGAGGCTTTAATTCTCTTCCATAACCTGTACTTTATGGGGACGCTTTCCCTGACAAGATATCCACATTGATTTACGAATGTGGTCTTAATATCACCAGGGGCTTTTGGCTCGCCGTCCTCGTCGACCTCCGTGATGGTCGTAATCCCGGTCATCTTCCTCTTGGAGCCACGTTTCCGTTTAGGCTTCATCAATCGGGATGCCTCAATGTTTTCTTCTTCCCCCTCATTAGTATCTTCCTCCTCATTAGTATCTTCCTCCTCATCACCATGCAAGTTCAAATATTGGTTGCCTTCGTCCTCGGGGGCATCATTCTCTGGGGCAGCTACGAACTGATCATTACCACGAATGAGCTCGTGCATTATGTCGTCTTGGTTGTCCATAGAGCCAAGTGCCTGGAGAGACCAAAGTATAGAATACATAGCTGAGTAGTCTATGGCTTGATCACCAGAAGAAACGATAACTAACAGTTACATGGCAACTCCCGCAAAAAGTGGGGACAGTTAGAACAGCTTATTAAGTAAAATGACAGCCTGATTGATCGACACGTATAACTAGATCAGCTTATTATCAGGTAGTAACAAGAAGAATTACCACTAAATCAGAATTTTCAGAGCTATTAGGTTTGGAGGACAGTTAGAACAGCTTATTAAGTAAAAATGAATTGACTGAAACATATAAACATCCTGGATTACATTTTGGCGATATACATAAATTGACTGCAACATATATTGATGGTTTGGAGGATATTGTGGGAAATTCCAAATATGCCATATTTTTCCACTGATATAGATCGTCATTTGTGTCCTGCAGATAGTTTCACAGCAGCAGATGTTGGTCTAACGCCCAACATGTCATATTTTCGACCTGCTGATCCCTGTGTCACTCCTAAAATCACTTGCTTGCCCCTGTATGTGTGTAAGGTCATTCATTTGTGAATGGAAGAGTCAAAAGCACCAGGTGTTAATAGAGTTGTCCAGATAAGTTGCCCATTAGCAAGTCTCTTCTTTTTTCGGAAGGAAGGTTAATCAAATTCCATAGCAATCTCACGGTAGCACATTGGCCATATACAAATATGTAAAGAACAAATACTG
>CM014272.1:24027767-24065844 GCA_004135705.1 Alloteropsis semialata
ATGGAGTACAATAATTATGTTCACCACAAGATGCTCAAGATTCCTCTTCCATGCTAAGCACAATGCTTAAGCATGGAGGAAGCCGTGCTACACTTCATTGCAAGCATCAAAAAGGACGGTAACTCTTCCTCAACCTTTTCTTTGTTCATCAACTTCTTAATGCTTGTATATATGTATGCCATCGACCATAGGTTAGAAACCTTTGTATATCTCTCTTGTTAATAATATGGCTACTAGGAGGACAACCTAGTTTTGTTTTTATTTTCAATAAATAATGATCACCACCACTTTGTGCTCACCATGATGACATATTTTGAATGCTTTTGCTTATGGAAAAGTGATGAAAGTTGCCGCTTTGTTCTACCTACATAATATTGTATATGACTTGACTATTTTCTATCTATTAAATGATCTTAAATTGATTAAATACCAGCTCTTTTATTTGTGGAGGTTAAATAACTAAATTCTAGACCCACATATTCCATATTGCCCTTTGATTTAAGTTTAGCGATGACCTTACACCTTGTATTGTTTTATTTAAAACTTGATTCTCATGCTATCTCCATTCGTGAATCTCTTGCAAAGTTCTATCTACCAAAGCCTTTACATATACATGCCCTATCATGATGAAACCCTTAGAATTGCAAACTTATATTTTGATGAGTTAGATTAAGATTGATTTCTATGGTTCGAGACTAAGAAGCTGGTCATTCCATTTTGCGTACCTTCCTTTTGCTAGCCTTTCTATCCATGCATTGTGAGTTTCTACACCGGAAACTTCACAAACTTCGCTGGATATCCACCCTAAACCCAAATATCTTTTTGTGATTACCTCCTTGACCACAACCCACAATCGAGAGCTTAATTTAGAGAACATCAATTTGGGAGGCATCAAAGAAACTCCCTGAAGATTGAAGTGATTCTCTAGAAGATCAAGATGGACTTTGTATACTTACTTCAACACTTATCGACCCTCACTTCTATGCTCGAGGACGAGCAATCGTTTAAGTATGGGAGGGGGGATGCTGATTAAGCACTATGTTGCCAAAGGTTCTAAGGAGCAAAAAGAAAGAAAAAGAAAAGAAAGAAAGAAAGAAAGAAAGAAAAGAAACAAAAATGAAAGAAAAAAATGATGAAAGAAAGAAAGAAAGAAAAAGAATAATAATGCTCCTTAGTTCTTTTAGCTTAATCAAATTCCAAGTGCTTTGAAGACAATTCCAACCATGTGCAATCCGATAACGAGGACTTCATTTGTGCCTTGGAATCATCCAATTGCCATTTGCACATGTCCACCTATCTAAATGTGTGTGTTCCATCCCTCTCTCTTTCCAACATTTATTCTCCATGGCCTTTTTGACTAGTCTCGGTAATTTCAATAGATCTCTCTCTTAGTTTGACAATATTTGAGATATAATATTTTGCTAGGATTGTTTTTACCTACCAAGCTTCACATAAGCCTTCCACTTTCATATCTGAGTAGAATACGTTGAAAATAATCTAGTATAGGCTTTAGCGACTTGATGAGATGAGTGTTTCCATGAGCTTTTGCAAGAGAATCTCACTTATGTTGGATTTGCATCTTTTTGAAAACTCTTCATGATGGAACAAGGTAAAGGTCTAAAGTTCGCTTAAGTTCAAGAGCATTGCATTTACTATTATTGTGTCTTGTTTTTTATTGCTAGTCTATCGTCCATAATGAAAAGTAGCCGGTCATAACTTGAACTTTAAATGCTAAACACTTGAGAGTAATGTGTCTTGTTGTGTATAACTAAGTGCAGGGAAGATATTGAAGGGCAATACCGATTTTCTAGCTAAGCAAAGATCCTGCACTTACTCGAGGACGAGCAAGGTTTAAGCATGGGGGGATTGTTGACACTCGTTAGTGACACCTTTTTAGTGCTAATTAAGTTGTGTTTTGGAACCAATTCATACACTAACCCGCCACTTGGCACTTGAAATAACCCCGTTTTCGCATATGCATGTAGTTTTGGAGGATTTTGGTTTATGCAGATTTTTGAGCTATAAATGAGCACTTTTGGACGAAGACCAAGGTCATGTGTAGCATGAAGGAATATGAAGGCAAAGGACTTAATACAACTCGGTTTTCGTTCGCTCGCATCTATGGTGAACCAACCTCCAAGAATGAGCAAGGGCAAAGACTTGAAGATAAGGTCGGATGACTTCGGGACCAAGGCGAATCAGGCCGACATATGGAAGGTTATCAAGAACCAATCTTATCCTGAAGCAACCGACGTCAAATACCCACATGCATTGGCAAATTAATTTCTGGAGGATCAAGGAGCTTGCACGCAAAAGATGGGGCTGAGGTGGGACAAAAAGGCCCTAGGCCGGCCGGCCTAGGACCTATGGGGCCGGCCGGCCCAGGCATTTCCTGCGCCGCCTCGACCTCCCTTTCGAGCTAGGGTTTTCTCAGACTATTTATAGCCCAGATACCCGAAGCCACGCAGATCAATCTACCAGAACTCGGCGAAACCTATGGCATACACTAAAGGGAGACGACGGCCGCTACAAGTCCTCGAAGTTGTCTAGGGCATGGCTTAGGCCAACCCTAGCCACCATGGCCTCCCTGCGTGGTTGTGCCATGGTGGAGTTCAAGAGCTAGTTGGAGTCATCAATGGTATGTACTCGGTGGTGATGATCTAATACATCTATTATGTGTGTAATGTTCTTCATGTCATCCGATCTTTTAGCGACTCGATTTCTTCTTCTATGATCTTGTGTTTGTTTGCTTTGTTTTCAATCTATTATCGAGATAGATTGCTCGGGGTGATCTTGTAGTCATGGTGGCTAGAGATTCATACCGGATCTACCAAGTGGTTCAACACATTCTTCGTGAACGTGCTCTTAAGTTACCCACGCCGATAGGGAGCATCGTGACAGGGTGTGATCACGTGTACGGTGGGGCTTTCGGGGGTTTGACCGGAGGATAGTAGTTTAAAGATGGTTTTGGATGAGATGCATGATGAGCTTGCTCTAATTGGCTAGAACTACAACTAGAAGGCGATAGGCTTGTTTACCCCTTTGGTTGTGCTTACCTTTGCCTATGTTCATGGGTGCGATCAACCTACACACCGCTCATATCTTATAGTAGGTTTTATCCTTTATATGCAATGAACGCTTAATGCTAGGAATAGATCCATTAGATTAGGTGGGAAACCCTAGTAAATTCATTGTCGATCCACGGATTGATAAACCTTGGATGGAATACTTTAAAGGAAAAGCTACGATGATCTGTACGCTTGCGGTTCACAATTGGCGCGTCTATGGACCGTCAACACACGTAAACACATTGATACTTTCTCCGGTTGGTTGCGGAAACATCTAATGCACAATATGGACATACATGAACAACTAGCATGGTTGGCCAGGGGTCCCTCCTTTACAGTCTTGACATTCCAAGGGTATGAGATTAATGGGAATACATACTACATGGTATCCCAAGATAAAAAGAGCACCAACCAAAATAGTGGCGTCCGTGTAGATGCCTTAGACAGCGATGGTAACACGGACACATATTATGGTTACATAGAGGAGATATGGGAAATGGACTATGGCCCGTTATTGAAAGTGTCGCTGTTTCAGTGCAAATGGGTGAAGCTCTGAAGGACATGTCTAGTAAACCGAAGAAGCAAACAGACAATCAAATTATGAGCCCAGGCGACACAGTCCTTTCGGGAAAAAGAAACATTATCGGCTTCGAGGGCAAAACAGACATGTCGGAAGATTATGATAAGTTTGACGAGATTCTTCCATTCACCATGAATGTTGACCCAAGCATTCTATTATCTAAAGAGGATGCTCCTTACGCACGTAGTGATCATAAGCAAGGCACATTCGTTAAGACTATTGCCGTTCTAGATTGTGATTTTTAATGTATTGTTATAACCATTATGTAAGATATTGAGCATGCACTCTTATATTATTAATTTATGCTTATGTGATGGAGTTGTATTCAAATTGTTCTCAACACACATGTTCATATTAGCACATCTAGCTAGTAAATGAACTAAAAAACTAATTGAAATATATATTTTTTTGTCTGAGAATAATAATCATAACATCAATCATATTATTATCACATATAGTAAATAAAAAACTAATTGAAATATATTTTTTATTAAATAAAATAAGAAACAAATTGAAACAAAAAACAAATTAAAAAATGACTGTACTTTTAGTCCCGGTTGGAAGCTATAACCGGGACTAAAAGCATGTTTTAGTCCGGTTAAGGGCACGAACCGAGACTAAAGGTGTCGGTGCCCGACCTTTAGTCCCGGTTCAGGCCACGAACCAGGACTAAAACGTTCTTTTAGTCCCAGTTGGAGCCTCCAAACGGGACTAGAAGTCTCCCTCCTTTATAAAATGGCCGGCCGGCCGTGACCGACACTCGGGTGAGCAGAGCAACTCTGTCTTTCTTGTTCATTCTCTGGCTGAGGGAGCGAGGTGTGTTGCTGATTTTTTTAAGATTTTAGTGCGCCGAAGTTTTTTACAGTTAGTATTTCTTGTTTATTCTCTAGTCTTCCCCAGTTAGTATTTTTTGTTCATTTCTTTGTACGTAGAGAAATTTGAGTTTTACCATATTGATGAGATTGATGAATTTTAGCACAATATTGAGTTATGAATTTGTTTGTAGTTTGCATTGATTGATGTTGCTGAGCTGAAGATATTGCTTAGAATTTAGTTATTTAATTTTTAGTTTTGTTTTTTATTCAGTATATAGTTTTTTGAGTAATATATAGATTTCAGTGATTTATTCATAATAATTAAACAAAATTAGTTTCAGCTCTTAATTAGTTAGAACAATGCCGAGACGACGACGTCAGGTACCTTGTCATAGTGGAGGGTGGGATGATCCTGTCTGGATGCCACAAATAAACCCGCCACGAAAAGCACACGCTCCTGGCCTCGTTTTTACCTGGAGCAACAGTGCAATGCCAGGGCCTAACGAAGCTCGTTTCAATCGGGTAAATTAATTATCTAGTGCTTCAATAGTTACATGTCAATGTATTGATTATTTCATGCAATTTATTAATGTGGCTTACCAATATAGCAGATTATTTTGCCAATCAAATGGTTTAAAGATGCAGTAATGCACATCGCTCTTCGATGCCCACAGGTTTACAGAGAGGTGAATGAGAACACCAGGAGGGTTCTCATTTCTATTGAGATTAGGCAAAATGCCCTACGTGACCCTAGTCGGGGCCAAGTTGTGCATATCGACGTCGAATCGGGTGCCTGGCAACAGGAGCATGTTGTGGCTTGTGACGCTGTAAGGCAAGCACTCTACCGAATCCAATTACTGGGTGGTCACATTTTACCAGACTATAGCTACTTCATGATAAAAGCTCTTGAGGCGGGTGGCCTCCCCGTGACACAAATGCCTAAATTAGTTACCCCTGAATACGAATCCATCTATGTAAGTTAACTATGATTTTTTTTTGAATTCCATTATGAATGTTATGAAATAACGTGGTTTTGTTATTTCTTTATAGGACGACCTGTACTGTGGATACATGCATGTGTACTCCGGGTTAGAACCAGTACTAAAACAGGTACATGATTACCTACGGTTCACATTCACTAAGCCATATTCATATCGTATTAATGGTGGATTTCAAGCGGACACAACCCTGACACATGTGGACGCAAGTGGAACGACTAGGCAGACAAAAATTTATGGCGAGGTTTTGGATAAACCCTATAAGGCAGTTGATAGTGCATTCATGTGGGCACTTGATTACGTTGACAGATATCTAGGTGTCGAGATTGTTGACATAAACTATCATTTTTATCTCATGAAAAAAATGGTGTGGACAGAGATTAATTTAGTGGCGTGTATTTTTATGAATCATGTTGTAATAAGAATTATTATTAAGTTTGTTGGACTAATTTTTATCATGTTGTAATAACACTAATTTTTATTAAGTGTGTTTTTGTTTTCCGTGCAAATCCAGCCCTCTTTTGGTTTAGTTTTAGTTCTTTTACTAAATAGACCAACATCTATTCATATATATCATTATTACCAACAAAACTGCAAAACTTTAATAAATAACATTTGCATATATTGGTGCCTTCATAATTTATTAAATATGATAATATGAGTGGTATTATTTTGTTTATTAAATATTAGCCAAAATTGATAATTAAAATAGTTGATGGGATGCATAGATTTTCTTAATAGACCACTTTATACTCACGAACATTGTCTCCATGCTTTTTTTGCATGTGTACATGATGATCATACAGTGGCAAGGTGTTCCTGCAGCTAGGTAGTGACAGTCTGTAGCCGTGAGACTTATGTCTTCCATAACCATGTATTAAACAATAGTTGATGGAGTTTTTACTTCTCTCGATGGTTTTAATGTGATCCTTAGGACATTCAAATCTTTCATGCTCACACTAAAACTATCGAGAAGTAAAAACTCCATCAACAATTGTTTAACATGGTTATGGAAGACATAAGTTTCATGGCTACAGACTGTCATTACCTAGCTGGAGGTTAACCGTGCCAATGTATGAACATCATATACATATGCATAATAGGTAGGGGATAATACTTGTGGGCATTGTGTCGAATATTAAGAAAAATATGTAAACATCACACCAATTAGTTTAATTATAGATTTTTTGCTAATATTTGACAAATAAACATTATATAACTCATATTAGCATGTTTATTAAATTCTGTAAGCTCCAATACAAGCTGCTGTTATTTGTTAATTTTTTTGGCAAATTTTTTGGTGATAATGATATATACTAATGAATATTAGTGTATTAGTAAAAGAAATAGAACTAAAATAAAAGAAGGCTGGATTTGCGCGGGAAGCGAAAACGCAGCCCCCTTTAGTCCCGGGTCGTGTACGGCACGGGACTAAAGGTGGGGGTTATAACCCCCGGCCGTGTTCAGATGGACGGACAAATTTTTTGCACCCTATTTTGACCACTAATTAGGGGTATTAAATAAAGTCAGTTTACAAAACTACCTCCACAACCCTGGCAAATTCGTGAGACGAATCTAATGAGGCCTTTGACCGTACGATTAGAGGATGATTACTGTAGCATTACTGTGCAAATCATGGATTAATTAGGCTCGTTAGATTCGTCACGCAAAGTTGCACTCATCTGTGAAAAGGTTTTATAAATAGACTTCATTTAGTACTCATGCATGCAAGATTCCTTTGGACAATTTTTTGATCAGTTTCANCTACTCCGGTCCGGCTCTCCCCTGCTCCGGGCCCCGTGCGCACCGGCTCCCGGCCTCGCGCACCGTGCCACCCCGGCCCCTCGTCGCCAGCCACCACCGCCGTCCAACCCTCTGCTCTGATCGACCGCATTACAGTTATGTGTTGTGTGTCTTTTTTCATTTTTATATGAATTTTGTGTAAATTGTGTAGAAGAAGGCAAATGCATGTTTAGTATATAAAAAATTATAAATTGTAAACTTAGTTTAGTATGTATAGTCTATATATACTTAGCTTAGTATATATTTTTTAATTAGTATTCACTTGAATATCAACTTTCATTTATATATATGAATATTGTGTAAATTGTGTAGAAGAAGGCAAATACATGTTTAATATATAAAACTATAAATTGTATAGTCTGTATATACTTAGCTTAGTATATACTTTAAATTAGTATAAACTTTTATATCAATTGCGAGATTAAATTAAACTTAGTTTAGTTTATATGTTTTATATATCTTTTAGGGTCATAAGATTCTAAATGTCAATTATATGTCATTTTCTAAATGGGAGATCAAATTAAACTTAGTTTAGTTTATATACTATAATTGTGAGATCAATTAGTTGGATACTAGTTGGACATTAGTGTCAATTATATGTCATATTATATTAATTGTTTTATCATTTATATCAATTTTTAGATACTAGTTGGATATTAGTGTGATTTTAGTTTATATCAATTGTGAGATCAATTATCTTATTTTATATCAATTATCTTAATTATCTCAAATTTTTTATATTAGTTTATATCAATTATCTCAATTATTTCAATTTTTAGATATTAGATGGATCCGGGACTTAACGAAGAGGAAACCGACAACCTCCTAAGGGAAATGATTGCTCAAGGCAGTGGTGTCGGCCCCGTCCCTGAAGCCGATGATGGCAGCAACACCGATCAGTACCTCAACATGTCCGATGAGAGAATTGAGCAGTCAGATGGTGACGATGGCCAAGGCACCGATGGTGATGAGGTATATATATACATTAACACATTTAGTAATAATGTCTTGATGTTTAAAGAGGTACATATATTAACAATCAAGTATCCTCTCTTAATTTTTAGCCCTCTGCAACGATGTCGAGTTCGGGGAAAAGGGGACCGACAAAAAAGCTGGAGGGTCGTTATATTGTCACACAAGTGGACGATACAGGCAAACCAATTGCCCCAGCTGACGTTGCAAGGAAGATGACAAATCAATGCGGGGTTCTTGTCAGAGATTACATCCCAATCAGCATTCCAAGATGGAAACCTATGAAACGCGGGGATACAAACTTTGTCCCTCAAAGAGAGAAAGATATGCTCTGGCAGCAGCTACAAGAACATTTCACAGTGCTAGCAGGAACTGAGGATAGAGTGAAAGCTTGGGCTCTTTCGAAGATGGCAAAACAATTTCAGAGCTTTAAGAAGAAACTGTACAAAAAATTTATTGACAAAAATCTAATGCCAACTTTCACAGGAGCATATGAGAAGTTAAGACCCCACTGGGCTGCATTTGTGCAATACAAGCAGTCAAATCTTGGAAAGAAGCTTATGGAGACGAACAAATCTAATGCCGCCCAGAAAGAATACCATCACCGTCTCGGCCAAGTTGCCTACGCTGCAGCAATTCCAAAATGGGACAAGAGGGAACAAGATCTACGTGATAGAGGTATCATAACACAGACAGCAACTTGGACTGAGTGTGCATGAAATTGGTATTATGCCCATGGCGGAACATTGGCCGTGGGTACCGGGCAATGCATCTTCGAACAGCAGATACAACAAGCAACACAGAGACTTATGCAGGCCATAGATGCAGTTGACCAGGGAGAGTTCCACCCGGACAGAGAAAAGAATGAGCTCACGTTTGCTCTGCAGAATCCCGAGCATCCTGGACGGACGCGGGGCAAAGGAGGGGTTCCGTGAAAGTATGGGTTTGCTGACTGCATTGAGTCTTATAGAAGTCGCAGCAGAAGAAGAAACGAGGAGTTAGAGAAGATGCGACGACTTGAGGAAAGGATACTGCAGAACGAACAAAAAACAGGGGAGGTTCAGCGACAACTGGAGATAGCACTTTGCGCTCAGCAGCAAAGCCGTGGATCCGCCAGCGCTCCAATAGACGCAATTAGCCCTACCCAGCATCATCGAAGCAGTTGCGCGTCCACTGACGTCCCAAATGATGCTCAAGTCCAACGCTAACCCGTGGACGATATAACCAGGCTGACGACCTGTGAGTTGCATAGTCCATTCAGGAACTTAATGTTCAAGGGGGCGTATGGTAGTGCTTTGCCGAGTCAAGAAGGAGATCTCTACCATAGAGGGCAAATACCTGCTGGCTATGCTAGAGTTGGGGTGGAGCAGGTCTTGGCCGGGTACGAATCACTCCAGCTTAACATTCCTGGAGGTGATGGGGAGATGACACTAAAAGAGGCAAGGCACCAAAAAAGTCACCCACAAAGAAGCCAGCAAAGCAGCCAAAGCAAGCCAAGGAACCTGCCAAGTTACCATGGGAAAAATCTGATGAGGAGTGCAAGCAGCATAGTCTGGCTAAGGTTAAAGAGTTCTTCAAAAAAAAAAGGAGCCGAGAAAAAAGAAGCAGTTGATTTTGCTAAGTCTGCTTTATTTATTGGCATATCTAAAGAAATCAAGAAGAAAGTGTTGTCAGACTATGACCGCTCTATTAAAAAATCGTATGAGAAGAATAAAAGGGAGGAGAAGGAGCAATGGAGGCAACAGAGCCAAGAGACTACCGAGACCCAAAAGAGCGTCAAGCAACAAAGGAAGGGAAAGGTTGTTGCTCAGCTCGGTTAGCAGGAGAAGCAAACAATTGATCCACTTATAGTGAATGATGGACTTGGACCGGTCGACGTGCTTGAGTTTTGCAAAGGGGAAGGATTGACGCCCTCGCAAATGCTGAATGAGAATGAGACCCCAAAGGCTATACCAAGGTGGCCATTTCAGCTTGGCTTACCTCTAGTTGATCCCGATACATACGACACGCTATCAACAAAAATGTACAGCTTACATGAATGGTACCTTAAGGCGTCGGCCGAAGGGCAGAGAATGGTGAGATTGAAGATTAGAGATGATGACTTTTTTCGTGATGATAATGTTATGTATCTAGAATTCTCAGAAATATACCAGATATACCATAGGGATGCCCTCGACGTGTCTCTTCTCAGCTGCTGGGTGCTGTAAGTGCTTTGTTTATTTCTATATTTAACGTCTCCTATATATTGTCAACTGTATTATTAAACATTTCTTTCTTTTAAATTGTATCCTGTAGAATAGAGATTGAAGTATGCAGGAAAAACTCATACTTCCACTTGGGCTTCATCGACCCAAAAATTGTAAACCAGCATACGTTACAAAATCATTATGAAGACACAATGAACAATATTGACAAATTCTTACGTGTACAACATTACAAGACAATGATTCTATTTTCTTACAACTTTGGGTGAGTACTTTTACTGTCTTGTGCATCTTCCAGTTTTCTTCCTAACATAATTTTTATTTCAATTGACGTGACCCTTGGTGAAAAAAACATGCATGTAAATAGGTTCAATTGGATATTATTTGTTATACAACTGGACATAAACTTGTTGACCGTCATGGACTCATTGAGGGGACCACGGGATGCGTACCAACAAATGATTGACCTCCTTCAAAAGTAAATTTCATCCTCGCACTATTATTCCTCTTTAGATCAGCTAAGAATTCCATTTATTTCATATGGTGTGCGCAGATGTTGGAAAAAGTTTAGTGCAGAGCATAAAGGTCCATTCAAGGAACAACATGGTATCAAGGGAAACTTTCCGGTAAATACTACTATACTTAGACACACATCTCGTTTTGTTTGTTTCATTATCGTGAATATGCATGTAATGACTTGACTATTTCTCCTATAAAGTGTTATAGGCAGAATGAAGGCACCAATTTATGTGGATATTATGTCTATGAGTTCATGCACACTCTTGTAGGGCATAGGACGATCTGCAGTAATTGGGAACTGACGGTATGTTCCATTTTCATGAATATCTGTATGTATGTATGTATGTATGTATGTATGTATGTATGTATGTATGTATGTTATATGTATGTATGTATGTATGTATGTATGTATGTATGTATGTATGTATGTATGTATGTATGTATGTATGTATGTATGTATGTATGTATGGATGTATGTATGTATGTATGCATGTATGTATGCATGTATGTATGCATGTATGTATGCATGTATGTATGCATGTATGTATGCATGTATGTATGTATGTATGTATGTATGTATGTATGTATGTATGTATGTATGTGAGTCATAATAATATTATTTATATTTTTCTATTAACCACATCCTCAGATGATGTATATGAAAGATGAGATCTTACCAATCCAAAGAGTCGCGGCGATTCAAGAGGCACTCTGCGGATTTATAATCGATGAGGTCGTGAGCAAGACAGGGGCGTTCTGGTGGAATGGACACGAGGTTGATAGAAGGAACAAATATTAGGCATTTTGTAAATATACATATATATGCTCCTTCAAAACTTGTTGTAATTAAATATATATATATGTAAGTTTAATATTATTAGTGTATATATTAATATTAGTATTAATAGTTTAAAGCATTATATTAGTGACGTATAACTAATACGAATATGGACATATATGTATATTATTATATAGGTATAATACGTATCTCTGTATAAAAGATACCAGAAAAGAAAAAAAGAAAAAGAAAAATAGAAAAGAAAAAAAAGGCCCTTTAGTCCCGAGTGGTAAAACCAACCAGGATTAAAGGGGCTCCACGCGGCGCGCAGAGCGGAGCCCCTCTAGTCCCGGTTGAGCCCCTTTAGTCCTTGTTGGTGTTACCACCCGGGACTAAAGGGGCCTTTTAGTCCCGGGTAAATGCCCGGGACTAAAGGCCATGGCCTTTAGTCCCGGCGCCGGTTCCGCACCGGGACTAAAGGCCATTTCTCTACTAGTGTTTTCGGGCACTCAGCAAAGGCTTTGCTGAGTGTCAATTAAGCACTCGGCAAACAAAAGGTGTTGCGACGGAGAAGTAACAATGATGGCGAGTTTGCCGAGTGCTTAATTGACACTCGGCAAAAAAAAAAAGGTGTTGCGACGGAGTAACAGTGACGGCGAGTTTGCTGAGTGTCGGGCTGGGGCACTTGGCAAAGCCTTGTGGTCAACACTACTAGATTCTAGAAGCGGCTCGATTTTTTTAAGTGCGGATGATACAGTTGCCCGCTCTAACAAAATGATAGCCTTTCGCCCGCATTTAAAAATCTATTTCGTAGTGCGGTTGATGGCCAACCACACCTACATATGGTGATTTTTAGGTGCGGTTGACCCCTGCCCCGTCCCTAGAAATAACAACATTTCCAGGAGCAGTCGGCGCCACCAACCTCCTGGAAATGAATTTCCAGGTGCGGGTCGTTGCCTCAATCGCTCCTACAAATGTCGAAACAATAATACAAAACAACAGCATATGCCATTTAGACACATGAGATGATGAGATCGTTTAGTACAGCAGTAGAGGCACGGACACGTGAGGCTTGAGGTCAAGTGTTCGAAACCCAACCGATATATATATGATCATCTATGTCCAAAAATTCTACTACTTGTAGTACACTGGGTGGTGGCTTGTTGTATAATTTTTTTCTTTTTTCTCTTTTTTATGATTTTTAAAACTTTTGAAAAATGATTTGTAGGACCAGGCGATGGCACCACCCTTATAGAAGCGGATGGTCCCTTGTAGGAGCGGATGGTGCCATGGCCTGCTCCTACAAAATTTGGTTTCTAGGACCTGCAAACGCGCTATTTTTAGATGCGAAATGCAGGAGCGGGCCTCCTACCGGCGCCTAGAAATCATAATCGCCCGCACCTACAAACTTTTTTTGTAGTAGTAGCAATAAAATTAACCCGGTGCAGCTAAGCACATATATCCCTTGTGGCCAACCAGAGAGCCAAGTAGCGCGCGATGTATATATCAAATCCAAGGCCGATCGACTAGAAAATCGAAACCAACAGAATGCATGAACCAGAGCAACACAATCATGAAATGAGAAAAGAATAAACTATACGGTATGGTCAAGCTCGAAGCGACATATATATGTCGGTATCAATCTTTCGCTTGAGCTACACGAGAGATGGACTCGTCACGACAGATCAAATAATAAAGCCCTCATAATTGATCACATTGCCATCTTGCAAATTTGATGCCCCCTACTTGCAAATTTACAGCAAGTCCTACTAGTCCCCTAGCTAGTATATTACAACAAAACTAAAATAATACTCATGCAGCCGACGTTGCGCGGCCCAGCAAACACACGTATATCCCTGATCAAGTCAACCGGAATCATGCATGGTTGCAAGTATCAGCACGATCCCTGACCAGACTGGAGATCAAGGAACCCACAGAATGTATCAACATCACGGCATCGTGATACGCGCAGATCTTCTCCATACAAATCAGCCTACCATCAACCAATCGATCGGCCTAACGGCTTACTCCCTCCGTCCCAAAAAGAATGCAACTCTCGTTTTTCGAGGAGTCAAACAATTTCAAGTTTGACTAGATTTATACAAAATAATAGTAACATTTATGGTACAAAATAAGTATCATTAGATTGATTGTAGAATGTATTTTCATATTAAATCTATCTAAAAATATAAATGTTAGTAACTTTTTGTATAAATTTGGTCAAACTTAAAATTGCTTGACTTCTTGGGAAGCGAGAGTTACATTCTTTTTGAGACGGAGGGAGTATATATTAATGAATCAAGCAACGGATTATCAAAACCATGATACATTAATTCCGACCACTCTGATATAGTCTAACAATGAGTGCTCCATCCCCAGTAGCTCGATGATCGAACGACGACGCGTGCAGCTTCCGTCGCTTTGAACTTTGACTAAGCCAATAATGGCGTGCCCTAGCTCCAAGGTCAGAGCTCGTGGCCATCCTTGATTTGCAGCGACGCATAAAAGACAATAACTGCTCGATCGATCAGTCTTTGACGGCAACCAGTCGTAGCCAATCACATGCATCTCTCCAGCGTGATCAGCAAAATTAGCCTCCCATCTTGCATTGCTGTAATTAATAAAATTTGCATGCATGGGCATTATACTAAGCTACTAGTAGTCAAGTCTCAACGGCTGACGGTTGCACTGTAGCTTATCTACTCTGTTGGTATCAACAACGAGATCAGGAATTAAACATTTGTGGCGTGACAAGAATCTGGTGACATATCTGTTGGAACATGCATGGGATCAGACAATAAATTCAAGTCCCTCGTGTGTGCTTAACATAGTGGCGGCATTATAAAGTAATAAAACATGAAACAAGACAAGACAAATAAACCGGCAGAGTTAGACGACGATCGAGAACTCCAAACATAAAACATAATTAAGTAATAACCAGCGTCATATTTTAGAGATAAATGGGTTTTTGTCAGTCTAACATACAAGGATATGTACACCCATGAGTGTTCAACTGCAAAACTTTAAAAATACCCTTTTTGGATTATTGTATTATCATAATAACTACATACTTATTCTATTTTCCCCCCAAATAATCATACAAGTCGAATGCAGAAAGAAAGAAAAAACGACTCAGCTTATTCACCTATCTACTAAAATTTTAGGGAAAGTATAAATTACCACCTTAAGTATAGCCAAATTCTAGATAACCTCATAAGTTATTATTTTTTTCAATTTACTCACACGATTATGACACTCAATCTACCTCTTAATACAAGTTTTTGTTTCTCCATTCACAAATAGAGTTTTATGTTAAAAGATTACAGGGTGATATGAGACATCATAACTTATCTTGAGACATCATAACTTATCTTATAGGAAAAATATTGTGATTTTTTCATCATTATTTTAATAGAGGCTAAGACATCTAATAACATTTAATCCTTATCATACAAAACTATGCAAAAATAAGTAATAAAAATCATAATATATTCTTTAACATAATTTACATGTTCAATGCCATCGCATAAAAACTTTAACCTAAAACTCAATTTGTGCGTCGAGAAGCAAAAAACAAAAAAAAGACAAATCTTATAGGGGGTAAATTAGACCAATTGACATAGATGTAAGAATAGATTAAACAAAAATTGTAGAGTTAACCGGACTTTTGGCCATACTTAAGAGTAATTTAGATATTTTCCAAAACTTTAAGACAAAAAAGAATACATATTTCATTCATCGTACGTTTTAAAATTATTAAAGGCGGGAATAAACCAACCAACCATAACCTACCTCTCCAAACCCTACGAATGGCATGCAAAAACAATTGTCCCCAAGAATTGCAGTGACAGGCTGAAAGCCAACCACACCTTCACACGTGGTGGCCAAAGTCGTCGTCCTCCAGCCAAACATCAGCTCGCATCTGCATGCATGATGAACACTTGGCCTATTTTTCAACTTTATATAAGCGGTACCCTCAAAAAAAAAACTTATATAAGCGGTGCACGCATCAGGCGCAGAGACTATCACTATACTACTGCTCAAGTCAACGCCGCATGCATGTAGATGTAGCTGTCAGATTTGGACTTGGCGGTGCGTATCTCCACTGGTGCGGGAAGATCATTATCTTTTCTAACGACTCCACAATCTACAAACGCGTACTATTAACTTTTTTCAGAGATGGCTAGGATTCTCACATACAAGTACAACTTTTCCTCTCTCTTTTTTCTACTACTAAACATGTGTTTAAATTGTGTACACACACAGTTTCTTGGTGATAACTTTATGAAATATATTGTAGGACTATCTATATTTATCTGCTGTTGACTAATTATATGGGTGAAATCTGTCACTGTTCTTACCATTGGATTAGAGACCAACAGTTTGATTTGTCTGCTCGGAATATTTTACTTTATAGCTCACTAGAAAATATGCCCGTGCGTTGCTACGGGCGTTTGATCAGGTATAAATATTTTGTTTTATATACTTATTAATGCTATTTTTCTTATTGTTTAATAGAATATTAGTTTAGTTCAGTTTTTTATTTTTCTAAATGTTATTTTTTGCATGGACGATATTGTTTTTTGCTCAACATTGAATTACAGTAACATGTTTTCTTTTTTTGACTAAATAAAATAGTCGCTTTATAAAATTCCACACAGCGACACGTGATGCGTTAGTACAAAGAGTAATGACGAGAAGGATGTTGTATTTGTTGTGTTAGCCATGTGTCATAAGTCCCACTTGGCCCGGACTATCTCAAAGGCCAATCTATTATCGCATAGTTGATTTCGAAATTTGAATTAAAATTTATGGTCATATCAAGGATATACTTGTTACGCAAACTGAGCGTATATTAGTCGGTTAGATTTCTTGTGATGGATGTTGTCTACCTAGGTAAATAGCTCGACTCGGTGCTCGAATTTTTTTAGATTTATTTCAGGAAAACCGATGTTATTCTTTCAGTGATAGCCAACACTTCCATCAATAGGAAGGCGTGCATGTATTCATAGAGGTGAGTGTGCATGTGCGCGTGTGTGAGTGTATGTGTGTATTGGTGTTTCGAAAAAAATGGTATACTTGTTTATATGTGTATGTGATAGCAAATGTCTTTTGCACAAATCCATGTAGTGTATCTTTGAATTTCATTACAGAGCGTGGAACAATTCAACATGCATGGTATTGTAGTTCTAATCCAACTATTATAGAGTCCTATTCAGAATTACTTTTGTTGTCCTAAATGGACTAAGGACCTGACAGCTAGCGATTATAGAAGAATCTTCCGTGCTTAATTATTAGATAGATCTATTTTATCTATTTTTGGTCGGATACTACATGTCTAAGTCCAAACGAACAGACTTGGTTTGGGATTGTGATTAAGCAAGTATCTTACGGAACACGGAGGTAACTCTAGAAAGTCTAGCAAACTAACTTAACTCGGTCACATGTACTTCCGAACGTACCTAATATTTGTACAAATCTCGTAACACTGTACAAGTCAACGAAACTAACGATCGGCCGGGTGAAATAGATTAGGTAAAGAAAAAAATTTAGATATATGGATATAGATAGAAGTACACATATATAATAGGTAGGTATAGGTATCCATAGACAATGATTGTTGGGTTTAGTTAGAACTCTAGTCTGATTCAGAAACTAATGTCGAGAGTTGGAGTCATATTAGATTTCAGCGGTTTAGATAGGACCCACATGTCACGACGGACCAAAAAAAAGGAAGAAGCAATCCTCTCTTTAGAAATAGGTAAAGATAAAGATAAAGATTTGAGTCAAACATTATTTGTCTTAGGGGTGTTTGTTTCCCACCCAAATTATATAATCTAGCTTATGAGTCAAGGACACCATGGTAAAAAGCCACCATGGACCACCCAAATAATCTCGAATAAGCTGCACATGGGTAGCTTATTTCAGATTATTTGGTGGTACATGGTGACCTTTTACCATAATATCATTGGTCCATAAGCTAGATTATATAATCTAGATGGTAAACAAACAGGGTCTAGACTGGAAAATTGCAGATCCGACAAAATCTGTCACCTGTATTCTTGTATCTAAAACATTTTATTTCCCTGCAGGAAGACTTTTTCCCACTACAAATATTCCGACAGATTTTGGCCAACAGATGAGGTCTGTCGACAGATAAATAACGTTTGTCAAGATGGATCAAGCAGGTGACACGGATCTTGTGAAGTTATGTTGCAAACCAGCAGAAGAGCAAAGGAAAGGGTGGGAGCAACAAGAAACAGAAGGGTGATCAACCTCCGGCCGCAAGCAATTCAGATTTTCAGCAAGCTGAAAATGGCAAAGACTCTTCTCTGTCCGAGATGAAAGAACAGGAGTTCATAGATGATATGGAAGATGAGGACCTGTTAGATCAAGAGTGGGTGGTTAATGTATCTAAGGAAGGGCAGGAAACAGTAGCAGAGATCAACTCGGAGTTTTTGTTGCCCATGTCCTGCAGTGGTGACAAGGCGACACAGGAACATAGAGAGGTGGGGAACATGGATATGGAGGAAGCATCCGCTGCAGGTGCTGCTAATGTGGCTGAGTTGAAGCCCAAACTTGCGGACCATGTGGTGGTCGAGGATACTCATCCATCTGTTCTTGAGCTGGGCAAAGGTGAAGCTAGTGACACAATGGTCTTGCACACGTTGGACGAGGAGGCGCTGATCTCCAGTACTGCGCAGATGATGCATACACTTGGCGACATTGCTGGTGGGATGCTGGGTGAGGTTGAACCAACAAAAACACCAGAGTTGGCGATGGGTGGCCTTGAGGGTGTTGCAGTTGCCAATCTCACTGGACAGATGGCTGGAAAATACAAGGCGGTGGAGGACTCTGCAACTCCTTTTTTTGCTCTTGGCCCTCTCCTGGAGAAGGCAATATATGAGCTTAAGGGGTCAAAGGGTTCGGCAAAGGAAGCGGCGACTGATGGGAGTATTGTGGAAAATAAGGTTGCAAAACCAACAAAATCCACTACCTCCATTGGTGAACTTTCTACACCACTGAGAAGAAGCTTGCGTAGGGCGGGATCAGTTGACGAAGACTCATCTCTTCGGGCATCAAGGCTGGCGGCTAAGAGGAACTTAGACGATACTGAAGGTAATTTTTATGAAAATTCTTTTCTCAATATGTCTAGTAAGCATATAACAGACAATATTAAGAACGTAGGTATCTCAATGGGTAGTGAGATAGATCATGTTCACTCGTCTGTTGTGCTTATGAAGAATATAGAAAAGGATAGATTTAAATTACCAATA
The DNA here is from genome assembly GCA_004135705.1 of Alloteropsis semialata. Lineage (NCBI taxonomy): Eukaryota > Viridiplantae > Streptophyta > Magnoliopsida > Poales > Poaceae > Alloteropsis > Alloteropsis semialata. The sequence continues at coordinate 24,046,782 of CM014272.1, forward strand.
GTAAAAACCTGTCAGGATAGCCATGTAGACTTAGAGGATTCGGACTGTGAGATCGACCATTTGGCTCTGGGTCACCTATGTGGGGACCTAACGGAAGAGCTAATGGACGAAAACAGTACGGAACCATTTGTTACCTCTGCTGTACTTAATAAGAAAACTAAGAAAGGAGATAGAGTAAAGCCATCTCGTAAAGGCAAAGCTATTAAAAAACAGATCATTTTTAAATGAGAGGTGTTTTTTGGAATAGCAGAGGTCTCAGGGACTTGGCTAAACTCAATTTTCTTTATGATACTTCCATTGAAAAAAACCTAGACTTTATTGCCTTACTTGAAACACATAGAAGGAGTTTTTCGGATGAAAATCTAAACAACTTCTGTGGTGGCAAAGAGTTTTTTTGGCATTGGATTCCACCCAAAGGAAGATCTGGAGGCATTTTAATGGGAGTAAACTTAGCTGTTTTTAGTGTAGAGAATATACAGGTGGGTGAATTCTTTGTTAAGTTCCACTTAAAGAATAAATGCGATGGCTTTCAGTGGGTTTTGATGGCTGTATATGGTGCAGCTCAACCAGAACACAAAGATCGCTTTTTAGCAGAATTCGTGAACTCTTGTAGCATAGAAACTCGCCCTTTAATGGTAGGTGGTGATTTCAACATTATTAGGAACCCAGCTGAAAAGAACAATGATAGATATGATGGTAGATGGCCGTTACTTTTCAATGCCTGCATAGAATCTTTAAATTTAAGGGAGATTGAGCTTTCAGGCCGTAAATTCACTTGGGCTAGTTCAGCTGAGGTTCCTACCTATGAAAAATTAGACAGAATTCTAGTGAGCACTGATTGGGAACAGAAATTCCCTTTATCTACTGTGGAAGCTCTCACCAGAGACATTTCTGACCACACACCTTTATTGTTAGATACTGGATGCGCATCTCATAGAGGTAACAACCATTTGTTCAAATTTGAACTGGGATGGTTAACTAGAGATGGTTTCCATGATATGGTAACAAAGGTTTGGCAGAAAGAATCTCGAGGAGCCACTCCAATGCAGAGATGGCAAAACAAAATCAGATCGCTCCGTAGATTTCTAAAAGGCTGGGCTAAGAATTTAGTAGGAGAAAATAGAAACAAGAAAAAGTTTTTGCTGAATCATCTAGATGTCCTAGATAGGAAAGCTGAATCTACGTTGCTAACACCTCAAGAATTGGAGTACAAGTTTTGCCTTAATACCGAGTTAGCTAAGTTGCTAAGGGAAGAGGAACTTTATTGGCTACAACGTTCCAAAGCAACGATGCTGCTTAAAGGCGATGACAATACGAAGTACTTTCAATTATTGGCTAACGGTAGACATCGTAAGACCAAGATTTTTCAATTAGAACAAGATGAAGGAGTTATAGTGGGTGATGAGAATCTAAAAACGTACATCACCAATTTTTATAAGAATTTGTTTGGATCACCAGATAGTAATTTTTTTCAGCTTGCTGAAACCCAAAGAGAAGATATTCCACAAGTATCTGATTTTGAAAATGATTTACTAGCGGCGACTTTTAGTGAGAAGGAGATTAAAGAAGCAATTTTCCAAATGGAACACAATAAAGCTCCTGGACCAGATGGTTTCCCGGCAGAGTTTTATCAAAACTTCTGGGAAGTAATTAAATCTGATCTTATAGAGCTGTTTAATGAGTTTCATAAAGGAAATTTACCCCTCCACAGTCTTAATTTTGGAGTGATCACACTTCTCCCTAAGAAAGCTGAAGCCGCAAAAATCCAACAATATAGACCAATCTGTCTGCTTAATGTTAGTTTTAAGATCTTTACGAAGGTTCTCACGAATAGAATCACCTTGGTAGCCCAAAAAGTGATTAGACCTTCACAAACAGCCTTTCTACCTGGTAGACATATTTTAGAGGGTGTGGTTGTTCTCCATGAAACCATTCATGAGATGCATAGGAAGAAGAAGAGTGGAGTTATTCTTAAACTAGACTTCGAAAAAGCATACGATAAAGTGAAGTGGCCGTTTCTTCAACAAGTTTTGAGGATGAAGGGCTTCTCCCCACAGTTCTGTGCATGGATAGACAAAGTAACATCTAGAGGTAGCGTAGGCATTAAGGTAAATAACGACATTGGACATTACTTTCAAACAAAGAAAGGTGTAAGACAGGGAGATCCTTTATCACCTATTTTGTTTAACATAGTAGTGGATATGTTGGCTATTTTAATTACCCGCACAAAAGAAAATGGCCAGTTTAGGGGAGTAGTACCACACCTAGTTGATGATGGTTTATCCATTTTACAGTATGCTGATGATACTATTCTTTTCATGGAAAATGATTTAGAAGAGGCCAAGAATATGAAGCTCTTGCTATGCGCTTTTGAGCAGTTATCTGGACTCAAAATCAACTTCCATAAAAGTGAATTGTTTTGCTATGGGGCAGCCAAGGATCTTGAAAAGGAATACTCACAAATCTTCGGATGTGACATGGGATCTTTCCCTTTCAGATACCTTGGGATTCCAATGCACCATAGGAAGTTGCGGAACTGTGATTGGAAAGAAATAGAAGAGAGATTTCAGAAGAGGCTAAGTGGGTGGAAAGGAAAAATGCTATCTGTAGGTGGTCGTCTGGTCCTCATCAATTCTGTGCTTAGTAACCTATCCATCTTTATGCTATCTTTCTTTGAAATACCAAAAGGAGTCTTAAAGAAGCTAGATTACTTTAGATCAAGATTCTTTTGGCAAAGCGATGAGCATAAGAAGAAATATAGGTTGACAAAGTGGGGAATTATGTGTACGCCGAAAGATCAAGGAGGCTTAGGTATCCTAGATCTTGACTTACAGAATAAGTGTCTGCTCAGTAAATGGTTGTTTAAACTCATTAATGAGGAGGGTGTTTGGCAGAAAATCCTAAGAAATAAATATTTGAGATATAAAACTATTACTCAAGTTGAACATATGCCTGGTGATTCTCATTTTTGGTCAAGCCTTATGAAGGTGAAGAAAGACTTTTTGAGACTAGGCAAATTCAACTTAGGAGATGGTACTCAAATTAGATTCTGGGAGGATGCATGGCTAGATAATACTCCTTTTAGTGAGCAATTCCCAGGCTTATATAATGTTGTTAGGAAAAAGAGTGCAACGGTTGCAACAGTGCTAAGGTCGGAACCTTTAAATGTGGCCTTTAGAAGATCACTAGTTGGAAATAACCTATTAGCTTGGCATCAGCTTGTGGCTAAGGTTATGCATAGCCAATTGAGTAATCAAAAAGACTCATTTAGATGGACGTTGCAACAAGATGGAAAGTTCACGGTACGTTCTATGTATAGGATGCTTGCCGCACCGGACGTTGTACCTTATAAACATGTCTTATGGAAGCTGAAATTGCCCTTAAAAATTAAAATATTCATGTGGTACTTGTCTAAAGGAATAGTTCTTACCAAAGACAATTTAGCAAAAAGGCAATGGAAGGGAAGTTTAAAATGTGGTTTTTGTAATACCAACGAAACTATCCAACACCTTTTCTTCGATTGTCATGTTGCTAGTTTGATATGGAGAATTGTACAAGTTTCTTTCAACATTACACCTCCTGTAAATTTTCAGCATATGTTTTATGACTGGCTACTTGGGGTGGATAAGAAACTTAGGTACAAAATTTTGGTAGGAGCTTGCACTTTGTGTTGGGCAATATGGATATGTAGGAATAATGTGGTTTTTAACAATACGAGAGCTTTTACTCCTATGCAGGTGATCTTCAGAGGTACACACTGGATGCGGTTCTGGTCACTCCTGCAAAAGGAGGAGGAGCGCCCCCAAATTATCTGGGGATGTCGTATGCTTGAGACCACGTCGATGGAGATTTTTGCTAGCAATGGATGGTGTTTTAGCAATAGACTCCCTTTTGTTTAAGTTTATGGAAATGAGGACTGTTTTCACTCTTTTTTTGTTTGAGTTTGTGGTCGTTGCTGTAATAACGAAAGCTACATGCACCAATCGATGCAGAGGCTGGAATATTGAAATATATTCCCAATTCTAAAAAAATATCTCTCCTATTTCTTAAAGGTTAATCAGCAAGGGATCATGCATCAACTTGTAGTCTTTGGACACTTATTTCCCCAAGATTCAATAATCTCTTTTCAGGCATATGGATCTTATAGCTGTCTCTGTCTGTCGACTGTGTGCACACATCGCATTCCTAGTCAACGACTCCTTGCTAGTGGACACGTCCCTATAAGTAGCACTCACACCTCGCGGCTAGCTGTGTGCCTCTTCTCCTATAGCTCCGTCTCCACCTCTAACCAGAGAACGAGTGAGAGGAGAACGAAAGAGAGGGTGCCGGAGACATTAATTATCTCAGACGATCCTTCAGCCATGGCCGGCGGCGAGGTGTCCATGTGCACGCCGGCGTTCGCCTCCCGGGTGGTGCAGAGCCGGTGGTTCGTGGTGTTCGCGTCCATCGTGGTGATGGCGGCGTCTGGGTCCACCTACATCTTCGCGCTCTACTCCAAGGTGCTCCGCTCCAAGCTGGGCTACAACCAGGAGACCCTCAACAAGCTCTCCTTCTTCAAGGACCTCGGCACCAACGTGGGCATCATCTCCGGGCTGGTGCAGCAGGTGGCCCCCACGTGGGCCGTGCTGCTCATCGGCGCCGGCATGAACCTGGCGGGCTACCTCATGATCTACCTCGCGCTGACGGGCCGCACCGCCGCGCCGTCCGTCGGGCTCATGTGCTTCTACATCTGCTTCGGCGCCAACGCGCTCACCTTCTCCAACACCGGCGCGCTCGTCGCCTGCGTCAAGAACTTCCCGGAGAGCCGCGGCATCGTCATCGGCCTGCTCAAGTCCTTCGTCGGCCTCAGCGGCGCCATCTACACGCAGCTCTACCTCGCCATCTACGGCGACGACGCCGCCTCGCTCGTCCTCCTCGTCGCCTGGCTCCCCGCCGCCTTCAACATCTTCACCGTCTACACCATCCGCGTCCTGCCCTACGCCCGCCGCAGCGGCGGCGGCAAGGCCTACAACACGCCCTTCTACCACTTCCTCTACCTCTCCATCGCGCTGGCCTCCTACCTCCTCGTCATGATCGTCGTGCAGAAGCAGGTGCAGTTCTCCCACGCAGCCTACGTCGTCACCTCCACGGCGCTGCTCATCATCCTCTTCAGCCCCGTCGGCGTCGTCGTCAGGGAGGAGTACAAGGCCGTCTCCCAGCTCGAGGAGTCGCTGCAGCAGCCGCCGGCCATCGCCGTCGAAGAACCCAAGCCGAGCACCGACAACAAGGACGACGACTCGGACTCGTCCCCGCCCTTGTGCGGCGGCGGCGGCGGCATGGGCTGCATCACCAACATGTTCAGGCCGCCGGCGCTGGGGGAGGACTACTCCATCATGCAGGCGCTGGTCAGCGTAGAGATGATCGTGCTGTTCGTCATCTCCGTGTTCGGCATCGGCGGCACGCTGACGGCCATCGACAACATGGCGCAGATCGGCCAGTCGCTGGGGTACCCGGCCAAGAGCATCAACACCTTCGTCTCCCTCATCAGCATCTGGAACTACGCCGGCCGCGCGGGCGCCGGGTACATGTCGGAGTTCCTCCTGGCCCGGTACAGGTTCCCGCGGCCGCTTGTGCTCACCGCCGTGCTCCTCGTCTCCTGCATCGGCCACCTCCTCATCGCCTTCGGCGTGTCGCAGTCGCTCTACGCCGCGTCGGTGATCATCGGCTTCTGCTTCGGCGCGCAGTGGCCGCTGCTGTTCGCCATCATCTCCGAGGTGTTCGGGCTCAAGTACTACTCGTCGCTCTTCAACTTCGGCTCCGCGGCCAGCCCCGCCGGCGCCTACGTGCTCAATGTCATCATCACCGGGCGCATGTACGACGCCGAGGCCGACAGGCAGAACGGCGGCGTGGCCGCCGTCGGGGACAAGATCTGCAAGGGGGTGGTGTGCTTCAAGCGCGCCTTCCTCATCATCACGGGCGTCACGTTCGCCGGCGCGCTCGTGTCGCTTATCCTGGTGTGGAGGACCAGAAACTTCTACAGGGGCGACATCTACGCCAAGTTCAAGGTGACGCCGTCGGCGGCCGCCGATGGGAGCAGCGACGGTGGCGTTCAGATGGTGGATGGAACGGAGGCCAAGGACAAGAGCAAGAACAAGAAAGAGGTGGTCAATGAGGACTTGTACTAACATAACTTCGTTTAAGTCTAAGCGCAATTCTTGGAGGAGAGGATGTGTAGTTGTGATTTGTGAATGTATACCACACCACCACCTGTGTTTTTATCCATAACCTGTTTGCATAGGAGGATCTGGATCCTACAAACTGTTCATGTGATCCTCTCCTCCAAACGCCACAATCTAATTAAGGACCTGTTTGGAACATGCGAAATTTTACTGAGAAAAAACCATAGGGGATGCAAGTTGGTAGTCCTAAGGATATAGCCAGTGACCACCAAAGTTTAGTTGCGTGGAAATTGAACAAGGCCTAACTGTAAAATGGTTCCCATGTTTAAGGAACTGAAATGACTGCATGTGAGCACATGATGCCCCGTGTGTTAACAAACTTGCTAGTCAATGGTCGTCTCAGAACAAAGGCTGCTGTCATAGTGGTTTAAAATTCACACTCAAATTGAATAATCTGCTAATTAACTGCTACTGTGATATCCATGTCTCTCTCAAAATTCTGGGACTAGCGGACTTTGTCTACCTGTGTTCAGTCAATTTCACGAGGTGGATCCGGACAAACCTGTAGGCATCGTCCACACCAGAATTCGGACTTATATATAGTGGTCACTTTCTTCTTCTGCTCCAGCAGTTAGTTCACACCAAAACTCGTGGAGTTTCAAGATTCATGCACCGTACAAGATATTCTGGAATTTGGACTTACATGTAACCACAATTTGGTCAGGCTGCCCATCCAGCTGCATCCAAAATCAGCAGTTTGTCTGAAAAAAATCTCAAACCAAATAACAGATCAAGGATTTTTATCCATGGCAGTAGTTCTTCGCAGGACAGCTACATAATAAAAGGGTAAGATGCAAATTTTGACTTGTGAGAGCAAAGAGACAGCGAAAGCGCAAGGTTTCCTAAGCAGAATTAAAATCCGGCCAATCCTATGGTAAAGTGAATGCAAAAGCAAGATCCATTTGTTACCCACTATTAGAAGAGGTCATCCCCAGCTCTGCAGATTTTTCAACCTTCCAACATAGGCAGCAAAGCATAAGTCGGCAGAGTTAGTAACAATGATGCAAAATAAGTAGCTACGTTTGATTAGTCTACTTTAGACGGCAGAAATATTACAAAGAAACAATTTGTTGACTTACAGTACCAAAGACAACCTGCACTGTCAAACAGTGAACCATGATTGCGACAAGTAAAATAAACATAGCATTTCACATAGAGGTATATATGCATAACAGTAATCTTTCTTTCGTTCATCACATCCTTTCCTATAAATATACTGCATACTAATCTGATATCAGTTCCATGTCAACTACAGCCATCTTCTTTTCAGTTTTCAGGGAACCATAGCTATCTTTATTGTGTTCCAACAAAAATTTAAAAGAACTGGCCATTAGTATAAATGTCTAAACACGATCCCTGATCCTTATGCAATGCATTACAAGAACAGGTCATCACCAGCTCTGCAGATTTTTAATTTGCCTACGTAGTGTAGGTCAAAGCAGTTAGTAAAAGAATGGTTAATGCTGAAAAATAAGTAACCATTCTTTTTGTTAATAGATAAATAACATGCAGGTCCAGTTGGTTAATCAAACGTATCAAATACAAACTCCCTTATTAAAGAACAGAGTTTGACTGTCATGAGTAAGATCAAGTCATTAACTTACCATTTTGCAAAGAAAGACATGCAGAATAATTAGGAATCAACAATAACACAGAGGGCAACTTGTATAAATGTTCTATTTACTAACATTCCATGTCAACTAAATCTATACGGTTATACCCTTTTCAAGGAACCATAGTTGCTTATTATGTTCTTACAGAACTGAACATAGAATTGACCATTAATATTTCATTATTCTGATGAGACCCAAGTTCACCCAACGACAGATCCACAACATACTCCTCCAGAACAAAGATTGTAAAAAATATCTGAGGACCCACTAAGTTATGCACATTAGAGGCCATGGTTCAATTGCCTACATAGGCAGCAAAGCGCAAGTCAACAGAGTTAGTAATAATGATGAGAAATACTTAATCATGTTGGATTAGTATACTTTAGACAATAGAAATATTACAGCTGGAAACAACTTGTTGGCTCAAAGTATCAAACACAACCTACACTATCAAACAATGAATCCTGATTACGACAAATAAAATCAAAATAGCATTTCATAGGGAGGCATGCATAACAGTTGCAATCTTTCATTAATCACAGTCCCTTTCCTATAAAGGATTCGCATACCAATCTGAAATCGATGTCAGCTACAGCCGTCTTCTTTTCAATTTCCAGGGAACCAATGCCATCTTATTGAGTTATTGTGTTCCAGCAAAACTGGAAAAAGAACTGACCGTTAGTATTTCATCATGCCTGATAATATCCAATACCGATTTCCACGAAACATTCTCCCATGTGACAAAGAATGTAAAGATTATGTTTACACCACTAAGTATGCACAATGGACACCATCTGGTACAAATAAACACGGTTGTATCTTATTCCAGAAACAAAAAGGAATAATTGAGCTTTACACTTTACAGATGTCACCAGGAACATCAAGCCTTGCTATTGGAACCCGTGGAGTACAAAAATAAGAGTGTGATGGAAATTTCTACTTGAAATAACAATGAATCAGCTTTTAGACTGAATCTAAAGTGCAGACAAAAAGGTCATAAGCTTAAACACGATCCCTGATCCTTTTACAATGCATTACAAGAAAAGGTCATCACCAACTGTGCAGATTTTCAACTTACCTACATAGTGTAGGTCAAAGCAGTTAGTAAAAAAGTAACTAATGGTGGAAAATAAGTAACCATGCTTGATTAGTCTACTTTTGTTAAGACATCTCACATGCAGGAACAATTCGTTAACCAGACGTATGAAATACAAGCTCCCTTATAAAAGAAAAGAGTCTGACTGTCATGAGTAACATCAACACACCACTTTGCAGAAAAAAAAAAGAGCATGCAGAACAATTAGGAATCGACACTACAAGAGAGCCTCTTGTATTTGTATACATGCTCCATTTACTAATGTAAAATTAGCTCCATGTCGCTATAATCTTTTCAAGGAACTTCTTAAAAGCAAGATTCACCCTCACTCTATAAAAATAAGAGTGTGATGCAAATTTCTCTTGAGATAACAAAGAAACAGCTAAAAGCAAGATTTTTTGAAGCTGAATCTAAGTGCAGCCAAAAGGTCATTACCAGGTTGTCACCAACTCTACAAGGTTTTCAACTTGCCTACAATCAGGAAGGCACAAACAATACCATATTGCAGAGAAAGGCATCCCAAACAATCAGGAATCCACAATACCACTGAGGACCTCTTGTATAAATGTGCCATTTACTAATGTAAAATTAGTTCCATGTCAACTAAGCTACCCCTTTCCAGTAACTGTAGTTGCTTATTATGGGCGTGTTTGCTTCTCAGCCACGAGAAGCCACGCCACAACTCTGTGGCGCTCTTTCTGAGCGCCACATCCACCACAATACTGTGGCGTGGCTTCCTGTGGCGGGGAAGCAAACAGCCCCTATCTTCTTACAGAACTGACCATCAATATTCATCAACCTGAAAAGACCGAACACAAATTCCATAGCATTCTCATCTAAGACGATGATTGTGAAAATAATTTGAGGACCCACTAAGTTATGCACATTAGAGGCCATGGCTCCATAACAAATATCCACAGGTTGTATCTTATTCACACAAACAAACAGGAATAAGTGTGCTTTACAAAAGTCCCTGAGGCAAAAACATGAAGCCTTAGGATTGGAACCCATGGAGAACAGCTATTTACAAGGACGCAAACATTCAAAAACACACTTATCATTTAACAATGACCATTTTATCTTCGCCAGAACATTTGGTGTGCCAAATTTTGGATACTACCAGTTCTCTTTGACAATCTTTGACTTCTCAAATATGAATTTTCCTTCCTTGTATTTCTGCGCCTCCTCATACGCTCGCTCATACTTCCAGCCCAGCACCTCTCGGCAATCATTACAGTAGATATCAGCAACCGTGTGTAGCCCTGTCATGAGCTGCCTATCCTCCTTTGCCCCCACAACTACATTCATGGCATGAGAGAACAGAAAGGCACGGCCATTCCTCCCCTAATGAAAAAGAAAAATGAAGAAGGCGTCATTCTCCAAGCACTAGCAGGACTAAATTCTCCAAGCACTAGCAGAAGTCCCACTCCCAATTATAGTCTAATAAGAAACTTCAGACCAAAATGATACTATGCTAGAAAAGAGTGTCAGCCACTGCTGTAGTATAGAGCACTCGTTTCAGATTCAGTTTTTAGCACCATTGCATCAACTAAGAGTGCATCTATTGCCTTCCATTCAGTTCAAGTTGTTCAACGCGCAAATAAAAGTATAGCCATGTGTTCATGATTCAAAGAGGCCAGATAGTAGGATTTAAAAAGCCAAGGATACACGAACCGTAAGATACCGACTTTGTCGACCTCAAAGCATTTCATTTCTGTAACAAATTGCAGAAGCAATAGGACCATTAAAGTATTCACGCTTTCCCCACTTATCCATTGATGCAAAACAAATTGCTGAAGTTGATTGCCGCAAATCCATCAGGTCCACCAGAATTTGTCAATTCACATAGCTAAATCCACTAAACACTAGGACCCAATCCTTGGAGCGAAAAAAAAGGCCTTAATTCCCAGGACTGATAGATAAGCAGGGAAATGCTGAACTGCTAGGTGCTACAGTAATTCATACGAACAGACAACTCGCCGGGGAGGGTAGGGAAAGGTGATTCCCGGGGTTCGGACCTGAAAGGCCTTGGAGATGATGTCGTCGTGGAGGCAGACGTGGTTCCGGCAGTTGCAGCAGCTGTAGACGCGCGGGCCCACCAGCTCCGCCATGGACCAACGACGCCGCCGGCCCGCGCGACCTCACCCCCGAGTACCCGACCCGACCAATCCTGCAATTGCGGAACCAAAACTCAGGGCAGGGATCCGGTCCCGGAAACACCAATCCGATCAAGTCGCGCGTCACTCAGTAACTGCAATCTATCAGAATCTGTCTAGAACAAACTCGCATCGATAATCATTAATTCAGGAGCAGGGGTCTCGAATCGAGGCAGTGGAGCGAAAGGGAGCGGGAATCAAGAGATTGGGGGTGGGTCGCCGCGCGGGGGAGGAGTCGGACTACTTACCGGCGCGGCGTGGGCGGGGCGGGGCAGGAGGCGGAGAGGCGGAGACGGCAGGGACAGCGGCGGGGAAGGGGACAGAGAGAGACAGGGGAAGAAGCAGGAGTGAGAAGTTTAGGTGAGAAGGAGGCAAGAGAATAAGGATTAGGGAAAGCCAAGAGGCTAAGCATTCTCCACGAAATAATTATGGCTGAGATAGAGAGACTCTAGGCCTTGAAAAGGCCGATTCTAGGAAGGACAGGCCCAAAACCTGGGGAGTGGCTCTGGCAGGCCAGGCCTGCTGGGAAGGGGGGAAATGTACAAGAACGGAATTTTTTATATTTTTATATTTTTTATTTTATAATTTTTAAAAATAAATATCTGATCTAAAAATTTGCATATCTATACTTATCTCACCATTTGAAATGGCTGCAGCCGAATGAATCGGCGGTTTTTAACCTTACCGCCAATTGAACCGGCGGAATTTTACTTATCTAAACAACATATTTTCAAAAAAATCATAACTAATGTATATAAACTCGGATGGAGATGAACTTTATATGAACATTGTAGTCCTCGACGAGAGCTACAACTTTGTTGTTCAAACCATTTTCATTCGGAGCCATCTGGATGCTCAAATAATCGACAGAAGTTTCAGATCTAAAATTTAATTTTTGGTTTGAACATCGAACAATACACATTCAAAAAATCATGCACTACTACAGCGGAACTGTAGGGGCGGCTGGTAAGCCTATGTAGGGGCGGTTTTGCCAGCCGCCCCTAAACAAGCGTTCTTACAGTTTCTGGATAGCAGGGGCGGCTCCGACAACCGCCCTTACAAACACATTAGTAAGGGCGGCTATTGTTACTAGCCGCCCTTACTAAACATTTAGTAGAGGCGGTTGGTTACTCCAGCCGCCCTTACAAAATATAACTGTAAGGGCAGCTCTTTTCAGAACCGCCCCTACTAATCCATTTTGTAAGGGCGGTTGGAAAGACAGCCGCCCCTATCATTTACTTCTGCAAGGGCGGTTCATTCCCTAACCGCCCCTACAGTTGTTTTTCTAACAAAAAAAAATCAAATCTGAAATTCATATATAATTCACAGAATTTTTCTATAAATCACAGAATGCATATATAATTCGCTGCATTCACAAATACACATATAATTCACATAAATTACAAGTCCATTACACAAATCCAATAGTTCACATCACAAGTACATATCGTGCTTGCCAAAAGTACAAAACATTCACAAGTTCAATTAACGACCCAAGCCTAGCCTTTCCCACTCACGCAGATGTTGATAAGTTGGATTCGTCGCTAGATTGGACCCTCTGTCATGGTACTCACCTTTGGTGTGAATAACTTGGTCTAATAGGAAGCCACAAAGGTCACCGACAAGTTCCAAGAGGTTGTCATCGCTGTATGGGCAGTTTCTTACTGCTATGTCTTCTTTCCACTACACAATGAGCATATAAAAAGATAGTGAGCATCTGTGAAGACAGTGAGCATTTGTAAAGACAGTGAGCATTTGTAAAGACAGTCAGCATATATAGACAGTGAGGATTTAGAAAGACAGTGAGCATATTATATACAGTGAGCATTTAAAAAGACAATGAGCATATACAACGACATTGAGCATATACAAAGCCAGTGAGCATTTATCAAAATAGTGAGCATATACAAAGACAGTGATCATTACCAAGACAGTGAGCATATATATGTAGGCAGTGAGCATTTACCAAGGCAGTGAGCATTTACCAAGACAGTGAGCATATTATAGACAGTGAGCATTTAGAAAGACAATGAGCATATACAAACACATTGAGCATATACAAAGGCAGTGAGCATTTATCTAAAGACAGTGAGCAATTGAAAAGAACCGTAGTGAATATTTACCAATTCTGGGTGTCTCCTGCAGGCCTTTGTGTTACTCACCATACTGCATACATAATATCCACAGTGTACGCTTCCGGGCTTCTGCTTGGGACACTGTTTCACATATACAAATGTTAGAAATTCATTTCAAAGCAATGTAGGGAAACTATAATGAACTATTTTAGCTAGTCATACTTACCGCACATTTTGTTTTCACCCATAGTTTAGACTTCCTTTCTGGATGATGTCTCCCATTGTATTTGTTAACGTAGTGCCTATACGCCCTATTCGAAGTGATTTCAGAAAAGAAACTTGTTAGTATTCAAAAGTGGATGGTACAAGGTTAAATAAGAGGATTGTGTGATATACATACGTCTTGACAATCGCTACGAAATCTTTGTATGTCACCGGGTCCCTGTCTAATGAATCCCAAACCCACGCCATGCCGTGCCCGACATCGACGGCCATAACAATCCAATGATTACTGTATGAATTCAATCACAGGAAACCAATAAGCTCATAAATTAGCATAGAAGATGTATTCTGCAAAGGTTTATGTATTTATTTGTACTTACCCATAGTGGTAAGGTAGCCATATAGTATCGTTATGTTGGAGACGTCTGAAAATCGTACATAAGATCGCCGCAACCTTAGTGGAGGCTTCCCTGATTGCCTTCGCCCGGATCTGCTCTTTTTCCTGATTAGTCTTCCCAGCTTCTAACTCTTTGCCGTCCAGTCTCCATAGCTTTGGATACGTAAAAGTAGCATGTGCTATTAGTTGAGGATCTGCAAAGCCAACTTTCAGACTTGGAAGTTGCTTTGCTATGTGCGTTTGCATCCTACAAATCACGGGGTGGATTAATTACGTCAATATCGAAATATTGCAATTATAGCATATGAAGAGGGCAAAGGACTTACAGGCACCACATGTGAACTAGATTGGCGTCCATTTCACCAAGGTGAAACACTGTCTGGATGTCGTCGAAGGTAGCACCAATAACCCCAGAGGTGAATCCGAATGTCAAGTCGGGGAAGACTGCTGATATAAAACTTATATCTGTTTTGCTAGCATGAAGGTACCAATCATGGAACTTTCTCATTCCAAGTGGTAGGTTTTGAATGATCCGGTTGGGTAGGAAGTTCTTTCCTCTTTGATATTGTTTTGGACAGTTCTTTGTCCATTTGATGGCATCTACATTTGGATACTTCTTCGTCGGTCGGTGATTACTGGTGACGGCCTCTTCACGAACCCGTCGTGGTACTTCTTTGACTAGGTTCTCAGGCTTGAACTGGTCATGGGCATACCACTTAGTCATTGATGTGACGTCCTTCATGGGTACATAGACTGGCCTTAAGCGGATTGGAAGCTTTTTTCTAATCTCTGCCTCCTCCCAAACATCCTCTTGTGCATGGTCTTCTCTTGTAGGCACTTGCTCCTTACGTCTCGGCTCTTCTAGAGGCTCTTGCTCCTTACGAGGCAGCTCTTCTGGAGGCACATGAGGCGAAGAAGGTTGTGCCATATCTGCCACTTGCTCCGTACGTGGCGGAGAAGTGTGTGGCAGAGAAGGTTGGTCCTTACGTGGCGGAGAAGAGTGCGGCGGAGAAGAGTGTGGCATTTCAAACCCCTCGTCGGCTCGGGATGGCGACATCTCTCCTTCTTCAAGAACTCTATCCAGACGTTCAACAGGTGGCGATTGACTTGGCGGAGGTGGTGAATACCCAATCAACACGATGTCCCGTTTGTGCCAGAGGATGAACTGCCCCTCTACTTGTCCTAGGAGGTCCACTCCCTCGGGAGTTGGGATATCTATCTTGAATTCTTTGTACTGGGCTTTCACGATATGCACCTCGACCCTAGTGTAGTCTGGCGGGATCCTTTGATTGTGCCATGAGCCACCAGGAGGATGTGCCACACCCGTTGCGACCTCCAGCATGAAGTTCCCCCTTCCCATGAGAACCCCCAAGATGCAGCTTGTTGGTTCGCTTATGCGATCGACTGGGGTTGTGCCTGCAGTGGAACCTTGGCTGCTGGGCACTTCCGGAGGGCTCCCGAGTAGTGCTAGTTGCCCTGGCGGCTCCGCTACCGTCCGCTGCTCCGTAGACAACCCCTTCTCCTCGAGCACCTTCGCTACCATAGCCTTTACTGTACTTTCAAGGTCGACCGCTCGGTCTCTACCATGTTTCTTGTACATGTGCCTATCCTCTGCAAACCCAACCTTCCAAGTCATTCTTTTCCCTAGCCCCCTGGTGCGCCCTGTGTGCTCCTTGGTTCCCAAGGCAAGACTGAGCTCATCCCTCTCTCTGGAAGGTATGAATGAGCCCTTCTCCTTGTCTTCAGAGTATTTGATGATCTTTGATACTACCTCTTCGGTAGCCGGGTTATCAAACTTCAGGGAGGCACCGGAATCATCGGTACTCCTTGCATATATCCAATTCCTTGACCTTTTCCTCAATGTATTCACCTTAATCCCGGATGCGGCAGCCTTTTCGTCCCTCTTACGGAAATCTTCTTCCTTGGCAAAGTAGCCACCGGGGCCTAGATGAGGGCGGTGTACGTTCATCTTCGCTATGTTGCCGTTACGGGTGCTGAGTTGCTTTGCTTCTTCGGAGGTCTTCTGAGCCACAAGGTCCTCCCATTGGGTTCTGGTTATTTTTCCATACACGTGGAAGGGAGTTCTGCCTTGTTTGATAAATTTCGTGTTGAGTTCCGACCTCCATCGTCGGAATGCGTCCCCCATCATCTTAAGGGCATTATGCCTACATATGTCAAGGTCTTTTGCGGGGAACCGGAAATTTCCCTTTAACCTGTCCCATAGGCCTTTTTTTTGTTTCATCTGATACATCTTTCCATGTTGGCACAGCTGGGTTCAACTCATCTCTTACAAGGGCGCCCATCGCATTACGGAATTTTGCTCTCGCCATCTGAGGCTCAATGATGTCACCTTCTGGCCCGACCTCTGTTATCACATAGACTATATCCTTCCCAGGATATTGGTTTGGTTTTCTAGGCCCCCATTTCCTCTATGGCTTTGGCTCCGAAGTTGTGCCCTGAGGTTCTGGAGCAGAGCCGGCAACGTCCAACTCTGTGGTGTTTGCCTCTGCTCTGCGTTCCTCTGCTCTGTCTTGTCCGTCGAGATGTCGCGGACGTCGACGATTTCTTTTTGGACGAGGAGTGTTCGCAGGGGCCTATATATACAGGAGGCCAAAGTGTTAGGTAATGTAACACCGATAAAGTGTTAGCGAACATTGCTTAGTAAGGCTTTATCTCTACCTCTTGAGTTGGGTCGTAATCCTTGTCCAGCTCGTCCTGTGTTGGCCTATGCCTGGGTTCAAATGGGAAAGGATCCTCGGGACTTACATATCCCCCGTCTTCATCCTCGTCATCGTCATCGTCATCTTCATCGTCATCGTCATCATTGTCGTCGTCATCCCCCTTTTCTCCTGCTCCTCCATCTTCTCCTTCTCTTCCTTCTTCTACTTCCTCCTCTAACGGATCCTGAGTAAGCATCTCATGTATATCGTTGTCTAACTCTTTGTTCATGTCTTCTCCTTCTCCTGCTCCTCCATCTTCTCCTTCTCTTCCCTCTTCAACGTTGTTCCCTTGGTTAGGGCTTGGAGTTGCAGTGTCTCTTGACGGTGACATGTTTCGATTCGTTCTAACATTGTAAAACAAAGGGTACTTTAGATGATATGCTAGGTCTTGCTTTAAGCATTTATGTTACTAAGGGTACTTGTTTCTGAAGGTACATATATATGAGTCTAAAAAATAGCAATTGCACAAAAAAAAGGAGTGGGTTGCTCTCAAATTAGCGGGTTACGGCTTTAAACAGCCATCCGCCGCTCTTCGGTGATCATGGATCATAGACTAACAGGACAGTCAGATAGGGGAGGAGGAAACCCATTTGCTCTACAAGCCCGCCCCCAAATCCCCCCGCAGCACGTCCCATTGCTCGCAGATGGAAGTCACAAGAACACCCCGGCGAGAGACACCGGCAACCGCTGGCGAAACAGCACAGGATCGATGGGGGAGGAGCGAGACCAACCTGGCAAGCCGCTAGGGTTCCGGTTCCGCCGCTGCGGACGCCGCCAAAGCCGAGGGAGCCGCTGCCGCGGCCCGCGGGACGGATGGCGCCGAGGCGACGGGGCTTCGGGGGCCTCGGGCGGGCAACCGCCGAGGCGCTCCGGCTCGGCGCGCGCGGAGTACTGACGGCGGCTCGGCGGTGGCGGCGGGGTCGAAACCCTAGCCGCCGTGCGCACGCGGCGGCCTGCGACACGGAGGGGTTTGGGGGGAGCGGACGGATGTCAGGGCGGAGCTAGGGCCCGAGATGACGGCGGCGTTGTCGTCGGTGGCGGTGGCGGAGGCGGCGGTGTAGTCGGGCAGCCTGCCGGCGTCGGAGAGGAGAAATGCGCCCAGGACTTAGCCAAAACGGGCTCCCGAGCGCCCTCAGGTATATATACCTGGGGGACTAAAGCATTAGCAGGGGCGGTTCATGAATCAGCCGCCCCTACTAATGAATTTTCAATTTTTTTAAAAAAAATCAAAAAATGACCAATATAAAAAAGGTAGAGTATATGAATTGGCTTATCTCTCATATAGTTTAATAAACTATGTGAGAGTATATGAATTTGGTGACAATATTGTTTTTTAATACTTTCTCAAATCAAAAAATGACCAATATAAAATGATCTTGGTGAGCCCTATAACTCCTATATTCATCACTTTTTCATCTAAGTCCATTTTGTCCTTCAAATGATAGCATTTAGTTGTATTTTGTTTAAAATTCAAAATTCATAATTTAAAATTGATAGATAAATGTAGTCTCACACATACATAAAGGTAGTCTCTGAAGCATCTAGGCCATCTTAGATGGCGAGTTTTGGTGATAAATGACAATACCATCTATGTGACTAACATGTGCTATGAAGGTTTTATCCTATATATGTTTAAGTCGCATGGAGAGTATGAAAGGAGGCCCCTCAATTGGACGCAAATCGGATATCTCATGAAGGCTTAGGACTTTTCTAGTTCCAAGTGTCACAAGGAGATGAAGGACACTTGGTTTAGTTAGGTTTTCTAGTTTTCTAGATAGACCGTACTATTAAGGGGGGTTTCTAAGTTAGTAGCTTGATCAAAGCTAGGCACATGCTTGAGTTAGATGCACACATACCAAAACCTAGCCCAAACCATCCCAAATATATCCTAGATCAAGTTTGAAGCCAAGCCAAAACTCAAAGCACTTGAATTGGAGAGTTTTGCATTCAGACGGCGTATGATACGCCGTCAACGGCGTACAATTCAGAAAGGCTACGGCGTGCGAAGGAACCCGAAGGAAGGCCACAGCGTATGATACGCCGGTACTGTGCGTATACGGGGCGGATCATACAATGTGATAGGGCATGAATCTGTTCAAGTCGCCGTATTATACGCCGTATGCTTTCTTCAGTACACGGCGTACAATCTCAAAAGCATACGGCGTTCGCTGTCCGGAAGGCTCCTGTTCAACCCTCACGGCGTATTATACGCCCCGGTTCCACACAGTAGCACCGGATAATACGGCGCCCAAGTTTTTCAAAATCATCTTCAATCGGCGTTTGATACGGCGCTCCCGGCGGATGATACGGCGTTCCTTTTTCATTTCGACCCGAGTTACATCGTCTCTGTGTAACTCATACGGCGTTACTACGCCGATAGCGGCGGATCGTACGCCGGTCGAATATTCCACGGGCCCACCTGTCATATAAGCGTTCGCTTGTTTGACCTATCGTGTTCACACTTGTGTCTCGGTTGACCGCCCGCCGCCGCTCACACCCAACCCCGCACCCGCGCGCCGCCAATCCGCCGCAGCCGGCCGTTCCTCGCCGCGCCGCCGTCCCCCAG
>CM014272.1:24066844-24087389 GCA_004135705.1 Alloteropsis semialata
CCCCCTGCGCCGCCCCCTCGGCCGGTCCCCTGCGCGAGACAGAGGTCACCGCCGCCCTCGTCCGTCGCCGACCGCCTTCCGGCTTCCCACGGACGCCAGCACCACCCTAGGTGAATTCGCCGTACCATTCTCTCCCTTCCCATGTTTTCCCGTAGTTTCTCGTGCCCTGGAACGCCCGGCGACGAGCTCGCCGGCGTTGCGCCGCTGCAGAAGCCCCGGCGCCGCCGCCCGAACCACCGCCGACCGCCTGGTTTGCTCTGCGCCGCTCGTTAACAGATCAACGGCCCAGATCGATCCCAAGATACCGGTCAAACCTTAGTCAGACTGGGCGCTCTGTCAATTTTGTTAAAGAGCCCCTGTTCTTTTATTTAATCAACCCGCAGTCCATCATCTATACAAAATATTCATACGTATGCCCTTAGAATTCATGTTTAGGCCCCTGAGTTATCAAATATTCAAACCGGCCGTAGTGTTATGTTATTTTCACATGCTAGCCCCTCTGATCTATGAATAATTATGTTTAGGCCCTCGGTTTTTATGAAAACAGTACGCAGACTTTAGTTTTTATTGCATATTAGTCCCTGCAACCTTGTATCTAGTGTAACTTCGTCGTTTTAAATCCGTTTTGGTATACTTGAGAAATGATTGTTTAGAATTGGTGGTATTTCAAGTGTTTAGGCAAAATAAATTGTTTGGAGCCTCTCAAAAAAGATAAAAAGAATTTGCTCATTTACATAGAATGAGAGTCAAAGGAGTTCAAATTTGAATTTCAAATTTTTGTTTGAACTTCCAGTACTCATTTGAGTTCATAAACATGTAGTTGACCTTTTGAGCATCATTTTGGTATATTTTTCATATATGACTAATTTGCCTATAAGGTTCATTTAGTTGTGTTAGAATTTGATAGAATTTGATCGAATTTGATAGAATTTGATAGAATTTGATCAAATTTGATAGAAGTTCATCGAAATTGTCTTATCATTAGTGTAATTTCATAGAATAAGATAGAATTTGATACAATTTTAGGTGCCAAGATGATGACGGAAGATGAAATGAACGAAATGTTTATGATGGATGCAGTCGTAAAAGGTAGTGCACGTGCCACTAACCTCCTCGACGTCGAGGAGGAGGCAGGTGGTGACGATGGCAGCCAATTCCTCAATATGTCTGGTGATGACATGGAAGAACCTGCTGCAAATGTTCACACAGAGGAGGTGTACATGTATACATATGGTCAATATCAATGATATATATATATGTATATGTTGAAGCATGAAATCTTAATACATTTCTTTCTCGTACGTGTAGCCCTCAGGCTCACAGCCTTCTGGGTCCTCATCATCGAAGAGGACGAAACGTGGCCCGACCAAAAAGTTAGATGGCAGACTTATAATCACAGATATGGCAGAAGATGGTTGGCCAGTTGCGCTAGATAAAGCTGCTAAAAGATGGCCAATCAGTGTGGTGTTTTAGTGAGAGACCACGTGCCCATCAGCTTGCAGAGGTGGAAACCAAGCGATGATTATTCATACGTACCACAATCAGAGAAAGAAATACTTGGGCTAGTCTGAAAGAACGTTTCACAGTGCCTGAAGGTTCAGAGGAAAGAGTAAAAAATTGGGCTCTAAGGACGATGTGTACTTCATTTCAAACATGGAAGAAAAACCTGTACAAGAAATATGGCGAGAAGAACTTGACACCCAACTTTGATGATTACCCAAAGCTGAGGGGTCATTGGGATTCATTTGTGCAGTACAGGCGGTCGGAGTTAGGTGAAAAGAACTCACGACAGAATAGGATCAATGCCGTGAAGAAACAGTACTTCCACTCTCTTGGACCAACTGGCTATAAGAAGAAAATTCCTATCTGGGACAAGATGGAAGAAGATTTAGTTGCCAGGGGAATCATGCCGGCGACAATGAATTGGCCCGAGTGATCAAGGCATTGGTACTACGCTCATGGTGGCACTCTGGATCTTAATGATGGGTCGCTTATATACAACGATGAGTTAAAAGAGGCGGCCGGTTCTATCCTCAGGGCACTTAAAGAGAAAGCCGATGGGACATTCGTTCTCGACGGATAAAACGATGAGCTAACAAGGGCTCTGGGGAATCCCGAACATCCCGGACGAGCTAGAGGTGTCGGCGTCGTCCCATGGAAGGTTGCATTCCCTGCAGACAGTGACACGTACAAGAGTCGAAGCCGCTCTAAGGCCACACAGGAGAGAAGAGTAGAGAACTTGGAAAGAGAGCTTCAGCAGACAAAGGCCGGCATCGCAGATGAAGTGTCTAGACAGATACAGACATTGCTGAGCCAAGGGCAGACGGTGCCAGGTGTAGTACTTGTACTAGCTGTTGGATCAGCTGATGGTGTTAGCCCGCCCTCCTAACGTCGAAGCAGTGTTGCTTCCATGGAGCTCCCACCTGCTGATGCGGGGGACGACAGTGCAAGTTGTCCAGTGGACTAAATCACTCTGCGTACGCCATGTGAGATTCATATACCATGCCGAAAGTTATCCACTAAGGTGGCTTACGGTATGGCTTATCCAATGGAGCAAGGGCAGACCATTCATGGGGCACAGATTCCAAGTGGCTACTGCAAGGTGGGGGTGGAGCAAATTTGTGAAGGATATGATGACTTGGAGCTTGACATCGAAGGTGGCGATGGAGAAAGGACGTTAGCGGATACTGCCCACGGCAGTATCATTCTATGGAAGAAGTGTTACATCAAATTTGGCAGTCAATGGCCATCATCTACTCCACCCAGGGATCCCCCGCAGCCACCGTCACCTTCAAGAAGGGACGAGGATGAGCCAGAGCTGCCACCTTCAGGTAGGGATGATGCCGGCTCACACATGTCTCCTCCACCAGCACGGCATGCCCCAAAGAGCCAAGTTGCGGCCCCACGACAGACTGCTCGCCAGAAAAAGCTACATCAAATGGTGGAAAAAGAGCCTACCGAAGAAGAAAAGTTGGCCACCATAAGGAAGAAGTTACCTTACGACCAAACTGACGAGGAAACTGATTTGGTGGTCGAAGCCCAGGTCAAAGAGCATTTCAAACCAGATGAGCCAGAGAAGCCGGTACACATAGATCCGAAAGCGAAGACCTTTTTCAGAACAATGAGCGCGGCGAATCAGAAGAGATTCTTAGTATCTGACTACGACCGCCAGCTTGCAAAGTCTTATCAGCAGAAACAAGCCAGCAGTGGATCCTCGGGGAAGAAGGCGGCCACTCCTAAGAAGAAAGAAGTCGGTCAGAGCTCTGCTAGGAGGACACAAGTGCAGCAGAATGTTAACGACGAAGCACTTGCTCGGATGGTCACGGATACGGGCCTCTCACCGATAGAACTTTTATAGGGCGAAATTCCTAAGGTAACACCAGTGAAACTTTAGGAATTTCGATATGGCGAACCAATGGTGCCCCCATTTTCTGTGAAGCTACTTACCACTCAAGTGTACCGATTCCATACGTGGTACATGAAGGTGTCCAAACAGGGTAGACTGATGCTCAATGTTTTGATACAAGACCGTGATTACTTCCGTGGGCCGGGTCTCTTAATTTTAGATTTCAAAGATGTGTATATGTTGTACCATCAAGATGCCATAGACCTCTCATTGATGAGCTGCTGGGTTGTATAAGTTTGTTTCACTGATCTATTCTCGCAATACTTGCTTCCTTAATTGCAATTTGCAACAATAACAATCTATTCTTGTCATGTAGGACGGAGATCCATACATGCCACGAAAAATCATATGATGATGTCGGCTTCATGGATCCATGCATGGTAAATGCCGTACTTGTATCCAGTAAGCCACTAGAGATGGTGGACAACATATACTTGTACCTAGAGAGACAAAGAAGCAAGACTTACATTCTTTTTCCATACAATTTCACGTGAGTACTTCTCTCTATATATGTATAACTTTAAGACTTTGTTCTCAATACTTGTGCATGTATTTATATATATCTACAGGTTCCACTGGATACTCCTTGTGATCATCATAAACACCGGTCAAATTTTTTTCTTGGACTCAATGTGGAAGCCACAAGAGGATTACCAACCAGTTTTAGACCTGATTGACATGGCATGGACACGTTTCCGTGCAAATGTTCGAGGAAATTTCAAACAAAAAATGGATGTGAAGACGGACTTTCCGGTATGTGGCTGGAGTACCCGTATATCTCGTAAAATCACTATAATATATAGTTGTTACGTCTAACTATATTCTTCTCCACTTTTAGTGTGCCAGACAGGAACAAGGGACGAATTTTTGCGGATACTACGTCTGCCGGTGGATCCATAACTTTATTTCTCCCAAAAAGCGACTAACAAAGAACTCATGGTATGAATTAAAACAATTCATACTTATATATGACTTGTTCTGTAATGTGTATGATCTAGTGTTATCCAATGGATAATGAGATTAAAATGTTGTCATTTGTGATTAATACAGAGGATGTTTTACCATGAGGAGCTCCCAATGAAAGAAAAAGCAAAAGCTATTGCGGACCAACTATTTGGATTCATTATGGACCAAGTTATAAATCCAAACAGAGAGTACCACCATGACGGACGCGATATCTCTCAATATCGCTCCCTTTCCGCTCCTTCTTCCAGTTCTGCTCGTCAATTGTAAACAACTTTTAATTGCTCTAACTTTTATATTAGCTGATCTCAATGTTTATATGTGAATGTTTGAGAAAAATGCAATCAAAGTCGGGTCAAAATCAATTGACAGTTGCGACAACTTCAATCTTATTGCGTGAAAGATCGTGTACGACATACGACATATGACGCGTAGACACGTAGACGAATTGCATATAACTAACCCAAATAGCAAACGTTTAAAAAAAATAACCAGAACATCCTTTGGCATCGGTTGGAAGGGCCTCCCCCGTAGCATACGTGGGAGGGCCCTTTGGTACCGGTTGGTGTTGTCAACCGGTACCAAAGGCCCTCTTTGGTACCGGTTCTGGAACCGGTACTAAAGACCGAGCCCTTTAATCTCAGTTGCGCGGTAAGGGCCTTGTGACCCGGTACCAATGAGGGGTTCTCTCGTAGTGTTGCCGCTGCCGGATGGAGCCGGGCGTTGAGTATGGCTTATATATGTTTGTAGAGTTTTCGCACTGATCGATAGTTGGGAGAAAAATCATCGATGATGACGACTCTGAAAGCTACACAGATGCTGGGATGATATAAGAGTCCTTTCAAAGGACGACGACAACCCGATGTGTGTACTGGCCTGGTGGATGATGGACTGGAGCCGTGGACGTACGTACTACTCCGCATATACGCCACGTATTATCATTGACATCGGCTGCGTACCTTCTTCATTTTCTGTTATCTCATAAGATATATATAAATATATATTTCTTGACGCACATTGACTTTGCTCCACAGATAGATGTAGAGGAAAGAAAATCCAGGATTCGACGGTAGCTCCTCAGTTCTCCAATGGGGCTCAACAAACTAAGAATTGTAAATTAAATAATAATGACACACCTGTAGTCTTGTGTCTCCAATGTATGGAACCACCTCTGGTTCTATAAATGGGTCACATATGATTTGATGTCACGTATTGTTTTGACTCCAATAAATGAAAATGGAGGACGAATCTATAAATGAGACCCACAACCTTTCACTCTCTCTCTCCCTCTTCTTCCCATAGAACCAGGTCCTATGCATGGAACCAGGTTCTATATAGAACCAGCCTCACAGTGTATAGGATCTGGTTTCATAGAAGAGAGAAACCTATAGAATTAGCATAGGACCTCCCATTGGAGAGGCCTGGGCCTGTGCAGTTTCAAGCCATGCCAGTGCACTGTTGGGCTACGCTGGGCAGCGGCTGGGTCATTCTTGTTTAGGGCAAGTACAACAGTTTAGACAATTGCTGTCTATTTAACATATACAGACAGCTAAATAGACAGCTTTACAACAGTTTAGACAACTACTGTCTATTTTGCTATCTGTGTGATATTTAATGTCTACTCTGATTGTTGTTATTATATATGGGATTGTTGTTATTATATATGGGAGCACGAGCCAGATCAATAGACGAAATAGTAGACAGCAACACACTCTTTCCTCATTTAATGATGAACATGTCACCTCATTTTACTGATGTGTACTTAGGCTGGAGTCCAATGAATTCATCGTGCATGGTCTTTAGGCTTTAGCCACTACCGAAATCTGGGCCTTTGCCGTGTGCCAGATGCACACGGCAAAGGCAGTTTTACCCACGGCAAAGCCTTTGCTGTGGGTAACTCACGACGAAGCCCACACGGCAAAGCGGGGCCGGCAAAGAGTCCTTTGCCGAGTGCCATTCGTCGGGCACACGGCAAAGGTTCGCCAAGTGCCAATAAAACACTCGGCAAAGAGGGGATTTCCTGAGCACAAAAAATCCGAAAACAAATAGCCATTTTTCGCGAAAAATTCGCGCGCTACGCGGTCGGTGGGATTCGAACCCGCGACCTCTCTCTCGCGTGTGACCTCCTTTACCACTGCACCACACTCTCACCGATGACTAGATACCGTTCTGATTCCTACCATATTATCCTAAACCGAGTGTAAATTGCTTGTTTGAGGCCCTAAATGATTTCAAATTAAAAACTTGTCAACTACAAAGTTTTATAACTTTTTGAAATCTACAAGTTTTATTTTAGTAGTTTCTCCATCCGAGGTCGTTTATAAAATTTGAATTTCAAATTTGAGAACATTCACACCTAGTTTTTGTTGGCTATATGATTTCAAATGAAAAAGTTGTTAACTACAAAGTTTCATAACTTATTGTGATCTACAACTCTTATTTTGACTGTTTCTTCATCCGAGGTCGTTTGAAAAAACTCAAATTTCAAATTTTATGAACTACAAATGTACTTTTCATTCGCAAAACAAATTCAAATTAAAAAATTTTAAACTACAATGTTGTATAACTTCTAAAGATCTACAACTTTCATATATGTCATTTGTTCATCCGACGTAGTGACAGTAACATTATTCACAAATCTTATAGGTGTCACTTGTAGTTTCAGGAAACTCTACGAGAGATATAGATTTTGTGAACAACGTTCATATGAATTTGTCAAATGAAGAAATGACCAAACTAAAAGTTGTACATCTTGAAAAGTTATATAACTTTGTAATTCAAAACTTTTTGATTTGAATTGATTTACTACTTCAAAATCAGCCAAGTGTATTTTGAATCCCATCTTTATCGAGTGCAAAAAAAAACACTCGGCAAACAAATCTTTGCCGAGTGTATTTTTTTGACACTCGGCAAAGACTTTCTTTGCCGAGTGTATTTTTTTGACACTCGGCAAACATGATTTTTACCGTGTGCTGAGCCTTTGCCGTGTGCCTTTTGGCTGGCACACGGCAAAATGGTCCTTTGCCGTGTGCCCGTCCTTTGACTCACGGCAAAGAGGTGAACACACGGCAATGATGATTTTTCCGGTAGTGAGCTAAGGAGACTCATTTTTATAAGCCATATGAATTAAATTTATTACTACAAGGGAACCGTTTCCATTGATAACTGGGCCTATTATTCATGGATTTTGCACTCAACATGGCCCACTTGCACTGAGAATTGGGCCTATTCGTAGATTTCTCCAGTTCCAGTTGGTCCGCATGGCTACGTACGTGGTCTTAAGCTGTTTTCCTGTTTTTCACTCTAATAAGGAGCACTTTATTTTTGTTGCAATATAATAGTTATTCCACAACTTGATTCAGGATTCAATTTTATCATATTTCCCAACATATGATTAGTTTAATTAGTTTTCTTACTTCACGCACATGATATCAGTTTTGAATTGGGTCCAACATATTTTGAATGGGTAACTGTTGGACATTAGTAATTGGTTGTCAAATGATTGTTCTAATGAAACAAAATATGCCTTTTTATTTTTGACCTATGAAATCAGACAAGTATGAAAATATTTTCTGAAAACATGTAAGATGCACTAGATTCATTACCACGGCCAGTATTCCGGCCAACTATGATTATGCATTCATGTGAAAAAAAACTGAACAACAAGCTCTGTATATGCATGGTTTGCCAGGCAGTTAACACTGGGTTGGGTTAGTGGAGCTCACACAGAATCAGGCAAAGAAAAAAAAAAGAACGATGGCACATTCATTGACTGGGACTATCAACCAATCTGCACATGCCTATATACATATATAAAGACTACCATCTAACCTCTCTGGTGCATCTCTCTCTTTACTACGTGGAGGACTCTATATATAGCACACACGCAAATTAAAGCGAGCCCGAAACAAGAGAAGTGTAGGATATCCAAGCTCGGGTGCAAATAATACCCAAAAAATTAAAGAAGCTGAAATCGAGTGCACATAGCTATGATGTAGCGACCACGTACCAGATATAAATTGTCTATAAATTCCATGTGTAAATATAGTCAATAGGCATGAGAAGTATCAGGAGCAGTCAGTAAGAAGTCATTACAAACCATCGTCTGAAGATTGGGGATGTACCCTGCACCTTCTAACAGTCAATAAGAAGCCATCAAACAATTTCATAGAAGATCATGACATTAGCGTCTAGTGGTAGGCGCAGTCCCGCTCCATCAAGCCTGGGTAGCGAGCTCATTGATGTCGCCGCCGGCGCATTCCCTGATGAGGACACGTCGAGCCAGTCGCCGCCGTCATCCATCCCCACAATCGGAGCTTGCGGAGGATGAAGCAACGGACGGAAGCATCAAGATATTTGCTGCCTAGTCAACTCAGGCCACCGGAGCAACCGGCAATTATTTTATGCAAATATAGCTGAAATTTCTAACAACCAAGCCGAGGAGTCCAATAAGTTCATCGTGTATGATCATTAGCTAAAGAATCTCATTTTGATCTCTCAAATCTAAAATTATATGTATCTGTGTTTTCTTCAAGCCATATTGGTTTGGCTGACTGATGAGGACACGCTTATTGTGCCCGGGGCTTTGTCCCAATCTTTCACGGTACTAGCAGCAAATACTTCCACTGATATAATTGAGATTAATTTCTTCAGTCAATCACAGCAGCAGCTTTATGAGAATACCAAATAGCAAATTCATAGCAAAGGTAGTTGACCAAACAAGATAATAGGATAATCCACAAGGGCAAGATAAATCTGGATGATCCACTACACAAATCAGTAGCGATGATAGGAGGAATCAGCTTACAGTAGATGCAATCCGAAACCCTAGGAGAAACTTCCACCCGCAGTCACGATGAACCATGATCAGAAGAATGGGACCCTGACAGGAATCCAAGGCGTGCCCTAGGAGCAAGGGCTCGATCACGCAATCCACACAATCCGACGATCGGCAAGGTAGATGAGAGGGAGTCGCCTCTCAGTTCTTCGGAGGAGAAACCCTCGACAAAACAAACTCACGAATAAAAATCCAATCCCTCATACAACGGCATAGGACCTAGGCTATATGACTCGCAGGCCAGCCTCTATTCCGACTCTGACTCGACCATGACTCAAAACTGACTCGGACTAAGCATAAACCAACATTTGTTTGGACGATCGTGACTCGCTCAAAATTAATCTGACAATAGGCCCAGATCCATTGGAAAGGGGATGAAATTTCCTTTCCATCAAGTACTTAAACACTAAAAATGGACTTCAAATGAGGGAGATATCGCCAATTTACTCTGGGCCTATAAAGCTCTGACGTGGCAATCCGAATTGAGTTCAATAATCCTTCCTATCTTTAAACTCCTTGGTTGATCCGAACCAAAGTCTTGCCATATTTAAAAAAGGAAGTCTTTTCCATTATGCTTTTGTGCAGATTAGCCCCAACAAATATGGTCTTGGTTGAATTACCTGTAACATTATAAAGAACCCCATTGTTTATATCACTTTGCCGCTCACCAAAGGACCCAAACTGAATAAAAGATCTTCCCATAGTATTATTGAGGGCTGAAATATATGAAATGTTGCACTTCTTTCGAAAAGTATCTGTGAAAATAATTCGAGAAGCCATGAGCTCATCATCCTCTCCCCCTTGAAACAAATCTGTCCTCGGCTTTGATCGAAATTCTAGCCCTTCTTTTTGGTAATGCTGATTCGTACTAATTTTATGTTTGCTCCTTGTATCGACCATGGTTTTCTCATCTTTCTTTTGGATAACAGAAAATGAGTCAGTAGCATAAGCTTTCAAAGAAATTTCTACTGAAATATTGTGATCACTGTAAAGCCTTCCTGAAGTAATTGGAGAACTGACATCCTTATCATCCTTGCTTCTATGAATCAATTCAGTCCTTGTCTTTGAGATTGCTTCGTAGCAGGTGTGCTTTCTCTCACTGTCATAACATTCTTTGAAGCAGAGATGGAGCCAAACTGGATAGAAGACAGTTCCATGTCCTTGCATGTGATTTCAGAATCAGGAGCAGATCTTATCTCACCATCTTTAAAAATGGCAGCTGCATTTTTACAAGTCTTACCAAAGCTCGTCGAACTAGTAACTTGAGAACATAGAGTCACATCACTCTCTTCCCCTTGAAGCGAAGCCGTCCTCGGCTTTGAGATAATTTCTGTAGCAAATTTCTTCTTTTTCAAAGGGTCAAGCACCTCGACCTTAATAGAATTCTCCGCCATCGGTTTGAGTACATGATGAATTCCCTTGTGCACAAACGAATAATTATTGGAATGACCACCATGAGTAGCATCAAGATCAAACTGCCAAGATTGACCTAATAACAAGTGACATGCACTCATCGGCGTGACATCACAGTCCACTATATCCACGTAATTTCCAACAGAAAATTTAATTCGTGCCTTGTGAGTAATTTTTAATGTGCCACTTTCATTCATCCACCGCATATAACATGGTGTAGGAAGCCTCCGCGTAGACAAGGATAAAGTATGCACCAAATCTGAACTAATGGAATTTGTGAAACTACCACTATCAATAATTAGCTTGCATACCTTATCAAGAATTTTGCATTCGGATTGAAATATATTAGACCGCTGCCCTTTCACATCAACAGTAGTACCATCACTATGTACCTCCCGTGCCATCATAGATAGCCCATCGGATGCAACATTAATATCCTCAATTTTAATGTCAGACTGAGTATCACAATAAGAAGCACTAGGATGCAGCTCAGATACTAAAAAAAATTCAGCACTCCCATGTATAACGGTAGGTTCGAGCACGGCAGCCTTCAGCAACAATGGAGAATCTTTTTGCTTCATTTTTGTTAAACTGTCAACTGTCGTTGTGGACAGAGATATTGGGCCACGAGCTGCAGCTACCTTGTCCCTTGACTCGAGTGGAGGAGCAAATCGGCGTCGTAGCACAACCTTCATATCTCTCCATGTCGAACAACGGTAAGATGTTTCTAGCCACCATGTCAAAACATCTTTAGCAAAAGTCTCTTCGGCATAATATATCTTCAAGCCTGTTCGAATCCACGACCCCAGAAGAAATCCTCCATATTAGCTTCCCAATCATAGTATTCGCTGGGACGTGTTGCTAGAGACAGCTTTGGCATAAATTTCATTTCCTCGAGCAAATAAAGTTGATCCACTATAACAAAGAAGCCAAAATATACTGTTACTTCTCTGTCGCAACACCTTTTTTTTTTGCCGAGTGTCAATTAAGCACTCGGCAAAGCATTTGCCGAGTGCCTGACAAAAAAAAAATCGGCAAAGAGAGTCTTTGCATGCCGAATAGCCTCTGCCTAGTGCTGCCCACGACAAAGGATTTGCCGAGTGCATAGTATCTTACGTGTACACCATGTGGAGCAATTAAGTAGGCCATATGGCATAGTATATAGTAATTCCGAATTGTGGTGAAGGATCGATCCGACATGGCGTCATGGACGATGTATATTCCTTCTTGCTCGATCGGACATGCATGCCGGATGGAGCCGGGGCGTTGAATTAAATAAAAAACCGGAATTTTGTGCAATACGTAACGGAACTAGCTATGTGGCGTTCGATTTTTGGTTTCCTTTTTTTTTCTTTTCTTTCCTCTGGTTAAATGAAGCGTCGACATCTATATATGGTTTGTAGGACCGCAGCAAGCTCGATATATATAGTTGTGCCTGTGTGTGTGCGGCACCCAAAGTCTAAAGCCCTTAGCAATAGGCGGCCGGGGCAGCTCCGATCCTGCGCAACGGTAGCTCTAGTATAAACATTCTGAATTCATAGTCGTCGTCTCTGTTGAACTTGTAGCGAAAGCCCTACGTACACGCTATCTATTCAGTATGTACTCGTTGCATTAACGATATATCGAGGGCGCATTGAAATATGCGGAATTAATGTAGTATATATATATGGTCGTCGTCGATGGCGATGCATGGATGCAGAATCCTCAAGCAAGAGTAAGCATGAATAATAAGGAGCCTGCAGGTATGTACAGCTAGCTAGCTGCAACGTAAACGCTGGCTGGCTCGTAAGCATGACGGCAGGGTGACGACGAGTGCCGGCCGGTTGTACTCAGGTCGGCTGGAGAACACGTACAGTAGTGTTGGAGCGTCGTTTGGCAAGTGTGAAAGGCGAAGGCGAAAGCCGGCGACCGCGACAGCTTTGGATCCGGATCGGATCTCCGCTCCGTCCTTTTGTTCGCACGCGCGCCGGAAGTGGCCATCCGGACACCTAGCTCTGTTCTAGTGTGTTTTGGTCGCCCAGCTGATGCGTGTGCTCTGATCCCGGTTGCATGTTTTCTTCGCGGACGACGTAGCGTTATCCCGGCGGATGGTGGGAAAACTATATTTGGATCGATCGATGCGGACACGCTAGGTCCACGACTTGATCCTTGAGGCGCCTCCCGGAGGCACGGGATCCAGTGCACTCACGAGTCAGCTCTCGAGCGTATTTATATTCATGGTCAGCACAACTAGTAGATAGCTAGGTCGTTTCTTTGACCGGTGACCTTGGCTCATGCCTCATAGTGCCTGCTAATCTTCCCCCGACCGGTTGCTCCGTCCGGCGGCGGCACAGTGTTTTTAGTTTGCGTCTCACATAGGTGCGGCTCCGTTTTGCACAACTTTCACAGCTGATTCTTTGCCTGAATTCAGCAGCAGCTATGCCAAACAGTTTTCCACAGAGAAGTGATTCTCTGCTGATTCTGTGAAGTGATTCTCTATCCTGATTTTGAGAGTTTTTGATAGAGAATCATTTTCAGCCACAGAATGACTTCTCTCACAGAACCAACTCCTATAGAAAATCAGAATAAGATAGAACTTTAGCAAACAACACAGACACATGCAGCTTCATTTCATTTTTGCATTGCTTGACAGCTTCTCAGAAAAAGGTCCGATCGAGAGCTGTTATTGCTGTCTGTTAACCGTTTTGCTTTCTGTTTCACCAGCATTCCTTAAGTTAGATTATAGTGCTATCCGTTTATCATCTTACGTCCGCGGCGGTACAGTAGGAGACTTGTGTGCAACTAGACAACTATACCAGTATAAGTCCAAGTGTGCAGAGCCGTTGACTTCGACTATAGTTTGGATATATATGCTTCGACACACAGCTAGCTCAGCCTCGGGATGGCCTATCGATCAATCTAAAATACGCGGAGTTGGGGGCGAGCGAGAGCTAGAATACGTACGACCTCGCCGATCACGCTGCGGACACGTGATTTGCTGAAACTAAGGATTATTGTACGTAGTTCGAGCCATGCGTGCTTGGCAGGTAATCAAATGAAAAAGGAGGGGAATCGTGGTGAACTTAGCAGCCCGGCCACGAGCTGTTGACTTTGTGATGATGCTTAGTTTTACGACACGGCGACCGCGACAGCTGGGTTCGCCAGCGTCGATCGACTCGCGAATACACTATGTATGCATGGATGCAGTGGGCTCGGAGCCAGCGAGACTAAAAATTAGTGAAGCTTTCGAGGCACCTAATTAAGGGTTAAATTGGGTTCATACATATGCTCATCTATATCGAGCTGTATAACTCAAGCCCAGCGCGTTCGTTCCATGCATGATTTGGGTGATTGGGCGGCGATAGCCCTGCTCATGGTCCGGGTTTAGCGGTTTTTTCTAACCAAACCACGGAACCCGGAACAGAGTCGAATCCAGCGGTTTGGAACCGCGGGTTATACGGGTTTCAGCGGTTTCGTTGTTGTGGGAAAGCAGGTCTCTTCCTCGCATGCCTCGTTGACGGCTCCGGCGTCGGCCTGGCTGTCACGTTCGTCAACCTGCGCTACCAAGCTCGGCCTATCTGATTCGCCTGAAGACAGGGCCATCCTGCAGATGTTATGCCGAGCGTGTCCGACGAGATGGCACTCATTATATCTAGGGCCTTGCAGTGGCGACGACCTGGTCATGGAGGAGTACGCGTGCTTGGCCTGGTAGCTGCCATGGCCGAGCTCCGAGGAGACCGAGCAGAGCCTATCATGAGTGGCGCAGCAGCTTTCTAGGCAACGATGTCGAGATGGAGCCACGAGAAGGTGCACAAGGCCGCCGGCGGCGCGCTGGGGCAGCCGCTCCTCTCCGACCTCGGCTTGATGGTCAACGTGGCGGAGCGGGCCAGTGGCTGCAGCATGGCGTGCCACCCGACGACGACCACGACGAGGAATTGAAGAGGTAGAGGTGCAGCAGAGCACCGCATGGAGACCAAGTAGAAGCACAGGCGGCCACGAGCCATGCGAGAGCAGCGCGATGGAAAGCAGCCTGTGTAGATCATATCGCTAATTACGATTTACGGGTTAGCTGGTTCAAAACCGGCTTAGCCCAACCCGTCGTAGCCTCCCCCACACGGTTTGCCCTGGTCTGGTTCCCTGGGTTAGCCGGGTTGAGACCGATCCATGAACAGGGCTAGGCGGCGACGGCGACGTACTGGTGCCACATCACGCATCGAATAAAGGGAGAACGAAATACTAGTCCAATTCAGGACGTGGAATGCTGTTCCTTCTTCCATTTGCAGTCTTTTGGCGCCGGTTGGAGTCATGGCGTTGAGTACGGCATATAAATGTATGTAGAGTTTTTCGCCCCCTGATTGATAGTTGGGAGAAAAATCGTCGATGATGACGACGAGCTTTATTAATTCTGAAAGCTACACAGAGGCTGAGATGATATAACAGTCCTTGAAAGGAGGACAATAACCTGATGAGTGTACTGGCTTGGTGGATGATGGAGTGGAGTCGTGGACGTACAATTATATATATTTCCGCCTATACGCCACGTATTATCATTGACATCGGCTGCGTAACTTGTTCATTTTCCGTTATCTCATAAAATATATACATATCTTCTCAACTTATGACGCACATAGACTTTGCTCCACAGATAGATGTAGAGGAAAGGAAAGAAAATCCAAAATTCCACGATAGCTCCTCAGTTCTCCAATCGGGCTACAACAAACTAAGAATCGTAAATTAAATAATAATGACACACCTGTCTTAGGGCCTGTGCAGGACGCCGGTGCACTGTTGGGCTGCGCTGGGCAGCAGGTCATTCAATTCTTGTTTAGCATTCGATCATTCATTTAAGCCCACGAGCTCTTAACTTGTGAAAGTGTGATGCTGGATGATTAAAGTTGTACGCAACACGATGGCGACAGCGTAGACGACTCCACAAATAGAGTGTGAAATTGGGGAGCCAGCGACTGGTGAAAAAAAAAACAAAAATCAAGCTTTCGAGGCAGGAAGGCACCAACGGTTAGCTAGGGTTCATATGTGCACATCGATCTTTCGCTAGCATATACGCGTCGACGACCTCGTGGATGCCGACATCGACTGGATCGAACGGCGGCTGGGATGTGTCTAGGCGGCTGCATATGCCTCCATCTTGAGGGTCCCAAAACCTGCGGAGCTCAGGCCTCTGTGAATACGTCGTCGTCTCTTAAGCATCTTCGTTTATCCTCTGTATAAAACGTGTGACGTGTCAGGGGACATGGAGTCCATTCCGTATGTAACTTGCGGATTGCAGTGCCACTTGTAGCAACTTAGACCAAGTCAACTCGGACCACCAGCGGCGCGACAGGCAAATCTTTAATGCAAATATTTAAAGCTGAAGTTTATTACTGCCAAGTCGAAGTCCAATAAATTCGTCATGTATGGCGTTTAGATAAAGAGTCTTACTTTTTTATCTCAAATCTGAAATTATATGTATTTGAGTTTTTTTAGGCCATATGAATGAAATTTGTCACTACAACGGAACCATTTCCATTGATAACTGGGCCTATTCATCGATTTTGCACCCAAAACGGCCCACACTTGCACTTTGAATTGGGCCTATTCGTAGATTTCTCCCCTTCCAGTTGGTCCACATGGCTACCTGGTCTTAAGCTGTTTTCCTGTTTTTTCACTCTAATAAGGAGCACTTTATTTTTGTTGCAATATAATAGTTACTCCACAACTTGATTCAGGATTCAATTTTATCCTATTTCTCAACATACGATTAGTTTACTTTTCTTACTTCACGCACATGCTACCCATTTAGAATTGGGTCCAACATATATTTTGAATGGGTAACTGTTGGACATTAGTAATTGGTTGTCAAATGATTGTTCTAACGAAACAAAATATGCCTTTTTTTAATTTCCGAGGCGAGTACTATATAGGTTGCTCGACCTATCAAACCAGACAAGTATGAAAATATTTTCTGAAAACAGGTAAGGTGAACTAGATTAATTGCCACGGCCAATATTCCGACCAACTATGATTATGCATTGATGTGAAGAAAACTGAACCTCAGGCTCTGTATATGCATGTTAGGGGAAGGAACTGAAGGCCTGTAAAGATACAATAACCTCATGGTTTGCCAGGCAGTTAACACTGGGTTGGGTTAGCGGAGCTCACAGAATCAGGCAAAGAAAAAAAAAGAATGATGGCACATTCATTGACTGGGACTATATATCAACCAACCTGCACATGCCCTATACATATATATAAAGGCTACCATCTAACCTCTCTGGTGCATCTCTCTCTTTACTACGTGGAGGGACTCTATATATACCACACACACACAAATCAGAGCAAGCTCGGAACAAGAGAAGTGTAGCGCATAACCAAGCTAGGCTGCAAATGATACCCAAAAAATTAGAAAAAAGATAAAATCAAGTGCACATAGTCACTAGGCATGAGAAGTATCAGGAGCAGTCAACAAGATGCCATGACAAATCCTCGTTCAAAGATTTGGGCTCTATCTTGCACCGTGTAACAATGAGCAAGTTAGAGATTCAAGGGAGGATGTGGTCGCCGTCGTCTACCGTCCCACGAACTGGAGCCAAGTGGGGGCCGTGGCCGATGCCATTGTCAGCGGTACTTTTTTCTTTAATTGGTGCTAATCCTGTGATCCCATGCTTCGCTTTACGCATTAATCCGTTGGGTGTTTGGCCCAAGAAGGCAAAAGACACAAATTTGTGTAAGCTAGCTGCTAGCAACTGGACCGTGTCTAGCCCTGACACTATGATTTTCAATCCCTATAATCGTGATCAGCCGATAGTCCAATTGCATGCATTGTAGTTACTCCACAACTTGATTGAGGCTTCAATATAGTAGTTACTCCACAACTTGATTGAGGCTTCAATTTTATCCTATATTTCTCACAATCACTACTGGAGAACTCGCCATCGGTCACGGTTCGTAACCCTCATAAGTACCGGTTCTGGAACCGGTACCGCGACACCGTGACTAAAGGGGGCCGGCCTTTGGTACCGGGTCCAGAACCGGTACCAAAGGGAGCCTTTGGTACCGGTTGGTAACACCAACCGGTACCAAAGGTACGCGGGGGGTCCTTTGGTACCGGTTGGTGTTACCAACCGGTACCAAAGGCTGTTTTGGTTATTTTTTTTAAATGTTTGATATTTGGGTTAGTTATATACAAATCTACGCGTCTACGTGTCTGCTCGTCATATGTCGTACACGATCTTTCACGCAATAAGATTGAAGTCGTCGCAATTGTCAATTGATTTTGACCCGACTTTGATTGCATTTTTTCGAACATTCACATATAAACATTTGAGATCGGCCAATACAAAAGTTAGAGCATTTAAAAGTTATTTACAATTAACGAGCAGAACTAGAAGAAGGAGCGGAAAGGGAGTCCAATTGAGCGATAGCGGTTCCGTCATGGTGGTACTCTCCAGTGGACTTATAACTTGGTCCATAATGAATCCAAATAGTTGGTCCGCAATAGCTTTTGATTTTTGTTTCATTGGGAGCACTTGATGGTAAAACATCCTCTGCATTAATCACAAATGACAACATTCATTCATATAATAAATAAATTTTGCATGTAATCATTTCTAAACAAGTAACTAATAATCATTCATTCATATAATAAATAAATTTTGCATGTAATTATAAAATATCCTAACACATTCATTTCTAAACAATAAGTAATAATCATTTCAAAACAATAACTAATAATCATTTCTAAACAATAATCAATAACTAATAATCATTTCTAACCAAGTAACAAAGTTTACATGAAATAACAAAGTTTACATGAATTAACAAAGTATACATGAAATAACAAAGTATAATAAATATATTCATAATAAATATACACTAATAATCATATTTCCATATACACTAATAATCATATTTCCATATACACTAATAATCTAATGTCCATATACACTAATAATCTAATTTATATATACACTAATAATCTTATTTCCATATACATTAATAATCTAATTTCCATATACACTAATAACCTAATTTCCATATACACTAATAATCTTATTTCAATATACACTAATAATCTAATTTTCATATACACTAATAATCTAATTTCCATATACACTAATATTTCCATACTAATAATCTAATTTCCATATACACTAATGATCTATTTTCCATATACACTAATAATCTAATTTCTATATACACTAATAATCTAATTCATACCATGAGTTCTTCTTGAGTCGCTTTTTTGGGAGAAACAAAGGTATGGATCCACTGGCAGACGTAGTATCCGCATAGATTCGTCCCTCCTTCCTGTCTGGCACACTGAAAGTGGAGAAGAATAAAGTTAGACGTAACAACTATATCTTAGTGTGATTTTACGAGATATGCGGGTACACCAGCCACGTACCGGAAAGTCCATCTTCACATCCAGTTTTTGTTTGAAATTTCCTTTTTGTTTCACACGGAAACGTGTCCATGCCATGTCAATCAAGTCTAAAACTGCTTGGAAATCCTCTTTTTTTTTCCGCAGTGAGTCCATGACAATAATTTGACCGGTGTTTATGATTATCACAAGCAGTATCCAGTGGAAGCTGTATATATATATATATATATATATATATATATATATATATATATATATATATATATATATATATATATATACATGCACAAGTATTGACAACAAAGTCTTAAAGTTATACATACATAGAGAGAAGTACTCACTTGAAATTGTATGGCAAAAGAATGTAAGTCTTGCTTCTTTGTCTCTCCAGGTACAAGTATATGTTGTCCACCGTCTCTAGTAGCTTACTGGCTACAGTTACGGCATTTACCATGCATGGATCCATGAAGCCGACATCATCATACGATTTTTCGCGGCATGTATGGATCTCCATCCTACATGACAAGAATAGATTGTTATTGTTGAAAATTATAATTAAGAAAGCAAGTATTGCGAGAATAGATCAGTGAAAGAAACTTACACAACCCAGCAGCTCATCAATGAGAGGTCTATGGCATCTTGACGGTACAACTCATACACATCCTTGAAATCCAAAATCAAGAGACTATGTCCACGGAAGTAATCACTGTCTTTTATCAAAATATTGAGCATCCGTCTACCCTTTTTGGACACCTTCATGTACCACTCATGAAATCGGAACGCTTGAGTGGTTAGGGACTTCAAAGAATCTGGAGGCACCATTGGTTTGCCATATTCAAATTCCCAAATTTTCACTGGTGTTGCCTTAGGAATTTCGCCCGTGCCCGATAAAAGTTCTGCCGCTGAGAGGCCTGTTTGCTCGCACAACAACGCAAGCTGTTCGTCGTCATATTCCTGTTGCCCTTGTGTCCTCCTAGCCGAGCTCTGACCGACTTGTTTTTTCTTAGGAGTGGCCGCCTTCTTCACCGAGGATCCACTGCTGGCTTGCTGTTTCTGCTTATCATAAGACTTTGCAAGCTGGCGGTCGTAATCAGAGGGCATGAATCTCTTCTGATTCGCCGCGCTCATTGTTTTGAAAAATGTCTTCGCTGTCGGATCTATGGGCACCGGCTTCTCTGGCTCATCTGGTTTGAAATGCTCTTTGACCTGGGCAGCGACCACCAAAGCAGTTTTCTCGTCAGTTTGGTCGTAAGGTAACTTCTTCCTTATGGCGGCCAACTTTTCTTCTTCGGTCGTAGGCTCTTTCTCCACCGTTTGGCGCTTCTGGCGAGTAGTCCGCCATGGGGGCGGAGCTTGGCGCTTTGGGGGATGCCGTGGTGGTGGAGGAGGAGACCTGTGTGAGCCGGCATCATCCTGACCTGGAGGTGGCAGCTCTGGGTCATCCTCGGCCCTTCTTGAAGGTGACGGTGGCTGCGGGGGATCCCTGGGTGGAGTAGCTGACGGCCCTTGACTGCCAAATTTGACGTAACGCTTTTTCCATAGAATGATACTGCCGTGGGCAGCATCC
>CM014272.1:24088389-24115825 GCA_004135705.1 Alloteropsis semialata
CCAGTCTTCTGACGCATGTGTGTGAAAACTCCACCTCACAGGCTGTGTATATATGTTAGGGAAAGGAACTGACAGCTGTAAAGCTACAAGAACATCATGGTTTGTCAGGTTGGATTAGTGGAGCTCACAAAATCACGCAAAGAAAATTAAAGAGTGACGGGACAGTCATTTATTGGGACTATAAACTAGCATATATATATAAAGACTAGCATAACGTCTCTCGTTCATCTCTCTGCTGCATGGAGACTTGCATATATATATATATATGACACACCAAGTAGCCGTGAGCCCCAAACAATAGAAGTGTAGCATGATACCCAACAAATTAATGAAGATGAAATCGAGTGCACATCGCTAGATACAAATTGGCAGTCTATAATCCTTGTGTAAATTACTGTGTACACAAAGTCAATAGACATGGGAGGAATCAGGAGCAGTGATTAAGAAGCCATTCCAAACCATCGTCCGAAGATGGTGGCTATACCCTGTAACATTGAGCAAGTAAGATATACCGACAGAGCATGTGGTCGCCGTCCTCGACTGCCCAAGTAACAAAGACGGCAAGCCCCGCCACTGCCGTTCGATGCTGGGCCCTTGTTGGGGAGTCATGAATTTGGTTAACTTCTGAAAGACGCAAAGGGATAAATAAATTACCCCTTCGCCTTGAGCTGGCCATATTTCTCGATTTTTCTCTTATTCAGGTAACTCAGGCGAAGGGTCCGGAGGAGCGAAGGGGTGAGCGCCCACCCCTTCGCTCGACGTGGAGCCAGATGCAGGAATGGAGGCGGCCACGGCCATTCAACGCAGATGCGCCATGACGCGTGGCGCATCATCATGGGAGCGTCAGGATCCGGAAATTGCGGAGGCTAGTACGGAGAAGTGAAATACCACAATGCCCTTGGATATGCTAGGAATATAGTGGTTATGAGGGCATTCCGAGTAAACCGGGCCCCTCCAACAGCCTATAAAAGGAGGGGAAGAGAGCCCCGAGAGGCAGTTGGCCCGGGGATTTTGTAATATAACTCCCCTGTATGAGAAGGAACGAATTAAGCCTATTGATCATCTAACGTCTCTCTCTCTCTCTCGGTTTTCTCTCTCGATCTCAACCTATTGGATTTCCCTGAAATCCCAACAGTGGCGCCATCCGTGGGGACCGACTAACTTCAGATCGGGAGAGTAGCCGAGATCATCACCATGCCCCCTCCAAAAAGGAATCCACCGCCATCAAACACGACAGCAGAGGAACCCGCTCCAGATCTAGCCGATCCGAACCCAAACACATCAGAAACCCTCCCAACCCGCCCAATAAACACAACAGCCACGGCCACAGAGAACAGTGACTCAGCAGAAGCTAGACGAAGCACAAGAATAGAGGAAAATACAAGAAAACAGCAAGAGTTGATCCAAAAACAGATAAAAGAACGAAATGCAAAAGAAGCTGCACTGGCAGCGAAGAAAAAGAAAGCAGCAGCCAACGCATCGACATCGCAGACCCAAGATGAGAGAAACCAGATTTCAAAGCTAGAGTCCCTACAAAGACAAGTTGAAGAAAAGAGAAGAGCGATAGAAGCACTGAACGCCAAAAAG
Organism: Alloteropsis semialata; assembly: GCA_004135705.1. Taxonomy (NCBI): domain Eukaryota; kingdom Viridiplantae; phylum Streptophyta; class Magnoliopsida; order Poales; family Poaceae; genus Alloteropsis; species Alloteropsis semialata. Next base: position 24,089,977 of record CM014272.1, read on the forward strand.
AAAGCAACCAGATTCAATCAAGAGCTGGTAGAAGCTGAAGAATTGCTAGCAAGATTGGATGAGCAAATATTATCACTTCAAAGTGATGAAGAACCACAAGAAGAACTGCCAGAGAGAACACTGCCAGACAGACAAACCATGCAAACGTTTAACCGAACGCAACAACTCGAGGGCCCTAGCGAAGGTGCCTACGTGCAACAAATAATTGACCCCATGTCTCCACTATCGGCAGCACTCCAAGTACAAACATGGCCGAAGGGCTTTAAGCCACACAAACTGCCAACATTCAACGGTCAGAATGATCCAAGGCAATTTCTCATGGCCTATGAGGCCGCAGTTACTTCAGCCGGAGGGAATGAAATGATACTGGCTAAATCATTCGTGATTGCCGCGAATGGAGTGGCCCAAGCGTGGTTCTCAAGCTTAGAACCAGGATCTGTCTACAGCTGGGAAAGACTAAAAAATCTAATACTACAGAATTTCAAAGGATTCCAGTATAACTTGAAGGGAGCAGCAGACTTGTTCAATTGCAAACAACTGAAAGATGAACCACTAGAAGCCTACATGAGGAGGTTCGTGGCATTAAGGGCACATGCAGTGAATGTACCAGAAGCCACGGCAATTGAAGCAGCAATCAAAGGATTAGCAATAGGCCAGTGTGCAGCAAAATTGGCAAGAAAAAGGCCAAAAACACTAGACAAACTATATGAAATTATGGCAAACTACTCACTCGCAGACAAAGACCTTCGTAGAAGACAAGAAAGAGATCAATACAGAGGCAAGAAAACCAAGCAAGAACAGCCACAGTACGCTCAGAACCAATATTTCCAACCAAGGCAAAACTATGACTCAAGATTCATAAATCAAATAGAGCATTCAGATACAGCACCTCAAGAAGCCGAGCCACGACAAATAACCTATGACAACAAGAACGAGCAAAGTCATAGAGGAAGCCGAGGGGGAAGAAGCAATTTCTCACAAAGAGGTGGCTGCGGGGGCCGCGAAGGCCAAGGCAGAGGCCGAGGGAGATCTAATTACAGAAACCCAGCAGACCTGTGGTGCACATATCACGGAAAAGGAGCAGGACATACCATAAACTCATGCCCATACACTATAGCAAACAAAGAAAAGATCGAGAAAGAAAAGGAAGAACCAAAGCCAAAGCAAGTGAATCACACAACAAGACAAGAAAGCCAAGACAACTCCTGGTTGCACCAACCATACTGTCCTGTAAACTACAGCATAGGCCCACTACACCCTTCGCTCATGTACAACACGCAAACACCCTTCGCACAAAAGTACCAATTCCCGAACCAATCTCAAGCATCAAATCAAGGTCAAGCACGATGGGCGCAAGCAGGTCCTTCACAGCAAAATAACCAAGACAATCAGATCCCTTCACCCCCAAAACAAGAGAACGATGGCTTCGCGGTAAACAACATTCTCCCCATCACTGGTGGATCAGCTGGAACCATTCATGCATCCAAAAGACAAAGGAAAGATTGGGAGCGAAGGGTCAACCATGTATCAGATGGAACACAGTTGAAATCGGAGTACAGTCGCATCCCAATAACATTTACCCAGCAAGATCTAAAGCTAGCAGATTACCCACACGAAGACCCCTTCGTGATCAATGCAAACATAGGAAAGAACACACACTATGTCGGAGGAAACAATGTCTCAAGAATCCTAGTTGATGGAGGCAGTTCAGCTGACATACTATTCTCATATGCATTCAATAGCATGAAAATTGGAGCAGACAAGCTAGAAAAGGCAGAAAGGCCACTATACGGTTTCGGGGGCAAAAGGATTGAAGCACTGGAAAAAATAACACTATGGGTATACTTTGGCTCCCCAGAAAAATACAGGGCAGAAAAAATAACATTCGACGTAGTCGACATCGACTACCCATACAACGCAATTTTTGGGAGAGGATTTATCAACAAGTTCTCAGCAGTAATACACCACGGCTACCTCTGCATGAAGATGCCTTCGCACAACGGCGTCATAACAGTATATGGAAATCAAGATGAAGCGTGAAGGGCTGAGGGGAATGTAAACTCAGATCATAAACACATCCACGTCATTGCGGAAGCAGCAACTCAAACATCTCAAAAGCAAGAAAAAGCCATCAAAGAAAAAGCAACCCCTTCGGGAGACACGAAAACAGTGCCCATCTGCAAGGACACCCCGGACAAAACAATAATAATAGGAATAGAACTGGCACCTGAAGAAGAGAAAAGATTAATCAAACTCCTTAGAAACAACAGTGATGTCTTTGCATGGTCATCAAACGACCTCAAAGGAGTCAGTAGAGATATCGCAGAACACTCCCTCAATGTTGACCCAAACTACCCACCAAAAAAGCAGAAACAAAGAAAGATGTCTCCTGACAGGATAATAGCAGCGAAGGCAGAAGTACAGAGGCTCCTAACAGCAAGCGTCATCAGACCAGTCCAGTATCCAGAGTGGCTTGCAAATACAGTTCTTGTGCCCAAGAAGAATGGAAAAATGAGAATGTGCATCGACTTCACAACATTGAACAAAGCATGCCCAAAAGATGACTTTCCATTGCCAAGAATAGATGCACTTGTTGATTCAGCAGCAGGATGTGAATTACTTTCACTTCTGGATTGTTTCTCTGGCTACCATCAAATATGGATGAAGAAAGAAGATGAAGAAAAAACAAGCTTCACAACCCCCTTCGGAACATTTTGTTTTATCAGAATGGCTGAGGGGCTGAGAAACGCGGGTTGTACCTTCGTCAGAATGACATCAACTGTATTCTCAGACCAACTAGACAAAAACATATCAATCTATGTGGATGATGTCGTCGTAAGAAGCAAAAAAGCAGAAGACCACCCCTCAGATTTGATTGAAACATTTGCCAATCTGAGAAAGTCAGGGCTAAAGCTAAACCCTGAAAAATGTGCATTTAGTTAAAAAGGGAAAATTGCTAGGATGCATCGTGTCACGAAGGGGAATAGAAGCAAACCCAGAAAAAACAGACACAATAAAAAACATGAAAAGTCCAACATCAAGAAGAGATGTGCAAAAACTGACAGGCAGAATAGCAGCTCTAAACAGATTCATTGCAAAGTCTACAGAAAGAAGCTTGCCATTCTTCAAAATCTTAAGAGGTTCAGCAAATTTCGAGTGGGGTCAAGAACAGCAGAATGCCTTCGAGGAACTAAAACAATACCTGAAACAGATAACTGCATTAACAAGTCCAACACCAAGGGCGAAATTGCTCCTATACATAGCAGCAACACCCTTCGCTGTAAGCGCCGTGCTAATAGAAGAAAAAGAAACAAAGAAAGATGAACAAACAACAACAAAAATGGAACAAGTTCCGATATACTTTGTATCTGAGGCACTGTCAGGCTCAAAGTGCAACTACTCAGAGATGGAAAAGTTAGCCTATGCAATTCTCATGGCATCGAGAAAATTGAGGCACTACTTCCAAGCCCATCATATCACAGTACCAACCAACTACCCAGGCTCAAAGTGCAACTACTCAGAGATGGAAAAGTTAGCCTATGCAATTCTCATGGCATCGAGAAAATTGAGGCACTACTTCCAAGCCCATCATATCACAGTACCAACCAACTACCCACTCAGAGACATCTTTGAAAACAAAGAATCTTCAGGAAGAATAGCAAAATGGGCAACAAAGCTGGCAGAATACACGATAGATTTCATCCATAGAAGCGCAGTGAAATCCCAAGTTCTGGCAGATTTCATAGCAGAATGGGTACCCGCAAGAAATGAAGAAGGAGAAGAAATAAAAGAACAAGTCTGGACCATATATTGTGATGGAGCCTGGGGAGAGGCTGGGGCTGGCGTCGCAGCAATAATCACATCTCCGGCAGGAAACAAAATCAGATATGCAGCAAGGCTATGCTTTCCAAGCACAAACAATGTCGCAGAGTATGAAGCCATACTACTAGGCCTCGCAAAGCAAGAATGTTGGGCGCAAAGAGAGCAATCCTGAATTCAGACTCAGAAGTAGTGAAGGAGCAAGTTGAGAAAAACTATAAGGCAAACAAAGAAATGTACAAATACGTGACAGCCGTAAGGGCACTCGAGAAGCATTTCAGAGGTTTCACAGTAAAAAAGATACCAAGAAACGACAACAATGAAGCTGATGCCTTGGCAAAAAATGCAGCAAGAGGTGAAACCCTACCACCAGATGTTTTCTATGAAACACTAAGACAGCCATCACCAAAAGCAGAATGCCAGATACTGCACATAAACAACAATGAGAGCGAAGATTGGAGAGCTCCTATCATTGCATTCATCAGCGGAACATACGAAGCATTTGATGAAGATGAAAGAAAAAGACTCGCCCAAAGAACAAGAAACTACAAAGTCCTAAACGGAGAGTTGTATAAGTCTGGTGTATGTAAACCATGGCTAAAGTGCATAACAAAAAGCGAAGGCCAAAATGTAATCAAGGAGGTCCACGAAGGGTTCTGTGGATCTCACACAGGACCAAGAGCAACAGCCGGAAAAATATTCAGGCAAGGGTTCTACTGGCCCACTGCACTCGAGGACACAAAAGAGTATATAAGAAGATGCAAGAGTTGCCAATTACTAGCAAACAACTCCAACAGACCATCATCCATCACTCAGTTGATAACACCATCACGGCCCTTACAGCGATGGGGCATTGATCTCGTTGGACCACTTCCTGCAGCACAGGGAAATCTAAGGTTTGCTGTCATAGCAGTTGAATACTTCACAAAATGGATAGAGGCCAAACCATTGGCAACAATAACATCAAAGACAGTGCAAAAGTTCGTATGGCAGAACATAATATGCAGACTCGGCACTCCAAAGGAAATAATAGTGGACAACGGCAAACAATTCGACAGTGACACATTCAAAGAATTCTGTTCAACACTAGGCATCAGAATATGTTTTGCATCAGTATACCACCCTCAGTCCAATGGAGCAGTAGAAAGAGCAAACGAGATAATACTGAAAGGAATAGCCAAGTGCCTCGAAGGGCTCCCCAAGGGCAAATGGGTGGAAGAGATGACAAGAGTGGTTTGGTCACATAATACAACAGAGTCAAGGGCGACCAAGTTCACCCCGTTCAAACTACTATTTGGGGACGAAGCGGTTCTACCAACAGAAATCCTTTTCGGATCACCAAGAACCTCAAATGCAACATCAGAGCATGAGGACAACAGAACCCACAAGGAAGAAATAGAAGAGCAAAGGCTCATCGCTGCTCAAAACCTACAAAATTACCAGAAAGAAACAAGAAAATAGAGAAACAAAAAGATAGCTGTGAAAGAGATAAATCCAGGAGATTTCGTTCTGAAGAGAAAAGCAAACGCTGACAAAGCAGGAAAGCTACAAGCCAAATGGGAAGGACCCTATCTCGTAAAAGAATCAAACAGGCAAGGATCATACAGACTGCAAGATATGGATGGAAAAGAACTGCCGCATTCATGGAACGCGGACAGTTTGCAAAAATACTATCCATGAGCGAAAATGCTCAAAAAAGTATCTTCTAGATTTTCATAGTTTCTTTTATATTTCAAGAACTTATGTAATCTTTAATTTTCTTAGGGAGCTGTACTCTTTTCCTCACAAGGGGACCCTTCGTCTAGGATGAAAACTAGTCGAAGGGGTGAGGTTTTTAACGAGGCAGACTCTCATGTAACCCATTTACTACGGAAGTATAAGTAGTACCCCCAAGAAAGTCTATGAACATGTTGAAAAGTCACGTACATTCAAGAGTACGTGACCGTATCAACAGAACAAAAACAAAAAACGAAAGTCGACAAGCTATAGCATAGTTTGCAAGCTCGTCAGACTTCAACTAAATAGACAAAGGGTAAGAAAAAACCCAAGTCTCAAAAAAGGCTCGTGAGGCCTTCGCATTCAAAAGAAAGGGTAAGAGAAAACCCAAGTCCCATTAAGGCTCGTGAGGCCTTCGCAATCAAAAGAGATGGCATAACAAAAACCATCTCCAAAAAGGCTGGTAAAGCCTTCGCAATTAAAAGAGATGGCACAACAAAAACCATCTCCAAAAAGGCTGGTAAACCCTTCGCAATCAAAAGAGATGGCATAACAAAAACCATCTCCAAAAGGCTGATGAAGCCTTCGCATTCAAAACAGAGAGCACAATAAAAGCTACCATCTACTAAAAGTTCATGCCTCATACAAACCTAAGCAAAAACAGAATGTAGAATCTTTTCACTATTTAATCAACACTGGTACAATTACAAAACTGTCCCAAAAGACAGAACATAAGGAAATACAAAGATATCAGCTGTCATAACGACAGCCAGATAGAGTTGCAGGCGCACAAAAGCCACAAGAAAACAGAGCTTGGTTCACATGAACTCATCGCAAGCTCTCTTCTAGCTTCCGGGCAACCTAAAAACAACTCTAAGGCCAAAGAAGATAATCAGCCTAGCCCCTACGTTCACTCGAATCTGGATCGATCACCCGTTGAAACAACGAGCAAACACCAGAGACAAGCATCAGCATCATAAGAACACTGAGGCTATAACCAACTCTTGGCCCTTTCGCAAGCACTCTTCTAGCTCCATCGATGAAGATGCAAACAACCTCAAGCTCTGGAGGCCGAACCAAAAGCCAAGTAAGGGCCATTGCAAAAACAATACTCGGGCACTCCATGAACAAACAGCAACCTCACAGCCAATTTATAGACAAGAACGATACACGAACCCGTGCCCCCTCGATACACAACACGCAGCCCGTGAGCTCAGTCACGGGATCACAGTACGCACGAACGACAAGACAAAAGCAAAGGTCACGGACCCGAAAAAACAACAGTGAAACAGACAGAATCGTTTCAGGAAAAAGAAAGTAAGAAAAAAGACAACAATAAAGTAGAACAGACAAGGTCGTCAAGTCAACATCAAAAACAACCTGTATTATACAGCATACACTGTTCGCAGGCTAGGGGCTACGCCCACGGAGAAACAGGTCCATTTGGTGTAACAAATCATCAAGAGGGATCACTATTCACCCTATCAGCCATTTCTGATATCAAATCAACAACAACACCATCAATGATTTCATTAGCCATTCTTCGAAGAGTTTCTTCGTCAGGAATTAATCCCTGAATAAAACAAAAGAAAAGGGCAATCAATAACTAAAAATTGTTTCTATCATCCACAAGTTCGTCTTCTACTGGATCCACAGCTAGATAGGTATAACGAGGAACACAGTCTAATTCATCTAAAGGCTCAGGCTTTGGCTCGAGTAGCCCCTGCGCAACACTATCATCACCACGATCTACACGACGAAGAATACGTTGCACCCGCCGTTGCGGCAACACACTAGGATCAAAATTTTGCCAAAACTCCTTTGCTTCAGCGTTACGCCTATCATAATACTGCTGATGATGAGACAAGAAGTCATCGACTCCAAGATCTGGATGTCGGCGTTTAAAGTCGTCATAAAGAGAACCAGAAATCATAAAGCTTCCCCGACGATAGATTAAGGCAGAAGTTTCTAAGGCAAATCCCTGCGCAGGGTCCTCAGCCGGGACCTACGCAGGCGCAAAGTATTAACATTACAAATTAAATGATCAAAACACCGATCAAACTTAGAAAAGTTCATTCAACCTGATCAACAGCAGGCGGAGCATCCGCTGGATCAACTATCCTCGTATTTTCTTCAGGAATTGAACCAACAGCCGAAGGGTTCACAGGTGCGCCGGACACAGGCACAACATCAACGGAAGCAGGAGTAAGGCGAAGGCTTGTCGAAGGGGTAGCCGAAGGGGTAACCATGGTAGATGATGAAGGAGTACCCGAGCCTCCAGAGATTTTCTTCTGTAAATCAAAAACCAGGACCCTTAGAAACCCTCCCAAGTAAAGTACAACAAGGGGGAAAGCTGCTACCAACCTTAGTTCGGTTATGTTCCGCCTCCTCCAAAGCCAGCTTCATACCTCGAGGCACCCAAAAGCGTCTGGCAAAGTTTCTTGCAATAGATGCAATCCCATTACCAACTGTCTCATAACTCATGTCGCTGGGATAATCAAACTTCGTGTTACGCACATGATCACATCCCAGTCGAGTCATAGTATATGCGAAACTGCGAATTGCAACGACGACTGAAAAGTTGGAGAAACTGTTAGCCACAGTCTGGAAGTCAACGAAAGAACTTTCAAGCCAATCAAAGAAGGCAGAGATATCCGAAAAGTCGAATCCCTCCAAAACTTTCAGATCAGCCCCAAAGGATTGCACAACTTTACGAACTTTCTCCGCGGCACGCGAAGCCCTTTCAACCAAAGACTGCTTAAACTGGTCAAGAGCTAGAACAGCCTCTTCTTTCAGTCTTCGCTCCTCAACCAAGCTATTAACGGTTTCCTCCTTAAGTTTTTTCTCCTGCTCCAAAGCACGAAGGGCTTCCCCAAGCTGATTCTTCGCTTCCACAAGTTCATTGCCCAGATCAGTGGCTTTCGCCTTCAAAGTTTCAATCTCATCAAGTTCCTTGCGAAAAGCAGCGAACTGTTCAGAAACCTTCTGTTTCTCTTCAACTAGTTCTGATTTCTCTCGCTCAAGGCGACCTTCGCGCTCACTAGAGATGGATAACTTCTCTTTTAAAACTTCCACATTTTCCTCAAGCTCGGAAATGTGAGAAGCAATTTCTTCGTCGAGCTTGTTCGTCTCCTTCAGGCGCTCACAACTCGACTGAAGAAGAGCCCGAGACAGTAGCAAACCCTTCACTGCGTTCGCTTCCAGAGCATAGCGAAGGTCAGGCTCACTGCGAAGCCGCAACTTGTCCTCCAGTTCAGGAACAGCAAAACTACTCATTACAGCATCACAGATACCAGCCTCATAGCAGTTAGGCAAAATCTTCACCTTACTGATATTACGAGCAGATATAATACGAGCCCCCTCCGGAACATTGAGACGCTCGCTGAAAAAGCGCAGTTCATCAAGCTGGTGAGCTGGGGATCTATCAGGAATCTCAGAGCTAGGAGGAGATGTAATACTGGCACCCCTCAAAGCCAGATCCTGAGTACAATCAGTAGCTTCAGCATCAGCGTCATCAGTCTTCTTCACGCATTCAACTTCATCTTCAGTCTCCTTAGCATCTTGTTCCCCAGCTACACCAGAAATCTTGCGAGACTTAGCAACCCGGAAGTTCCCAGCAGAAATATCAGAAAATTCGAGAGAATTACCACTTGAATGAACGCTTTCCTCCGAGTCATCGCCTAAAATATCAAACATTTGTAGGCCAGTATCCACCTTCTTGGTTGACCTCCTCTCCAAGTTTCCAATAGTTTCAGGGACCGTCGCAGGTGAAGGCCTAGGCAAGACATCACCAGCACCCTTCGCAGTGTCCTCAAGAAAAGTCTTTTCCGTGTCACAAAAATATTGTTAGCGCACCCATATTCTAAAGAAATCCATCGCTGAATACCAGCATCAGGAGAACGTTCATTTCGGTACTCAGGCCTACCTTCAGGAATGACAAAATCCTGTGCAGCACGCTGAGAAGTAGTACTGCGTATCGCGCTGTGCTCGGTGACCCTTCGCTTCTCAAAAAGTTCCTTTGCCCTCACAGAAACATCCACATTGACCCCTTCGCCTGATTCATCATCTCTTCTTGGCGAAGGCACTTTATCAGAATCCACACCAGCCCGTCCAGAATCAGAAGCATCCACAGCACGACGACGCTTGGCAGAACGATCGGCCTTATCTCCCTTGTCAGAATCATCCTCCACATCAACCCGTCCAGTGGAAACAAGATCGACAACACGTGAAGCAGCGCGAGTCCGCTTTGAGCTTTCATTAAGCCTGGGGGCAGTCGGCACCGGTCGATCACCATACTCAATACGAAATTCATCATAAACATGATTGATGCAGACCTCGAGTCCACTATCAACACGGGCTTCATACTCCTTACGAGTATACTGACCAAGAAAAACAGCCACTCGACCCTCAACTTCTGCAATGCTAATTTTCACACTCTCCCCTTCCTTAAAGAAACTCCTGCGGAAAAGAGGCCTTCGCAGATCTCCTTGTCGGACAGCAGCAAAACCAGAAAAAGACCAACCCCTTCGGATAGGGCACACTCCAACAGCAGTGTACTCATCAGCCAAATCACGAACAGATAAATACTTGCCCACCAGTCCCCAAGCCTTGACGGCTTCCTTGTCAACAGAGTTCAAACGAACAGTGGGCCTCAAAACATAAAAGACATGTTCTTAACCCGAGGAGCAAGCGGATTGCTTTTACCATCTGGCAATTTAGCAACAGGAGTAACAGTTTGATAAAACCACCACTGGCTCCAGTCATCCTTCCACCTATTCTTGTATGCAACCGCCGGTCCATCACAATCCTCACGGTAAACAAAACTTATACAGCCATACTGAAAAGAAGCAGGCTTCCCATTGTCATCGCCAGTCCGCGGTTGCCAGTGAAGTTCATGCTGCGACGCAAAAGCTCTGCCAGTAGCCTCACAGCCTTGACTACGAACACCCCAAATAAAACTGTTCAATCGAACGATGGCATTCAGAGTAAGATGGTGAAATCCAATCTGAGTGAAGTTCATGCTGCGACGCAAAAGCTCTGCCAGTAGCCTCACAGCCTTGACTACGAACACCCCAAATAAAACTGTTCAATCGAACGATGGCATTCGGAGTAAGATGGTGAAATCCAATCTGAAAGATATCAAATACATCCGAAACCATCGGATCCACCGGAAAGGACAAACCAGCATCCAACTGGTTAGCAAAAACAACCGCCTCATCAACCCTAGGGTTTGGAACAATCTCATTCCCAGGCGCACGAGATGAATCCGCAGAAACCAATCCATCCTCAACCATCCGGGCATGATATGAAGGCACCACCTTTGATTTCCCAAATCGAACTGATTTCCGCATCGAATCAGCCTTGGGGCCCATCTCAAATCACAAATCAAAGCAAATCTGGAGGAAAAAAGCGGAAGCAGATCCAATCTAAGAACTCGTTCGAACCCAATAAGAATAAAAAGAAAAAAAACAAAAAAAATAATAATCACAAAAGCACAAGCAGAGTACTCACCTGACGAACTGGGAAGAAGAAATCTAATCCAAGCAACGCCTGTCGCTCGGATCAAATCAATAGCGACCGGGAGAACGAGCAGGCAGGAATGAACAGTAAAGAAGGGGAAAAATACGAAGAGACGAGAAACCGAACGAACAGCCCACAACCCCAGGCCCTTAAATAGAAGGAAGGGCACGAAAAAGGAAAGCCCCCGCCCAACATCTTCGAAAAATCCAAAAGCGCGAAAATCGAAAAATTAACGCCGTCAAAAGCGCTCCTCACACCCAATCTTAACGGGAGGGGCAAGGAGCGAACGGAGCCGTTAAACCAAATTCACGCTCCAAAGTAGTTCGCTGACATCACGCCGTCAAGACTGGGCCTTCGTCCGCGAGGGGCTACTGTTGGGGAGTCATGAATTTGGTTAACTTCTGAAAGACGCAAAGGGATAAATAAATTACCCCTTCGCCTTGAGCTGGCCATATTTCTCGATTTTTCTCTTATTCAGGTAACTCAGGTGAAGGGTCCGGAGGAGCGAAGGGGTGAGCGTCCTCCCCTTCGCTCGACGTGGAGCCAGATGCAGGAACGGAGGCGGCCACGGCCATTCAACGCAGATGCGCCAGGACGCGTGGCGCATCATCATGGGAGCGTCAGGATCCGGAAATTGCGGAGGCTAGTACGAAGAAGTGAAATACCACAATGCCCTTAGATATGCTAGGAATATAGTGGTTATGAGGGCATTCCGAGTAAACCGGGCCCCTCCAACAGCCTATAAAAGGAGGGGAAGAGAGCCCCGAGAGGCAGTTGGCCCGGGGATTTTGTAATATAACTCCCCTGTATGAGAAGGAACGAATTAAGCCTATTGATCATCTAACGTCTCTCTCTCTCTCGGTTTTCTCTCTCGATCTCAACCTGTTGGATTTCCCTGAAATCCCAACAGCCCATGACACCTGCGGCTAGAACAACACATGCACCTGCACTAGTCCTGCTCTCGAATAACGATGTATGCAGAATTGTTAAAGGATAATGCATATGGGGTATACCGATTATAGAATTAATGTGTTTCATCAAATTAAACATCCATAGCTGATCGTTCTTCTCTATATTTTTTTACAAATAAAGAGGAAGCTTTATTAGCTAGTCAACATGTTCATAGAGTCTTGAGAAACTATTGTGCAATCCTGTTCTGCTTCCTGTTTATTATATGCTTGAGGACTACATCAGTTCTTGCCGTGTCTGCTTGCAATATCGAAGGTAGCCATACAAGTGCTTAATTATTGCAGTACAATCTGATTCAAGAATTAGTCACCCCGGAGTATGTTGGGAATAGTCCCACATTGGTTGTGGGGGGAGAGTTGAACCAACTTAAAAGTGGAGGGAGTCCCTCACCCCTTGGGCTAGCTTTTGGGGTGGAGCAAGGCTTCCTCCCGGTGTGGGCCGGTTGGGCTGACTCTCCTAGTTTTGGGCTGACAATTGGTATCAGAGCCTGGTTCTGCAATCTCTCGTGCCCGTGCATACTCGGGGTGGTGTAGGCCCGAAGCCCAGTGGACCGCGGGTGTGAGGCCTGTGCTCATGTGTGGAGCCGGTCAGGGCTAAGGGGCACCAATGTGTGACGGGGGAGATTGTTGGGAATAGTCCCACATTGGTTGTGGGGGGAGAGTTGAACCAACTTAAAAGTGGGGGGAGTCCCTCACCCCTTGGGCTAGCTTTTGGGGTGGAGCAAGACTTCCTCCCGGTGTGGACCGGTTGGGCTGACTCTCCTAGTTTTGGGCTGACAGAGTACATATTCTGCTGCAAGGTGATGTCCTAGGTTTTGATACACAAAAATTGTAAACTAAAAACCGATGCTTAAGACCTAAGGATCTGTAAGAGGAGGGCTCAGAGCCATTCTTGGGAGACCACTACTCCGATACTGAAGGGACGGCCATGACTCCCACTGATGCGTGTGCGCTGTTTCGATATCTAAAACATGGGTGACAGTGTGGTCGTCGCAGCATTTTTGGCAATGGCAACACTGCTTGGTTGGTGCTCGCTTCAAGGCTTAGGGTGGAATGACCAGGATGCCACTATGGAGCTCCTCCCTCAAGGGCACAACTGTACATTCTAAATCTCAAAATGGTATAAATACACTACCCCTTAAAAAAATGGTATAAATACACATCTTCCAGGCCGCTCGGGAGGGGTTTTTAGACTACTAGGTTACCACATCATGCATTGCTCCTATTTCTTCCTTGCTAGCAAGGCTCTCACGCATTTGTTCAGGGAAAACTTTTTTGTCCCAACACTTCTGCTATAAGATGGCTATATCATGACGTTAATTAATTAGAGCTTTCTCCTGGAGTGGCAGCTAACTTGTTGCAGAATTCATAGGGACTGAATTAATGTGTGGGGGCATCAGCTCTTCCGATCCATAGTTGACATTGCGATTGGCCAGATTTTAGATATTATGTTTTTGAGACCGGAGAACCAGATCCCACGCAACGTGAGAACCCCAAATAGGTAACGGGCGCCAACGCCTTATTCGTAACGGGCATTGTCCCCGTTACCCTTTTTGGGTTACTAATAACAGCTCAAAGGTAACGGGTAAAAGCCCGTTACTGATAACACATATTTGTAACCCACATTTAATAAATGCCCGTTACTAAAATCTGTTACCAGTAACCCAAAATGGTTGTTATTGTGGGCCCACAGATAGATATCGTAACGGTTAGAGACTAAGGACTGTTACAAAATCCTCTATATCGTAACGACCGTTTACTTCCGACCGTTACAGATATCCGTTACCAATAATGCGCCAGGTCTCTTTCTGGGCCCACTTGTCAACGTTTGTAACGGGCCTTTTGTAACAGCCTGTTACCTTTACAATGTATAGGTAACGGACTTTATTTAATGTTCGTTACAAAGACTCATTACCCATCATCCAATTGGCTCTCTCTGGGCCCACTGATCAGTCTTTATAACGGGCTTTACTTTAAAGACCGTTACCTTTAAGTTGTATAGGTAACGGACTTTATTTAACGCCCGTTACAAAGACTCGTTGCCGATCACCCAATAGACTCTCTCTGGGGCCACAGGCTAGTCTTTGTAACGGGCTTTATTTTAAAGCCCAAATAAAGCCCGTTACCTTTAGGTTGTATAGGTAACGGTCTTTATTCAACGTCTGCTACAAATAGTCTCATTTTGGGTCTACTAGTCAGTGTTTGTAACGGTCTTTATTTTAAAGCCCATTACCTTTAGGTTGTATAGGTAACGGACATTATTTAACGCCCGTTACAAACACTCGTTACCCATCACCGAATAGTCTCATTCTTGGCCCACTGGACAGTGTTTATAACGGTCTTTATTTAAATGCCCGTTACCTTTACTTGTGTCACCCCTATAAGCTCTGGCTGTTTTCTGGCTACATCCTGGAACCAGCCAGGATTTGGTAGCCACTTTTCTGGCTGCATCCTGGAACCAGCCAGGATTTGGCAGCCACTAAGGTCATTCACATCACATATATACACTAGCACACATCAGGTCATTCACATCACAACATCACATATATACTCACAACATATATACAGTTCATTCACATCAGAAAGCTAAATCAAGTTTCCAGTTCCTCATCATACACATTTAACAAGTTTCAAGTTTATGATTGCAAGACTGAATCGTGCAGGAATTCTCTCGTGATCTATGCTTCTGCAGCAGAAATCCAGCCTTTGCTTTACCTCGATCCGCGTGAAGTACTTCGGCAGCGAATGAGCGCATGACTAGGGCTGGATATCGAGCTGATATCGAGTTGAAGGCAGTTTTTCGAGCTTTTTTTGAAATTAGCATAATCTTATTTATCATAGTCTCCTGAATTGTTTGAGACCCAACTTCATGCTGAGCTTAACGAGCCGAGTCTAACGAGCCGAGCCGAAGTCGAAAGTCATTCTAAATGAAGTCATTTTAATTTTAAAAGAAAAATGAATCCAATCGGAGCACTTTTGTACCGAGCCACCGAGCCAGCCTAACAAGCTTTTTGTCCAGCCCTACATATGACACGTGTCCTGGCTGGTCCTTCCGTGCGCTCAGCGCGTGTGTGTGAGGCGCACGGCCTCTGCTCCCTCGCGTGACCGCAGAGGCCATGTGGCCCCGGCCTATCTCCTTGCTGGGCAAGTGGGACGCCCACCTGGGCCCCGCATGGGCGCCCACATGCCTGTTTGGCACTGGCCCGAACGGCCTCAGCAGGCCGGCCTCCCGTGTCTGTACTCCGTCGAGCAGCTCAGGTGGTCGCCACGTCCCTGCTCCCTGGCAAATTCCCTCGTGCATCTGCATTCACCGTCCGCCGATGGCCTGTGGGCCCATGCGTGTGTGGGCCATGGGCCCCGCCTGGCTCCTGTGCAAGTGCTGGCCACATTGGCCTACATGACTCCCGGTGAGGTGGGCCCCACTTGAGTCGATCCGTGACATCTTCTTTTCTTGTCTTCATATCTTCTCGATCCGTGGTCCAAATAATACGAGTAATATAACATTTGAAATGGTTTCGACAAGCTCTTCACAATGGTATACTCCAATTAGGTATTTGAGATACTTTGTGATAATGACAAGCCCACAGTGTTATTTCCTGCATGACAAATTAAAACACCAATACTCGTGGAATTTGTTAGTAATAAACCCTACCACTATGCTTGGTGATAAAATTTGATATATTTTCAGCAGGAGTTGACGGTCAAAATTGGCATTTAATGACCGTCAACAGGAGCAGTGAATTTTTGATGATTAAGCAACAGATCATTAAATGAAATCTTGGCTTTGGTATTAAAAGACACTAAAAAAAACTTCACTAGTTTCCTTCTGTCTTCTTTTGTTGCATATGTATCTGTTGTTTGCTGGATTACCTTGCAATATAGCTAGCTAACATCACACTTAACATCACACTTTTGCAGAGATTGTAGTGAATCCTGGTGTACATTAGTAGTGATTACATGATTGCATTAATTTGTTTCCATATCTGAATGTTTGTGATGGCTGATTGAATAATTACATGTCTAACTTGTAGGCTGCACACACCATGGAGAGATCTCCTGTGGCTACTTCTATAGAAGCTGAGCAAGGGTTATCAAGCGTTTCACCTTCTGCAAGAACTCCAGTGGTTGATGTGGTGATGCCGATGCCGAGGGTTTCACCAACAGCAAACCGGACTCGAGATTCCACTACAGATCTAACAAGAATTGACAGCTCAAAGTGTGTGGTTGGGTCCCCAACTCTAAGGATAATTAGTCAAATACAATTGTCTGCCCAATCAACGCCAAGATCTCCTACCACCACAGTAACTCAAAATCCACAGCGACAACGTAAAGGTACTTCTAGACAACTGAGGTCTATTTATTGGAAAGAATTTGATCCTATCAGTCAAAACGGTGAGATTGTCTATGCCAAATGTATGCACTGCGAAGAGTATCTTAGTGGCAAACAGAGCATAGGAACTAGTCACCTCAAAAAGCATTTGGAACGGTGCAAGTTAAGGTTAAAAGTCAAAGAATTAGTGGACAAACTGTGTGCTGGTGCAACTCCTGATGAGATTGATCATTTGAAAGATTGGATTTATGATCCAGATTTAGCACGTAGAGCACTTATCCGTATGATAGTGTTACATGAACTTCCTTTTTCTATAGTCAAGTATGATGGATTCATAGAATTTATTGCTTATTTGAATCCTTTGTTCAAAATGCCATCAAGGACAACAATTAAGTTAGATTGCATGAAAACATTTGAAGATGTGAAGTTGGCATTGAGGGAGGTGTTTAAAAATTTCACTTCAAAAGTTTCACTAATGGCTGACATGTGGACTTCCAATCAGACTTTGGGTTATCTGTGTGTCACTTGTCATTGGGTCTCTAGTAAGTGGAAGATTAATAAAAGAATTATCAAATTCTTAATGATGGAATCACCTCACAATGCGTAGTCAATGTTTGATGCTTTGCTGAAAGGCATACAGGAATGGAACATCGAGGACAAATTGTTTGGTATAAGATTGGATAATGCCAAAGTAAACAATTCAATGACAGGACTACTACGGTCAAATTTGTTGCGGAAGAAAATGTTACCATGTAAAGGAAATCTTTTTCATGTTCGGTATGGCGCACATGTTATCAACTTGGTAGTTCAAGATGGTCTTAAGAAGATTGGTAGTATTGTGCACAACATAAGGAAGAGTGTAAAGTACATTAAAAGTTCACAAGCTCGGAAGGAGAAGTTTGAGCAAGTTGCTGTACAAGTTGGAGTGTCTCTAGAGAAGCAACCCACCCTTGACATCTCCACAAGGTGGAACTCTACATATCATATGCTTCAATCTGCATAGCCATTTGCTAGTGTCTGATGAATTGGCAAGGCAAGACAAAAGCTACACTAATGCACCCTCATTGGAGGAATGGAAAAGGTCTAAAGTTGTCTGTGGCTTCTTAAAGAAATTTGCTGATGCTACTGAGTTGTTATCTGGGTCATCTTATCCCATGGCAAACCTGTATTTCCATGAACGACTTTGGAAGATCAAGTTAGAAATGGAGGCAAAATCTTCTAATGAGGATGAAGACATTGCTGCGATGGTTAAGAATATGCAAAAGAAGTTTATGAAGTATTGGGAAATATCATATCTGTCCCTTTGTAATCCTGTAGTTCTTGATCCAAGATTTAAGTATCCATTTGTGGCTTTTCGCTGAGGCGCTGGCCGATCTTCCGAGAGGTAGAGGGTAAATTCGATTGGTGAAGAACTCGACGTTGGCGATCCAGCTTCAAATCAACACGATTCGAACCCTACAACCGTTACACCACTGCTCCGTTGGTTATCAACCAAGCACAACTTGATTGACCTTGACGAGAAGGCTTTCCCTGCAAGCGAATCGAAGAAGACAAGCAAGAGAATGATAAAGTCGCAATCTAAAATTGCATATCTATATTAAGCAAATGAGAGAGGGGTTCAGGCTCTGATCAACAAAGGACTAATCACCACAGGGTTGTAGAACAAGAACGGGGGCCTTGGATCACTGTAAACGGACTTGTCACCACAGTTACAATGAATCTACCACAGTTTTGACATCGAAAACTTAACTAAACAAAACCCTAACCCTAATGTAGCGGCGGTCCCCATACCGGTCAGACTGGTCCTGTGGTGCCTTTTGAAGAACAGCCAATACCACTTGCCACGGTACCTCCTTCGGTGGTCCCTAACCGAAATAAAGAGGTTGCTAATCATACTGCTTATTTCACTACACGTGCACACACATCACCTCCTATACCGAATCAAAATAGTGCTTATGGAATTCCTAATGATGTGTATGATCGATATTTGCAGCAAAATCCTAATCACACACCTCATGTTGCTCTAGTTCAGAATACAACCATAGTGCAGCAAGAGTTAGCTCGTCCAAATTTATATGCTGAACTTTCAAAGTTATAGGACAAGTTGGCTAATATGATGCAGGATAAGCTTGGCATTGATATGGGTAATTCTAGCTAATATAAAAAACCATATTCTTCTGAATTTGATAATGCTGCCTATCCTACAAATTGGCGTGTTCCTAATTTTGTAAAGTTTAATGGTGATGATAATAAAGCTACTTGGGAACACATTAGTCAATATCTTGCTCAGTTAGGGGAAGCTAGTTCTATTGAAACTTTAAGAGTTCGCTTATTTTCTTTATCTTTAACTAGAACTGCTTTCGCTTGGTTTTCTTTATTGACTCCTGGTTCTATTAATTCATGGAATCAATTAGACCAGAGATTTCATGATCATTTTATAGTGGGAGTACTCAGTTGAAATTGACAGATTTAACATCGGTTAAACAACAGAGGGATGAATCTATTTATGATTATTTTAAATGATTCAAGGAAACTAGAAACCAATGCTTTAATTTATCTCTTACTGAAAAGATCTAGCTTATGTTGCTTTTAACGGTTTGAGATCTTTCATTATAGAAAAAAATAGAAGGCTTTGATTATTTTTGGTTAATCAAGTACAAGTAAGATTTGTAAGTGCTGAAAACCGAATTAAGAATTCTAAAGATGCATATAAAAGCTATCGTTCTAATGTTCATATTGTGGATTATGATTCTAGTAGTTCGGACAATGAGAAAAAAGAAGTGTATGCTGCTGAACTTGTTTGGCCTTCTAAGAATAAATTGTACACATGTCCTTCTCTTAAGCCAATTCATAAAAATTGGCAAGAAGAAGTATGATTTACTTTCAATGTTTCCAAATGTGATCGTATATTTGATGAATTGTTGAAGAATGGGAACATTAAGATGACTCATGCTATTCCTTCACCAGAAGAGCTTAAAATGCGTGCATATTGTAAGTTACATAATTCTTTCTTGCATGCCACTAATGATTGCAATGTTTTCCGTCAACAAGTGCAATTGGCCCTAAATGAAGGATGGTTGACCCATCATGAGATGCAGGTGGACAAGATGCCTTTCCCTGTCAAGACCATTGAGATGCAACAGCCTAAAGTAATGGTTCGGCCGCATCATGTCGAATCAACTAAGGGCAAAAATGTTGTCATTGGTGAGGAAAAGCCTGAGAATCAAAAGGGGAAACATACAGTCAGGGAGGTTGTGTCTCAGAAGACCCCTGATGGAAGGGAAACATTCAAGATCATAGTGAGAACGTCTGATCTCGGGGGGCAAGGGTCGTCTAAACAACCGTTTGAATCTGCTGAGCAGGTCTAGCCGGTTAAACCGGTCCTTGCTACCAGTCAGACCGGTCTTGTGCTGGGATGTAACACCCTAATTTTCATCACAAGAAATTGTAGCAACATTTCTGTAATTTTCTAGGGTTTATTGGAGGCATAAATGAATTTCTTGGAATTAATGGGAATTATCTAGGATTTTATGGAATTAAATAATTATTTAATTAGCCTCAATAAGTGTATTGTTGTTTTATGTATTTGAATCTGTTTTTGTTTGGTTGCTTTTCAAATTTGAGTTTAAACTCTTTTAAATTCGAATTTGAATGGCATTTGTTTGAGTGAGTTTAGCTGTTTTTAGTTTAAGTCTGGTTTTCCTCCCCGAGCTTTTGCGCAGGCCGGTTTAACACCTTCAATTTCTTCGCCAACCCGGCCCTTTTTCCCGCTCCTGGCCCAGCAGCCGCGGCCCAGCTCCACCCCGTCCTAAGCCCGTCTCGGCCAGCCGGCCCAAGCCTCCGCCGCGGTCCAGTCCAATCGGCCCACGACCCCGCCTCCCTCCTTTGTCTCGCCGCCTTGCGGGCCCCGCCCGTCAGCTTCGTCGTCCCCGAGTCGGACTCGAGTTCGAGCCGCGCCGCCGCCTCGGTCTCCAGGGCGCGCACGCCGAAGCCCCTTCGACCCTATAAAACGAGCCGCCGCTCCCTCACGAGCCCCCACGAAACCTTACCCGCGCGAGTCCGAGCTCTCGCCGCCGCCATCTTTCCCAAACCCGAGAGCTTGAAGCCGCCGCCATCGATCTCTCGGTGCACTGCTTTTCGATCCACGAGAACACCACCAGGAGGTTCGCGTCGGGGTACTGAAGCTACACATTCCACTTGAACTCGTGGTCTCGCCTTTCGTTGCTCCAGAATCGCTCACCGAGGTTTTGCCGTGCAGGCCGAGCCGCCACCGCGCGCCAAGCATCGTCGTCGTCGACTAATCGCCGTCAAAACCGCCCTGGTTGGATTCGTCGTGCCCTCATCTTCTTCCCAGGCCAAACCGCGCTCGTTTTGGTGACCCGTAGCCCGGAATCGTCCTACGCCGGCGAGCTCTCCGTCGGACGCCGCCGCGGGCCGCCGCCTCCCCACTGTTCCGCCGCCGACCGACGCCTGAGCGCCCGTGGACCGTCCATCTGCGATCCGACGTCCCAGAACAAAGGTCAACCCGGGCGAATACCGGTCAGCTCTGCCCTTTTTGCTAAAGAGACCCCCTGGAATCTGGTAATTAACCCGCAGTCCAAGGTCTATTCAAAGTATTTACAAGAAGGTCCTGATTTCTTCGGTTTAGCCCCCTGCCTTTTCAAGTATTATAACCCGCCGTCCAAACCTTGATCTTTTATGAGTTAGACCCTGAGTTATTATACATAATTATGTATATGCCCTCAGTTTTCTTCAATCTAATCCCTGGAGTTTCTAATCTTCACAGATAAGCCCCTGGAACACCGTTTTATCCATATCTTGACCGTTTCAACTCCGATTCGAGTGATTCTTCAGCTCACGTGACCGTAAGGACTTGATCTATACCTTTATACCGTTCCTTTGTACTGTTGCCCATGTTTGGTGTATTGTTTCTTATTTGTTGTATTGTTCTTTTATGTGACCCTGTGCTACGAATAGAAGGTGCAACGTTTGTGGTATTCAAGGATCGTTCGTGTGATTCGAGGATTCAGTTAAGAAGACCCTGAGCAGTAGCATTTATTAGCTGGATTTAAGGCAAGTGTATTCTTGATCATACTTTTTGTCCTAATAATCATATGACATGCTTATACATCGTAGTTCGCTATTGCTTGCATGCTTATAATCATGATGGGTCCCATAATTAGGGTGACTAGTTTTCTATAATCATGCCTTGTCAACCTGGGTTTAATATTCATGTTGGGTAGCATTTGCTTAGTTGCTATACTTGGGAATGGTTTACACTAAATGTGAAGATAATAATATTGTGATATCTTTTATATATGATATATATGATCTCATGAGAATGTTAAACCAAGACCACATTGATTAATCGGAACATGGAGAACCACCCGGGATTTTCCGTACAACCACAATACCACATGGCTCTGGTCTTAGCTAAGTAATTAGAAGGTCCCTTTGTTGTGTGGATGCACTGCATGTGTGGTATGGGCTGGTTGCTACCGGCAAGGCTTGTGAGCAGAGGTGCGGGGGCAGGAAGGTGCGCCTTTTATAGACCCGTTTGGCAAGGGAGCACACACACATTGGGAAATTCTTTGGAAAGGCTTCGTAGTGATTCTCTGGCCCCTCACCAAAGGAAGTGTTGAAGGGAGTAATTAACCCGGGCGTAATGAGAAACACGAATTGTGGGGAAAGCTGTACAACCTCTGCAGAGTGTCTAAAAATCTATTGCAATAGCCGTGCTCGCGGTCATGAGCGGCCTGGACCCTCACATGATTAATATATCGAAAGAAGAATTAAATTGGTTTATTTATGTTGTTGATGATGCTTATGGGTTACCATATGCTTAATTGGGTTGGTATATACTTATACTTTAGTAATTATGATGCTAAATAAAATTTGACCAACTAAAGTGCTTTAAGCAATTTAATTAGAAGCCAAACTATTTCCTTGTTAAGCCTTTGCATGTCATTTGCTTTTGCTCTACATTTGCTGAGTACCAACCATAAGTGTACTCAACCTTGCTTTATCTGCGGCTCAGGCTTAGACAGAAGTTTCGGTGGAGTATTTTGGAGTTTCTAGGCATACGTGTTTCCCCAGTCAGCTGCCTGTGGAGAAGTTTTGAAGATTCCGCTGCTAGTTATTCGCTTCCGTGAGTGTAATAATTGTATTTATTATTATTTACGTTTTGCACTGTCTTTTATATCACTGATGAAGTCTCATATGTGTGTAAACTTGATCCTGGCGCACATATGATAGTCATTCGGTTTTGTTTACAAAATCGGGTGTGACAGAAGTGGTATCAGAGCTGTGTTGACTGTAGGACGTAAGCCTAGAGTAGCAATGGTCGTTTTTAGGGTCTTAAATGTCTTCTTATACTTGCTCTATCTTGTCTGCTGCAATCTTGGTCTAAACTCGTTGTTTTCCGTCGACCTTGACTTACCTTCTCCTTGATTCTTAATCATCATCCAATAGTACACTTGTTCTGTTCTTTCTCTAGCTCCTAGTTAACGTCTCTCTAAAAGTTAAAAGAACCAGCGAGAGTTATATTGGATGCCACAGTTAACGAGTTTTTTCTCCCTAAGCATGAATTATTGGAAACAAGAGAATCATGGATATTTTGGAAACACCATCAGTCGTGCTTTATCTCAACACAAGGATTTAGGAAATTATCCCCCCTAAATCATGTCACCGTTAGTAGAGTCGTCGTTGAGGTCGATGTTAGTTCTTGTGTAGGATTGTTTGCTTTGTGTTTGTTGTATGCAAATGTTTGATTTGGCTCTTTGTAATGAGTGTGATGTTTTGTGGAGTGATGACCACAATTACATCTTAATAAATCAATTAAACCATTAGATAGTTGGGTTTTGTCTTTGTTCCTGGTCTTAGTACCTAGGTGAGTTCCAAATCCCTCTTTACATATCTAATCATGAATCTCTTGTGCACCAAATCTATTCTCGTCACCCCCTGACACAGCAGAACGGTTTAAGTCATATCTCAAGCTACGAGACCCCGATTGCTGCAAATCCAGTTGGATTAGTTCCATAACTTCATAAGCTATTTTCTGGCTAAGTTTCACTATTTTTGGATTATTGGACAGTGGGATAAATGACTTTTTGTTGGATAAAGAGAATCTGTTTCAGTAATCTGACATAGTCGACTTGTTTATTTCACATCTCAAGTTAGAAAATTCCGATTGACATGAAACCAGTTGGGTTAGTTCCAGAATTAGACAAGCTATTTTCTGGTAAAATCTTACCATTTTTGGATTTTCTAGGAAAGAGATACCTACGATTTATTGGAGTATACAGAATCTATTCAGAGCACCTGACACAGCTAGAGTGTTTTCTTAATAACTTTAGTTCCTGAACTCCAAATGAATTGATTCTAGTTGCATTGGATTCATAATTTCAGTATCTACATTCTGGAAAAATTTCATGATTTTTGGATATTCTGGTTAGAAGAAACATCTGATTTTCCGAGATAACCAGAATCTGTCCTTATCATGAAAAAGTTATTAATGGATGCTATTCTTTTGTTGGTCATGTTGAGTTGGATAAAGAGATTTGACCATGCAAGTGCTAAGTGTTGGAATTCCTATCTTGGTTCTTGCACTAATTCATTTAGTTTCACCTGCACTAGTACCATATCTTTCTACGTCTATCTAAATTTTTGTTTTCTATACCATCAGATGGTGAACACTAGGTCTGGTGCTGGAAGCAGTGAAAACCATCCAGAGCCTAACTCAAGTCAGAACCAGATGTCGAATTCAGCATTGGAACAGTTTATAGCTGCCCAGACTCAGCTGATGACAAATATGGCCAACTCCATTGTTCAGCTGAATCAGAATATAGCTCCTCCACCGCCCCCGAGAGACAAACACAGGGATTTCATGAGTCACGACCTGCCTACATATTCTCACTCCGTAGATCCTCTCGATGCTGATGATTGGATTAAGACAGTGGAGAAGAAATTGTTGATTACTCAGTGCACTGACAGAGAGATGGTTTTATATGCTGCTGGAAGATTAGAAGGTGCAGCTTCAGATTGGTGGGATGCATATTGCGATGCTCATGAAGATTCAGGTAGCATCACTTGGCAGGAATTCAAGGATGAATTTCGCTCATATCATATCCCTGTGAGTGTGATTAAGCAGAAGAAGGAAGAGTTCCTCAATCTAAAACAAGGAAGGATGTCAGTGATTGAGTACCGTGACAAGTTCATACAGTTGTCTCGTTATGCCCCAAAACAGGTAGCTATGGATGAGAGAAAGCAAGACCTGTTCTTGGAAGGATTGATTATACCTATTCGTTACCAGCTGGCAGCACATTCATTTCATAGTTTTGATCAGCTAGTGGATAAGGCTCTCTTGATAGAAAATTTGAGAGAGGAGATAAAGGAGAAGAAGAGGAAGATGAATTCTCAGAGACAGATGCAGTCTGATCGCAACACTCGCTTCCGTCTTGCTCAGCAGAATGAGGTGCAGAGTCATCCAGTCCACCAGTTTGGCCACTCCAACCAAGCTCAAGTCCCAGGAATCAGCTATGGACCACAACTTGATCATTATCAAGCATCCATTCAGCCAGAGCCAAAGAGTTTGCAGGTCAAGTCTGGAAAATCAAAAGCTCCAAGTATGAAGACTTGTTTCCATTGCATGCAAAAAAGACATGACAAGGGCATGTGTCCACAGAAATACCCGCATTTGTTTGGTGGAAACAACCAAATGAAAGCCGTAGTGCAACATGAGGTGATTAATGAAGGTAAAAGTCATACTCAGATCAGCCAGAAGCAACTGAATTCAATACAGGCAGGTGCAAATCAAGTTAAGAGTATTACAGTTGCTGAGATCAGAGTAGTATGTGAGTTTCCAGATGTGTTCCCAGATGATTTGCCAGGTTTGCCACCAGATAGAGATATCGAGTTCCTCATTGAGCTTCTACCTGGTACAGCTCCTATTTCGAAGAGGCCTTATAGAATGTCAGTTGATGAACTGGAAGAACTGAAGAAACAACTGAGAGAGTTGTTGGATAAGGGTTTCATACGCCCTAGTTCATCACCCTGGGGAGCACCAGTTATCTTTGTTGAGAAGAAGGATGGTACACAGAGGATGTGTGTTGACTACAGGTCATTGAATGAAGTTACTATCAAGAATAAATACCCTCTGCCCAGGATCGAGGATTTGTTTGATCAGTTGAAAGGAGCCAAGGTATTCTCCAAGATTGATTTGCGTTCAGGCTATCATCAGTTGAAGATCAGGCCATCAGATATCCAGAAGACAGCTTTCACTACCAGATATGGTTTGTATGAGTATACAGTTATGTCTTTTGGTTTGACTAATGCTCCTGCCTACTTTATGTATCTGATGAATAAGGTGTTCATGGAGTACTTGGATAAATTTGTGGTGGTATTCATTGATGATATCTTGATCTACTCCAAGAATGAAGAGGAACATGAGGAACACCTGAGGCTAGTATTGCAGAAGCTCAGAGAGAATCAGCTCTAT
>CM014272.1:24126524-24159262 GCA_004135705.1 Alloteropsis semialata
GGATCCTCATCATCGAAGAGGACGAAACGTGGCCCGACCAAAAAGTTAGAGGGCAGACTTTAATCACAGATGTGGTAGAAGATGGTCGGCCAGTTGCACCAGAGAAAGCTGCTACAAAGATGGCCAATCAGTGTGGTGTTCTAGTTAGAGACCACGTGCCCATCAGCTTGCAGAGGTGGAAACCCAGCGATGATCATTCATACGTGCCGCAATCAGAGAAAGAAATGCTATGGGCTAGTCTGAAAGAATGTTTCACAGTGCCTCAAGGTTCAGAGGAAAGAGTCAAAAATTGGGCCCTAAAGACGATGTGTACTGCATTTCAAACATGGAAGAAGAACCTGGACAAGAAATATGCTGAGAAGAACCTGACACCCAACTTTGACGACTACCCAAAGCTGAGGGGTCATTGGGATTCGTTCGTGCAGTACAGGCGGTCGGAGTTAGGTGAAAAGAACTCACGACAGAATAGGATCAATGCCGCAAAGAAACAGTACTTCCACTCTCTTGGACCAACTGGATATAAGAAGAAAATTCCTATTTGGGATAAGATGGAAGAAGATTTGATTGCCAGGGGAATCATGCCGGCGATAATGAATTGGCCAGAGCGATCAAGGCAATGGTACTACGCTCATGGTGGCACTGTGGATCTTAATGATGGGTCGCTTATATACAACGATGAGTTAAAAGAGGCGGCCGGTGCTATGTTTACGGCACTCAAAGAGACAGCCGATGGGACATTCGTTCCCGACAGAAAAAAGGATGAGCTAACAAGGGCTCTGGGGAATCTCGAACATCCCGGACGAACTAGAGGTGTCGGCGTCGTCCCATGGAAGGTTGCATTTCCTGCGGACATTGACACGTAACAAGAGTCGAAGCCGCTCTAAGGCTGCACAGGAGAGAAGAGTAGAGAATTTGGAAAGAGAGCTTCGGGAGACAAAGGCCGGCATCCCAGACATGGTGTCTAGATAGCTACAGACATTGCTGAGCCAAAGGCAGACGGTGCCAGGAACAGTACTTGTACCAGCTGGTGGATCAGCTGATGGTCTTAGCCTGCTCTCCCAACGTCGCAGCAGTGTTGCTTCCACGGAGCTCCCACCTGCCAATGCCGGGGATGAGAGTGCTCGCTATCCAGTGGACAAAATCACTCTGCGTACGCCATGTGAGCTTCATATACCAAGCCGGAACTTATCCACTAAGGTGGCTTACGGTATGGCTTATCCGGTGGAGCAAGGGCAGACCATTCATGAGGCACAGATTCCAAGTGGCTACTGCAAGGTGGTCGAGCAAATTTGTGAAGGATATGATGACTTGGAGCTCGACATCCAAGGTGGTGATGGAGAAAAGACATTAGCGGATGCTGCCCATGGCAGTATCATTCTACGGAACAAGCATTACGTCAAATTTGGCAGTCAAGGGCCATCATCTACTCCTCCCAGGGATCCCCCGCAGCCACCGTCACCTTCAAGAAGGGATGAGGATGAGCCAGAGCTGCCACCTCCAGGTCGGGATGATGCCGGCTCACACATGTCTCCTCCTCCACCAGCACGGCATCCCCCAAAGCGCCAAGCTGCGCCCCCACGGCGGACTACTCGCCAGAAGCGCCAAACGGTGGAGAAAGAGCCTACCGAAAAGAAAAGTTGGCCGCCATAAGGAAGAAGTTACCTTACGACCAAACTGATGAGGAAACTGCTTTGGTGGTCGAAGCCCAGGTCAAAGAGCATTTCAAACCAGATGAGCCAGAGAAGCCGGTACACATAGATCCGACAGCGAAGACCTTTTCAGAAAAATGAGTGTGGCGAATCAGAAGAGATTCTTATCATCTGACTACGACCGCCAGCTTGCAAAGTCTTATGATCAGAAGAAAAAAGCCAACAGTGGATCCTCGGGGAAGAAGGCGGCCACTCCTAAGAAGAAACAAGTCGGTCAGAGCTCTGCTAGGAGGACACAAGGGCAACAGGATTTTGACGATGAAGAACTTGCAAAGTTGTGCGCGCAAACAGGCCTCTCACCGACACAACTTTTAGAGGACGAAATTCCTAAGGCAACACCAGTAAAAATTTGAGAATTTCGATATGGCAAACCAATGGTGCCCCTATTTTCTGTGAAGTACCTAACCACTCAAGCGTTCCGATTTCATGAGTGGTACATGAAGGTGTCCAAACAGGGTAGACTTATGCTCAATGTTTTGATACAAGACCGTGATTACTTCCGTGGGCATAGTCTCTTAATTTTGGATTTCAAGGGTGTGTATATGTTGTACAATCAAGATGCCATAGACCTCTCATTGATGAGCTGCTGGGTTGTGTAAGTTTGTTTCACTGATCTATTCTCACAATACTTGCTTCCTTAATTAGAATTTGCAACAATAACAATCTATTCTTGTCATGTAGGATGGAGATCCATACATGCCATGAAAAATCGTATCATGATGTCGGCTTCATGGATCCATGCATGGTAAATGCCATACTTGTATCTAGTAAGCCACTAGACACGGTGGACAACATATACTTGTACCTGGAGAGACAAAGAAGCAAGACTTACATTCTTTTGCCATACAATTTTAAGTTAGTACTTCTCTCTATGTATGTATAACTTTAAGACTTTGTTCTCAATACGTGTGCATGTATTTATATATATATATCTACAGCTTCCAGTGGATACTCCTTGTGATAATCATAAACACCGATCAAATTTTTGTCTTGGACTCAATGCGGAAACCACGAGGGGATTACCAAGCACTTTTAGACCTGATTGACGAAGCATGAACACGTTTCCGTGCAAATGTTCGAGGAAATTTCAAAGAAAAATTGGACGTGAAGACGGACTTTCTGGTATGTGGCTGGTGTACCCGCATATCTCGTAAAATCACACTAATATATAGTTGTTACGTCTAACTTTATTCTTCTCCACTTTTAGTATGCTAGACATGAACAAGGGACGAATCTATGCAGATACTACGTCTGCCAGTGGATCCATAGCTTTATTTCTCCCAAAAAAGCGACTAACGAAGAACTCATGGTACGTCTGCAGTGGATAATGAGATTATTAGTGTATATAAAAATTAGATTATTAGTATGAAAATATTAGTGTATATGGAAATTAGATTATTAGTATATATGGAAATTAGATTATTAGTTTATATAGAAATTAGATTATTAGTACAGAAATTAGATTATTAGTGTATATGGAAATATGATTATTAGTATGGAAATTAGATTATAAGTGTATATGGAAATATGATTATTAGTGTATATTTATTATGAATATATTTATTATACTTTGTTATTTCATGAATATACTTTGTTTAGAAATGATTATTAGTTATTGTATAGAAATTTGGATCTATATCGGCACCTCGGGCAACAACGGCTACTTCCTTAATGTGTTAGGAAATTTTATGATTATATGCAAAATTTATTTATTATATGAATGAATGATTATTAGTTACTTGTTTAGAAATGATTATATGCAAAATTTATTTATTATACGAATTAATGTTGTCATTTGTGATTAATGCAGAGGATGTTTTACCATGAAGAGCTCCCAATGACAGAAAATGCAAAAGCTATTGCGGACCAGCTATTTGGATTCATTATGGACCAAGTTATAAATCTAAATGGAGAGTACCACCATGACGGACGCGCTATCGCTCAATTAGGCTCCCTTTCCGCTCGTTCTCCCAGTTCTGGCCATAAATTGTAAACAACTTTTAAATGCTCTAACTTTTGTATTGGCTGATCTCAAATGTTTATATGTGAATGTTCGAGAAAAATGCAATCAAAGTCGGGTCAAAATCAATTGACAATTGCGACGACTTCAATCTTATTGCGTGAAAGATCGTGTACGACATACGACATATGACGCGTAGACACGTAGACGCGTAGACGAATTGCATATAACTAACCCAAATATCAAACATTTAAAAAAAATAACTAAATCACCCTTTGGTACCAGTTGGTAACACCAACCGGTACCAAAGGCCCTCCCCCGTAGCCTATGTGGGAGGGGCCTTTGGTACCGAAGGCACCCTTTGGTACCGGTTCTGGACCTGGTACCAAAGACCGACCCCTTTAGTCTCGGTTGCACTGTACCGGTTCCAGAACCGGTACCTATGAGGGTTATGAACCTGTACTGATAGAGGTATCTCCGGTAGTGACACACGAGTAAAGGTTTGTTAAATATGAAAAAAATGTTGTCTTATGAGGATGGAAGAGCATGGTACCGGTAACCCCACGCAGCCATGTGAAAAGTAGCCAGATTTATGAACACGGCAATTTCCACATATGACAAAATGGTTACATACTGTAGTCTAATTGTATATAGTTTCTGATTTCCAGATCAGATACCAGTTCTGGAGTATTGGAACCTTCCAATTATAAAAGTTGAATTTACTCCGAAGGTCATCTCCAAATTTAACTGACATTCAAAAGCTTCATTTTGACATTCAAAAGCTTCAATTTAATTTATCAAAGAACATTTCACATAAAAAATCCCTAAGGGCGGCTATTTTCCAAATGGGGAGTAACAATTATAGGGAGACTAGGTCGTTTCGGGAGCTATGGGCCATCCAATTTCCACGAACTCCCCTCACTCCTGGACTTAATTTCCACTGGGAACCACCGACCTCTGAAGCTATTTTTTGGAGAACTGAAACCAAAGCAGCTCTGACATTTCCATCATACTTGTTACTACTGGCCAATGTTTTTCTTTTGTAATGAAACAAAACAGTTGGATAATGAACTGGACAGTTTCTTTAACTCCTGGGTAGGGAAGAGGATCACTGAGACGTTTCAGTGATAGATAAGGACGAAAAGTAATCTTGAAATGGGAAGCAAAAATGTGTGCAGCTGTAGTAGTGTAATGATGTGAAGTAGTGTTGTTCTACATGACTTGAACTCCCCACTCAATGTTTTTGGTATAACGAAGTGGTTGAACTATACTGATGCAACCACACGAAAGCTATCCAATTCTTTAGTGCTTCTGTTGTGCGACATTAAAGAGCAGGTCTTATTTAGTCAGATGGTTTGAGGATTACTGGTTGAGTGGAGCAATACATTAAAATGTGAATTTATTTAGTTCATATTGCATCAACTTCAAAGTCACTTGTTCTTGGAAGATCACCGTTTTGAAATTTCACCATCTTTTAGATCATTATATCATTAGTCACAGGCCTAGTTGGATCTTGTGACAGTAGGCGGGTCATGGAAGACAGTGTGGGGAACTGGGTTCGAGTTACATGCGAGGAACTACGATCATGTAGGCAAAAGTGAGGCATCAACATGAAAATCACTGTTAGTCTTGGCAGATCACCCGAATTGAAATTCCACCATCTTTTACATCATTATCTCTCTTTAGTCACAGGCCTAGTTGGATCTTGTGACAGTAGGCGGGTCATCATGGAAGACAGTGTGGGGAACTGGGTTCGAGTTACATGCGAGGAACTACGACCATGTAGGCAAAAGTGAGGATCCAGAAACATGTTAATTGCTCAACAATCCCGAAGTGTGATAATATGAGCCATTATTGGTCGTGCCTTCAATTTCTCGAAAAATGCTCAAATTTTGCACAGTGCGAGATACAATCCCCTATTTTGGACTATGGTGTTCAGTAGGACTTTGTTGACTGCTCCTGATGCCTCCCATGCCGATTGACTTTGCCCATAGTATATTTATGTACATATGGAAGAGCAGTGTGTGTAAACAGTTACTCACCGACAGTTTCTAAATTGATGGTCGCTACATCATAGTGATGTGTGCTCCATGTCATCTTATTTTTTCGGGTTTCATGTTGAATATATGTTCTACTCATGTTGCAGACTCATGCTTTGAATATATAGACCGATTGAGACAAGCTCCAACCAATGTACACATGGCTATATATGTAGACTACTACCCTCTAATTAATCTCTCGTGCATATCTCTTTTATTGAGCACATCGAGCTGCCTAGACTACTGCTACAATTAATTCAAGCAGCAGCGTTTATTGTTTATTTTTTCTTTCTTTATAGTTTGTTTCAAGCAAAGAGATCGTAAGTTTGTGCTTTACACTTCCGATTTGACTGTCCTTTGTTGTATCCATTTGGATATGTCTAGAATCGAACAGGAACGTATCATTATTTATTACTAAAAGGAGATGACCCCCTGCACTACACTAACTACAAAAATAAAAAAAGCCTAAAAGTTCTTTTAATAAAGGACTGTTGTTCTGCTTCTCATGGAGTCCAGGTCTGCCTTGGCATTATATTGTGAAGATGTCCTCATGGTCTTTTTGCGTGTATGCTGCCCACGGTTGGATGAAAAAGAGGGACCATTGTTATTTAGTAAGCCGGAAACTCACTTGTTTTTTATAATGTCGTTATGCAAAATTTCTACGATGTGCAATTGACACTATGTAAGGCACCCGTAAACCCAGGAAATTTTTTGAATAACTCATACAATAACTTTTATTCAGGTAAGGAAGGTGATTTCGGCATCTAACTATGTAAGAAAATGGTAACTGGATTTCTATGCGAGATTGAAGTGAATCCAGTGCCAAGAGAAAGATGAACGAGACATCGAGACTACAGCTTTATTATCAAGGAAATAATCATATTTTGCACTTTATTATCATAAATGAACACAATGTTACCGCATGAATTTCAGACAGCCAGAAATAAAATTCCGCTGCACTAGTCTGATGGTACTCAAGCATTCGCATAAGCCTATATCTCCTTGCTCTTTCTTTGTTTCCTGGACAGTCTGGTGGTGCTCGTGCTCTGCCAAAGATTCATGACCTCATGTGTTGACCACTCCTGATGTCTCACATCCCTATAGACTATATGTCCATAGTATTTAATTAGTATTGATAAAAATAATTAAGAGCAGTACGTAGGCTCGCTGGCATTACCTCTCCATTGCTTCAATTAATCTCTCCATTTCATCTACATTTTTAGGGCACCATGCTCACCTTTAGATGCTGTCCCTGGATATGATGCGCCTATATACGATGATCTCAACTCAATGAGGACAGATGTATAGGAGATGTAGTGTGTTGGCGTATATATAGGCACGTGGAGACTTATTGTTTGCTTGTCCTGCTCGGTTCAATATGCTTTCATTCTTTAGCTTCCAGGGCCTAATCTGTGAGCTCGCTCTGCTAACCCAACGTGGGTTAATTGCCTGGAGCTTGAGGTTATGAAATCTATGGAGTCCATCAGTTGCTTTCACTAATGTACGATTTCTAGGCTTACCATTCGGTTTGCACGTACATACCATGGCTGGTGATCAAGTAATAAGAAAGACAGGTAGAGTCAATTAATAAAGTTCATCTATTTTTTCAAAACAAATTTTTAAACAGATTTGCTTTGACACATAAAGCAACCGAGAGTAGTATAGTCATTGTTGGGTTAGTAGCCGAAGCCAATGGTCCCAAACAACAGCTGAAACGGGACAACTGAGACAAGCAACAATAAATTACTTATCTACAGTATCCTGGAATCAACAACCTTCACATGAAGG
This sequence comes from Alloteropsis semialata, assembly GCA_004135705.1. Classification (NCBI taxonomy): domain Eukaryota; kingdom Viridiplantae; phylum Streptophyta; class Magnoliopsida; order Poales; family Poaceae; genus Alloteropsis; species Alloteropsis semialata. Next base: position 24,134,021 of record CM014272.1, read on the forward strand.
GGAGGGGTCCCCTTTTATAGGGAGACCAAGGGTTTTTGCATTCCCATTGTGCCCCTGAGATCAGGCATCATCCTCTAGATTACACAATACAAATAACCTATGGACATTTTGGTACATTTACTCCTCCCAATGTGAATGCGTAGACTTGTGATTCCGTGTTTGACTTGGCTTGGACTTGGTCTCTTTTGACTCGGTCCATGTCGGCTTCGCTTGCTTCCAAGGGCTTTGTAGCTCCTGGATTTGGCTTCCTCTGAGTCGAGATGACCCTAAGCCGTTTCCCAGCGTCCAGAAAGCCGATGACTCCTCCAAAGACCTGCAGTATAGAGCGAACCGAAGCTTGCCATTAACTCATTCATAGCTCTTGGCATTCAACAGTATCAATACTTCATCAAATTGGCTTCTAACTTGATTCTGATAACACCATTTCGGCATTCTGCTCCACAATGACCGAAGCCGATTGGCTTTTGTATACGGCGAGATGTGATCACCGAAGCCGATTGGCTTTTGTATACGATGAGATGTGATCACCGAAGCCGATTGGCTTTTGTATACGACGAGATGTGATCACCGAAGCCAAAGTAGAGATATGTAGAGCAAATGAAGCTAATCTGGCTCAATTTCCTTGGTTCATTGTCGCCCTCACGCATGAGATGAAGCAAAACAAGTAGAAGGCGTTTGTCGGCGGGCCAAATCCCCAACAGTAGCCCCTCGAGGACGAGGGCTTTCTTCAACAGGCCGAGCTCCACGAAACTAGGATTGCTTGCCAGCCAGAGAAACGCCTCCTCCTTGTTGGAGAAAGCCCTTTAGTGTTTTGTCGTGATTATTCTATTTTTGCTTCGTTTGTCTGATATGTCATGTCATTTGGCTTCGTTTATTTAAAACTGGTTGAATTGTTTTAACCGTTGTTGTAACTTTTGCTTCGGTCTGACCGAATTTGAAATGGCAGTTCGTTTTTCGAGATTTTAATGGTCAGATTTTATTGGCCTATAAATAGGACCGAAGGGGGGGGTCAATTTTGCTTGCTTCGTTTTGCTTGTCTTGAGCTTGACGTTTTCTCTGGGTTTTGGAAGCTTTTGAGTTCAAGCTTTGGCTTTCTTCTCTCGACACAAGTAAGTTTTGCTTTTTGTGCTCTACTATTTCCTTCGTTTTTCCTTTGTCTTTTTGCTGCTTTGTTTGCTTATTGTTTTTTTCCTGTTTGTTGTAGCGGCTCGTACGAAGCAAACCGCTCGTCTGATTGGCTACGTCTCTGACGAAGACAACTCAGATGGCCTGGATATGGATGCTGCCGAAGCTGCGCAGTTTGCTCAGGAAATTGAGGGCAACGTGGCCGTGGACCCCGAAGCCGGAGCTGCTATGATTATTGATGATCGAGGCAAGGGACCTGCCGAGGAAGATGTTGCTGCAGGTGACGACACAGAGGACGCTGGATCTACAGCCGAGGATGCCCTTGAGGACGTAGAAGCCGATGGTTCTGATCTCTTGGATTATCGGAGGAAGCCAAAGACCACTGTCTTTGGTGAGTCTCGTGTTACCCCTTCGTTGATTCGCTTCTATGAGGAAAAGGGGTATTTTGAGGCCGGCCAAGGACAAGCCCCTGGCACAGAGACTACCCCGACGCCTGAGCCAGACGAAGCTGTGGTATTCAAGGAATTCTTCACTGCCGGGCTTCGGATGCCTATAGATAATGTTGTTGCTGATATCCTTGGGAAGTTTGGCTTGCAGCTCCATCATCTTACCCCCAATGCTATTACTCATTTACTTCGCTTTTTTGGGCCGTGAAGACCAACGCATCAGATGTTAATGCGGACTGCTTCGTCCGTTACTTTGAAGGGCATCGGCAGACAAAGAGTGTTAAGGTTGACGGCTTTGATTACGAGCCGGATTATGGTAGTGTTACTTTTTGCGCGCGGTGGAGGCAGACTGACAAGCAGAAAGTAGAACTTACCTTTTGTCAGAGAAACACGTGGGACAAGAGTTGGAAAAACTATTGGCTTTATGTCAAGGTGCCCGCGCTGGAGAATGTGCTGGATGATGGAACGAAGCTGATGGCCTTTCCTCTGCGTAGTTCTATTGGTCCTTGTGATTTTGTGGCTTGCCCTTCCTTCGACAGAAATGCCCCCGGCTTTGATCGCTGTGAAAGTGCTTTTTTCAAGGCTAGCCGGGTTTCAAGCAGCCGGGATTTGATTGAGGAAGGGCTTGCCGTTGGAGTGAATGTCTTATCTGCTTCGTGGAAGCCATTTGCTGTTGAGACTAGGCTGTACAGAGGTATTCCTCATGTTTGCTTTCCCAAGTTTGGGGTGAAAAAGCCAGAGAATATGTCTGACTTCGCCTTCGTTCAGTCCATTGAGTTAATGGCTGAAATTATTTATGGGAAGTACACTACCAAGGAACATGAGAGTTGCTTGGCTTTGGTGGATGGGGTCCGGCTTAATAGGGTGTTCGATGAGATGGGCGTTAGCTATCCTCAGCGTTCGGCCCCATCCAAGCCCTCAAAGAAGTTCACTGATCAGGATCACCCTAGCGTGCTATCAGCCCCGAAGCCGGGTCGAGGCCATGGGAGGAAAGGACGTACTGGAGGCCGTGGTAGCGGCCAGTCAGACGAAGGTGATGACGAAGCCGGAGCCCCTTCAGGCCGCTCAAGGGTAGCTGCCGCTAAAAAGCGAGTTGCCTCTTCCTTGGAGACTTCCAAGCGTACTTCTGCCTTGGAGTCCTCCAAGCGCCAAAAACTTGGGAAAGCTCTTCCTATCGTTCCGCTTGCCAGCGCACCTCCTCGTCCCATTGCTTCGGCTGCGGAAGCGCCTCCTACCGTTGCCCCTAAGCAAGTTGTTCCTGCAGCTTCCGCTGCAATTGATTTGCCCTCTTCTGGAGGTTTGTTTCTTGTGCAACTTGTCTTTTTATTTTTAGCTTCGCTTTGCTTATTTGTTTTTGTCATCTTATTTATAGTTAAAGCTGCTGTTCGACCTCCTCGTCGTGAACGCCTATGCATCGACGATGAGGATGATGAAGTGAGCTATAGCCGTCTTTTGAGGGAGGACGAGACAAAGGATTTTACACTTGGTGAAGCTGAAGTGTCGTCTGTCCCTATCCAGCCATCGTCCTTGGATTTACTGGCTGGTGCTGCGGCCAAGTCCCTTCAGATTTCTGAGGGACTTATGCAGTCAGATTCGGCTAATGTTGAAGAGCCGCCGCGGACAGTTGCAGATAGCAGTGAGCCAATGCAGTTGGCTTCTGCTAACATTGAAGGGCCTATGCAGATGGCTCTTACTCTTGAGACTGGATAAGGCTCTGGCGATTTGGTTCCACGCACCACTGAGCCGGTTAAGTTGGTTCCTTCGGCTATCACCGGGCAATCTGCCCGTGCTATGGACGTTGAACCAGCCCCTGAGAGGCCAGCTCCTGAGAGGCCAGCTCCTGAATCAAAAGGTGTGTTTCGCGAAGAAGTTATATTTGTGTTTTTAGCTGAAATGATCTCTTTTGATTTGTTGACTATTTTGCTTCAGAAACAAGTTATGCTGGGTATGGACCCTTTACAGATCGGCTTCGTCAAGGCAGCTTTTGTCCTCCAAACGATATTCCAGTTATCGTTCCAAATGGTTGGTAATTTTTAACTGCTCACCCAAAGCTGATTGATTTTAGCTTTTTTTGTCTAAACATTGGTTTTGCTCTTTCAGAGCTTGAGACTCGTGTCAAATCCTTGGATTTGGACACGCTTTCCATTTCCAGTCTTAGTGGCGGCATCCAGGTCTGTTCCTTTTCCTTCGTTTTTGAGTTTGTTGTCCGGCTTTTTGATACTTATGCTTTTCTTGTTTTAGTCTATAATGTCCATGCAGGAGCTTTTCGTTCGCCTTCCGCTTCGTCTCAACGATGTTGAGAACGAGCGGGCGGAGCTTGAGGCTCTAAGGAAGGAGCGCGAAGGCTTTCTGCTGCTGAAGACATCCTTGAACGATGAGAAAGAGCAGCTTTGTCTTGAGCGTGAGTCTGCCTCGTCAGAAGTTGCTTCGCTCAAACGCCAGGTTGCTTCGCTTGAATCTATACGTGCACTTAATGCTCAGACAATTGAGGGGCTTCGGGGCAAGGTAATTGATGCTGCCACTTTAGAGCATGACCTGAAGAATCAAGTCAAATCTCTCGAAGCTGATAAAGAGAAAGCAACGTCGGATGCCGAAAAGTACAAGAGGGAGCTTCTGGTTGCTGATGACCTAAAGAACTCTCTTATTTCCGAAGCCAGTCAGCTCAAGGCTCAAGTGGGGCAGCTTAAGGCTGACAAGGAAAATTTAGATTCTGAATTGCTCAGTCGCAGCTTGGGCGTTTACGCTGAATACGAAGCTGCTCTGAGACAATATGGAGCCGAGCCGCTGCCCTTCCCCTCTGATGATTTTAGCGTTGGGAAGCTTTTTGACTGGCTTGATGATGAGTTCAAATGCTTACCCGACGTCTTGTCCAGAGTGGGTGATTATGCCGCCCGGACATGCATCACTAACGCCTTTAAGATGCTGGCTGATGACGGATGCTCTCATTACAAAGGCTTTTTAAGGAAAGACTTTCAGTTTCCTTCGGCTCTGAATCCTGATAGGAAGGATCTTTTCAATGAGGCTGTTTTGGCAACTCGCGGCCTCTTTCTGCGGAAGTTTTGGTCGGAGACAGGGAGGGATTGTGCTCGGCACACTGCATATGATCGTCTGGTTAAGGTTGGCTTCTTTTATCATTTCGGCTTTTTATTTTGGCTTTTAGACATGTCCTGTTAACTTTGCTTTCAGTATTGATTGTTTTGTTTAATTTCAGTATAAGGAGGAGCTCGCTCTCGAGCAGCGACAGAAAGCCGAAGCCGAAGCCGAAGCTGCTGTTGCCGCCGTCGCTGCTGGGGCCTCTACTTCAAGAGTTGGTGCCGAAGCTGGTCATGATGGTGCTGAAGCCGGAGCCTCTGATGCTGATCCGAAGGTTTAGCTTCAATAGAGCTGATGACTTCAATTCTTTTGTTGAGGGATGTTAAAACTTTGTAAATTTGTATATACTCAGATCCCTGATGAGGGAGGTGTTCTTGAACCCATGCCGATCACTATGCGCGATGGTCCCTTGTGTGTGTCTGGCTTTGCATGGGAACAATATCGGAAGTTATGTCCAAGTCAAAGAATCGACGATTTTTGGGAATTTTGCCATGAGTTCTTTAATCATTGCGAATTCGATGTGTTTGAGTTTTTTAACTCCTTCATCGTTCGATGTTCTCCTCGTGTCGAACTCGCTCATGCAAGAAATGCCGAAGCTGCTCGTTTGCTTCCAGTTAAGGTGGAGCCAGAAGATTTAGATGATGATAGGGATTTTGCTTATGTATATAATGCTCCCAGATTTAGGAGATCTGGCCAGCTTTTTGACGGATATGTTTTTGAGATGTTCTGAGTTATCTCTTTGTGGAACACATTGTATTTCGCTTGGTCATTGTTTTGATTCGAAACACTTGAATGAATGTAAGCTCGATTTGGCTTCGTTGCGAGAGAAACGCCTCCTCCCCCCCCCCCAAAGCGGGGTTTTATTCGTTCAAGTGGTTTGCACTTTTGGTTCGGAGCCGGCTTGACTCCTTTGAGCTTTGTGCTGAGATATACTTTGCGTGGTTTACCGAAGCCCCTATTATTTCAATCATTTTTTTAAATACTGATAGCCGAAGCTGATTTTAATTTAAAATATATGTTTTAGCCGAAGCCCCTTTTGGTATGTTTATAGTAAGCGCTTTTGTACCGAAGCCCCTTTCACTCTGTTTTAGAGTGGACTTTTCTTTAGATCTGAATTGGCCTTACTCTCGGTAGGGCTAATTCAGTTCTATCTGAGTTATCGAATATCAGCGACTTGGTCGAAGCCAATCGCTTTCGATGCTGTTCTTGTGTGTTCTAACAAGTTGCCGAAGCCCCTATAGGCTTTTTAGGGCGCAACTAGACGAAGCTGCTGAAGCCTTTATAAGATTTTTAGAGTACTGCTAGTCGAAGCTGTTTTCGATTTATAATAATTGTTTGGGTTAGAGCCCCTTTTACTCTGTTTTTTAGAGTAAGCGTTTCTGGACCGAAGCCCCTTTTACCCCTCTTTGGAGTAAGCTTTTGCTTAGATCTGAATTGGCCTTACTCTTAGTAAGGTCAATTCGGTTTTTTGTGAATTGTCGAATATAAGCGACTTGGTCGAAGCCAATCGCTTTCGATGCTGCTTTTTTGGGGAATACCTCGTTCATATATGATTTTGACGAGTTACAATAAGCACCGCCTCTTTAAAAACCTCACCCCTTGGTCAGGGTCCCCTTGTGAGGAAAAGAGTACAGGCTTTTTTGAAAGAAAGTAAAAATGCTATTCTACTCAATGACTTCGTTTATAGATTACGAAGCCATTTTACATCTTTTTCATAAGTAATATTTGCGTAAGCTGTCTGCATTCCATGAATGTGGCAGCTCGTTGCCTTCGTCGTCGCCTAAGCGAAATGAGCCAGGCCTGTTGCTTCTGATGACCAGAAATGGGCCTTCCCATTTCTGTTGTAGCTTTCCAGCGGGCATGCTTGGATTTTTCCTTAGGACCCAGTCCCCTGCCTTGATATCTTTTCTGATTACCTTTTTGTCTCGCCACTTTCTTGTCTCAGCTTGATACTTGGAAATGTTTTTTGCTGCCTGGAGCCTGTATATCTCAACGAGATCCTTATCAACGGCTTCGCTCTCTTTGGGAGCTTCTTGTTGGGTGCGAAGCCCTTTGTGCAGTATTTCCTCTGGGCATAATGCTTCTTCACCATAAAGCAGTTTGAATGGAGTAAACTGTGTTGCCCTTGATGTTGTGGTGTTATGAGCCCAGATTACCTTCGGCATCTCTTCTACCCACTTGCCTTTTTTCTTACAATTTGCGAGGCACTTTCGGATGTATGTAAAGATTAAGCCATTGGCTCTTTCAACTGCTCCATTTTTTTGCAGATGATATACCGAAGCGAATTTAGCTTTTGTTCCAATTGACATGCAGTATTGCCTGAATTCGTCACAGTCAAACTGCTTCCCATTGTCTACTGTTATTTCCCTTGGTACTCCGAATCAGCACACAATTTGCTGCCAGAAGAATTTGATAACTATTTTTGCTGTGATGTTGGCCAAAGGTCTGGCTTCGATCCACTTGGTGAAATACTCGACTGCTACTATGGCGTATTTGAGATTTCCTTGAGCCGTTGGAAGCGGGCCAACTAGATCAATGCCCCATCTTTGCAAAGGCCATGTTGGAGTTATCAGCTGTGATTGCTCCGAAGGAGATTTTCTGTTCGCTGCACACTTTTGACACTGATCACACGTCTTGACCGTGTTTGTTGCATCCATGATGATTGCAGGCCAGTAGAATCCTTGCCTCATCGCCTTGCCCACTAAAGCTCTTAACCTTGTGGTCGTGGGTTCGAGCCCCACGGTGGGCGCCAGTTGTTGGGTTAGTAGCCGAAGCCAATGGTCCCAAACAACAGCTGAAACGGGACAACTGAGACAAGCAACAATAAATTACTTATCTACAGTATCCTGGAATCAACAACCTTCACATGAAGGGGAGGGGTCCCCTTTTATAGGGAGACCAAGGGTTTTTACATTCCCATTGTGCCCCTGAGATCAGGCATCATCCTCTAGATTACACAATACAAATAACCTATGGACATTTTGGTACATTTACTCCTCCCAATGTGAATGCGTAGACTTGTGATTCCGTGTTTGACTTGGCTTGGACTTGGTCTCTTTTGACTCGGTCCATGTCGGCTTCGCTTGCTTCCAAGGGCTTTGTAGCTCCTGGATTTGGCTTCCTCTGAGTCGAGATGACCCTAAGCCGTTTCCCAGCGTCCAGAAAGCTGATGACTCCAACAAAGACCTGCAGTATAGAGCGAACCGAAGCTTGCCATTAACTCATTCATAGCTCTTGGCATTCAACAGTATCAATACTTCATCAAATTGGCTTCTAACTTGATTCTGATAACACCATTTCGGCATTCTGCTGCACGATGACCGAAGCCGATTGGCTTTTGTATACGGCGAGATGTGATCACCGAAGCCGATTGGCTTTTGTATATGACGAGATGTGATCACCGAAGCCGATTGGCTTTTGTATACGACGAGATGTGATCACCGAAGCCAAAGTAGAGATATGTAGAGCAAATGAAGCTAATCTGGCTCAATTTCCTTGGTTCATTGTCGCCCTCACGCATGAGATGAAGCAAAACAAGTAGAAGACGTTTGTCGGTGGGCCAAATCCCCAACAGTCATTGTTTAGATAGGTACTACCTTCTTCTTTAGTACGCTGGAAGCTGTCCACCATTTGTTTATTAATGTCATTCGTGCAATGCACACGCGGCCACTCAACCAGGACATATTTTCATAACTCTATACAACAACTTCTGTTTGGGTAAGCAAGGTTAGTTCTGCATTTAAATAGGCAAGAAAATGTAACTGGATTTGTGCGCGAGATTGTAGTGAAACCATTGCCAAGAGAAAGATGGACGATAGGTCGAGGCCTACAACTTTCTGGTCAAGGAAATGGACACAGTACAATGTTACGTCAGGGAATTTCAGCCTGCCAGAAACAAAACTTCGCTGCGAAAAAAATAGAATGGTATTACTGTACAACCCATACCACCTAGGGAATTACTTATTCTTCTGGGTGCACTGAAACATTTTGCATGAGCCATTGGATCCCCCATCTGCATGTCTGGTGATATCTTCGTGCTCTATCTTCCATATCAGAACTGTCCGATGGTGCTCATAGCAACCCAGACTGTGTCATGGTGCTCTGCCAAAGACTCATGGCCTCGTGTTGACTGCTTCTGATGCCTCACATGCCTATAACCTATAAACTATATGTCCATATTGTATTAGTGTTTAGTATTGACACAAAGAAGAACAGCATGCAGGCTCACTGGCAAAATTTCCTCCCGATTGATTCAATTAACCTCAGTGCACTCGATTTCATCTACATTTTTAGGGCACCATATGCTCACCTTGGATGCTGCCCCTTGATATGCCCTATATATGAAGACATCGACTCAGTGTGGACAGATGTACGAGATGTAGTGTTTGGCAGTATATATATGTGTGTGTGGAGATTTATTGCTTGCTTGTCGTGCTCGGTTCAATATGCATTCATTCCTCAATTTTCTGGGCATAATTTGTGGGCTCCTTCTGCTAACCAAACGTGGGCTAATTGCCTGAGGCTTGAGGTTATTAAATCAGTAAAGACGGGCAGGATACAAGATTTGCGTACTTAACTGAAAACGCCACTCTAGTTACGGCAGTAAAAATGTAGTCGAGAGTACATCTACAATTGGATTTCAGGGGACGGAATATTTAGATTGTTCCCTTATTCTGTAATTTGAATGGAGGCACTTAAAGCACCTTTTGCTAAGTCCAGTTCTGTCCATTTTACTATTATATATAAAGAGAAAATTATAACTAGCTGGTTCGTACGACAAGCACATAAAAAGATAAGGCTAAATTGAGAAATATTTACATCAAGAAGTACCAAATTGTTATCCATCCAAGCATACACGTGATTGATCAACCAGACCATGCTGACATAGCAAATATCAGAAGTCTAAGCACTGCACCTGACCTCTGACACCTGGCACCAGTGAATTAAATTTAAATCAGGAGCTTCCACTGGAGTCAAACTAGTAGTAATTCAGTATTCCAAGCTCTGCATTGGACAAATCCCTGGTATGCTATGATGGCATATACAGATGGCCAGCAGAAATACCACACAAGGACCCAGGCTTTGTTTAGTTCCACCAAAAACGCATAAAGTTTTCGCCTAGAGAACCATATCAGTTCATTTCTTCTCTCTGTGCACGCGACCCAATGCATAAACACTATGCATAACGGGTGCATCTAAACACCCCCCAGTGCTGACATTTGTACGGATCATCGAAGAATGAGAATTTTTCACGGCCTGATGTTTGATAGATTGACGGGCCATTTAAATGTCTGGGGCTTCCAAATTACAGTAGTTAGTATGGGTTCCAAGAATGGATTTCCTGATTAATACTTAACTTTGTCATATATACCGGGTATGAATATGCATCCTGTGAGTTTGGCGTACAAGCGATTACTGGCCCTACCCATATGTCTGCTGGGTCGGCATTGCTTTCATGTTCTCTTGGACTTGCTCAGTTTAAACACAGCGCAGGGTGCAACCCCAACCTTGGGTTTGTACTCTGTAGTTTATTCTTGCTGAGTCCTCCTCGAGTCTCCCTGCATATTGTCCATGTCCACTGTAGATGTTTGAGGCACACGGATAATTAAGTTTAGGAAATATTTAACCCTGGTGATAATTACATTTCGGGAGGTGCGTCAACTTATCATTGCCGGTGATAACTACAGGCTAGCACATATATCGTTGCCAATCCTAAAAACTTGGTACTTGTCATATAGCATCTCTGAAAACAAAGCAGTACAACATATATTATAACAGAAAATAGTTTCCTCAGTTTCTCAAATGCCTCAGAAGCACAGTGTCGTATCTTAGTATATTAATAATAAATAAAAATATGGTAAATATCATTAGATGTATTTTCATAAGAAATTTATTTGGAGCAATAAATATGAATACAAGTTGCTAAAAACTTGGTCAAATATGGACCACTTTGTCTGGCACGCAACCGTAGTTGCATTCTTTTTGGAACAGAGGGAGTATAACACTAGGCTAAAGGCCCATGACTAATGCTAGCAATAGATTCTGGTTTAAATTTCATGGGCGCCAGAGCCTTTTTAGTCCCTATTGATAACATCAACCAGGATCAAAGCTCACCCTTTTTGTCCTGATTGATAAATACTCCACATATTAGTTCCAGGTGAAAACAACAACTGGGACTAAAAGTCACAATGGACAAAAAGTCCTCCATTGGTTAATTTGAATGGAAAGCACATGGAACTTGGTCAGCTGTGGTGTGCAGGGCGAAGTGAGAGTTCTCGAGTCAAATCTAAATTGCCTCTTCCCGGTCAGATGCAACAGGTACCTAAGCCGTTTCTCTTGAGCTTTACTCGTGGCAGATGGAACAGCAGTAAACATTATGTACTTATACAACAAGAAAGTACAAAAAACAACTGCATTAAATTCGGATTAAGGTCTGCCCTCTTTGCCAAACCTGACATTAAAAGTCTCGGGTTCTTAAATACTGATTTATTTAACACAAATTTGAAACCATACTAATCAAAGGCTATGAGAAAGCTCTCCCAATAGCTCAAATAGACCATCAATCTATATTGCATAGAGGTACTAAGTAAATTGTTTGTTTTTATTTTTTTTCTTTCAAGGATTGTTTTGGTGCAGGTAGGGTACGTATGGGGGATTGTTGTACAAAATTACAGATGAGTGGACGTCGATTTAGCTTTAAGCCTTGTAAGATCTACTCAGCCAGACATGCGAGGTGGTGCTGCATAATCTGAGAGGTCCACCCAAACAAATACAAGAGTGATTGATCAGACTAGTACCTGTCCAGAATAAATTGAATCTCCGATGCCTCGCATCCATATTGTGCAATGGCACAGGACGAGATCAAAGCAGTCGCAATAAGCATTGTCAAAGCTCTTCTCAAAGGCCTAAATGGACCACGTCATCCAAGCAGTCATGTCGAGGATAGGGAGCTTCTGAAGCTAGAGGAAAGAATGAAGGATTTCTAGAAGTGAAGAACAATATGCCTCTGTTTTTATGAAGGTGCAAACTAGTTTTATATGGAACACCCCCTGGTCATCTTTTCATTCATAGAAGTGTGAAATAGCGGTGCCTCAACAACACACTGACTAATTAAATTACATTTCCACATGGAGGATATGGCTCAAAGGCCCATTCGTGTTGTGATGCATTATTATATGTCAGATGTAATGGGTATTTTAGCCTTTTCTGTGAGCTTTTGTTGTGGGACATGGAACAGAAGCAAACATTATGTACCCATACAACAAGAGGGAAGAAATTGCACGATCAGGAAACATTGTGGAAGACTCAATTCAGAGTACGGTTTGCCCTCTTCGCCAAGCTGGCATTAGAAGCCTCCAAATCTGAAGTATATATTTATAAACTTCAGGTTGTATCCAAACTAATCAATACTATGAAAAAGCTCTGAGTATTGCCCACAAGGAGGTCATAAATAGGCCAGGTATATCCCACAAGCACAATATGAGCGTGGTAGCATGAGGTTGATTTGAGCACATGGTACTCGAAATTGGTTTCCATCTATTTAAATTGTGTTCATTATCCTTTTTCATTATTTCTCTATCTGAATCAGGATCTGTATTTGAATACAATTTGGAAACAAATGAAATATTAGATATTACCCGTATCCGTGAAGAGTATCTACCCGACAAAACTATTCATTTTGCATTTGTATCCAATAAGAATAGATAAGATTCTCGTTCGTATCCAACAAGATTTGTATACGTATTTGTATTCGAGTTAACATATGGTAAAAGGTGCTATATCCGGATTCGATTTCATCTATGCCCGATCCGAATCCATCCCTATCCCTCAGAAATCTAAGATCTACAGTCATGCCAATCAGAATTTAGGCTATGGAATTGATCCATGCTCCCGCAGACAATGAAATTCTGATGGACATCCAAAAATTTTGCCCTGTGCTATCCAATATCAAATTCTAGTTTTATATCCCCATGTTCAATATAAATCCAGTACAAACTAATCCATGAAGAAAAAGTCTGATGAGGACATCAACACATCCACGCCTGCTGGTCCTATTACTCGTGCCCGTGCTCGACAACTTAATCATCAGGTGAGTTTTCTCTTGAGTTCATGTCCACCATGTTTCGACCATGGAGACGCGTGCACTCTTTTTTTGCTTAGGAACCATGGAGAGGACCAAAAGGGAAATGGATTCACGCAGGCTGGATTCGGACTGCAGCACAACATAAACTTATGATGGATGCCACGGTCGCATACTGACTCGGATTGGGGCGTTCAAGTACTTCCTGGAACCGTGATGAAGTCAGTTTTCATATGGATCTAGACTCATGTCCATATCTGTTCTGAGGCATCCACAATCGTCAAATCATTAACTAGATGTTTTTCTGTCCAAGTGCTGCGCCACCTTATTTTGGCCCATTGGGCCGTGTATCAAGTTGGGTCCAATAGGGATGCGTCCTAGGGTTGGAGCACGACCCCAGCCCCCTGTGGTCGACCTTCCCCCTGTCATATACCCCTTAGCCACCATAGAGAACAATTGGGTTTTGTTTAGATCAAGTTTAGCCTTCGCTACTTGCTTGTAAGCGCGCGTGCTGGATCAGCCGCACGTCTTCTTGTCTTCGGAACCCCGCCGTATTTGAGATTGAGTTCGAGATTGAAACCTTTTCATTCCCATCTAGTAATTTCAGTACTTGTTCGATACTTGTTCTTGCTAGTTCTTCGATTGCTCACAGGACAGGTGCCCTAGTCGCTGGGTGATGCGCTCCACAAGATCGCGACAGCCATAGGAGGTCGCGTATCGGTTGCTAAGGCGCAACTTCCTTGGAAGGTTGTAGTCGGGCCGTGAACGTCGTCTCCTCCAATCGAATTATCTCCACGCCTCCCATCGAAAGATCAGGCAGAAACCCTAGTGGGTTCATATCAGTTGGTAATCAGAGCAAGGTTTATCGGTATGAGACTTCCAATCTATTGTTGTTTTTCTAATTTCCTATAGTCTAAAAAAGGCCTAAAAAATAGATCAATTTACCCGCAATCCTATAAACCCTTTGAGCCTTTACTAGTACTGCTTAGTTAGGGCTTGTTGAGTTTTTCGTTGCATCGGTTTGTGTCGAGTTGCTGGTCTTAGCCGTAGTCCTTTTAGAGTTTCGAGTTCTTGTCACGTTCTGGTCACATACCTCTGCTACTATATAATCTCTTTGTTGGTCGAATTGGAGTACAGATTGGTGTTCAAGTCCGACTTGGAATCGGTTAACAGCACTGCTAGGTTGGCCGAGACCGAGTCCCTTTTGAAGTCGAGTTGCACTCGGTGAAGGATTCATAGCCGCCAAGTTTCTGTGCTATTTAGTCTCGGTTGGTAAGGTCGGGGCCTTTACTCCTGATGCCGCAGTCCCTGTTGGGAAATCAGGACTAAATCCCGTTCTCAACCGGGATCATATGCTGTCTGTGTAGTAGTACCTTTTGCATGCACGCAAACAATAGATAAAAAGAGCGGCTATTGCTTAGTATGTTAGCTTCTTTCATTCCTGCATTTATTAAAAAAATGGGTTCAGGGTCGAGTATATATGATAGCTCACAGTTTAGTCACTGCAGCCCTAGTTGAACCATGCATTCTGACCACAGGGTCACAAAAGACTATGGAAGGAACTGGCTTGGAGTTACATTAGTGAAGTTTAAGAAAGCTAGATTTTTGTTCACACTTCTAATTATAGTTTCTGATTTAAAGATCAAATACAAGTTCTAGAGTGTTGGAATCTTCCAATTATACAAGTTGAATTTACTCGGATGGTCCGCTCCCAATTCAATGAACATTCAAAAGGTTTGTTTTTTTTCTCTTTCTAACAGAAACGGCATAAGCTTAAGTGTCAACTTTCATTTTATTGAGAATTTTTCACAACAAAAATCTGTAAATGACTATTTTCCAAATGGGAGTAAAAGTTACATGGAGACTCAGTTGTTTCCGGTGCTATTCCCCCGCCAATTCCGGTGAACTTCCCTCATTCTGGATCTTGATGAACATCTAGCTTTTTTTTTAGATAATGGAAATTATATTCCGGCCTCTACGAAACGTATGCAGCCTCCAATTATTACAGGATCAGCTATCAAAGCTGTTTATCAAAGGGGAAAATGAAAAAAAACGAAGGTGGGGAAACAAAACCAATTCTAGAATTAAGTTTCCATCCATGATTTGCCAACTCCAAAGCAACTGTCTCCAATGAAATACTAGTAGACTTGAAGACCTCCTCCGTCCCATCATCACGCTGCAGCTGCGCCCAAAACCGCAGCCAGTACGCTCCCCTGAAAATAGCCTGCAGAAAGGAAGTGTATCTGACGTTGTCAAAAATTATATCATTCCTGCATCGCCAGATAGCCCAACACAAAGCAGCACATCCCACCAAAATCAAGTGTCTGTCTTTTTTAATAAAAGGCAATAACCAGTTCCCTAGCATATGGGAAATAGAGGTTGGTGGGGATAAGCCAGTAGCTAGATGAACAATTTGCCAAATCATCTTGGCATGGTGGCACTCAAAGAAAAGATGTCTAATCGTCTCATTAGAATTACAGAAACAACATTTATGACTTCCTTTCCAATTCCTCCTTGCTAGATTATCTTTAGTGAGAATCACTCCTTTTTGAAGGTACCACAAGAAGATCTTAACTTTTAGGGGAATTTTTAGTTTCCAGATCAACTTATGTCGAAACGGGGTATGTTGATCCAACATATGCCGATACATAGAGCGTACTGTAAACATACCACTCTTAGTTAAATTCCAGTTGAACTGGTCTGTACCCACACTCAAGTTGATAAAAGTTAATCTAGCTACAAGGTGCAGCCAGTCCCTGAGTTTATCGCCCACTAACGACCTCCTAAAAGAAATATTAAGAGGCGTGGTTTGCATGACATTTGCCACAGTGCTATGTGGTTGGCGAACAACATTATACAGTGACGGATACTGCTCCTTTAGCGGTTGTTGACCGATCCAAGTATCTTCCCAAAACCTTGTGTTTCCTCCATCTTTAATCATGAAGGATCCACAGCTCAAGACCTCTTCCTTAATCTTCATAAGTCCTCTCCAAAAATGAGAGTCATAAGGTTTGGCTTGAACTTGTGAGAGAGATTTGGAGCTTAGGTATTTGTTCCGAAGCATTGATTGCCAAGTCCCATCAGTATTAAGCAAATTAACAATCCATTTGCTTAATAAGCATTGATTTTGGAGTGCAAGGTTTAGTATCCCGAGTCCTCCCAGATCCTTTGGGTGGCACAAGATGTCCCAGCGGGGATGAACATCTAGCTAGCCAATTCCGCTTTGTTGTAACTCTTTACCCACTGACTATCACTCGGTAATTAACTACTTTTACCAACTCACATCTGAGGCTAATCTAAGGCTGTGGTATAGTGTAGGTCACTGACAGCTCCTGCTGGATCATGACTCTGAGCTGCCATCGTCATGAAAGCCTATCTGCATTCCGAGCTGCCATATGCTCATATCGGTTCATTGCAGAAGTGGTTGCTGTAGTATTTCTGCGGGCGTGTGTATCATTCTTTTAACGAGGCTAAGATGAATTATGTTATTTCATTTAATTTATTTTTATATGATTCTTGAGGATAGTGTACATTTGTAAGTGTCCAAACAATAGAATTTGACTAAACATCAGCACCTTTTGGAGGATAAATTAATTTTAAAGATGAAGCATGTTGTTCACCTCAAGGCAAAAACAGCAGATGCAAAAAAAAGGCACATTTCAACATCTCGTGACGGTCCAATAACCGCCAAGTAAATAGGTTAGGAGCCAGCACAAATGAGGTGCTCTCTAGCAGTGGCAGATGAGAGTGTGGATGGAATTTATTGTGAGTATAGTCAATAAAGCAAGTTTATTATGGAGAACTGAAGCCATAGCAGCTCTGACACTTCCAATGTAAGAGAACAAAACAGTTGGATAATGAACTAGACAGCTCAATATGCTATGTAATTTCATAGCTTCTGTGACAATTAAAAATCATCATTGATACTAAAATTGCCTGCATTGTGATCATGTACATCACAGTTCCATCTAATCAGCACGCAAGCTCAAGGCTATATAGGGGTCATAGTTTCTTTAACGATAATTTATCGAGCCCTCTATGTAGGACAAATGAGTAGACATTGCGTTCTACTGACTGGATTTGATCAAATTGCTTAGCACTTGACTACCTGTCTAGCACTAATACCACTTGTCTGAGACCTCAAAATTTTCGCTCCTCAAGGAACATTTGAAACCATTGGACACCTGATACTTCCCATCCATATTTATGTAGCAACGCACACCAGGATAAAGATGTGAAATAGGCATTGTCACAAAAGCTTGGTCCACATGGACCCCATCATCGAAACAGTCAAGTAGAGGAGAGGTAACTCCTTGGGATGGAGGAAAAGAAGAAGGGATCGATCTCAAGAAGTGATAGAAATTCATTTGGTTTTATGATGGCACAGACTAGTTTTATATGCAAGACCTATTTTCATTCATAGAAACATGCACTATACCGATTATTAATTCCTAGATGGAGCCATGGAGGTGACAAATAGGTCAGATATATATGGTCCACAACCTATTGCTTTTGTGGTGATGCGACGAGTGTCTAGGCTGTTTCTCTTGAGCTTTTAATTTGTTGTGGGACATGGAACAGAAACAACACATGATGAACTCATACAACTAGCAAAAGGAACAATGACAGCACCAAGAATATTAATGCTCAGTTAAGATTGAGTATTGGTCTCCTTGCCAATCTAACATTCAAATCCTCTAAATCATTGCCAATATGATATATCAACTAAAAGTTAGTACCTATACTAACAGCAGCCACTATGTGTGAGAAAAGTGGTCTTTATATCTCTATATATATATATGGCCTGGCTCACCATTGTGGAGGTAGTCCTGAGCAGTCTTTACCTAAAGGTATCTACATAGCTATGGCCAATCCATAAGAAATAAAAAAATATTTCTTCTCTCTTCTATCTCCTTTCTCTCCCATTAAGCTAAATCTTTACTAAACACGGGGCCCAGCTTATTCACTACTTTTGTCTATAAACATTGTAGAGGTCATGTAACAACTAAAGACTACTCACATAGGTCCCATCTATATAGACTGCTTGGTCTTTATATATTGCCCTTGCCGTAATCAAGCATATAAGAAAAAACTCTCACCTTATCTGAAAATTAATTCTTAAATCAAAATTGCATAGAGATACTAAATGAATTGTTTATTTTTGTACTATTATATTAAGATACATGACCATATAACTCTTTAGATATATCTCATTGCTATAAATTCATACATATATGAATTGATGGTTCATATGGGCAGATCGACAAGACTTGCAGCCAGTAGTATACTACTTTGCTAAGTTCCTGATGAGAGAAATAGGGTGCTTCAGAATAAAGTGTGCTCGTGTCCATTTATATATGAACATGTATTTGTATATTGCTTAGTTGCAGTATATATAACAATTGCAATTCATGCTAAGCCACAAACAGGAAATGCCAAACTGATTTATTTCAGTGAAGACTCAAATTTATATGTTGCCCACATTTAAACAGACGGTTTAGTACTTCCAACACGTTAAATCCATAGGAGGTTTACTAGCACTTAGCAGGTATATCTGAGTTTAGTGGGTATGGCAGTTATGTAAAACGTCTGAATCTAAAAGTTTGGTAAGGTGTTTGATGATGTTAACTGTTATAGTTATTAAGTATGAAATGCAGAATCACTGGGGCAAATTCATGTCACAAAGCACTATCGGTAGGTCAATCCACATTCTATGGATTTGTTAACCTGATCGTGATTGATGGCAGAATTGAAATTATGAAACAGATGAATTAATTAGTGGAAGAAATCTAGGTTATTTAGCTGTGTTTATTAACAATGTTTACAAAGACAATGGTACCCTTTGAATTCCTAATGCTTCCCAACCCTATGTAATACATGACTGGATCGAGTAGTTCCCACTAACATCCTCAAGCAAGTAGGTACACCCAATTAGTGGTGAACTTCTCTTGGGTTGGTAATACAAGTGATTCATGCTCACGTACATGGGAGAAGATAGGACATATATTAATCAACATGAGTGAACTCCAATATGGAATGTGCATGGAGTCTTGCACTACCGGAAAAATCATCATTGCCGTGTGCTCGCCTCTTTGCCGTGAGTCAAAGGACGGGCACACGGCAAAGGACCATTTTGCCGTGTGCCAGCCAAAAGGCACACGGCAAAGGCTCAGCACACGGTAAAAATCATGTTTGCCGAGTGTTTTTTAAAATACACTCGGCAAAGAAAATCTTTGCCGAGTGTCAAAAAAATACACTCGGCAAAGATTTCTTTGCCGAGTGTATTTTTTTGCACTCGGCAAAGATGGGATTCAAAATACACTTGGCTGATTTTGAAGTAGTAAATCAATTCAAATCAAAAAGTTTTGAATTACAAAGTTATATAACTTTTCAAGATGTACAACTTTTAGTTTGGTCATTTCTTTATTCGATAAATTCATATGAACATTGTTCACAAAATCTATATCTCTCGTAGAGTTTCCTGAAACTATAAGTGAGACCTATAAGATTTGTGAATAATGTTACTGTCACTATGTCGGATGAACAAATGACATATATGAAAGTTGTAGATCTTCAGAAGTTATACAACATTGTAGTTTAAAATTTTTTAATTTGAATTTGTTTTGCTAATGAAAAGTACGTTTGTAGTTCATAAAATTTGAAATTTGAGTTTTTCAAACGACCTCGGATGAAGAAACAGTCAAAATAAGAGTTGTAGATCACAATAAGTTATGAAACTTTGTAGTTAACAACTTTTTCATTTGAAATCATATAGCCAACAAAAACTAGATGTGAATGTTCTCAAATTTGAAATTCAAATTTTATAAACGACCTCGGATGGAGAAACTACTAAAATAAAACTTGTAGATTTCAAAAAGTTATAAAACTTTGTAGTTGACAAGTTTTTAATTTGAAATCATTTAGGGCCTCAAACAAGCAATTTACACTCAGTTTAGGATAATATGGTAGGAATCAGAACGGTATCTAGTCACAGGTGAGAGTGTGGTGCAGTGGTAGAGGAGGTCACGCGCGAGAGAGAGGTCGCGGGTTCGAATCCCGCCGACCGCGTAGCGCGCGAATTTTCCGCGAAAAATGGCTTCCCATATTTGAATAAATTTTTTTGCTATTTGTTTTCGGATTTTTTGTGCTCAGAAAATCCCCTCTTTGCCGAGTGTTTTATTGGCACTCGGCGAACCTTTGCCGTGTGCCCGACGAATGGCACTCGGCAAAAGCCTCTTTACCGGCCCTGCTTTGCCGTGTGGGCTTCGCCGTGAGTTACCCACGGCAAAGGCTTTGCCGTGGGTAAAACTGCCTTTGCCGTGTGCATCTGGCACACGGCAAAGGCCCAGATTCCGGTAGTGTTGGTTTTGTACGGAACAACCTAATGCCTTTTAATGTTATATTTAGCGAATTGTGCAATTACAGCACCTGAACAGCACTACATATATTCTTCAAGGTTAGAAGCCGAATGAGGGTCTCTGCAGATGTGCCTGAACGGAATGTGCATAAATCTGTACACAAAGTGAAATTTTCTTTTGTACAGAGCACCACCTGCCCGATCTTTTTGCTCAGCAAAGTGCACAACTACAGCAACGGAGCGGAGTATGGATTCTTCAATCATATTCCTCCACATGGAGGTTCAAAATTAGTCCAGACATAGTCCACAAGCCTGTTAATTACGTCTGTGCTGACGAGCTGTTGTGGTGACTTCTGTTCTAGGATAAAACTCTTAGGCTTCTTTTATTTGACATGGAAGATCCGAAACCTCAGCTCATGTAACCTGATAGAAGAGAGGATGAATGTATGCTCTGTGACCTTGGCAACAAATATTGCTCCAGGTGCGGACCCAGAATCTTTGTGTAGCCTGGGCGAACATCACAATGAATGACAAGTTCACACAAACTTATCAATCACTATGAACATAGGCTCAAATGTAGCTATTTCAAAAATAATATTTGTTCACATAGTTGTACAATTGTTGTTTCTTCAAATATTTTGAATTTAATATATATGCTGTAGGTAGGCTTTGCCTCGCAGTTTCCGCTTAAAATAAAGAATTTGACCCTGAGAATTTCTGAATAAAACTAAATACTAATCGATGTGTCAAAACAAATCAGTATGAAAATTTGTTCTGAAAACAATTGGATGCATTTGGTTAATTGACACTCGCTGTATTTCCATCTCTACTTGATCAGCAAACAATGGTTATGCACATGCATATACATTACATGCAAACTGAAAACCCAGTGGGACTATAGCAAACAATAAATATCCACGTACGTGCACCTGTGTGTGTGGGTGCAAACACTAAACTACCCAGACATCTCGTACATCTATCTTCATTTTGTCAAGGTCATCATATACAGGGCCGGCTCATAGTTTTCAAGGGCCCCAGGGCGAGCAAAATATACTTGGGCCCTTTAGTCCAACTTTTTTTATTGAAACCGTAATTAAAAGGAAGATAAAAAAATCTAATAGGATGCGTAATTTATGAAGAATAATGTCACATTACAATCTAAAATGATTGAAAAATTAAACTAAAATTACGATGATATAAATTATAATTACCTCAAATAAGAACCAAAATCTAATGACTCCATGCATAATAATCCTTCAGTTCTTCTTAAAGAAAGTTCTACGGGCATTTCTTGATGCAAAATCATTAAGGACAACATCAAGATCAATAATGTCCAATATTCTTTTCTTAGCACCAGACGATTGCTTTGGAGGCAACATGATATAGCCCTAGCAAGTAAACAAATACGATCTAACAATTATTCAAATACGATCTAACAATTAAACAAATTATAGGACCTAGCAATTTATAAATTGTAGAGTAGCCCTAGCTCTAGGCCTCTAGCAATTAAAAAATTGAACATTCAGATCAATAGACAAAACACAGAAGGAAGGGGAAGGCCGGAGGCTACCTGCGTGCGGCACTGCGGCTGTAGTTGGAGACTTGGAGTTGCGATGCCGATGCGCCGATGACGTGCCTCGATGGCTCGATCGGCGATCGCCGGCGATCTGTCTGGAGCGAGGACCGTGAGGAGGCGAGTCCACGGCGGCAGAAACAGAAAGGTCAAAGGAATTGCGTACTCGTGTGATCGCGTCTGGCGGCGGTCGCGGAAGGCCGAAGGCAGCGCGTGTGCCTGTCGCTGCCGTGCTTCTGATCATTTTGGGCCTAATAGCAGTACATACTAGAGTTTAGATGTTGGGCCCCCTTGTTTCCTGGGCCCAGGGCGATCGCCCTGCCTGCCCCCCCCCTATAAGCCGGGCCTGATCATATAGGTGCATCCAAGGGTGAGCAAGCCACCCCAAGAATGAAATGTCATCAAATTGAGAGCACTCAAGAAAAATGAAGCAACGGACAGGTACAATATGCCAGCCAGCCTGCATGCTGTCCTTCTTTGTGTCAATACTAGATAGTACCGACACATAGTCTAAGGCATATGAGACATCAGGAGTGGTCAACATGAGTCTTTGGAAGAGCACCATCAAACAGAGCTTGGGTTGCTCCCCGCAAAATGAGAAGAGAGAGCAAGGACAGCTCACCAAAATGAACCAAAATTTGGTTCGAGCCAACCCAACCTACAAAATTTGGTCGGAGCCAACCAACCTAGTTGGCTCCAGAACCAAACACTTACTACCATTCAAATCCTTGCCAATCTGATATATCAACTAAAAGTTAGTACCTATACTAACGGCAGCGACCATGTGTGATAAAAGTGATCACTACTACAAAAAACATTTGTAAGAGCCAGGGGTTTTTTTTTTAGGGGCGGACTAAAAGGCGACGCGCCCCTACAAATGCAAGAATGACACTGTAGCTAAGGGCCGCCCCTACAGAACGATTTACAGGGGCGGGTGATGCCATGAGCCGCCCCTGGAAACAACAAATTTTTGCAGGGGCGGGTGACGCCATGACCCGCCCCTGTAAATAGCACTTTCTAGGGGCGGGCGATGGGATGGCCCGCCCCTGCAAATGCTTCCCTTTCTAGGGGCGGCCCATGCCATGACCCGCCCCTGGAAACTCATTATCAGGGGCGGCTGGCCCCATCAACCGCCCCTGTAAATAGCATTTCCAGGGTCGGGCAATGGCGTCGACCGCCCCTGTAAATGATGTATATTCCAGAGGCGGCCCATGCTATGACCCGCCCCTGAAACTGATTATCAGGGGCGGCTCGCGCCATGAACCGCCCCTAGAAGTGTTGCACTGTACATAAAGCGAGAGGTCTTCTTCCACAACCCGACAGGTGGACTCCAAACCGGAAAAAGGAGAGGGAGGTGCTGCCCAAATTTCCCAAGACAAGTGGAGGACAAGTGGATGGTTTGTCCCCTCATTAGGAGGTGAGTTGATGCTTATCCTATGACTATTCTTAAGCTTATTGCATTGATTATATGGCTCAATTAGATCTCCATGGTAGTACCTCTAGCTAGGTCTAAATCTCCATATATGGTAGTACTTGGCCGATTGGACCCCAATTAAGCTCAACCTTTTGGATGGAACTAGGTTAGTGAAGTAGGGGAAGATGATTCTCCCCTTAATTTGCCTCGGATTTGACTTTTTAGGCTCATTCATGGATGGGGAAATTGCTAAAACCATGGAGGAGAGACAAGAAGATTTATCTTTTTACAATAAGCGTGCATTTCTTTTCTTTTTGTTACATTTTCAACGTTAGCCTCATATAATGTCTTATATTTTTTGTTCATGGATATGTGTTATTTTTTCTTGACTTATTTTTTAATGGAATTTTTCAAGGTTACAAGATGGATCGGTCATGGATGTACAATATATCAAGGCATGGTGAATATTTTCGCTGAGAGCTTGACAAGTTTCTTAAAGTCGCAGAGAATCATGCAATGGACGAGAGGACCAAAGATATGCGTTGCCCCTGCCGAATGTGCCAAAACCATTGTGTTTTCAATGACTTGGTTACAATCCGATCACATGTGCTGGTTCATGGTTTCGTGAAGGAGTACACATTATGGACATACCATGGTGAGAAGAAGGATACCGACGTTGTGGACCAGTTGCAAGACATCTGGCGAGACCCTGAAGCCGTCAACAGATACTTTGACGGTTATGATGAAGATTATGGTTTCGAGGATGACGGAAGTGATGATGGTGTTGACTATGGAAGTGGTGGTGATGGAGTCGGTGGTGGTGAGGACATTGCTGGGATGAAGGTGCTGAGGACATTGTTGGGGATGAAGGTGGTGATGAATTTGATGACAGCGATTTCTTGGGCCAGTTGTTGCATCATACCGAAGAGGAACTATTAGTTGGCAGTGTGAAAGGCGCACAAAATGTTGAGTCGTTGAAAAAGGCAGCTCAGGAAACTGTGTATGAGCGTTCAAAGGGTTGTCCGAGACACTGGACTGTGCTTCGCTTCATACTCGAGCTGTTGATTCTAAAGGCTAAATATGGTTGGTCCGACGTTAGTTTCAATGATCTCCTTCGTATCTTAGCATGGTTGCTTCCAAAGCCTAATAAAGTACCGGAGAACACTTATCGAGCAAAGAAGCTTATTAGTCCCTTCACGATGGGTGTGGAAAGAATTCATGCTTGTCCAAATCATTGTATATTGTACCGAGGGGATGCATTCAAAAATTTGGACAAATGCCCGGTATGTGGTGCAAAACGGTACAAAAACAATGCTAGCTATTGTGGGGGCGAGGACAAAGTTCAAACAGACGGGAATAAAAGAAAGAGGAGGGGTAGTGTTGCTTGTAATGAGGAACCTGACACTTGTGTAGGCGTTGATGATGATGGGAAGCAGAGGAAAATTCCCTCCATGGTCGTGTGGTACCTCCCTGTGGCCGATCGCCTGAGGCGTCTGTTCTCAAACCCAAACGACGCTGAACTGATGCGCTGGTGGGATTCTGATAAGCGCAGGAAGGGAGACGGAAAGCTTCGCCATCCAGCCGACGCTAGCCAGTGGCAGAAATTCGACGAGATGCATAAAGAATTTGCAAAAGATCCAAGAAATGTTCGGTTTGCTTTGAGTACGGATGGAATGAATCCATTTGGTCAAAGGATGAGCACACAGCACATGGCCAGTTGTCTTGAGCATGTTCAACCTACCTACATGGTTGTGCCAGAAGCGAAAGTATCTTTTCCTATGCATACTTATACAAGGCCCAAAGCATCCAGGCATAGATATTGATGTTTTTCTTGAGCCTCTGTTGGAAGAGATGGCAAATTTATGGAACAACGGTATCAAGATGATTGATGGTTTTACACAGCAAGAATTCACCCTAAGAGCTATGATCTTCGTTACCATCAACGATTACCAGGCATTGTTTGTGCTTTCAGGGCAGGTCAAAGGAAAGACGGCATGCAGTGTATGCTTGGACGACGAAACCGCTTGGTATTTCCTCGACGGAACTAGAAAGGGAGTTTTCCTGAGGTACAGACGCTTCTTAGAGGAAGGACACAAGTACCGAGGTAAGAAGTTCCATCAATTTTTTGGAGGCGACGCTGTGATAGGTCCCGCT